>CM016615.1:44472785-45672785 GCA_005393395.2 Gossypium australe
ACGAACCGATCCAAATACGGCTAAAAACACTCGATTCATCATATCCATGAATGTTGTTAGCGCGTTGGTCAATCCAAACGGCATTACCAAAAATCATAATGACCGTATCGGGTACGAAATGCTGCCTTATGAATATCAGGCCTCCTTTACTTTAAGTTGGTGATACCCCGACCTAAGATCTATCTTAGAGAAGACTGATGCTCCTTTAGCTGGGTCAAACAGATCGTCTATCCTCGGCAACGGGTACTTGTTCTTAATCGTCAATTTGTTCAGCTGACGGTAATCTATACACATCCGCATTGTTCAGTCTTTCTTCTGAACAGAAAGCACAGGCGCTCCCCAAGGTGATACACTCGGTCAAATAAACCTCGATCCAACAACTCTTGAATTGCGCTTCAGTTCCACTAACTCCTTCGGTGCCATTCTATATGGAGTAATAGACACTGGTGCGGTTCCCGGTAACAAGTCTATACCAAACTCAACTTCGCGATCTGGAGGCAAACCCGGAAGCTCCTCTGGAAAACATCCTATATATAGCCATGAATGATGGCTTATGTTGATCATAAGTTTATCATATGTTAATGCCCTATGTGAATGTGAAATTAGTATGTTTTTATGGGGTAAGTGATATTTTAAGCATAAAATGATGGTATAAGAATGACATGTTATTGTAATGGTTGTTATTGTTTAGTTGCATTTATATGCTCGAATTTGTGCCATGTGATGTTGTGTAGATGTGTGCAAGTAAGGGTGGCAAAATGGCCTGGTAAATAGCCTTGTTTTTGTCCAGGGTAGACACACGGGTGTGTGTCTAGGCCTGTGTGACACACGGTCTGTCCCACGGGCATCTGATCCGGCCGTGTGTCCCCTGCACCTTAATTGTTGCAAAATAGAATGTCCAAAATTGAGCACATGGGTAGAGACACGAGTGTGTCTCAGCCGTGTATGTACTACACAGCCTAACACACGGCGTGTGGAAAGGCTGTATGGCACATGTCAGGGAGCACCCCTAAATCGAACACGGTCTAAAGCATGAGCGTGTCCCAGGGTTACGAGCATGTCCCTTGGACCACACGGCGTGTGAGCCTTACTTCTAGCAAAATTTTCTAGGTTTTGTACAAAATATAAGTTCTCGGTTTAGTCCCGAACCACCTCAAAAAGCTTGTTTTGAGCCTCGTAGGCTCGTATAGAGGACTTTATGATTGAATACGGATGGTTTTTGGACGCAAATTTATGACTAGAAATTGTGTGATTGCTTGTGATATGAGTCCTGTAATTCCTCGTACCCTGTTCCGGCGTCGAATACGGGTAGGGGTGTTACAATTTTTGTCCACACAGGCAGAGACACGGGTGTGTGTCTCAGTCGTGTGTGACACACGGTCAGGTTACACGGCCGTGTCCCCTGGTTTGAATTAGAGATCAAGTCAGTATGCTCCACACGGCCTAGCACACAGGCGTGTGACTTGGTCATGTGGCATAAGTCAGTATTACCCTACTGGTTTGGCACAGCCTAGCGCACGGCCTGGCACACGAGCGTGTGTGGCCATTTCTAGGGCACATGTGCTAGTCACATGGGCGTGTGTGTTGGCCATGTGACCCAAGTTAGAGAGTTACACGGGTGGGACTCGGGCTGGGACACGACAATGTAATCCCATTTCAATGTCCACACGGCTTGTGACACGGGCGTGTCTTTGGTCGTGTGAGACACATGGCCAAGCTACATGGGTGTGTCCCCTGTATTTGCAAAATTTTCTAAATGTTCTAAAAGTTTCCTAAGTGATCGGTTTAGTCCCGAACCACCTCGAATATATGTTTTAGGCCTTGTAAGCTTATACTAGGGACGATATGTATGATGTGAATGATAATTATTTTGGTACTTGAAAATGTATGTGAAATATATGTGTAATTGTATATTTTGTTCGGCAATGCTCCGTAACCCTATTCTGGCATTGAATACGGGTGAGGCATGTTACATTTATTGGTATCAGAGCTATGATTTAGTCAATTCTCGAACTAACGTAGCATATGTGAGAGTCTAGCTATACATGCCATATATAACTATGATAGTGTGACATATCCTGACAATTTTAAAATGTGTTTTTAATATAGTAAATGGATCCCAATCAAGCTATAGCTGATGTTGAATGTAATGCGCCCGCCTCCATTCACAAAGTAGTGCAATCTGAGTCGAGACCCGTATTGGATAGCCAAGGAGGAGAGGCTAAAGAAGCCTTCTTCCAGATGATGAACAAGTGGTTCACGAAGTTTGTTCGAACAAATTTAGCTGCTCAACAACCTCTACCCCCACCAAATCCCCAATCGGTCCCCGTAGTTCTTCAAGGTTTGGAAACCCTACGATTGAATAAGTCGCCTGTTGATAAAATCTAAAAATACAGGGTTGAAATTCAGAGCTACTATTGATGATGATCCGAAAAGAGCTGAGTTTGGCTTGAAAACACTATTAAAGTATTTGATGAGATTTCTTGCACACCAGCTGAATCATTAAAATGTGCTATATCATTTCTAAGGGACACAACGTATCAATGGTGGAATACATTATCTGTGGTACCGAAGAAAAAAGTTACCTGGGAATTCTTTCAAGGCAAATTTAAAAAGAAATACATCGTCAACAATTTATTGATCAGAAGCGCAAACAGTTTCTTGAACTGAAACAGGGCCGTATGTCTGTGACAGAGTATGAGCAAGAGTTCGTGAGACTCAATGAGTATATTCGGGAATGTGTTTCAACCGAAGCAATTATGTGTAAAAGGTTTGAAGATGGATTGAACGAAGACATTAGACTGTTGGTCGGTATTCTAGAATTGAAAGAATTTGTTTTTTGTTGACTGAGCTTGCAAAGCTAAAGAATTGGGCAAAGAAAGAGAAAACTGGAATTTGAGGCTAGAGAATTGAGAAAAAGATCGATGAATAAGCCATATCAGTGTTCATCAAAGAAATCGAGAGATTTGTGTACTCGTTCGAATGCTTTAATAGGGTATCCAAACAAAGATCGTGGAAAGCAATACTCAAGTCCTAAAGCTCAAGCTACATCAGTATCGAGTGTTGGTAGCATGAGAAACAATAAGCCCGAGTGTCAACAGTGTGGTCGACGACATTTTGGAGATTATGGATGAATAATAATGATAAAGCCTATTTTAGATGTGGTTCGTAAGAACACTTTATTCGTGATTGTCCTTAGTTACCCTGGAAAGACAATCTTCAAACTTTAAGGCCGAGTAATACAGTTGCCAGGGGTAGACCACCTCGAAGTACTGGAAATGTGACTAGTAGTAGAGGAACAATAAAGGACTCTGCTGTGAGATCCGAGGCCATAGCACCTGCTATAGCTTACGCTATTCGCGCTCACAAAGATGCATCGTCACCCGATGTTATCACCATTACATTTTCTCTCTATGACACTAATGTAGTTGCATTGATTGATCCTGGTCCGACTCATTCATATATGAATTTGGTGTTTATAAGAGTTTGTCAGTTGAGTCTACTGAGTTTGTGATTAAAGTATTGAACCCCTTAGGCAAGTATATGTCCTAGTATATAGTTTGCAAGAGTTGTCCTTTGATGACTCGGGGTTACTTTTTTGGCTGATTTGATGCTTTCTATTTGATGAATTCGATGTGATACTGGGTATAGATTGGTTATTGCATGATGCTGTTGTGAATTGTAGACGAAAGGCTATTGAATTGAAATGTCAGAATAGTGAAATCATTCGATTGAATCAAATGAGTCGAGTGAATTGTCTGTTGTGATTTCGTCTATGTCAGCTAAGAAATGTGAAAAAGGTTGCGAAGCTTATCTTGCTTATGTACTGGATACAAAAGTGTCTGAAAAGATTGAATCAGTGCTAATAGTTTGTGAGTATTCGGGTGTGTTTAAAGAAGAATTACTGGGGTTACCATAGATCAAAGAAGTCGAGTTTGCTATTGAATTAATACTAGGAACATCACCGATATATAGCTCTATATAGAATGGGTCCAATAGAGTTGAAAGAGTTGAAAGCTCAGTTGCAAGAGTTAACGGATAGATGTTTTGCATGACCTGGTTTTTCGCCCTGGGGTGCACCAATGTTGTTCGTAAAGAAGAAAGACGGAACAATGAGCTATGTATTGATTATCGTCAGCTCAACAAGGTTACGATAAAGAACAAGTATCCTTTGCTGAGAATTGATGATTTGTTTGTCAGTTGAAAGGGGCAACAGTGTTCTCGAAGATTGACTTGCAGTCTGGGTATTATCAGTTGAGAGTAAAAGATTTGGATGTACCGAAAGCTGCATTCAGAACGAGGTACGGTCATTATGTGTAACACCCCTATCCCGTGTCCGTCGCCGAATTAGGGTTAGGAGTATTATCAGACATCGGAAACATTCACAGAAAATTTCATACTTTCAATCATCATTCTCAAACACAATGTCCCTTAAATAAGTCATTGAGACCAATTGCATGCTTATAAATCGGGTCGGGACTAAACCGAAACACATACAAAATTTCATGAAAATTAAAAAACATTTCTAATAGACAAGGGATACATGCCCGTGGGGGAGACCGTGTGCCCTCCACGGATGATAGACACCCCCGTGTGTCTTCCCTGTTCATATATTGACTTACACTCCACAGCCACTGAGCACGACCGTGCACTGAGGCCGTGCACTCTTAGGCCACATACTGACTTCTTCACCATGGCCATTGGGCACGCCCGTGTGCCATGGCCATGTGCTCTTAAGTTAGCTACTGACTTGGTCCCACGGTCTCTAGGCACGCCCGTGCCATGGCCGTGTGACATTATAGGCCATTTCCAAGACAAAATGTCACCCCTCGAGGCAAACCTACAAGCAACATATATCATCATCTCATTTCATTCACAGATAACCACCAAAATATACCAAAGAGCCATCCAAATCAAGCACGTTTGACAACTAAGGTAACCACAATAATACATTCAATACCAATTCCAAACATACCAATTTGCATGACCAAATCTCAATTATGCTCAAGCACCATTCATCTATATACTTACCATCTCATAACCATTTCATTTCTCAACTAATCATACCAAAATAACTTCACATATCACATTTCTTTAAGCATATTACCAAAACATAACTAGCCAAATCACATGGCTAAATTCACATAACAACTTATATCAAGGACTAGTCTATACATGCCATATCTAGCCATATACATTTTCAAAGTGTACCAAAATAATTTTAGTAGCGTGATGACGATCCGTGACGATCCCGAGCCTTCAGTAGCTTTGACGACCTATAAAATAGAGAAAAATACACACAAAGTAAGCTTTCCAAAAGCTTAGTAAGTCAATATACAAACAAACTTAGCTTGAATTGCACATAACTAAATCAATAAATGACCAATTCGGTTCTCATGATATAAATCATCTCATACTTTCATAAGGTTGTTTGCTTAATCAACACTTACCATATTCCGATTCAATTACCATGTATGCACAAAACTCATCTAGTCAAACTTTACATAGTGTATCATCAATTTCATATACATAACATCATAATAAGATCACATAGATACTTACCTCGTATACTCAATTAGTGTATAATCAACATACCTGAATCGGACATTCATTTATTTAATCTATCAAAGCTCGGATTTTCCATTCATAACTCAGACTCGCCCGTTGAACCAATAGGAATCTAGTAGGATACTCTGAAAGCTCGGAATAGTCGTACAATGCCAACGTCCCAAACGAGGTCTTATATGCACTCGGATATCGATGCCATTGTCCCAGACAGGGTCTTACACTAATCAATATGATGCCGATTTCCCAGACATGGTCTTACTCTTAAAGCTCATCGATGCCAACGTCCCTGACGTGGTCTTACTCGTAAATCTTATATCGATGCCAACGTCCCAGACGTGGTCTTACATGATAAAAACAGAACAGATGTCTACGACATGATTAAGCCAATCCTATCTATTCCTAGGTTCGTACGGGACTTCTCGGACTTAATCACTATATCAAACTTATCTCGAAATTCAAATGCATAACCTCTCATAAGCATTCATATTCATCATTAATCATATGTACATTTACAATTGCATACATATACATTTATTTGCATAATGACTTACCTCAGAATCGATATGTCGGAATGAAAACAGCTACTCGTTATTTTCGCTTTCCCGCGATCTAAGTCAATTTTCCTCGGTTCTTAATCTAAACATATTCAGGATTAACCCTTTTATTCACTAATTCATTCAATTCAATCCAAGGACACACATTTAGGGCTATTTGCAATTTAACCCTCATATTTGCAGAATTTATCAATTCAGTCCATTTTTCTCAAAACATCAAATTCACAAAATCCACACATACACTTACTTAGCCAAATATATATACATCACACATACAAGCCCACATTTTTCATCAAATCCACAAATTAGTCCCTCAATTTGCTATTTTCGCAATTTAGCCCTATTTAGCTAAATTCATCAAAACTTCATGAACAAAACGTGTTCATCTAACTCAACTCTTTCATTTAGCACCAAAAATTATCACAAAGCTCAACATAACATCAATGGCATTTCTCATAAACAACATCAATTCATTAAATTGATAGCTCTCAAAGCAACGATTATAAAACGTAGAAATTATCGAAAACCGACTCAAAACATACCTTAATCAAAGCTTGAAATGGCCGAACCTAGCTTAAGGTTTTCTTCTTTTTCTTTCTTTGATTTCGGCTAACAAAGATGATAATATGTCCATTTTCATGTTTTTCTTAAGCATATAATCATTTATTACAAAAAGACATTTTTAACCTTTAAAACAAATATTACAAAACATATAATTTAAGGTTATTTAAGACCTTAGACATCCACTAACCATGGAAATAGCTAATTTGCCACATAAATCTTCACATTTATAAAGCCACAACACATAAGCACTTTAACATATAGCATGCAACTTTCACATTCAATGCAATTTCATCCTTTTGTCAAATTAAATACAGACGGACAAGTTAACTTACAGAAATTTAACACATGCTAAACCACATATCGACGGCACAGAATATAAATTAAATATTATACGGACTCGGATTTATGGTCCTGAAACCACTGTTCTGACTAGGGTATAAACCGGACTGTTACAATTCTCCCCCCATAGGGATTTTCGTCCCCGAAAATCTTACCGTTAAACAGAGTCGGATATTGTTGTCTTACTGAATCTTTAGGCTCCCAGGTAGCCTCTTCTATTCCATGTCGATTCCACAGTACTTTTACTAACGGAATTTTCTTGTTTCTCAACTCTTTCACTTCACGAGCTAAGGTACGGATCGGTTCCTCTTCATATGTCATATCAGATCGAATTTCAATTTTAGATGGAGCAATCACATGTGACAGATCAGATCGATATCTATGGAGCATTGAGACATGGAATACATTGTGTATCTTTTCTAACTCATACGAGAATTTTAATCTATGCGCAACAGACCCGGCACGTTCTATGATCTCATACGGCACGATAAACCTCAGACTTAATTTGCCTTTACGTCCAAATCGAAGCACTTTCTTCCACAGAGACACTTTCAAAAATACTTTGTCGCCGATTTCAAATTCTCTATCTTTTCATTTCAAATCCGCGTAAGACTTCTAACGATCAGATGCTGCTTTCAAACAATCTCAGATCAGTTTGACTTTCTGTTCTGAATCTTTTATCAAGTCCACTCCGTGTAACTTATTCTCACTGAGTTCAGTCCAATACAGAGGTGTATGACATTTAAGTCAGTACAAAGCTTCATATGGTGCCATTTTGTTGCTCGTCTGAAAACTATTATTATACGCAAATTCAATCAATGGTAGATATTGTTCCCACGAACCATTAAACTCAAGTATACAGCATCTCAACATGTCTTCAAGAATCTGAATAATTTGTTCAGACTGACCATCTGTTTGTGGATGAAAAGCTGTACTGAAGTGTAATTTCGTGCCCAAAGCTTCTTACAGTTTCTTCCAGAATCTCGACGTAAACCTCGGATCTCTATATGACACAACAGATAGTGGCACCTCGTGCAATCTTACAACCTCAGCAATATTAAGCTCGGCTAATCCCTCCAGTAAGAAATCAGATCTTACCGGAATAAAATGGGCAGATTTAGTTAATCGGTCAACTACAACCCATATTGCATTTTTCTTTCTCGTAGTCAGGGGCAAACCAGAAACAAAGTCCATTGTTACTCTATCCCATTTCCATTTAGGAATCAGAATCGGCTGTAGCAATCCAGACGGAACTTGATGTTCAGCTTTCACTTGACAGACTAAACATTTCAAAACAAAGTCAGAAATGTCTCGTTTCATACCAGACCACCAGTAATATCGTTTCAAATCATGATACATTTTAGTACTTCCCAAATGAACAGATAGACAACTGCTATGTGCTTCATTCAAGATCAATTGAATCAACTCTGGATTTCTCAGAACACAGATACGATCCCGGAATCTCAAACAACCATCCACAATTTGAAATTCAGATTCAGAATTCATGTCACACTGAGCTCGTTTCGCTAACAATTCATTATCAAACTTCTGAGCATCACATATCTGTTGTAAAAAATGGTTTTGCTTTTAATTCTGCTAACACAGAACAAATATCAGACAAATCCAGCTGAGTATTCAAAGCACGTAATGCAAACAATGATTTCCTACTCAGAGCATCTGCAACAACATTTGCTTTACCCGGATAATCTATCACAAGCTCATAATCTTTCAACAACTCAAGCCATCTTTTCTGACGCAAGTTCAAATCTTTTTGGGTCATCAAATATTTAAACTTTTATGATCTGAAAATACGTGACATCTTTCATCGTACAGATAATTACGCCAAATCTTAAGTGCAAACACAATTGCAGCTAATTCAAGGTCGTGTGTCGGATAATTCTTTTCATGAGGCTTCAACTGTCTTGAGGCATAAGCTACAACTTTGCCTTCTTGCATCAAAACACATCCCAAACCATTTAGCGAAGCATCACTGTATACAACAAATTATTTACCCGATTCTGGCTGTACTAATACTGGAGCTTCTGTTAACAGAGTTTTCAACTGATCAAAACTTTTCTGACATTTATCCGACCATTCAAATCTAGCATCTTTCTGAAGTCATCTAGGCAGCGGAGTAGCTATCGCTGAATATCCTTTTACAAATCGACGGTAATAACCAGCCAAACCCAGAAAACCACGAACTTCAGACACGTTCTTCGATGGTTTCCAACTCAGAATAGCAGAAATCTTACTCAGATCCACTCGAATTCTAGAGGCTGATACAATATGCCCCAGAAAACTAACCTCGTGAAACTAGAATTCACATTTGATGAATTTCGCGTATAATTGCTTTTCTCTCAAAGTTTGCAACACAATTCTCAAGTGTTCAGCATGCTCATTTTCATCACGTGAATAATCAGAATGTCATCTATGAATACCACAACAAATCGGTCCAGGTACGACCTAAAAATTCTGTTCATCAAGTCCATAAAAACAGCAGGAGCATTGGTTAGTCCAAATGGCATAACTAGAAACTCAAAATGCCCGTACCTCGTTCTGGAAGCAGTTTTCGAAATGTCTGAATCTTTAACTCTCAACTGATAGTATCTCGATCTCAGATCAATTTTAGAAAACACAATAGCTCCTTTTAACTGATCAAATAAATCGTCGATTCGAGGAAACGAATATTTATTCTTTATCGTCACTTTATTCAATTGACGATAATCGATACACATCCTCATCGTGCCATCTTTCTTTTTCACGAACAAACAGGAGCACCACAAGGTGAGAAACTCGGTCTAGCAAAACCTCTCTCAGTCAATTCTTGCAAATGTGACATTAACTCTTTTAACTCTGTTGGTGCCGATCTATAAGGAGCTATCGAAATAAGTGTAGTACCAGGCAACAAATCAATACCAAATTTAACTTCACGAATCAGAGGCAAACTCGGTAACTCTTCAGGAAATACATTAGTAAACTCACAAACAATAGGCACTGATTCAACTTTCTTCTCAGATGCTTTTGAATCAATCACATAAGCAAAATATGCCTCGTAACCCTTTTTCACATAACTCTAAGCTTTCAAAATGGATATCACAACAGGCAATCCATTTAAATCATCAGACTCAATCTGTACAATCTCATTATTCGGACATCTCAAATCAATAGTCTTTCTTTTGTAGTTCACAACAACATCATACATAAACAAACAATCCATGCCCAGAATAATATCAGATTCATCAAATAGGAAAAGCATCAGATCAGCAGGAAAACAGATATCTCAAAACATTAACGGACAGTTCTTACTTTATCAACCAAAACACTTTTACCTAAGGGGTTTGATACTTTTATAGCAAACTCAGTAGACTCTACAGGCAAAGTCTTGCTGAATACTAAATTCATGCATATATATGAATGCGTAGAACCAGGTTCTATCAAAGCAATCACAGAAGTATAATAAAGAGTAAAAGTAGCCGTTATAACATTTGGTGATGAAGCTTCCTCTCGAGCTCGAATAACATATGCTCTGGCAGGCGCTCTAGCTTTGGACCTGACAACATTGTCTCTCGTAGTTCTCTGACTACCACTAACATTCTTTACATTCTTTGATGGTCGACCTCTCACAGGTGCATTATCATATCTCAAATTCTGAACGATCTCTGGCTCAACAGACTTAGGGCAATCACGGATAAAATGATCAAGCGATCCACATCTGAAGCAAGCTCTGTCATTTAATCTACAGCTTCTCGGATGTCTTTTTCCCAATGTTTACATTCAGGTCTCTCACATCGAACATTTCCATTGCTAGCCACTGAAGTTGCTGGAGTTTTAGAACTCATTTGCGGTCTAGAATGATTTCTATTCGAATGTCCCATGTTATCTCAAATGACTTTGATTATCTCTAAATCTTTTCAGAGTAGACTAAATGATTTACTTTGAAATCTCTTTCTCATATCTCGAGTTTCAGATTCAGCTTTTCTTTTATCCTTCCCGAGTGCCTCATCTTTGCAAGCTCGATCAACGAGTACAACGAACTCTTTTATTTCTAAAATCCTGACTAGCAAATGAATGTCTTCATTAAGGCCATCTTCGAATCTTTTGCAATTATAGCTTCAGACGATACACATTCTCGAGCATACTGACTCAGTCTCACGAATTCTCGTTCATACTCAGAAACAGTCATTCGACCCTGTTTAAGTTCCAGAAATTCCTTCCGTTTCTGATCAACGAATCTTCCACTGATATATTTCTTCCAGAACTTGACCTGAAAAAAATCCCATGTAATTTGTTCTCTCGGAACAACAGAAATTAAGGTTTTCCACCATTGATAAGCCGCATCTTGAAGTAACAATACAACACACTTTATGCATTCTTGCGGAGTCAGAGACATTTCATCAAATCCAGAATTCGACTTTTTTAGCATCATCATCTTTAGTAGCCCAGAATTCTTCGGCCCCATACTTACGAATCTTGTCAACCGGAGGCTTATTCCACAGATTCAGATTTGCAGTCAGAGGTATATCAGATGTCTGAGGGGGATTAACCGGGGGCGGGGGTTGCGAAACAGTCGGGTTATTCTTTACAAACTGAGTGAACCACTCACTCATCATCTGGAAGAAAGCTTGCTTAGCTTCTTCCCCTTGACCGCTCGTAGACGGTCTCGAATCAGAGGGCGTTGTCCCTTACGCGAGAGCAGGCGCATTACTTTCTACGTCGTTAGCTACTACTCTTTCGGGATCCATTACTATACGAAAATCACATTTTATACGTCAGGATTCATCACACTATCATAATTCAGATATATGGCATGTATAGCTAGACTCTGACATGCTACATTAGTCCGAGAATCGACTAAACTGTAGCTCTGATACCAACCAAATGTAACACCCCTATCCCGTGTCCGTCGCTGGATTAGGGTTAGGAGCGTTACCAGACAGATCAGAAACATTCACAAAAAAATTTCATACTTTCGATCATCATTCTCAAACACAATGTCCCTTAAATGAGTCATTGAGACCAATTGCATACTTATAAATCGGGTCAGGACTAAACCGAAACACATACAAAATTTCATGAAAGTTAAAAACTCTTCTAATAGGCAGGGGATACATGCCGGTGGGGGAGATCGTGTTCCCTCCATGGATGATAGAACCCCTGTGGTCTTCCCCGTGTTCATATACTGACTTACCCTCCACGGCCACTGAGCACGCCCATGCACTAAGGCCGTGCACTCTTAAGCCACATACTGACTTCTTCACCACGGCCATTGAGCACGCCCGTGTGCCATGGCCATGTGCTCTTAAGTTAGCTACTGACTTGGTCCCACGGTCTCTAGGCACGCCCGTGTGCCATGGCCGTGTGACATTATAGGCCATTTACAAGGCTAAAATGTCACCCCCTCGGGGCAAACCTACATGCAACATAAATCATCTCATTTCATTTACATATAACCACCAACATATACCAAATAGCCATCCAAATCAAGCACATTTGACAACTAAGGTAACCACAACAATACATTCAATACCAATTCCAAACATACCAATTTGCATGACTAAATCTCAATTATGCTCAAGCACCATTCATCTATATACTTACCATTACATAACCATTTCATATATCAACTAATCATACCAAAATAACTTCACATATCACATTCCTTTAAGCATATTACCAAAACATAACTAGCCAAATCACATGGCTAAATTCACATAACAACTTAATCAATGACTAGTCTATACATGCCATATCTAGCCATATACATTTTCAAAGTGTACCAAAATAATTTTAGCAGTGTGATGACGATCCGTGACGGTCCCGAGCCTTCAGTAGCTGTGACGACCTATAAAATAGAGAAAAATACACACAGAGCAAGCTTTCCAAAAGCTTAGTAAGTCAATATACAAACAAACTTAGCTTGAATTGCACATAACTAAATTAATAAAATGACCAATTCGATTCTCATGATATAAATCATCTCATACTTTCATAAGGTTGTTTGCTTAATCAACACTTACCATATTCCAATTCAATTACCATGTATGCACATAACTTATCTAGTCAAACTTTACATAGTGTATCATCAATTCCATATACATAACATCATAATAAGATCACATAGATACTTACCTCGTATACTCAATTAGCGTATAATCAACATACCTGAATCGGACATTCATTTACTTAATCTATCAAAGCTTGAATTTGCCATTCGTCACTCAGACTTGCCCGTTGAACCAATAGGAATCTAGTAGGATACTCAGAAAGCTCGGAATAGTCGTACAATGCCAACGTCCCAGACGAGGTCTTACATGCACTCGGATATCGACGCCACTGTCCCAGATAGGGTCTTACACGAATCAATATGATGTCGATGTCCTAGACATGGTCTTACACGTAAAGCTCGTATCGATGCCAACGACCCAGACGTGGTCTTACTCATAAATCTTATATCGATGCCAACGTCCCAGACGTGGTCTTACACGAGTCTCAAATCAATGCCAACGTCCCAGACGTGGTCTTACATGATAAAAATAGAACAGATGTCTATGACATGATTAAGCCAATCCTATCTATTCCTAGGTTCGTACGGGACTTCTCGGACTTAATCACCATATCGAACTTATCTCGGAATTCAAATGCATAATGGAACGGTGGAAATGAGCAAGTGTACACAATCGTAACAAGTAATAAAGTTACAAGTAAATGTCGAGTTATCGTACCCACAGGGACTGTAAAAGAATTATTAATGAAAATGGTTCAAACACTTTGGTGATAGAAAAATATTTGGTTTTGAGGAATATTTAAAAACTAAAAGAAAAACAAAGTAAAAATAAAATAAAACAAAGTTCTAATGTACGATTTCAAAAACTGATTTTAATCAAGATGACATAATTGTGTTGGATTAATCACATTTCTTACCTTAGAATTATTAAGATCGTGTTTTTACTTGTTAAAACATGGCAACTCGATAATTTGCTAACTTATGAACATACTTACAAATAAAAATCCATTCATCTCTTGTACATATTTCTATGCAAATTCGAACGATTAAACAGACTTCTACTAGTGAACATGTTATTGCACATACATACTTATTAAATTAAACAATCTCTCGCATATTACTGTGTCGATTCAACCTAACAATCATATAAAAGATCATGTGAAGTAACAAAGTATTTTTATCTTGAAACAATTTAATCACAAAAATCCTGCAAGTTATGCAAGGCATATGTATCGTCAAATACAATGCTAATTTAATCTCCAGCTACCTTAGAAGAATTAAACATGCATAGATTAAGTATTGTGTTAATTAATTACAATTTCAATGAGTTTAAATAATTAACTCATTAGCTATCTAAACAATTATAATGCCAGATAACTTAACATAATTTTACTTAATCAAACATTTCACCGAGGCCTTTAACAGCATAAACACAATTTTAATAATCTAAGAGGGCGAAATGAAATCAAACCAACACGGATTAAATTCAAGCTAAATTGATTAAATTAAATATGTCAAAAGCATGAATATTCATAAGCATGTTTGTCAAAAAAACAACAAATAATTTAAAGAGATAGGGAACAAGAAACAAATCCGGTGGCTCTTCGTGGCTTGTCTGATTGATCCCTTCTTCGTTCTTCGTTGTCCTCAACTATTAAGGAGGCTTATGAACACTTCAATTGCTGATTCAAATGGCTGGAAAACACCTCTTTTCCAAGAGGGGAAATCGTCACAAGAACACCAAAAAGGGAAAAGGGAAAATGGGGAATTGAGAGAAAATGAGAGAGATGAATGTGAAGGCTTGAGGTGTGTTTTGAATGAGTAGCTAGGGGCTGTAATTATAGGTGTTTAAGGCTGCTAAAAATAGCACATAACAGCAGCAAAAGAGGCCTTCCTTGGCCGGCCATACCATGTGGCAAAGTTGAATGTTTCAACTTTGCTAAATATAGCATGGGGCAATCTAAAAAGCCATGAATTTTGGAGGGGTTTGAATGAGATTTTGAAAGATCTTCAAGGACTCCTTTGCAAGCTAAATTAATCAGCTAATAAGCTGACTTGGGACTTCATTGTGGACGGTTTGGGCTACCCAATTGATGGCTGGTTCGGTTCAATCGGTTCGGTTCAACTGATGCGGTTGAACTGGGCTCCTTTTCCATAATTAATTAAAAATAATTTATTTAACCCGAATTAAATTGGAAATAAATTAAAATTAATTAAATTATGATTAAATCTTCATAATTGGATCATCTTGGGCTGGAAATAAAGTCTCCTTGAATCTTCAAATCGTTTCTCGGTTTTATTCTTCGAGCGGTGTCTGCCGAGCCGATTTTTGCCTTTTGTGCGAATCTGTCGAAAATAGTCAAAATTAAACAAAATTCACTATAAAATTAATTAAAATTAATCATGTTCATATTTTTAGCACACTTTAATTATTTTATAATATTTAATTATTTTTCGACAAGAATTTACTCGAAACTACATGAATTTGGGTCAAAAAGGGCATGAAAAAGTATATAAATTTTCGTGTTTCCACTCCCCCAAACTTAATTCATTGCTCGTCCCGAGTAATGCACAAATTTGAAAAGAATTTTCTCGAAAACACCTTTGAAAAGCTTCCTTTAGAACTAGTTTTCTTCAAAATTATGATGTTGGCATACTTATGCTCAAGAATAAGAAATTTGATAGTTATGCTACTTAAACATTCATATCATTCAAATTACTCCCAACAATTATTATATTAGCAAAATTAGACTAAATGTTTCTTGATAAAGACATGGTACTCACTACCAATTTGATTTTAATTCCTTATTGAAAAAGTAAACTGCAATCATTAAGCTTAACTAATGTCCTCATATGTTGAACAGAGCAATTTTTCTCCACTAATGTAGGAAACATTGGAATTTTGAATCAATAGGTCTTTAATAAGGTTGTAACGTGGCTGGGCTTAGGGGTAGGTGAAAGATAGATAAATTTTTTGCTTAAAAACCCTAGACTCAGCTTATCTTCAAACCTTCAAAAATTTCACCCTTGATACCCAACTTGTGCTCTTTTGATCACTTATTTTATTTTGAGTACATGTTTTTTTAAACAAGCTCAAACTCGAGCACTTGCTTCATGTACTACAATTTTTCGAGCAATTGATACTTCTTTCCAACTCCCCCAAACTTATTTTCAAACAATCTGCTAAATGGTACTGAGTCTAGTGTTCGGGACAATTTTAGAAGTAATGAAGAGAAAATTGATGGCTAAATATTGCATAGGTCCAAATAAAATTAGGCCATATAGTCTCAAAATTGGGTTTCAAAGGATAATTTTATCATGGTCGGCTTGAAAGGCTCAAACGTTCCAAACAATAGTTGCCTAAATCATTTTCAACATTCCATGCTTCCTAGGATTTCGCCTCAAGAAATTACTAAGTCAATTGTAAAGACTTAAGCTTGCATGCATGCCTAATTTTTTCGTAGGGAACTAAAAATTTTATGATACAAATTTACATGCTTTATTAAAAATACATTCACATCTTTATTAAGCTAACATAATAATTTATTGAAATAACAGAACTTTATTAATAATGAAGTTTAGCACAATTAACAAAATCTCAAATTATTGAACAAAAATATGTCCTAATCATAACTAGAAGAAAATTTCATTCTGAATTCAAATTTTCGGTCCCCTCTACTTAAAGTGAACAATGTCCTCATTGTTTAAAGTGAATAGATACTATACACCAGGTAGGATAATTAGAAAAGAGGAGGTGAGTCAAATTGACTGCTTAAGTACCAAGCTCTTTCTAAAATCCAATCCTAGACATGTATATATCTATTGCCACACTTTAGCCTTTGAGACTTGTTCATATTTTATTCATGCTTCCTATCTCTTATTTTATTATGCAAAAATAAAAATTCCTAATTAACCTAATCCTAAAATACTTAAAACGAAAGTTGAAGTCCTCCCTTTTTTTATTTGTTCGCCGATCCTTCCGAATTCGACTCATCTTTTGCTCCATTAGTATTGCCTCTGCATGAATCGCTTTGCTCCTTCTTTGATGATGAAACCCATGGCTCAAATATGAAATCTGGAAACTCAGGTACAAAAATAAATGGGTCATTATAAATTTTCTTGAGGGCACTCCTCATCGAGTCATCCCTTATTTTTGCATATCTCCAGTAAGCTTGTTGCTGCCATTGCATGTGTTGCATTAAGTCCATCAGCTTCAACAGCGCATCACGATGATCTGGGCTAGGCGGTGGAGCTCTAAACATTGATGGCTCGATATTAGGTTCAGCTTCTGGTTCCATTGATTCTGCCTCATGAGGGACTTCAGTTGATTGCTCTGGCGGGATTTCTGCGGGTTCATCTTCTGCTTCTTCGGGATCCTCGCTTTCTTCAATTCTTTGCTGAAGAACAGAATATCTGGCCACTCAGTAGAGGTCCCAATCGGTGATTGTGCCTTGACTATACTTTGTCTTCTTTACGTCCGCAAGGAGTTTTGCTTTTAAGCACCGAATTGTGTTGTAAAAGGGAAATAGGCAGGGCCAGAACATCTAACGGCACAATTTCGCATCTCTCTCAGAATGATTTTGCCCACATCAATGGTCTTTCCAGTTAAAATCGAGTATAATAGTGTAACAGACCGAATTTGACCCTAATCAGAATGGTGGTTTCGGGACCACGAATCCGAGTCCGAGAAATATTTTAATATTATATTTTGAGTCTATTATATGTGAATTAATGTGTGTGAAAGTCTCGTAGAAAAATTTTATCGTTTGTGTGTTTAAATTAGAAAAAGGACTTAATCGCGTAAAAGGTAAAAGTTGCAAACTATAGTGAAATGTACCAAATTGATTGTGGCTTTATAAAAGGAAGTCCTAAAAGGGTAATTAGCCCATTATTCAAGATAGTGGATGGCATGGGACTAAAGTACCCTTATTTTATAAGTTAGTTTTATTATTATTAAAAGGTTATATTAGTAATTTGGCTTAATAAGTTAATATATGTTATAATATCATAAAAATAAGCCATCATCTCTTAGCTTTCTTCTTGGCCGAATGTTAAGGAAAGAAAAAAAGGGTTTGTGGCTTTGAAATTTCGGCATTTAGAAGCTTAAATTGAAGGTTAGTTTGATTTTGGTTTTTGTTAATTTTTACGTTTTTGAGATCGTTGCTTAGAATATTATCCGACCCATGCTAAAATTTTTGAGATTAATGTACATGTGATATTCGGCCATTGATGGATTCATGTAGGTTGTGATGTTTGATGATTTTGAATTATAGATATGTTAAAGATTAATATGTTTTGTCTTTGAATTTTTGGTAAATTTGAGTATTTGGGCTAAATTGCAAAAATAAAATTTTAGAGGGGCTTATTTGCGAAATAAATGAAAGAAATGGACTTATATAGTCCTTATACATATTCGGCCTTTGAGTGTTGAATTGAAATTTTGTGTAATTTGAGTTTTGTGCAAATAGAACTAAATTGTAAAAATGTGAAACCCTAGGGGTAAAATGGTAATTTGCCTATTTAAGTGCTTAGGGACTAAATTGAAATGAAATGTACTTGAATGAGCTCAATTTTAATGTGTTTAGATCAAGAACAAAGAAAAACGGATTTGGATCGGGGAAAGACGAAAGTTATTGAATAGCCGGTCTACGCGGTCCGTCGGCAGTCGAGGTAAGTCCCTAAGCTGGATTATATTAAAGTATGCATTATGAATATATTTAATGACAATGTTTGATAAATTTGGGTATATTTTTATGTGATAGCCGAATGTAACAGACCAATATTGACCCTAATCGGAACGGTGGTTTCGGAACCACGAATCTGAGCCCGAGTGATATATTAATATTTTATTTTGTGTTCTTTATATGTGAATTAAAATGCGTGAAAGTTTCGTAGAAAAATTTTATTGTTTAAGTGCTTAATTTGATAAAAAGGATTTAATCGCGAAAAGCGTTAAAGTTGCATGCTCAGGTGTAATGTACTAAATTGCTTGTGGCTTTTTAAGTGGGTGTCCTAAAAGGACAATTAGCCCATTGACCATAGTGATGGACGGCAATGGGCCAAGTTAACTAGATATATATGTTAGTTTAATTATATTTTTTATTATATGCTTATGTTAGTATTTTTATAAAGAATTAATGTTAGTAAACAAAGCATATAATAATAAAAACAAGTGGGAAGAAAGAGAACATACCTTGTTCATCTTCTTGGCCGAATGTTGGAGGAAGAAAACTCCATTGTTGAAGCTTAAATTTCGGCAACTTGGAGCTTAATTTGGGGTATGTATTTTGCTTAGTTTTTGATAATTTTTACATTTTTGGAATGGTTACTTGAAATACTATACAACCCATGTGGTAATTTTTGAGATTTTGGCACATTGAGATTCGGCTATGGTTGTATATGCATGGCATGAAATGTTTGATAGTAGATTATAATTAGTATGTGTTAAATCATCATTTTTGGAATTAGAAGTTTTGATGAAATTGAATGTTAGGGATTTATTTGAAAAAAATAAAATTCTTGAAGGACTAAAAAATGAAATAAATGAAATGCATGGACACATATGGCTATGGGGAATATTCGGCCTAGCTATGGTGTTTAGAAATTTTGCATATTTTGTGTCTTGTATAAATAGGACCAATTTGTAAAAATGGGAAACTTTAGGGGCAAAATGGTAAATTGCCCATTTGTGTGTTTTGGGACTAAATTGAGATGAAATGCAATTAAATGAGCTAAATTTTAATGTGTTTTAGATCAAGAACAAAGAAAAACGGAATTAGACCGGGGAAAGACGAAGGTTCTCGAATAGCCGATTCGCACGGACTATCGACAACCGAGGTAAGTCCTTTAGCTAAAATACATCAAAGAACTAATTATGAATATATTAAGTATTAGAAATGAATAAATTTTAGTACTTGTTATGTCATGGCCGAATGTATGTAGATACAAATGTGGATCGTCAGATAATTTTATTAGAGAATGTCCGATGTTAGCTGAGCAGAATACAGTTCAGAACATTAAGCCGAGCAACACGACAGTGCGAGGCAGACCATCCAGACCCTCAGGCAATGTAGGTGGTAGTCAGAAAGGAACGAAGAACACTACAATTCGATCTGAGGCTAGAGCTCCAGCTAGAGCTTATGCTGCACGAGCCAGAGAGGATGCTTCCTCCCCCGACGTCATTATCGGTATTTTCACCCTTTATGATACTACTGTGATTGCACTAATTGATCCTGGTTCGACTCATTCATATATGTGTGAAACTTCAGAATTTGGTAAGGCTCTGCTAGTTGAGTCTACCGAGTTTGTGATTCGTGTGTCCAACCCTTTGGGTAGATGTGTGCTTGTTAATAAAGTGTGTAGAGGTTGCCCGTTGATGATTCGGGATTATTGCTTCCCAGCTGATTTAATGTTGTTGCCCTTTGACGAATTTGATATAATCTTGGGTATGGACTGGTTAACTTCACATGAAGCAGTAGTGGATTGTAAAAGAAAGCTTGTTGATCTGAGATGTCAAAACGGTGAGACCATCAGAATAAAATCCTGTGATGTAAATGGGTTTCCTACAGTAATATCTTCGATGTTAGCCCGGAAGTATGTAAGAAAGGGGTGTGAAGCTTATTTGGCTTATGTACTGGATAATAAAATGTCCGAGAAACAAATTGAATCTGTATCAGTCGTATGTGAATACCCCGATGTGTTTCCTGAAGAACTACCGGGTTTACCACCAGTACGAGAGATTGAGTTCGGCATTGAATTAGTATCGGGGACGACTCCGATTTCGATAGCTCCGTATCGGATGGCACCTACTGAGTTAAAAGAACTGAAAGCACAGTTGCAAGAGTTGACAGATAGAGGCTTTGCACGACCGAGCTTCTCTCCTTGGGGTGCACCGGTTTTATTTGTGAAAAAGAAAGACTGGACTATGCGAATGTGTATCGACTATCGGCAATTAAATAAAGTAACTATAAAGAATAAGTACCCGTTACCTCGGATTGACGACTTGTTTGATCAGTTGAAGGGGGCTTCAGTATTTTCGAAGATAGATTTGAGATCGGACTATTATCAGTTGCGAGTCAGAGATACAGATGTACCAAAAACTGCATTCCGAACGAGGTACGGACATTTTGAGTTTTTGGTTATGCCTTTTGGACTCACTAATGCACCTGCTGTTTTTATGGATCTAATGAATCGAGTCTTCAGACAGTTTTTGGATCAGTTTGTTGTAGTGTTCATTGACGATATACTGGTCTACTCCAAAAATGAAACCGAACATGTTGAGCATTTGAGATTAGTGCTACAAACTTTGTGAGATCAACAATTGTATGCAAAGTTTAGTAAGTGTGAGTTTTGGATGAATGAAGTCAGCTTCTTGGGTCATATTGTTTCAGCATCAGGTATTCGGGTGGATCCAAACAAAATAGTAGCCATACTCGATTGGAGACCACTAAAGAATATTTCCGAGGTCCGAAGTTTCCTAGGCCTTGCGGGATATTACAGACAATTTGTAAAAGGTTTTTCTGTGATAGCTACACCTCTGGCGAAACTACTACAGAAACATGTCAAGTTCGAGTGGTCAGAAAAGTGTCAGAAAAGTTTTGAGCAGTTGAAAGCCCTTCTGACCGAAGCTCCAATGTTAACTCAGCCTGAATTGAGTAAAGAATTTATTGTTTTTAGCGATGCTTCCTTGAATGGGTTGGGTTGCGTTTTAATGCAGGACGGCAAAGTTATAGCCTATGCTTCGAGACAATTGAAGCCGCATGAGAAAAATTATCCGACTCACGATTTGGAACTAGCAGCCATTGTTTTCGCATTTAAAATTTGGCGTCACTATCTATTCAGTGAAAAGTGTCATATTTATTCAGATCATAAAAGTCTAAAATATTTGATGACTCAGAAAGATCTAAATTTGAGACAACGCAGATAGTTAGAATTGCTGAAAGACTATGAATTAGTGATTGACTACCATCCGGGGAAAGCTAATGTTGTTGCGGATGCGTTAAGTTGAAAATCATTATTTGCTCTTCGTGCAATGAACGCACAGATGGCTATGTCTGGTGATGGTTCGATCATAGCCGAGTTACAAGCAAGACCGATGTTTATTCAGCAAATTTGTGATGCACAGAAAATTGACAAAAATTTGATTGCTATTCGGATTCAGTGTGAAAACGGTACAGAATCAGATTTTTAGATTGATACAAATGATTGTTTGAATTATAAAAGCCGATTGTGTGTTCCAAAGAACTCAGATTTGATACCGATGATTCTGAGTGAGGCCCATAGTGGTCGACTATCGATACACCCGGGTAGCACTAAAATGTATAACGATTTGAAACAGTTCTATTGGTGGTCTGGCATGAAACGAGATATATCTGAGTTTGTTTCCAAGTGCTTAATCTGTCAACAAGTAAAAGCTGAGCATCAGGTACCGTCCGGACTACTTCAACCAATCATGATACCTGAATGGAAATGGGATAGAATTACAATGGATTTTGTATCCGGTCTTCCTATGTCACAGAGTAAGAAAGATACCGTATGGGTTATCGTTGATAGACTGACTAAATCAGCTCATTTTGTACCGGTACGTACCGACTATTCACTTGATAAGCTTGCCGAATTGTATGTGTCGCAGATTGTAAGGTTGCACGGTGTACCGAGTTCCATTGTTTCAGATAGGGACCCGAGATTCACATCGCGGTTCTGGAAGAAATTGCAAGATGCTCTAGGTACTAAACTTCATTTTAGTACAGCCTTCCATCCGCAAACAGACGGTCAGTCTGAGCGAACTATTTTGATACTTGAAGACATGTTGAGGTGTTGTGTTCTCGAATTTGAAGGTACGTGGGAACGATACCTACCTTTGGTTGAATTTGCTTACAATAATAGCTTCCAATCTAGTATAAAAATGGCGCCTTATGAAGCCTTATACGGGCAAAAATGCCGCACACCGTTATATTGGACTGAACTCAGTGAGAATAAGATACACGGGGTTGATTGGATTAAAGAAATCGAACAGAAGGTAGTTGTTATTAGAAGTAATTTAAAAGCTGCTTCGGATCGTCAAAAGTCCTATGCCGATTTGAAACGCAAGGACATTGAGTTTCAGGTCGGAGATCGTGTATTCTAAAAAGTTTCTCCGTGGAAGAAAGTACTCCGATTTGGTCGGAAAGGCAAGTTGAGTCCGAGATTTATCGAATCGTATGAAATCATCGAGCGTGTAGGGCCTGTTGCTTATAGATTAAAATTGCCCTTTGAGCTAGAAAAGATACACAATGCATTTCATGTTTCGATGCTTCGCAAGCACCGATCGGATCCGTCTCATGTGATCACACCATCAGAGATTGAAATCCGATCCGATTTGACATATGATGAAGAACCGATCCGTATCTTAGCTCGAGAAGTGAAAGAGTTGAGAAATAAGAAGATTCCATTAGTAAAAATATTATGGAATAGACACGGAGCTGAAGAGGCTACGTGGGAGCCCGAAGATACAATGAGGCAACAATACCCGAAATTGTTTAACGGTAAAATTTTCGAGGACAAAAATTTTTAAGGGGGGAGAGTTGTAACAGACCAATATTGACCCTAATCGGAACGGTGGTTTCGGAACCACGAATCCGAGCCCGAGTGATATATTAATATTTTATTTTGTGTTCATTATATGTGAATTAAAATGCGTGAAAGTTTCGTAGAAAAATTTTATTGTTTAAGTGCTTAATTTGATAAAAAGGATTTAATCGCGAAAAGCGTTAAAGTGCATGCTCAGGTGTAATGTACTAAATTGCTTGTGGCTTTTTAAGTGGGTGTCCTAAAAGGACAATTAGCCCATTGACCATAGTGATGGACGGCAATGGGCCAAGTTAACTAGATATATATGTTAGTTTAATTATATTTTTTATTATATGCTTATGTTAGTATTTTTATAAAGAATTAATGTTAGTAAACAAAGCATATAATAATAAAAACAAGTGGGAAGAAAGAGAACATACCTTGTTCATCTTCTTGGCCGAATGTTGGAGGAAGAAAACTCCATTGTTGAAGCTTAAATTTCGGCAACTTGGAGCTTAATTTGGGGTATGTATTTTGCTTAGTTTTTGATAATTTTTACATTTTTGGAATGGTTACTTGAAATACTATACAACCCATGTGGTAATTTTTGAGATTTTGGCACATTGAGATTCGGCTATGGTTGTATATGCATGGCATGAAATGTTTGATAGTAGATTATAATTAGTATGTGTTAAATCATCATTTTTGGAATTAGAAGTTTTGATGAAATTGGATGTTAGGGATTTATTTGAAAAAAATAAAATTCTTGAAGGACTAAAACATGAAATAAATGAAATGCATGGACACATATGGCTATGGGGAAGATTCGGCCTAGCTATGGTGTTTAGAAATTTTGCATATTTTGTGTTTTGTATAAATAGGACCAATTTGTAAAAATGGGAAACTTTAGGGGCAAAATGGTAAATTGCCCATTTGTGTGTTTTGGGACTAAATTGAGATGAAATGCAATTAAATGAGCTAAATTTTAATGTGTTTTAGATCAAGAACAAAGAAAAACGGAATTAGACCGGGAAAGACGAAGGTTCTCGAATAGCCGATTCGCACGGACTATCGACAACCGAGGTAAGTCCTTTAGCTAAAATACATCAAAGAACTAATTATGAATATATTAAGTATTAGAAATGAATAAATTTTAGTACTTGTTATGTCATGGCCGAATGTATGTAGATACAAATGGTTGATGGTTAAAGTTGGTTATGTGATGTGAATAATTATTTCTATGTGAATTGTTGTATATTATAATGAGATAATGATTTTATTGGTTTAAGGTGAGTGAGCTCAATGGAATTGGATATATATACATATAATAGTTAAGAAATGTGTCTAGAATGTTTAACTACATTGATATGTATCGGGCTTTTACGCCTAGCAGGCCTTGTGCCGGTGTTACTTATCGGGCTTGTACGCCTAGCAGGCCTTGTGCCGGTGTTACTTATCGGGCTTTTACGCCTAGCAGGCTTTGTGCCGGTGTTACTTATCGGGCTTTTACGCCTAGCAGGCTTGAGGCCGGTGACGTATTCTACAAAAGAGGAACCGAATTTTGTTCAAGGCATATTAAAGCTGAATTATTAAGTTAAGGGCTCAGGTAAGCATTAAGGTATGAATTAATTTCTTAGCTATTTAAAATAAGGTAAGTAAGTAACTCAATTATTTATTACAAATTGTATGAGTTACAAACGAATATATATATATATATATATATATATAGTTATAATATGTGTACTCGGTTTTATAAATGAAGGATATGAACGTGGTGGTTTTGGTCTTTTGATATGTGTATACAAGATCAGGTATATTCGGCCACATGGATAATTTGTGTATGTGATGCTATATAATAATAATTGAACTTTAAGTATAAGAATGTTTATACGTTTGGTTATAATGGCATTTTGGCTTTTGAAAGACTGGACTATGAGTAAATAGTTTGATGAGATGAGCATTCGATTAAGGAGAAATTGTTCTGTGAAATTATATGTTATATAGGTGTGAAATTGAAAGTTTGAAAATAATTGTGATTTCTAGTATACAGGCTGATTAATTTTAAATTAAATGCTAAATGTTTAAATGTTATATTAATTGGAGCTTAGGACTTACTAAGCTAGTAAGCTTAATTGTGTGAATTGTTCTCCTTTGTTTTATAGATTGAGTCCAAGCTACAAGCTCATTGGGATCGTCAAGGAAGTCGGCCACACTATCAACTATTTTGGTACTCTTTCATTTTGATTTTCGAATGAAGGCATGTATAGGAAAGACTTTGACTTTGTTTTGATGAAAACTTTTGGTTCATGTATATAATAGCCATGCGAATATGGCTAAATTTTTAGTTAAGTATGCTTTTTGTGCTTTTGATACAAATGTCGGTTTATGATGGTAATGTTTGTGCATTTTTTTAATCGAAGTTTAATCGTTTTTGATAAGGAAATGTATGTTTACGAAATGAACCTTTGAATTAGGTATTGTGGTAAGTAACCAATGGTACACTCGATTAAATGGAACCATAGTTGTGTTCGGTTATAAACTAGTTAATCATATTTTGCAATGAAATAGTTTTTAGTTAGCAGCAGTGATGTGATTTTGAAAAATCACCAAAAATATGATAAATTGAATTAGAAAGTGAATAAGATACAGAATTAAAGCTTATTGTGTCTATTTTCATATGCAAGAAACAGAGTAGGCAAAGAAATTTTATATTATGAGATATTTAAATTTTAGTGAGACTTATTCTGAATGAATTCGTGATACCCTATTCTGTCTTGGAAAAATTGTTAAAACTTGTACAAAAATAATTATGGAGCATAGTTTATATTTTTAGAATCCTTAATGAGTCTATTTTTTATTGGAATAAACAATAACATTATTGAAATTTTGTACAAGGAGATAACTGAGTTTTTGTAAAGATAGGTCAGAATTATCAAGCAGTGATATAGGGGTAACTTTGATGAATAAACTGTACTAATTGGCCACATGAAAAATTCTGAAAAAATTATGGTAGAAATTTATATGAGTCTAGTTTCAAGGAAAATTTACGGATCTAAATTTCGAGTTTTGTAACTCGAGTTATGGTCAATTTAGTCAGCATGACGCAGTTGGACAGCTTTACATTTTTATGCCCCAAATTAGTAGTCAAGTCTAGTAATGCCACATACTCGACTCCGGCAAAGGTTTCGGGTAAGGGGTGTTACATTTGATTGGTATCAGAGCTTACGATTTAGTCTATTCTAGGACTACTGTAGCGCCTGTGAGTCTAGCTATACATGCCTTTATCATATTTTGATAGTGTGGTGACTTCTGACAGCCTAAATTTTGTTTTATATAGTAAATGGACACTGATCCTGAAAGAGCTGTAGTGGATGATGTAGAGAGTGTAGCGCCTGACCGTGCACACGGATCAGCGCCGGTAGACTCTCGACCTGTTTCGGGTAGTCATGAGGGAGAGACTAAACAAGCCTTCTATCAGATGATGAACGAGTGGTTTACCCAATTTATTCACACTAACCCGGCTGTACACCAACCTCCACCCCCGAATAATCCAACTCCGATTCCTTCAGCACCCCCGATGATAGATCCAGTGAGATCTAGTAGGCCCCCAGTTGATAAAATCCAAAAATTTGGGGCTGAAGAATTTAAAGCCAATGATGATGATGACGCAGAGCGAGTTGAAATGTGGCTTGATAACACTATTCGGGTACTTGATGAGCTATCTTGTACTCCAGATGAATGCCTGAAGTGTGCTATAACGTTATTGCGGGACACTGCATATCACTGGTGGAATACACTAGTATCAGTAGTTCCGAAAGAAAAAGTGACATGGGATTTCTTCCAGAATGAATTCCGCAAGAAATATATCAGTCAAAGATTCGTTGATCAAAAATGAAAGGAGTTCCTTGAGCTGAAACAGGGGCGAATGACCGTGACGGAATATGAAAGAAAATTTGTCAGGCTCAGCAGATATGCTAGAGAGTGTGTTTCTACTGAAGCTATTATGTGCAAAAGATTTGAAGATGGCCTGAATGAAGATATAAAGATGTTTGTTGGCATTCTTGAAATTCAAGAGTTTGTGACTCTAGTTGAGCGGGCTTGCAAAGCTGAAGAGCTCGGGAAAGAGAAAAGGAAGGCTGAGACAGAAGCTAGAGACATTCGTAAAAGATCTTCGGGTAAGGTCTTTCATCCCACATCCAAGAAGTTCAGAGATGACTACAACCGACATAAAGCTACTACAGATCTACCTAGACGGGATCGACCTCCTGTAGGCTCCCGAGCTACCTCGATGGCCAGTGTTGGTAACGTTCCACAGAATCGAGTTGAATGCAAGCACTGTGGGAAATGGCATTCTGGGAGCTGTAGATTTCATGATCGGTCCTGCTTTAAATGTGGATCATCAGATCATTTTATTAGAGAATGTCCGATGTTAGCTGAGCAGAATACAGTTCAGAACATTAAGCCAAGCAACACGACAGTGCGAGGCAGACCATCCAGACACTCAGGCAATGTAGGTGGTAGTCAGAAAGGAACGAAGAACACTACAGTTCGATCTGAGGCTAGAGCTCCAGCTAGAGCTTATGCTCCACGAGCCAGAGAGGATGCTTCCTCCCCCGACGTCATTACCGGTATTTTCACCCTTTATGATACTACTGTGATTGCACTAATTGATCCTGGTTCGACTCATTCATATGTGTGTGAAACTTTAGAATTCGGTAAGACTCTGCTAGTTGAGTCTACCGAGTTTGTGATTCGTGTGTCCAACCCTTTGGGTAGATGTGTGCTTGTTAATAAAGTGTGTAGAGCTTGCCTGTTGATGATTCGGGATTATTGCTTCCCAGCTGATTTAATGTTGTTGCCCTTTGACGAATTTGATATAATCTTGGGTATGGACTGGTTAACTTCACATGAAGCAGTAGTGGATTGTAAAAGAAAGCTTATTGATCTGAGATGTCAAAACGGTGAGACCATCAGAATAAAATCCTGTGATGTAAATGGGCTTCCTACAGTAATATCTTCGATGTTAGCCCGGAAGTATGTAAGAAAGGGGTGTGAAGCTTATTTGGCTTATGTACTGGATAATAAAATGTCCGAGAAACAAATTGAATCTGTATCAGTTGTATGTGAATACCCCGATGTGTTTCCTGAAGAACTACCGGGTTTACCACCAGTACGAGAGATTGAGTTTGGCATTGAATTAGTATCGGGGACGACTCCAATTTCGATAGCTCCGTATCGGATGGCACCTACTGAGTTAAAAGAATTAAAAGCACAGTTGCAAGAGTTGACAGATAGAGGCTTTGCACGACCGAGCTTCTCTCCTTGGGGTGCACCGGTTTTATTTGTGAAAAAGAAAGACTGGACTATGCGAATGTGTATCGACTATCGGCAATTAAAAAAAGTAACTATAAAGAATAAGTACCCGTTACCTCGGATTGACGACTTGTTTGATCAGTTGAAGGGGGCTTCAGTATTTTCGAAGATAGATTTGAGATCGGGCTATTATCAGTTGCGAGTCAGAGATACAGATGTACCAAAAACTGCGTTCCGAACGAGGTACGGACATTTTGAGTTTTTGGTTATGCCTTTTGGACTCACTAATGCACCTGCTGTTTTTATGGATCTAATGAATCGAGTCTTCAGACAGTTTTTGGATCGGTTTGTTGTAGTGTTCATTGACGATATACTGATCTACTCCAAAAATGAAACCGAACATGCTGAGCATTTGAGATTAGTGCTACAAACTTTGAGAGATCAACAATTGTATGCAAAGTTTAGTAAGTGTGAGTTTTGGATGAATGAAGTCAGCTTCTTGGGTCATATTGTTTTAGCATCAGGTATTCGGGTGGATCCAAACAAAATAGCAGCCATACTCGATTGGAGACCACTAAAGAATATTTCCGAGGTCCGAAGTTTCCTAGGCCTTGCGGGATATTACAGACGATTTGTAAAAGGTTTTTCTGTGATAGCTACACATCTGACGAAACTACTACAGAAAGATGTCAAGTTCGAGTGGTCGGAAAAGTGTCAAAAAAGTTTTGAGCAGTTGAAAGCCCTTCTGACCGAAGCTCCAGTGTTAACTCAGCCTGAATCGGGTAAAGAATTTATTGTTTTTAGCGATGCTTCCTTGAATGGGTTGGGTTGCGTTTTAATGCAGGACGGCAAAGTTATAGCCTATGCTTCGAGACAATTGAAGCCGCATGAGAAAAATTATCCGACTCACGATCTGGAACTAGCAGCCATTGTTTTCGCATTGAAAATTTGGCGTCACTATCTATTCGGCGAAAAGTGTCATATTTATTCAGATCATAAAAGTCTAAAATATTTGATGACTCAGAAAGATCTAAATTTGAGACAACGCAGATGGTTAGAATTGCTGAAAGACTATGAATTAGTGATTGACTACCATCCGGGGAAAGCTAATGTTGTTGCGGATGCGTTAAGTCGAAAATCATTATTTGCTCTTCGTACAATGAACGCACAGATGGCTATGTCTGGTGATGTTTCGATCATAGCCGAGTTACAAGCAAGACCGATGTTTATTCAACAAATTTGTGATGCACAGAAAATTGACAAAAATTTGATTGCTATTCGGATTCAGTGTGAAAACGGTACAGAATCAGATTTTCAGATTGATACAAATGATTGTTTGAATTATAAAAGCCGATTGTGTGTTCCAAAGAACTCAGATTTGATACCGATGATTCTGAGTGACGCCCATAGTGGTCGACTATCGATACACCCGGGTAGCACTAAAATGTATAACGATTTGAAACAGTTCTATTGGTGGCCTGGCATGAAACGAGATATATCTGAGTTTGTTTCCAAGTGCTTAATCTGTCAACAAGTAAAAGCTGAGCATCAGGTACCGTCCAGACTACTTCAACCAATCATGATACCTGAATGGAAATGGGATAGAATTACAATGGATTTTGTATCCGGTCTTCCTATGACACAGAGTAAGAAAGATACCGTATGGGTTATCGTTGATAGACTGACTAAATCAGCTCATTTTGTACCGGTACGTACCGACTATTCACTTGATAAGCTTGCCGAATTGTTTGTGTCGCAGATTGTAAGGTTGCACGGTGTACCGAGTTCCATTGTTTCAGATAGGGACCCGAGATTCACATCGCGGTTCTGGAAGAAATTGCAAGATGCTCTAGGTACTAAACTTCATTTTAGTACAGCCTTCCATCCGCAAACAGATGGTCAGTCTGAGCGAACTATTTTGATACTTGAAGACATGTTGAGGTGTTGCGTTCTCAAATTTGAAGGTACGTGGGAACGATACCTACCTTTGGTTGAATTTGCTTACAATAATAGCTTCCAATCTAGTATAAAAATGGCGCCTTATGAAGCCTTATACGGGCGAAAATGCCGCACACTGTTATATTGGACTGAACTCAGTGAGAATAAGATACACGGGGTTGATTGGATTAAAGAAACCGAACAGAAGGTAGTTGTTATTAGAAGTAATTTAAAAGCTGCTTCGGATCGTCAAAAGTCCTATGCCGATTTGAAACGCAAGGACATTTAGTTTCAGGTCGGAGATCGTGTATTCTTAAAAGTTTCTCCGTGGAAGAAAGTACTCCGATTTGGTCGGAAAGGCAAGTTGAGTCCGAGATTTATCGAACCGTATGAAATCATCGAGCGTATAGGGCCTGTTGCTTATAAATTAAAATTGCCCTTTGAGCTAGAAAAGATACACAATGCATTTCATGTTTCGATGCTTCGCAAGTACCGATCGGATCCGTCTCATGTGATCACACCATCAGAAATTGAAATCCGATCCAATTTGACATATGATGAAGAACCGATCCGTATCTTAGCTCGAGAAGTGAAAGAGTTGAGAAATAAGAAGATTCCATTAGTAAAAATATTATGGAATAGACACGGAGCTGAAGAGGCTACGTGGGAGCCCGAAGATACAATGAGGCAACAATACCCGAAATTGTTTAACGGTAAAATTTTCGAGGACAAAAATTTTTAAGGGGGGAGAGTTGTAACAGACCAATATTGACCCTAATCGGAACGGTGGTTTCGGAACCACGAATCCGAGCCCGAGTGATATATTAATATTTTATTTTGTGTTCATTATATGTGAATTAAAATGCGTGAAAGTTTCGTAGAAAAATTTTATTGTTTAAGTGCTTAATTTGATAAAAAGGATTTAATCGCGAAAAGCGTTAAAGTTGCATGCTCAGGTGTAATGTACTAAATTGCTTGTGGCTTTTTAAGTGGGTGTCCTAAAAGGACAATTAGCCCATTGACCATAGTGATGGACGACAATGGGCCAAGTTAACTAGATATATATGTTAGTTTAATTATATTTTTTATTATATGCTTATGTTAGTATTTTTATAAAGAATTAATGTTAGTAAACAAAGCATATAATAATAAAAACAAGTGGGAAGAAAGAGAACATACCTTGTTCATCTTCTTGGCCGAATGTTGGAGGAAGAAAACTCCATTGTTGAAGCTTAAATTTCGGCAACTTAGAGCTTAATTTGGGGTATGTATTTTGCTTAGTTTTTGATAATTTTTACATTTTTGGAATGGTTACTTGAAATACTATACAACCCATGTGGTAATTTTTGAGATTTTGGCACATTGAGATTCGGCTATGGTTGTATATGCATGGCATGAAATGTTTGATAGTAGATTATAATTAGTATGTGTTAAATCATCATTTTTGGAATTAGAAGTTTTGATGAAATTGGATGTTAGGGATTTATTTGAAAAAAATAAAATTCTTGAAGGACTAAAACATGAAATAAATGAAATGCATGGACACATATGGCTATGGGGAAGATTCGGCCTAGCTATGGTGTTTAGAAATTTTGCATATTTTGTGTTTTGTATAAATAGGACCAATTTGTAAAAATGGGAAACTTTAGGGGCAAAATGGTAAATTGCCCATTTGTGTGTTTTGGGACTAAATTGAGATGAAATGCAATTAAATGAGCTAAATTTTAATGTGTTTTAGATCAAGAACAAAGAAAAACGGAATTAGACCGGGGAAAGACGAAGGTTCTCGAATAGCCGATTCGCACGGACTATCGACAACCGAGGTAAGTCCTTTAGCTAAAATACATCAAAGAACTAATTATGAATATATTAAGTATTAGAAATGAATAAATTTTAGTACTTGTTATGTCATGGCCGAATGTATGTAGATACAAATGGTTGATGATTAAAGTTGGTTATGTGATGTGAATAATTATTTCTATGTGAATTGTTGTATATTATAATGAGATAATGATTTTATTGGTTTAAGGTGAGTGAGCTCAATGGAATTGGATATATATATATATATATAAAATAGTTAAGAAATGTGTCTAGAATGTTTAACTACATTGATATGTATCGGACTTTTACGCCTAGCAGGCCTTGTGTCGGTGTTACTTATCGGGCTTTTACGCCTAGCAGGCCTTGTGCCGGTGTTACTTATCGGGCTTTTACGCCTAGCAGGCTTTGTGCCGGTGTTACTTATCGGGCTTTTACGCCTAGCAGGCTTGAGGCCGGTGATGTATTCTACAAAAGAGGAACCGAATTTTGTTCAAGGCATATTAAAGCTGAATTATTAAGTTAAGGGCTCAGGTAAGCATTAAGGTATGAATTAATTTCTTACCTATTTAAAATAAGGTAAGTAAGTAACTCAATTATTTATTACAAATTGTATGTGTTACAAACAAAGTATATATATATATATATATAGTTATAATATGTGTACTCGGTTTTATAAATGAAGGATATGAACGTGGTGGTTTTGGTCTTTTGATATGTGTATACAAGACCAGGTATATTCGGCCACATGGATAATTTGTGTATGTGATGCTATATAATAATAATTGAACTTTAAGTATAAGAATGTTTATACGTTTGGTTATAATGGCATTTTGGCTTTTGAAAGACTGGACTATGAGTAAATAGTTTGATGAGATGAGCATTCGATTAAGGAGAAATTGTTCTGTGAAATTATATGTTATATAGGTGTGAAATTGAAAGTTTGAAAATAATTGTGATTTCTAGTATACAGGCTGATTAATTTTAAATTAAATGCTAAATGTTTAAATGTTATATTAATTGGAGCTTAGGACTTACTAAGCTAGTAAGCTTAATTGTGTGAATTGTTCTCCTTTGTTTTATAGATTGAGTCCAAGCTACAAGCTCATTGGGATCGTCAAGGAAGTCGGCCACACTATCAACTATTTTGGTACTCTTTCATTTTGGTTTTCGAATGAAGGAATGTATAGGAAAGACTTTGACTTTGTTTTGATGAAAACTTTTGGTTCATGTATATAATAGCCATGCGAATATGGCTAAATTTTTAGTTAAGTATGCTTTTTGTGCTTTTGATACAAATGTCGGTTTATGATGGTAATGTTTGTGCATTTTTTTAATCGAAGTTTAATCGTTTTTGATAAGGAAATGTATGTTTACGAAATGAACCTTTGAATTAGGTATTGTGGTAAGTAACCAATGGTACACTCGATTATATGGAACCATAGTTGTGTTCGGTTATAAACTAGTTAATCATATTTTGCAATGAAATAGTTTTTAGTTAGCAGCAGTGATGTGATTTTGAAAAATCACCAAAAATTGGATAAATTGAATTAGAAAGTGAATAAGATATAGAATTAAAGCTTATTGTCTCTGTTTTCATATGAAAGAAACAGAGTAGGCAAAGAAATTTTATATTATGAGATATTTAAATTTTAGCGAGACTTGTTCTGAATGAATTCGTGATACCCTGTTCTGTCTTGGAAAAATTGTTAAAAATTGTACAAAAATAAATATGGAGCATAGTTTATATGTTTAGAATCCTTAATGAGTCTATTTTTGATTGGAATAAACAAGAACATTATTGAAATTTTGTACAATGAGATAACTGAGTTTTTGTAAAGATAGGTCAGAATTATCAAGTAGTGATATAGGGGTAACTTTGATGAATAAAATGTACTAATTTGCCACATGAAATATTCTGGAAACATTATGGTAGACATTTATATGAGTCTAGTTTCAAGGAAAATTTACGGATCTAAATTTCGAGTTTTGTAACTCGAGTTATGGTCAATTTAGTCAGCATGATGCAGTTGGACAACTTTAAATTTTTATGCCCCAAATTAGTAGTCAAGTCTAGTAATGCCACATACTCGACTCCGGCAAAGGTTTCGGGTAAGGGGTGTTACACCGAATGTAAAGATATTACGTTGAATTGGATATGTTTTCTTAATACAATGTGAATGTGTATAATCGATATGATATACGGGTTATACAATGTTATAATGATTTTATTTGTGAAAAGTGAATAAGCTTAGTTGAATTTGAAATGTGATAGAATTATGAAATTCAAATGATATAAGTGGTTGTGATACTATTGAAATGTTCATTTGAATGTTGAAAATGTTGGTATCTCGGGCTTTAAGCCTAGCAGGCCTAGTGCCGGTGACTTATTTCAGGCTTTAAGCCTAGCAGGCCTTGTGCCGGTGACTTATTTTAGGCTTTAAGCCTAGCAGGCCTAGTGCCGGTGACTTATTTCGGGCTCTGAGCCTAGCAGGCCTTGTGCCGGTGTTACTTATCGGGCTTTGACGCCTAGCAGGCTTGATACCGGTGATGTGTTTTACAAAGGAGAAACCGAATTTTTGTTCAAGGCAAAACATAACTAATGTATCTAGTTAAAGGCTCAGGTAAGCAAGTAAGGTATGTTATGTTTAATGTTACTTGAGTCGAGTTAATACTATGAGAACAGTGTTATGTACATTTGAGATTAAGATTGATGTGCATGAGTATTATATGATTGAATTTGAGCTTGAATGTACTATTGTGGAGATTCAATTTTCAAATAGAAATGTTAAGAGTGAAAGGAATTGTAGTACGATAACATGGTTGATATGAATGTTGTACTTATACGATTTGGAGCATGTGATTCTTGTAATATATTTATTTTGTGCTTCGAAGAGATACAAGTTATGGAAATGAAGTACAATTACTTAGGTTAATGAACTGTTAGTATTCGGCCTGTATAAATCAATACTTTTTAAATGTTTAAGTGTTTGAATGTTATATTATCATGAGTTTAGGACTTACTAAGCTAGTAAGCTTACTTGTGTGAAATGTTCTCCTCTGTTTTATAGATTCAGTTAAGGCTACAAGCTTAAAAAGGGATTGTTAAGAAAGTCGTCCACACTATCAACTCTTTTGGTACTTAAATCTAGTTTGATTTGAAAGGCATGTATTAGCTAGGCTATGTCATTAATTAATGATATTTGATCTTGTATATATGTATAGCCTTACAAAATGGCTATTACTCTTGGCTAAAACTTTACTTATGTGTTAGATAGATTGGTTTGTATAAATGTTCTTGGTTGTGTGCTCTTGTTATGTTTTAAGTTTTGCTTGAAAGTATATATTATGACAGTTATATTGGGAAGTTAAGTTGAGTTGATGATGATAGTGAAAATGTCTATGCATGAATATTTGAAGTTGAGCACTGGAGTGTTTATTTGAGATACGAGCATGTGGTCGAAGAATTGATTATACTTATACAATTCCAATAGATATATTAGCTCATGTGTTTGGTAGGTTAATAGTATTTCCTTATGATCTTGTATTCAATGTGGCTTTGATTAAATAAATTTGTAAAAAGGGGCTACGTTGTGTATTGTATGCATGTATATTCGGCCAAGTCTATGTGCTATAGTCAAACGTAGTTAACATGCTCAAAGAACTAGTTAGTTGGGCTTATGTTCGAATATAGAAATGTGCATAACTATGATTTATATACATTTATATTTATAAATGGCTTGTGAGATTGTTTGAATTTTACTAGGTGCAAGAAACCACCAAACTCGACTTGTGTTAGGTAATAAACATGAAATGTCATAAATGGGACTTTGTATATTCGGCCAAATGCTTAAGTATGCAAGTGATGTGTATTAAGTTGCATGTATTCGTTTATGTGGAATTAGGTTAAAGCAATAAGGATTCGGTCTTAATAGGAGGTAATTATGTGATGACATTTTGATCATGCTTATATGTTTTATTATATATACTTATTGGACACAAATGATTTAATGGTTCAGGTATTATATAAATATTGATAATAAGACAATTAAGGTTTATATAATTATAGTATTAGTTTGTAATAGTAATGTATACATTGAGTAACCAATCATTTTCATCAGTAACTATATTACTTATTTGCATGTTTTAGTTTATTAATATTAGCATGTTTTACACTTAAGTGATTATTTGTTTATAATCGTATCTCTTGTTAAGCATGTTTAATTAAGAATGATTGACTGAATAGGGGTTTTGGCTTTTCTGGTAATGCCCGTAACCCTAATCTGGCGATGGACTCGAGTTAGGGTGTTACAAATAGGACCATTCACTTAATGAAATTGTAGTCCCATGTGAACTAGGCATAAGGCTGAAACGAATGAAATAGAACCATACCTTCTGAAGTGGTGTCAAATACTCTCTTCGACACGTGTGGATTCCTTGCTTTGACATAGTTCACTTAGAACCTGGAACTGTGAGTTCCTCGAGGATTTCTTGTAGATTTTTAGGCTTAATATTGCTCAACAGAGAGGAATATTCATTGTTGTCGAAATCAGGTAATTCAAAGAACTCATTAATAGCATTACAGTTTATGGGTACCTTAATTCTGCGGACTGGAACTTCGGTCATTTCGCTTGAAGTTAAGTTCACGTAGAATTCACGAACTAGTTCTTCATCCACACTTGGTCTCTTTTCACAAAACAATTCCCAATTGAGTGCTTCAGCAACTTGACGAATACGTGCCATAAAGTCTTTGTAGTTGCTTTCCTTCAATGTGAAGCCTTTCTCTGGATGCATCTGTTGATTTTTGAAGATATTTTCGTATCTTACTTTGGCTTCTTCACAGTGAAATTTGCTTTGTGTTTTGTCGATTTGAGCGGAGGCACGAGTTCTCTTGCAAGTCATAATTAACCTGAATATCAGATGGAAAAAAATAAAAATTAACTTCTTAAAAATTTAATAACAATTACTAAAAATTCAATAAATTGAAAAATTAAGTACTTGAATAAAAATTAAATTTAAGAATGAAAATTATTCTTACCACCTTCCTTGTAGAATTTAAAAACTCCTAAAGTAAAACTATACTAATGAATTAAAAGGGGGAATTTAAAGGAGGGTTGGCTTAGGTTAGGGGAAGGGAGATGTGCGCATAGGCGCACAAGGCAGCTAACTAGTGGCGCGCAAGGGGGCTGCAGCAAGGCAGGCCTGGCCTGGTCGGCGTGGGGCGATGGTGTCCAGCAGGCACACGGGCAGCAGCGTGAGGCCCTGTCCTGGGTAGAAGCTGGTGGCGCGCAAGTGTGCTGGAGCAGCCTGGCATGTGCGGTGTGTGCTGGAGCTGCTACTGGCCGAATGATGGCTTGGGGTGGTGCGGAACTTGGTGTTTTGGTGGATGGGAGTTTGAGTGATGAGTGAATGGTGAGAACAAGGGTGCAATTTATAGATGGAGGAGTATAAATTGGAATAGAACTCTTAGAACAATTAAAACATTAACTAAGAGTTCCCTTCTAATTTTACTCATGATAAACAACAATTAATAATTAAATGAACACATATAAACTATCAATTGCTATTTAATTATTAAGATAAATATGAAATAAAATTAACTCTAATCCTAAGCTAAATTGATAAAAGTTAATATATAAATTGTAATGAATATAATATTATATTAAAGTTTATCAATAATTTATAAGTATGAAAATAAAAATATTTATTTTAGATGCCCTTTAAAAATATTTACAAAAAAGGCACCTACTTTTTATTATTTACAAAAATAGCAACCAAATTTTGAAAATAATTCAACTGAGTCCTTAGACTTACTAAAAATTTGAAATTGAGTTGCAATTTAAGGCTTGGGTCAAAATTGACCTTTTTATTTGAAAAACTAAATATTTATTTTGTCATTTAGGAGCTAATTCCTTGGAAAATTATGCAAAAATCAATTCCCAGGAAAGATTGGAGGGGTCACAAGCGGTCCCGCTTAAGTTCCAATCTCCCAGACAGAATTTATTTGAGCATAATAAACCCGAAAATATTCCCTAAATAATTTATTGAAAGCAATAAGAATTAAGGGTTAAATAAACTGAACGAGATTTTATCCTGTTCAGGGGTTCCTCCGTAATAATGTTTCAAACGCTGAGCATTGACTTGAAAATTACCTCTCTTACCTTGGAATTCAATAACTCCGTATGGATAGACGCGATGAATTGTAAATGGACCGGACAGCGTGACTTCAACTTACTAGGAAAGAACTTTAATCTAGAATTAAATAATAAGACTTGCTGGCCTGCTTCAAATTCTCGAACTCGGATATGCTTGTCATGCCATTTCTTGAGTCTTTCTTTGAGTAATTTGGCATTTTCATATGAGAACATTCGAAATTCCTCTAGCTCGTTGAGCTGGAGCATTCGTTTCCCTTTAGCAAGCTTGAGATCCAAATTGAGTTGTCAAAGAGCCAAGTAAGCTCTATGCTCTAACTCCAGAGGTAGATGACATGCTTTCCCAAGGACCAACCTGTAGGGTGACATTCCTAAGGGTGTCTTGTATGCTGTTCTGTAAGCCCATAAAGCATCATCTAGTCTCTTGGACCAATCTCGTTGGTTCGGGCAAACTACCTTCTCAAGTTTGCCTTTGATCTCCTTATTTGCTAGCTTAGCTTGTCCATTTGTCTGCGGATGGTAAGCTGTAGCAACCTTGTGTTTCACTCCATGTTTATCCAGCAACCATTTTAACCACTTGTTCACAAAGTGGGTCCCTTCATCGCTAATAATAGCTCTTGGGGTTCCGAACCTTGTGAATATGTGTTTCTGCAAGAACTTCATCACAACCTTGGCATCGTTCTTCGGATAAGCTTCAGCCTCGAACCATTTGGACACATAGTCTACTGCTACCAATATGTACTTGTGACCAAAAGACGGAGGGAAAGGACCAAGAAAGTCAATACCCCAAACATCAAACAATTCTAGCTCAATGATATTTGTTCGAGGCATCTCATTTCTGTTGGTGACATTTCCAACCCTCTGACATCGATCACAGCTCTTCACATAGGCGTATACATCCTTGAATAGTGTTGGCCAAAAGAATCCTGCTTGTAATACTTTGGCTGTTGTACGAGTACCTCCGAAGTGTCCCCCACTCGGAGCTGAATGACAGTGGTATAAAATCTTCGGTATCTCATCTTCTGTCACACATCTTCTAATCATCTGATCTGCACACTTTTTAAACAAATATGGTTCTTCCTAGAAATAGTACTTCACATTGTGAAGAAACTTTTTCCTTTGCTGATAAGTTTTATCAATCGGCATCAAACCATAAGCTAAATAGTTAGCGAAATCAGCAAACCAATGAGTATTGTAGACATGATTTACCTTTGGTATGTGTTCATCTGGAAATGTCTCTTGGATCGGTAAAAGTGGAGAATTTCGTTCTTGCGGCTCCAATCTGGATAAGTGATCTGCTACTTGATTTTCTACTCCCCTTCGATCTTCAATTTCTAGATCGAACTCTTGAAGTACAAGCACCACCTGATCAATCTCGTCTTACATCTTTCTTGGCTAATAAGTACTTAATTGTGGAATGGTCCGTATAGACAATCACTTTGGTACCTACAAGATAAGATCGAAACTTGTCGAAAGCAAACACAATAGCAAGTAACTCTTTTTCTGTTACTGTATAGTTCAGTTGAGCTCCGGTTAAGTTCTACTTGCGTAGTAGATGGGATGAAACACTTTGTTCCTTCACTGGCCCATGACAACTCCAATGGCGAAGTCACTTGCGTCACACATCAATATGAATGGTGAATCCCAGTCTGGCGTGACAATTATGGGTGCTGTGACTAATCGATTCTTCAGATTTTTGAAGGCTTTTAAGCATTCCTCATCAAACTTGAATATCGAGTCTTTCTCAATAGCTTGCATAAGGGTTTAGCCACTTTGGAGAAGTCCTTGATAAATCTTCGATAAAAACCGACGTGACCCAAAAAGCTCCTAACACCTTTTACAGATGATGGAGGTGGGAGTTTCTCAATAACATCTAATTTTGCTTTGTCCACCTCGATCCCATGTCTCGTTATCCGATGACCTAGAACAATTCCTTCTCGTACCATAAAATGGCATTTTCCCAGTTGAGTACGAGATTCGTTTCATCGCATCGCCTTAGTACCTTCACTAGATTGGCTAAGCAATCATCGTAAGTATCTCCAAATACTAAGAAATCGTCCATGAAAACTTCCAAATACTTCTCAACCACGTCAGTGAAAATAGACATCATACATCTTTGAAATCTAGCTGGTGCATTACATAAACCAAATGGCATGCGTCTAAATGCAAAAGTACCGTAAGGACAGGTGAATGTCGTTTTGTGTTGATCTTCCACTGCTACTGTAATCTGATTATACCCTGAGTATCCATCGAGGAAACAGTAGTAGTCTCGTCCTGCTAGTCTATCCAGCATCTGGTCCAAAAATGGCAGAGGAAAAGTGATCTTTCCTAGTCGCTTTGTTCAGCTTCCGGTAATCGATGCAGATTCTCCATCCTATAACTGTTCTCGTTGGTATCAACTCATTGTTCTCATTCTCAACGACCATGATACCTCCTTTCTTCGGCACGCATTGGACTGGACTCACCCATGAACTGTCTCAGATGGGGTAAATTATACCCGCATCCAACCACTTGATAATTTTTTTTCACAACATCTTTCATGATGGGGTTCAGTCTCCGTTGTCCATCAATCGTTCCTCTCTCGCCATCTTCTAATATTATCTTGTGCATGCATACGGATGGGCTAATACCGCGAATATCGGCTATGGTCCATCCGATAGCCTTGAGTTCTAACTTAGGTGGCTCCTCGATTGATGCTTTTGGCTGCATGTAATCTCTTTTCTCTAATTCCAAAAATTCAAAATGGGATTGCGGATTAAATCCCTTTTGATTAGCTTCTAGCAAAGCTAAGTATTCGTCCTCCTCTTCCTCATTTGAGGGATATGATGTCAAAATTCTTTCCAATGGGTCATCAACACCGTTAAGTTCCTTCTCTACTATTAATTCCTCTAAATCGGCTACTGCAGAACAATCATCCATAGTGTCAGGAAATCGCATTGACATAAAAACATTAAATGTTACCTGATCATCCTGAACACGCATAGTCAGCTCGCCCTTTTGCACATCAATAAGGGTCCATCCAGTTGCTAAGAATGGTCTTCCTAGGATGATTGACACTTCTTTGTCTACTTCAAAGTCTAGAATTACAAAGTCAGCAGGAAAGATAAACTTATCTACACGTACCAATATGTCCTCGATTTTTCCTTCTGGATGTGCTAAGGATCGATCTGCTAGTTGAAGTGTAACCGTAGTTGGTCTAACTTCTCCTATCCCCAACTCCTAAATATTGACATAGGCATCAAGTTGATACTTGCACCTAAGTCACATAACGCTTTACCATAATATGTTGATCCAATGTTGCATGGTATGGTGAAACATCTAGGATCCTTCAATTTTGGGGGTAGTTTGTTCTGAAGATATGCACTGCATTCTTTCGTCAGAGCTACCATCTCAAATTCTCCAAGTCTTTGTTTCTTTGACAAGATATCCTTCATGAACTTGACGTAGTTCGGCATTTGCTCAAGTGCTTCGACCAACGGGATGTTGATGTGTAGTTGCTTGAGTACGTCAAGGAACTTCTTGAATTGAATCTCCTGCTTCGGCTTCTGAAGTCTTTGAGTGTAAGGTGGCAGTGGTTTCATTACTGGAACTGATTCTGGTTGATTCGCCTTTGGCAGTAATTCTGCTTCTGACGACGTTGTTGGTTGATCAGAATTAACTGGTCCTGAGGTTACTTCGAATGGTTTTGCAGATATCGATTCTGGTGAAACTGGGGTTTCAACACTTGGTTGAACTTCTGAGTCTTGAACATCAGCTTGTTCCTTTTCAACTTTGACAGTGTTAGGTTCTACTATCTTCCCGCTCCTCAATTGCAACGCTTTGCAATTTTTCTTCCCCGGATTTCTCGGATTTTCCGTGTCACTAGGTAAAGCACCTTGTGGTCGGTTCCTAAGTTCAGTTGCAAGCTGGCCTACTTGATTCTCCAAATTCTTCAATGTAGCTGCTTGGCTCTGGATTAAAGCATCATTCTTTGCTAGATATGTCTTTAGCAAACTTTCTAGGCTATTGGATGCTTCAGCTTGAACTGGTTTCTGAACTTGTTATGGAAAATTAGGCAGCTGGATTGGTCTGGGTTGGGTGTAAGTGGTACTGGTTCTAGCCCCTTGGTTACTCCAGGAAAAATTAGGGTGATTTCTCCATGATGGGTTATAAAAGTTGGATTGCAGTCTTTGCCTTCCTCGATTTTGGTTTTGATTGCCCATGTAGTACACAGATTCTGGGTTCGACAGACATTCTTCGAACAAATGTCCCTCCCCACAATAGACACAGGCTATATTCTCAAATTGATTAGGCGGCTGTGCTGCAAAACTATTAGACCCATTAGTAGTAAGGTTTTTAAGCATTGAGGATATTGATGATACCTGAGATGCGAGTGAAGTAAGAGCGTCTACTTCATGAATTCCAGCGACTCGTCTTCCTGACGCTACTCGGTTGGTTGGCCACTGATAGTTGTTGCTGGCAATCCTCTCGATAATTTCATAAGCCTCGTTATAAGACTTAGAAAGGAGAGCACCATTAGCAGAGACGTCCACTACCATCCTTGTGTGAGCGTTGAGACCATTATAGAATGTCTCAAGTTGAATGCAATGAGGAATTCCATGATGAGGGCATTTCTATAATAACTCTTTAAATCTTTCCCATGCCTCATACAAGGACTCGTCATCCATTTGGTGGAAAGCAGTGATCTCGTTCTTCAGCTTAGCAGTTTTGCTAGGCGGAAAATACTTCATGAGGAATCTCTCAGCTAACTCTTGCCATGTAGAAATGGAGTTCGGTGGCAATGAATTCAACCAGGCACGAGCTCTGTCCCTTAGCGAATATGGGAACAACTTCAATTGTAAGGCATCTTCGAAAACTCCGGCTAACTTGAAAGAATCGCTAACTTCCATGAATAGTCTTAAGTGAAGATGAGGATCTTCAATAGGCATTCCACTGAATTTGCCCACTGTCTGAAGCATTTGGAACATGATTGGCTTCAGCCTGAATTGTTGTGCCTCGATTTCGGGTCTCCTAATACCCCGATTAAGATCGTTAAATACTGGCACAGCGTATTTTCATAAGGCTCTATCCCTATCATCAGCAATAAGGATAGGATTCTGAGTAGGGTTTGCTCTGTTTCCTTGGTTCATATTCTCGAAATTCATTCATTCGGTCCTTCTTTTGTTTGCTTGTCTTCTTCGTTGTAGAAAGGTTCGCTCTATTTCAGGGTCCACGGGGAGTAAGTCAATAATCTAGTCAATACCCATAAACACCTGAAATAATCACAGAAAAATTGAGTAAGTAAAAAAAATATGTAAAATAAATAAACCAAAATGTAAACAGATTCAAAAATAATGACTTTAAAAACAGTCCCCGGCAACGGCGCCAAAAACTTGGAACGGTGGAAATGTGCAAGTGTACACAATCGTAACAAGTAATACAGTGACAAGTAAATGTCGAGTTATCGTACCCACAGGGACTGTAAAAGACTTATTTATGAAAATGGTTCAAACACTTTTGTGATAGAAAAATATTTTGTTTTGAGGAATATTTAAAAACTAAAAGAAAAACAAAGTAAAAAATAAAATAAAACAAAGTTCTAATGCACGATTTCAAAAACTGATTTTAATCAAGATGACATAATTGTGTTGGATTAATCACATTTCTTACCTTAGAATTATTAAGCTCGTGTTTATACTTGTTAAAACATGGCAACTCGGTAATTTGCTAACTTATGAACATACTTACAAATAAAAATCCATTCATCTCTTGTACATATTTCTATGCAAATTCGAACGATTAAACAGACTTCTACTAGTAAACATATTATTGCACATACAAACTTATTAAATTAAACAATCCCTCGCATATTCCTATGTCGATGCAAACGATTAATTCAACCTAACAAGCATATAAAAGATCATGTGAAGTAACAAAGTATTTTTATCTTGAAACAATTTAATCACAAAAATCCTGCAAGTTATGTAAGGCATATGTATCGTCCAATACAATGCTAATTTAATTATGTAAGGCATATGTATCGTCCAATACAATGCTAATTTAATCTCCAGCTACTTAGAAGAATTAAACATGCACAGATTAAGTGTGTCCATTAATTACAATTTCAATGCGTTTAAATAATTAACTCATTAGCTATCTAAACAATTATAATGCCAGATAACTTAACATAATTTTACTTAATCAAACATTTCACCGAGGCCTTTAACAGCATAAACACAATTTTAATAATCTAAGAGGGCGAAATGAAATCAAACCAACACAAATTAAATTCAAGCTAAATTGATTAAATTAAACATGTCAAAAGCATGAATATTCATAAGCATGTTTGTCAAAACAACAACAAATAATTTAAAGAGATAGGGAACAAGAAACAAATTCGGTGGCTCTCCGTGGCTTGTCTGATTGATCCCTTCTTCGTTCTTCGTTGTCCTCGGCTATTAAGGGGGCTTATGAACACTTCAATTGCTGCTTCAAATGGCTGGAAAACACCTCTTTTCCAAGAGGGGAAATCGGCACAAGAACACCAAAAAGGGAAAAGGGAAAATGGGGAATTGAGAGAAAATGAGAGAGAAGAATGTGAAGGCTTGAGGTGTGTTTTGAATGAGCAGCTAGGGATTGTATTTATAGGTGTTTAAGGCTGCTAAAAATAGCACATAGCAGCAGCAAAAGAGGCCTTCCTTGGCCGGCCATCCCATGTGGCAAAGTTGAATGTTTCAACTTTGCTAAATATAGCATGGGGCAATCTAAAAAGCCATGAATTTTGGAGGGGTTTGAATGAGATTTTGAAAGATCTTCAAGGACTCCTTTGCAGGCTGAATTAATCAGATAATAAGCTGATTTGGGACTTCATTGTGGATGGTTTGGGCTACCCAATTGATGGCTGGTTCAGTTCAATCGGTTCGGTTCAACTGATGCGGTTCAACTGGGCCCCTTTTCCATAATTAATTAAAAATAATTTATTTAACTCGGATTAAATTGGTAATAAATTAAAATTAATTAAATTATGATTAAATATTCATAATTGGATCATCTTGGGCTGGAAATAAAGTGGCCTTGAATATTCAAATCGCTTCTCGGATTTATTCTTCGTGCAGTGTCTGCCAAGCCGATTTTTGCCTTTTGTGCGAATCTGTCGAAAATAGTCAAAATTAAACAAAATTAATTAAAATTCATCATGTTCATATTTTTAGCACACTTTAATTATTTCATAATATTTAATTATTTTCCGACAAGAATTTACTCGAAACCACATGAATTTGGGTCAAAAAGGGCATGAAAAAGTATATAAATTTTCGTGTTTCCACATAACCTCTCATAAGCATTCATATTCATCATTATTCATAGGTACATTTAAAATTGCATACATATACATTTATTTGCATTGTAACACCCCAAACCCGGCCCAAACACCACGACCAGATCTGGCATGTCACTTGGAAAAGATCTAAACAACTTCGCGACTTCTAGAAAATTTTCAAGTTCTTTTGTTTAAAAACTCCAAGTTTATTAGTTTATTGAAAATTTAATACTTATTTAAGAAAATCTTTATTTAGCCCATTATTTGAGATTAGGTGACATGGGAAGCACATGTTTGTTACCTTAGGCTAATCCCAAACGTTTGTCGAGAAAGTCCGTTTATAGAATCGTTACTAAGTTGTGAAAAATCCTCTTTTTTGTACTTTTGCAAAACATCTTGTCGATTATTGTATAGTCAAAACGCCAAAAGTTTAAACCAAATTTAAACGAAAACGTTAGTGGCCTTATTACAATGAAAACCAAAATCAGTCATTACTAAAAAGAAAATTAAGTCCTTTACTGAAACCGAATGGAACCTATGCATGGCCACCTTGCGCCTCTCTGCTGCCCGGTCCGTTGTACTACGTGCTACCTGAAAAGATGTTAAATCAATAGGGTGAGTCGCATAACTCAGTGTGCAACACTCATGCACCAACAGATCGGGCCTTAACCCTACAGAACAGAATATCAGCATGTCACATGTACAAAAATGATGCAAAACCCATCCCAACCTAGATTTCCATCCGCTACACACCTCCCGTACCAACCAATCTCTATTGGGGATTTCTGCAATCAACCCTCACCGCTACACACCATGGATGGCAGTCATGCCGCTCATCGTCAGAATCGTGATAGAGTCACTAGAATAGATCGTGGTAGAGCCACTACAATAGATCATGGCAGAGCCACTACAACAGATCGTGGCAGAGCCACTACAACAGATCATGGCAGAGCCACTACAACAGATCATGGCAGAGCCACTACAGCACTTCCCCTTTCATCATATATTCCCGAACCCCATGCACGTAGAATACAAATGTATATATGCAACAGATTTCAACAAGCATGTATAGAATACTCATAGCATGGATTGATATAATATATCATAGAACGGAAATCACTAACCTGATGTTTTCGCACACACCAGCCATACCGAGATTCCGGCATTTAACAGAATATACATAAACACATATGTATTAACGGTACGATATAAAATAGAACCATATCAATGATGTGAGAGGTTACACACCTGATAACACGTAATATCACGCCCTCTATGTCGACACCATCGCTAATCGACACTACCGCTATTTGCCTATGATCCTGCTCAGAAGCTGGCCCATACCCAATCACAAATAGCAGACACAGCCCACTTCTTGAATTTAGGGGTCGAACCCGAAGGTTTACTTCCCTCGCCAAACTGTGAATTGCTTGCATCCATCAAAAGCGTCGGTCAATAAATCACTACGAGAGATATGATTTGAATGTCCACCCAACTCGGTTAAGATAACAGTTGAGAAAATGAATCGATTAACAAACTACTAAAAGAAATATTCTTACCTAACTCGATTGGATCCCGGAGTTTACAGTCTTGGCTAAAATGTGGATTGAACCCATACACCACAACCAAATGAGATTCTGCTAATGGAGAATGGATTAAAAAAAACTGGCCTTTCAGCCAAACAGGGGACATAAGTCCACCCTCCACTAAACGGCCACACAAAAACTCTATCTCCTTACCTTCAGTTTCCTTCAAGATTCGGCACAAACAGACACCACAGAGGGGGATTCGGCTTCTAAGAATAAAGAGTGCAAAGAAAAGAACAACCCATCGAGATATTAAGGAAGTGATTCGGTTTAGAATAAAGATGAGAATGAAAAGAGATAGCAAAGAAGAAAACGAAAAAGAACTTACCAACCCTGAGATGATGATTCGGCTAAGGTGAAACTTCAGGAAATGAGGCTGAACTTTGGAGGTTTTGACTATGTGAGGATATAAGAGTGTGGTTTCGGTAGAAGATACAGTTAGAGAGGGTTTCCAAAATGAAAATGAAAACTTAAGTGAAAAGGGAGGAAGATGTGATATTTTCGGCTATTGAAAGTGAGAAGAAAAGATGAACAAAAGTGACCCTAATGGTCTTCTAGGTTTCGGCTATGAGTCAAAAGGGAGAAAATACTTGAAATGCTAAGATGATTTTCGGCACAAGAGAGGATGAGAGCAAAATTAAAACAAAGTGTGAAGCACACACCAAATGCCAAAAAAAAAAAAAAAAACCACTATACACTAGCACCCTGAGCACCAAATTTCGGTACCCTCACCTAATGCCTAAAACCAAATGCTCCCCTCCCCTCAACCCCTGAAAAATTCGGCTAACACTCTCCTAGCCATCACCCCTACGATTTTCTCCTTCACTCCCTCTACATTACCCATTCATATGAGTTTGAAACATTCAAACTCCACAAATAGCTTTCCAACATTTGTTTGAATACTTTGACCAAGTCCTACCTCTCTCCTCCAGAGTTTGATTGTCATCCAATCACCTCCCTTGACTGAGCCAAAAATAATACTCCCTTGTTGCTAGAGTGATTCGAACCTCTACTCTCCCCACTCCTTGTGACGCCATCACCCTACATGCTGAGTGGCGTCACCTTGCCACTTTTCCACTACACCTTTTTGTGTCACCAGAAGCGAACTAAAAACCCTTAAGTCCTTCCCTTATTCGGCAATCCCCTCTTAGGTGCCCAAAATTAAAATTTACCAAGGCCTCGGCTTAACCCCAAGACTTCCCGAGACCCCCAAACACAACCAAACAACAAGCAAAACAATTTGACATGCAGAAAATATAAAAACGCAAAGCCCCTAAATCTCAGATGTTACAGTTTTACCCCCATTAAAATAATTTCGGCCTCGAAATTACCTGATCAAAGGAGATGGGGATACTGCTACCGTATAACATCCTCCGGTTCCCACGTCGCTTCCTCTGAACCATGATTTCGCCACAGAACCTTCACCAAAGGAACTGATTTCCTACGCAACACTTTGACGTCCCTATCCAAGATCTGCACTGGTTCCTCCTCAAAAGATAAGTCTGGACTTATCTCAATTTCTTCTACTGGCACAACATACGACTGATCCGAACGATAGCATCTAAGCATAGATACGTGAAATACGTCATGGATCTGACTCAATTCTGAAGGCAACTCGAGCTGATAGGCTACAAGACCCACACGCTTCAACACCCGATAAGGCCCAATAAACCTAGGGCTCAGCTTGCCCTTTCAACCAAATCTTAGCACTTTCTTCCACGGCGACACCTTTAAGAAAACTTTGTCTCCCACTGCAAATTCTATATCTTTCCGCTTTAGATCAGCATAGGACTTTTGCCTGTCTGAAGCTTCCTTTAATCGGGCTCGAATCAACTTAACCTTGTCCTCCGTTTCAGCCACCAACTCTGGACCCAGCAACTGACGTTCTCTCAACTCTGTCCAACATATAGGTGTACGACATTTTTGACCATACAGTGCTTCATACGGCGCCATCTGAATACTCGACTGATAGCTGTTATTATATGCAAACTCCGCCAACGGTAGAAATTCCTCCCAACTACCCTTGAAATCTAAGACACAACTCCTCAACATGTCCTCCAAAATCTAAATTACCCTCTCTGACTGTCCATCAGACTGTGGATGAAACGCTGTACTAAAATCCAACTTTGTACCCAAAGCTTGATGCAACGCCTTTTAGAACCTTGACGTGAATCTAGGGTCTCTGTCTGAAATGATCGACACTGGTACCCCATGCAACCTTACAATCTCTACTATGTACAACTTAGCCAACTTTTGCAAAGAGTAATCGACCCGAACCGGTACAAAATGAGCAGACTTCGTTAAACGGTCAACTATCACCCAAACGGAATCCTTCCTAGCAGGCGTAAGAGGTAGCCCACTAACGAAATCCATCGTGATCCTTTCCCACTTCCACTATGGAATCTTCACCTGTTGCAACAATCCTGAAGGCAACTGATGTTCTGCCTTTACCTGCTGGCACGTCAAACACTTGCTCACAAACTCAGTTACCTCTCGCTTTAAACCCAGCCACCAAAACTGTTCCCGCAAATCCCGGTACATCTTGCTACCTCTAGGATGCATAGCGTATGGACTGCTGTGTGCTTCCTGAAGTATCATCTGCGTCAACTCCTCATCTTTCGGCATACAGACCTTCCCGCGGAAACACAAAACTCCATCGTTGTTCAAACTGTAATCCTCTAAACCACCATCTTGTACCTATAGAAGTCGAGCGCTCAGAACATCATCTACCAACTGCTTCTCTTTAACCTGATTCACCCATGTTGGCTTTACTTGCAGTTCTGCTAATAAGCTTCCGTCATCATACATACTAAGGTGGGCAAACATTGCTCTTAAGTCCGATATTACTTTACGGATCAACGCGTCCGCCACCACGTTAGCCTTACCCGAATGGTACTCAATCGAGCAATCGTAATCCTTCAACAACTCGATCCACCTCCTCTGCCTTAGGTTTAACTCCTTCTCGGTAAGGAGGTATTTCAGACTCTTGTGATCTGTGTAAACTATAGACTTCTCCCCATACAGGTAATGTCTCCAGATCTTCAAGGCAAAAACCACTGCACCTAACTCCAAATCATGCGTGGGATAATTCACTTCGTGAGGCCTCAGCTGTTGAGAAGCATACGCTACAACCTTCCCCTCTTACATCAGCACACACCCTAGCCCAGTATGCGACGCATCACAATAAACAGTAAACTCATTCCCTGTCTCCTGTTGAATCAAGACCGGAGCTTCTGTCAGAATTCTCTTTAACTTCTCAAAACTTTCTTATTGTTTGCCAGACCACATAAACGGAACCCCCTTCCTTAACAACTTGGTTAACGGTGCCGCAATCAAAGAGAACCCTTCCACAAACCTTCTATAATACCCACAAGACCAAGAAAACTCCGAATCTCTGCCACGGACTTAGGTGGTTTCCAATTCAACACAACTTCAACCTTCCGAGGGTCCACCCTGATCCCCTCAGCTGACAATACATGACCCAAGAAAGTAACCTCTCTTAGCCAGAACTCGCACTTACTAAACTTAGCGAACAACTGCCTCTCCCTCAAAATTTGTAGAACCACCCGAAGATGTGAATCATGCTCCTCTTTGGACTTTGAGTACATCAGAATGTCGTCAATAAACACCACAACGAACCGATCTAGATATGGTTGAAAAACCCGATTCATCATATCCATAAACGCTGCTGGCGCATTGGTCAAACTAAACGGCATCACCAAAAATTCGTAGTGACCGTAACAAGTACGAAATGCCGTCTTATGAATGTCCGCCTCCTTGACCTTAAGCTGGTGATACCCCGACCTCAAGTCGATCTTGGAGAAAACCAAAGCCCCTCTGAGCTGATCAAACAGGTCGTCTCTCTTCGGTAGTGGGTACTTGTTCTTGATTGTCAGATTATTCAACTGACGGTAATCAATACACATCCACATTGATCTACCCTTCTTCTTTACGAAAAGCATAGGTGCTCCCCAAGGCGAAACACTCGGTCGGATAAAACCTTAGTCCAACAACTCCTGAATCTGCGCTTTCAGCTCCACTAACTCCTTCGGCGCCATTCTATACAGAGAAATAGACACTGGCGCTGTTCCCGGTAGAAGGTCAATACCAAACTCCACCTCACGATCTTGAGGCAATTCTAGAAGCTCTTCTGGAAACACATCGGTAACTTCTTTCACCGTTCGAACATCTCCCACAACTGAGTCCTTAGCCTTCAAAGCACACACATGAACCATGAATGCCTTACATCCCTTTCTTACCATTCTCTCATCCTTCAACACAGATACCACATTGGATAGGTAGTCCCTTCTCTCGCCTAACACCACCACCTCTAACCCATCTACGGTTCCCAACACCATACACTTGGCTGCACAGTCCAGATTTGCTTGATACTTCACTAACCAATCCATTCCTAAGATCAAATCGAACTCCCCAAACGGCACTTCCATCAAATTAGTCTAAAAAACTACCCCTTGAACTTCCAGGGGTACATCCTTATACAGTTTGTTCACTACTACAGTTTGTCCTAGAGGGCTCACTACAGTTATCTCCCTAGAAGAAGTTTCATAGTCTAAGTTCAAAGTCCCAGCTAGAGCACTAGCGACATACGAGTGCGTCGAACCAATATCAATCAAGGCAGTATAAGGCAGACCATAAATTAGGAATGTACCGGTTATGACGTCCAGTGCCTCGCCCTCCTCTCGTCGCCTAGCTGCATAGACCAATCCAGGCTGTCTTGCATCAGTGCTACTAGCACCCCTACCAGGTGCTCCACGGCCCTGACCAAAACTACCTCCTCTAGCTGGGCCACGACTCCTCGGCAATGGCTGACCACCTCTCCTAACCTGATCATAACCTCACCCAGCTAGCTTCTCTTGATCCACCTGTGGACAGTCTTTAATCATATGATCCGTAGAACCGCACCTGAAACATCCTCCAGTTCTCCTCCTGCATTTCCCAAAATGTACATTCCCACACAAAACACATGGTCGATACTGACCCCTTGCAGCAGCTGTAGGAGCACGAGCTGGCCCACTAGACCTCAGCCTCTTCTAAAAACCCCCAGATGAACCTGACAACCCAAAACTTCTCTTATTTCTATCCCGATCCTTATCCCTGTCCTGTCTTTCGGTCCGCTTCACCTCTTCCGCTATCTTGACTTTCTCAACCAGAACAACAAAGTCCCTCTCCTACTGCGGCACTACCAACACCCTTAACTCATTTCGCAACCCATCCTCGAACCGTACGCAACGTTCATAATCAGTCGCTACCATTCCTCGAGCGTAACAGCTCAAGCGCAGAAACTCCGCCTCATATTCGGCCATAATTTTGCTCCCTTGAACCAGATTCAAAAATGCCTTCCTCTGGGCATCCACATAGCTGGCCCCGACGTACTTCCCCTGAAATGACACCTTAAAGAAGTCCCAGTCGATCCGATCTACTGGAGTACCCTCTTTCACCGTGAGCCACCACTGATTGGCCTCATCTCGGAGAAGAGACACCACCCCTTTCAACTTCTCCTCTACCGTGAAGTCGATATCATCCATTATGCGCTCACTTGCTTCTAACCAATACTCAGCTGTATTAAGGGCTATACCAGAAACGCCCCTGAACATTTCTGCTCCATTGGCCCGAAGTCGTTCAGACACCAATTTTTGAGCCCCAGCACCCAAACCTGCTCCAGCAACTTTCTCCAAAACCCGTAGCATTGCTTGAGGCACCGTATCATCTCCACTCGTTTGGTCCTGAAACTCTTCTTCCACAGCCGGCGGTGGCGGCACCTCATGTTCTGACCCATGACCAGACCCTACCGGTTCCGATACAGTAATTCTACCCCTTCCACGACCATGTACATTACGCCCACGTCCTCTACTACTCATCTCTATCGTATCGTCTTTATCTGATTTAGGAATTTTATGCGTTAGCAATTCTTTTAAATTGTTTATTAAAGAGAAATTTTATGGAATATAATTACGAGTAATTTCCACGATTCACACACACAACCTAAAAGTTTCCATTTCTAAAGTATAGTTCCTTGATTCTAACATCCATGATAATATATCCACATGGGACATGGAATTCAAACTTAAACAGAACTTACCTCGCGGACTTGGGCCGGAGACGCAAGAGCCATGCAGAAAAATAATGTATTTCATTTTATTACGTTTTAAAACCATTTTTAGAAAACGTTTTGAACCCAAAACCCAAAGCTGAGCTTTTGAACCGGGCTCTGATACCAAATTGTAACACCCCAAACTCCGCCCAAACACCACGACCGGATCTGGCATGTCACTTGGAAAAGATCTAAACAACTTCGCGACTTCTAGAAAATTTTCAAGTTCTTTTGTTTAAAAACTCCAAGTTTATTAGTTTGTTGAAAATTTAATACTTATTTAAGAAAACCTTTATTTAGCCCATTATTTGAGATTAGGTGACGTTGGAAACACATGTTTGTTACCTTAGGCTAATCCCAAACGTTTGTCAAGAAAGTCCATTTATAGAATCGTTACTAAGTTGTGAGAAATCCTTTTTTTTTGTACTTTTGCAAAACATCTTGTCGATTACTATATAGTCAAAACGCCAAAAGTTTAAACCAAATTTAAACGAAAACGTTAGTGGCCTTATTACAATGAAAACCAAAATCAGTCATTACTAAAAATAAAATTAAGTCCTTTACTGAAACTGAATGGAACCTATGCATGCCACCTTGCGCCCCTCTGCTGTCCTGTCCGTTGCACTACGTGCTACCTGAAAAGATGTTAAATCAACAGGGTGAGTCGCATAACTCAGTGTGCAACACTCATGCACCAACAGATCGGGCCTTAGCCCTACAGAATAGAATATCAGCATGTCGCATGTACAAAAATGATGCACAACCCATCTCAACCTAGATTTCCATCCGCTACACACCTCCTGTACCAACCAATCTCCATTGGGGATTTCTACAATCAACCCTCACCGCTACACACCATGGATGGCAGTCATGCTGCTCATCCTCAGAATCGTGACAGAGTCACCAGAACAGATCGTGGCAGAGCCACTACAACAGATCATGGCAGAGCCACTACAGCACTTCCCCTTTCATCACATATTCCTGAACCCCATGCACGTTGAATACAAATGTATAGATGCAACAGATTTCAACAAGCATGTATAGAATACTCATAGCATGGATCGATATAATATACTATAACCACTTTACTTTATCAGAACGGAAATCACTAACCTGATGTTTTCACACACACCAGCCATACCGAGATTCCGACGTTTAACAGAATATACATAAACACATATGTATTAACGGTACGATATAACCCAGAACCATATCAATGATGTGAGAGGTTACACACCTGATAACACGTAATATCACGCCCTCTATGTTGACACTATCGTTAATCAACACTACCGCTATTTACCTACGATCCTACTCAAAAGCTGGCCCACACCCAGGTGGCTAATCACGAACAGCAGACATAGCCCTCTTCTTGAATTTAGGGGTCGAACCCAAAGGTTTACTTCCTTCGCCAAACTGCGAATTGCTTGCATCCATCAAAAGCGTCAGTCAATATATCACTACGAGAGATATGATTTGAATGTCCACCCAACTCGGTTAAGATAACAGTTGAGAAAATGAATCGATTAACAAACCAATAAAAGAAATCTTCTTACCTAACTCGATTAGATCCCAGAGTTTACAGTCTTGGCTAAAACGTGGATTGAACCCCTACACCACAACCAAATGAGATTCGGCTAATGGAGAATGGATTAAAAAGAAGTGGCCTTTCGGCCAAACAGGGGACATAAGTCCACCCTCCACTAAACGGCCACACAAAAACTCTATCTCTTTACCTTCAGTTTCCTTCAAGATTCGGCACAAACATACACCACAGAGGGGATTCGGCTTCTAAGAATAAAGATTGCAAAGAAAAGAACAACCCATTGAGATATTAAGGAAGTGATTCGGTTTAGAATAAAGAAGAGAATGAAAAGAGATATCAAAGAAGAAAACGACAAAGAACTTACCAACCCTGAGATGATGATTCAGCTAAGGTGAAACTTCAGTAAATGAGGCTGAACTTTGGAAGTTTCGGCTATGTATAAGAGTGTGGTTTCGGCTTTTGTGAAAAGAAAAGAGAAGAACAATCCCAATTCAATGTAGAAGATACGGCTAGAGAGGGTTTCCAGAATGAAAATGAAAACTTAAGTGGAAAGGGAGGAAGATGTGATATTTTCGGCTATTGAAAGTGAGAAGAAAAGATGAACAAAAGTGACCCTAATGGTCTTCTAGGTTCCGGCTATGAGTCAAAACGGAGAAAATAGTTGAAATGCTAAGATGATTTTCGGCACAAGAGAGGATGAGAGCAAAATTAAAACAAAGTGTGAAGCGCACACCAAATGCCAAAACAAATAACCATTATACACTAGCACCCTGAGCACCAAATTTTGGCGCCCTCACCTAATGCCCAAAACCGAATGCTCCCCTCCCCTCAATCCCTCAAAAATTTGGCTAACACTCACCTAGCCATCACCCCCCACGATTTTCTCCTTCACTCCCTCTACATCACCCATTCAAATGAGTTTGAAACATTCAAACTCCACAAATAGCTCTCCACCATTTGCTTGAATACTTTGACCAAGTCCTACCTCTCTCCTCCAGAGTTTGATTGTCATCCAATCACCTCCCTTGCCTGAGCCAAAAATAATACTCCCTTGTTGCTAGAGTGATTCGAACCTCTACTCTCCCCACTCCTTGTGACGCCATCACCCTACATGCTGAGTGGCATCACTTTGCCACTCTTCCACTGCACCTTTTTGTGTCACCAGAAGCGAACTAAAAACCCTTAAGTCCTTCCCCTATTCGGCTATCCCCTCTTAGATGCCCAAAATTAAAATTTACCAAGGCCTCGGCTTAACCCCAAGACTTCCCGAGACCTCCAAACAGAACCAAACAACAAGCAAAACAGTTCGACATGCAGAAAACATAAAAATGCAAAGCCCCTAAATCTCAGATGTTACATGCATAATGACTTACCGCGGATTCGATATGTCGGAATGAAAACAGCTACTCGGTTATTTTCGCTTTCCCGTGATCTAAGTTTGTTTTCCTTGGTTCTTGATCTAAACATATTCAGAATTAACCCTTTTATTCACTAATTCATTCAATTCAATACAATGACACACATTTAGGGCTATTTGGAATTTAACCCTCATATTTGCACAATTTATCAATTTAGTCCATTTTTCTCAAAACATCAAATTCACAAAATCCGCACATACACTTACTTAGCCGAATATATATACTTCACATACAAGCCCACATTTAGTCCCTAAATTTGCTATTTTCGTAATTTAGCCCTATTTAGCTAAATTCATCAAAACTTCATGAACAAAACATGTTCATCTAACTCAACTCTTTCATTTAGCACCAAAAATTATCACAAAGCTCAACAAAACATCAATGGCATTTCTCATAAACAACATCAATTCATTAAATTGAGATATGGGTTTGATAGCTCTCAAAGCAACGATTACAGAAACGTAGAAATTATCGAAAACCGACTCAAAACATACCTTAATCAAAGCTTGAAATGGTCGAACCTAGCTTAAGGCTTTCTTCTTTTTCTTTCTTTGATTTTTGGCTAACAAAGATGATAATATGGCCATTTTCATGTTTTTCTTAAGCATATAATCATTTATTACAAAAAGACATTTTTAACCTTTAAAACAAATATTAGAAAACATATAATTTAAGGTTATTTATGGCCTTAGCCGTCCACTAACCATGGAATTGGCTAATTTGCCACATAAATCCTCACATTTTTAAAGCCACAACGCATAAGCACTTTAACATATAGCATACAACTTTCCCATTCAATGCAATTTCATCCTTTTGTCAAATTAAACACACAGACGGACAAATTAACTTACGGAAATTTAACACATGCTAAACCACATATCAACGGCACAGAATATAATATTAAAAAATATTATATGGACTAGAATTTGTGGTCCCGAAACCACTGTTCCGACTAGGGTATAAATTGGACTGTTACATTATGAATTTCTTGTTATACCTCTCGGATTAACAATTGATTCTGCAATTTTTATGGATTTGATGAATCAAATTTTTAGACCGTATTTAGCCAAATTTGTGGTTGTATTCATTTACGGCATTCTGATTTATTCACGAGATGAGTCCGAGCATGCTGAACATTTGAGGATTGTGAAACAAACCTTGAGAGATAAGCAACTGTTTGCTAGATTCAGCAAATGTGATTTTTGGCTCCGAGAAGTTGGATTTATGGGACATATTATTTCAGCTAAAGGCATACGAGTTGATCCAAGCAAGATTTCAGCCGTTGTTGACTGGAAACCACCGAGAAATGTATCCGAAGTTAGAAGCTTTCCGGGGTTAGCTGGTTATTATTGATGTTTTGTTAAAGGATTCTCGATGATTGCTACACCGATGACTTGATTGCTACAGAAAGATGTGAAACTTAAGTGGCCCGAAAAATGTCAACAGATTTTTGAACAGTTGAAAGCATTACTAACTGAGGCACCAGTTTTAGTTCAACCCGAGTCAGGTAAAGAATTTGTGATTTTTAGCGACGCATCATTAAATGGTTTGGGTTGTGTTTTAATGCAAGAAGGTAAAGTGATAGCTTATGCCTCCAGACAGTTGAGGCTGCATGAAAAGAATTATCCGACGCACAATTTAGAGTTGGCTGCTATTCTGTTTGCATTGAAATTTGGTGACATCATTTATACAGTGAAAGGTGGCATATCCTTACTGATCATAAATGCTTGAAGTATATAATGACACAAAAAGATTTGAATTTGTGAGAACGAAGATGGCTCAAGTTGTTGAAAGACTATGAGTTAGTGATTGATTATCATCCGGGGAAAGCGAATGTAGTCGCAGATGCGCTGCGTAGAAAATCATTAATTTCTTTACGAGCAATGAATACACAATTATCTTTGTTTGATGATGGTTTGGTTCTAGCAGAGTTAAAAGCTAAACAAGTATTTCTTCAGCAAATTGTAAAGCTTAGAAGTGTGATAGTGAGTTGCAAGCTAAAAGAGTGCATTTTGAGTCGACTATTGATTTAGACTATCAGATCGGTCCGATGATTATTTAATGTTTCGAGATAGAATTTGCGTACCAAAGAATTCTGAGCTTATTTAGAAAATTCTACATGAAGCACATAGTGTTTGTTTATCTATTCACCCAGGTAGTACTAAAATGTATAATGATTTGAAATAGTTGTATTGGTGGTCGGGTATGAAACGAGACATTTCAGGTTTTGTGTCGAGATGTTTGGTTTGTTATAAAGTTAAAGCTGGGCATCAGGTGCCTTCAGGATTGCTACAGGTTGTGATGATACCAGAATGGAAATGGGATAGAATTACGATGGATTTCATATATGGATTACCCCTGTCTTCAAAGAAGAAAAATGTTATTTAGGTTGTCGTTGATTGACTAACGAAATCTACATATTTCATTCTGGTACGTACTGACTATTCACTTGAAAATTTTGGCTAAATTGTACATTTTAGAGATTGTTAGATTGCACGGGGTACCAATTTTGATTATTTCTGATAGAGATTCGAGGTTTATATCACGATTCTGGAGCAAATTACAAGAAGTTCTAGGTATGTGGTTGAACTTTAGCACCACATTTCATCCTCAAACCGATGGTCAGTCTGAGAGAGTGATACAAATTCTCGAAGATATGATTCGTTGTTGTGTTTTAGAATTTGAAGGCAATTGGGAGAAATATTTGTCATTGATTGAATTCGCGTATAACATTTTTCAATTGAGCATAAAGATGGCACCGTATGAAGCTTTGTATGCTCGCAAATGCTGAACTCCATTGTACTGGACCAAACTTAGTGAGAAAAAGATTCCCGAGGTTGGTTTGACCAGAGAGACTGAAGAGAAAGTAAAAGTGATTCGCGACAGTCTTAAAGCAGCTTGTAACATCCTGGTTTAGGGCCTAGTCGGAATAATGGTGCGAGACCACAAATCCGAGGTCTATGTATGAGTTTTTGAGATTTATGCTATGTTTGCATGTTAGTGTGAAAGTTTCATGAAGCAATTTTGTGAAATTCCGGTTGAATTGTCCAAAAGGACTAAATTGCAAAAGTTGTAGAGTGTGAGATTCTAGAAGCTATTTGTGTGAAATAGCTTTAGAATATTAATTAGAGGTCCTTAAATATCAATTTACCCAAATTCTAATTTTTGGACAAAATTGGGCATGGATGAGATAAAATAGAAAGTTTATCAAAAAGGGCATTTTGGTCATTTAACAATTAAATGACTAAAAATGAGGAAAAGATGAAAATATTCATTCATCTTTTTCTCCAAGGCTGCCGAAATTTTCAAGAGCCATTGTTAGGGTTCTTCAAATTTTTCAAGCTTGCTAGTAAGTGTATCCAAGCCCCGTTTTTTATATTCTTCGTATTTTTGAAGTCCTAGTAGCATGAATAAGCTATTTTTAGCTATTTGATGAGCTATATTGAATGTTCAAAAATGTTTCCATGTATGACATGCATGTATGTTGATGTTTTATGGAAGATTATGAAAGCTTGATGTAGTAGAAACATCTTTTGCTAAGTGATTTTCCATGAAAATGCATGTAGGGACTAGTTTGTGAAAGTTTTAAGCTTGGTCATACATGTGTGATTTAGTGAGAATTGGTGAACGCTTTACTTGAGTAAGTGATTCGGTTAAGCATGAAAGGCTAGAAAGTTGAATAAAAATCACTTTACGAGCCTTGGGGCAAAAGTGTAATTATGATAAAGATTAGGGGCAAAAGAGTAATTTTGCCAAAGTATGAGATAAGTGTCAATTTAGTATAGATCAAGAAAGACGAAGCCCGGATCTAAACCGAGGCAAGAGCAAGGTGGTGGACTAAATTGCATATTTCTATACTTTTGAGTATCGAGGTAAGTCTATGCTTAAACAATGCATTCATACTTACAATTTCTTAATGCTAGCTAGTGTGTAGCATGATTTAGAACCTATGTAGGATGAATGTGGTAGAAATTGTGAATGGATGTATGGTTAAGTAAGTAGATATGTGAATGTGTGGTGAGAATGCTAAATGGTGGGCTAAGTACGATACCATCTTAATGGATATTGACGATAAGCTGGCTATGTGTGATGCTATCGCTAGGAATATCGTCTAGTAGGCTAAGTGCGAAACCACTATGAATACCTTTATGGTAGGCTAAGTGCAATACTACCTTATTAATTGATTGTGGTGGGCTAAGTGCGAAACCACCGAGAAATTAGCAGTGTGGTTGTATTATTGAGTTAATTAGTTGTGTGGATGAATTATTGAGATATGATGTTGTGTTGTATATTGTGTAAATGTGATATTGAATGAAGGGGCGCATTTCAATGGTTATGAGTATGTGACTCATGATGTGTTGGGAACGTGGTAAGGGATAGAAAGAGTAAGCATAGTTGTACATTATATGTTAGTATGATGCTAATTGTTGTTTAGCTTATACTATGATGCTTAATTGTTTATGTGTAAACTTACTAAGCTTAAAGCTTACTCCCTTTCTTTTCCCTTGTTTTATAGAGTAAAAAGTGTTGAATCGAGATACGAGGATCAATTGGAAGATCGCCTACACTATCAGCACACTCTGGTACATGAGACTCAATGTTTTTTATATGGCATGTATAGGGGCTAGACAAGTTAGTGAATTTTGTTGTAAATGGCTAAGATGTGTTGGCCTTTAGATGGATAGTCTATTTTGTGTTATGCCATCGTTGTTGGCTACCATATTATATGAAAAGATGTAGTTATCTATGTGAGATTGCACTTTAATTGGAGTTGCTTATGGATGTGTTGAATGAGTGCATCTTATGTATGTTAGAGGGGTGAGAAGAGCTTAGCATATAGCTTTGTTCTTGTCCAAGTGGATAAATACACGGGCGTGTGTTTAGGCCATATGTGACACACGGTCAGCCCATGGGCGTGTGAATTGGCCGTGTGTCCCCTGCATGTTGATCTTTTAAGTCAAAATTGGCCACAAACTAGCCACACAGGCGTGTGTCTCGACTCTAGGCCGTGTAAGTGAAGTCAGTGTTCACCACGGTTGGAGAGCACAGGCGTGTACCCTAGCCGTGGGGCATTGGCAGAATGCTTGAGTTTTTATGCACGGTTTGTGGATGTGTGACTATACACTGGCGTGTCTTATCTTACACGGGTTTGTGAGCCCTATATAAAAGAGGAAAATTTTAAGAATCAAAAAGGTTCTAGAATAGTCTCAAGAGCCTTCGTGTGTATGAGTGAGGCCTCGTAAGTCGAGAAAGAGGTTACTGAGGTGACTTAAGAGAGTAGTCACGGTGAGCCTAAGTGGCGATCATGAGGTTTTAATATGGTAACTCCTCGAGTCTGGTTCCGGCATAGAACCCAGGTAAGGGGTGTTACAGAGCTTCAGATTGACATAAATCGTACGCGGATTTAAAATGAAAAGACATTGAATTCCATATCGGTGATAAAGTATTTCTGAAAGTATCTCCATGGAAGAAATTATTCGATTTGGTCATAAAGGTAAATTGAGTCCGCGATTTATTGGGCCGTATGAGATAACCGAAAGAATAGGGGCAGTAGCATATCAGCTAGCTGGACCGTCAGAATTAGAGAAAATCCACAATATGTTTCATGTGTCGATGTTGCGTCAATATAGATCAGATCCATCACACGTAATTTCTCCGGCAGAGATTGAAATTCAACCTGATATAACGTATAATGAAGAACCGATAAGAATTTTAGCTCAAGAGGTTAAATAATTGAGAAATAAAAACATAGCTGTGGTGAAAGTTTTGTAGCAACGTCATGGTGTCGAAGAAGCTACGTGGGAGCCCGAGGAAGCTATGAGAAAATAGTACCCTAACCTCTTTTTTGGTAAGATTTTCAAGGATGAAAATTCATAAGGAAGGAGAGTTGTAACAACCCGTTTTTAGTCAAATCAAAATAGTCATTTCAAGACCACAAATCTGATGTTGAAATAATTATTTTATTATTATTTTAATGTCTACAACATGATAATATGATTGTGTGAAAGTTTCGTTTAGAAATTTTATTGTTTGAGTGTTTAATTTGATAAAAAGGACTAAACCGTATAAAGTACAAAAGTAGTGTTCTAATAGCTAAAGGTGTCTAGTAGCTATAGAAATTTAAATTAAAGGTCCTTATGCGGTAAATAGTCCATTAATGTGATAATGGATGTTAATGGATAGAACAAAATTTCCACTCATAGTCATCTTCTTCCACCAAATTTTGAAGGAAGAATAGCCATGTTTAGGGCTTGACATTCGACCATGCTTATCATGCTCATTTAGGTATGGTTTTTGTCCTGTTTTTAATTATTTCTATGCTTTTGATATCGTTGCAGCTTAATCTAGCTAGCCCAGGGACTAATTTGTGAAACTGTTAAAGATTTAGAGTTTTTCCATTGATGAGTGAGAATGTGTTTTGATGTTTAATGATAGAGAATGCAAGGTTGTTGTTAGATAAACAACAATTGTTAAGTGATTTTTAGTGAAATATCTAATTAGGGATTAGATTGTGAAATGTGTAATTTTTGTGGTTAAATTGTGAAATAAATGAAAAATATTGACTGCTAGGGACCTAATTGAAATTCGGCTAGCATGGGTTGTGTTGAATTGCATGAAATTGTGATTTTATGAAATAGGGACTAAATTGTAATAATGTTGAAATGTTAGGGGTAAAAATGTAAATTTTCCTTAAAGTGAATTTTGGACTAAATTGAATAGAGAGATCGTTAAATAAGTTAATTTCAATTACATTTAGACCAAGAAAAGCAAAATACAGACTTAGATAGGGGAAGAACAAGGTTTTAGACTAATCGACCCGTTTCATCATTTTTGCATCTGAGGTAAGTTCGTATGTATTAAGCTTTGTTATAATTGTATTTCAAATGCTTTGATATTGTATATATTGTGAATATGACATTGCATACTTATTTGACAAAGATTCAGCATTGGAAATCCCGGTTGAACCTTAGGAAATCCCTATCATTAGGGGTTATTATTGTTTGGGTGCTGGTTCGTATGTCCTGCCAGTGGCTGAGTTATCCGCCATGTGTTGCGGATACTCATTAGCTTGTGTGAGCAGCACCGTGTAGCTTCATCATGACTGTCAGCTTGTGTGAGCAGACCCATTGATAGCTCAAGAGTGAGCATTATTAAGATAGCTTCAGTTATTCATTGGCACTTCAGTTATTTATTGAGATAGCTTCGGCTATATATATTGGCACTTAAGGTGCAAGATTCCCGAGAATCTTGTATTATTCCAAATGGTTCAACATGTATATCGGGGATATGAAATGGTGAGAAATAGATACGTATCAATACAGGTATGTTGGGAAACTGTAATTGCACCAAACATATGAGAGAATTGAGTTTATGGTTGAATAGGTGATTGAACACATATTAATATTATGGTTAAATATTTTGTAGTATATTAATATATATTTTAAATGGTAGTGTAAATGGTGAGTTTTGCTTATTATTTTCATACAAACTTAATAAGCTTTGTAACATCCCGAAATTGGACCTAGTAGGATTGGGCCCAATGGGCCTTAGGAGTAGTAGCGTTTAAAATTTTTGGAGAACAAGAGAACGACTTTAGTGCATGCTAGACCTATTAGGTGAGTGATTTTGGAAGGTTAGAGGGCTTCTATGAAGTCTCGGGATCAAACTTTGGCTTTAGGGAAATTTTGGTTTTAGGCGAGAAGAACCCTAGGAGTTGATAGATAGGCTTTAAGAATAAAATGTGGAGAAAATGACACAAGTGGAGTGTGTGGTGTAGTGGCAAAGTGACGCCACATAAGAGACAAGGGGGTGATGCCACAGGGAAGGAAGGAGGTCCAAGGTTCAAGTCTCGGCTCTTGCATTTTGGTTTTCTTTTTACACGGACCTTAGAATTTGGCTATAGATTTATATTTAGTTGCACATGGTTTAAGACACAAGAGGAGCTTGTGGCCAAGTGGTTAGCGACGTGGATTATGTTACAAGGGAGCCTGGGTTCGAATGTCATGAAAAGTAATGAAGTATTTATTTTGCGGATTGGACAGCGGGAGTTTTAGTTGAATTTAAACTCTACTGACGAAGGGATCCCACATCGGAAAGATATAAAGAAGGAAGGTGAAGAGCTAGCTATATAAAGAGCATTCCAGGAGGAGAGTTAATATACCTTGGTGGGCGTTTGGGCACAGGAGTGGTCGCAGCGCGGATTAGCACCAGATTCCTATCATGTGTGTAACTCTCTCTACTCTAGCTGTAGAGCGGCAAATGCTGAAATGCCGGTCACATGGTAATAGTAGCCACACAAGCGTGCAAGCGCACGTATGGGGCTTCGACGCGATAGTTGAGGCCATCAGTAGTGTTCTTGTGGGTTAAGGCTGCTTGGGCCACGATGGGCCCGTGGGCCCAATGGAATAAATTGTATGATGATGTAGTATATAGTGAACTAGACTAGGTGGAACTTATATCCGTGGCTAGATTTGTGTTAGGTGGGCCACACGAACGTGTGGGCCCGAATGGGCCAAAATCAAGTTTTAGGCCCAATAGTCCGGTAAAGACCGAAAATGGTAACCGAGTCGCTCGGGGCAACATTTGGGCCTTTGGGAAAGGCCATCGCAGGTGCAAAATTACTGAGATACCATTGGAAGGGTAAATTACGAAAATACCCTTGGTGGGTAAAATTACGAAAATACCCTTGGTAGGTAAAATTACGGTTATACCCTTAGAGGTTGATTAGCTTGATTATGTTGTTTTATGTCTATCTGATTGTGATGGTAATTCATGTTATACTTATATTTGATATATGTTTTGCATACATAACATACTGTATACACGAATTAATATGTTTGCATGGGGTTGGGAATATGTTATGAAAGGAGAAACGTTCTGGTGGCTCTGCCACAATCTGTTGTAGTGGCTCTGCCACGATCTGTTGTAGTGGCTCTGCCACGATCTGTTCTGGTGACTATGTCACGATTCTGACGATGAGCAGCTAACTGCAGCATGACTGCCATCGATGGTGTGTAGCGGTGAGGGTTGATTGTAGAAATCCCCATTGGTGTGATTGGCAGGTACGGGTGGTGTGTAGCGGATGGAAACTTAGGTTGGGATTGGGTTCTGCATCATATCGCATTGATTATCTGATTATATGCTATACTCTGTTAAAAGGGCTAAAGCCCAGTTTGTTCTGTACGGGCTTCGCCAAAGTGATTTGTAATGGGCTTCGGCCCAGATTATTTTGATGCATGTTCTTACTGATGAGGGTGTACACACTGAGTTTTCGTAAACTCGCCCCTTCTTTTTACTAAATGTTTCAGGTAATTCCCAGCGATAGAGGATTGGGAGCCGTGGAGGACTCGGGGGTGGCCATATGTCGGAGATACTACTCTTGAACTTTAGTAATTTCAATTTTTATCTTATTTTAAGATTATTCTTATTTGGGTTTTTGTTATGTAACAAGGCCACTATAACTTTAATTTTGGTATTTTATTTGGTTTAGCTTTTAATTCGATTACTGCCTATTATTATTAAATGTTCAATACGGGAATTTCCTAAACCCTTAATAACCGTTTTCCAATATGTTAACAAAAAGGATAACAATCAATAAATATTTAAACTCGAAATTTTTAACAAACGCGCAGTTTTTAAACAACCCTTTTTGTGACATGCCAGATCCGGTCATAATGTTTAGGCCGGGTTTGGGGTGTTACAAGCTTTATAGCTTACATCGTTTATTTTTCCATGTTTTATAGTGAATTCAAAGCTAGCTCGGAATCGAGGATCGTCGAAGACTTCGACACACTATCCTACTATCACTTTGGTACTTTTGAACTTAGTGTTTCAAGTATATGGAATGTATAAGAGTTTGGTCATTTTAGTATATGTGTTGATAATGAATTTAGCCATTTGAATTGGCTTCTAAATGTTAAATGTTTTGGTTTTGTATATAGCCATGGAAGTTGGCTTATTTTGGTTGTTTTGGTTGTGAGTATAATTGTGCAAATGGCCATTGTTATGTGCTTGATTATGGATATGTGATGTTAGTTGGTAATTGGTAATTAGGGGTGTTAAATGGTTAAGAATTGAAGTTGATATGTTTGTGAGATTAGGCTAAATGATGCATAGTTGAAAGTGATTGTATTGTTGAGTTGATATTATGAGCTTTTGGTATGATTTGAATTGCACACTATGATATTAATATGTTTGGTACTGGTTGGTAGTGAAATGGTAAAAATTATGCTTGTTTGAGGTTAGTTGATTGCCTAGTTATACCATGTTTTTTTTTCCAATTGGATTGGTTCATGTGTGTGCAAGTTTGGGTGGCAAAATGGCTTGGTAAATAGCCTATTTTTTTCAACACGGCCAGAGACACGGGCGTGTGTCTCAGCTGTTTGTGACACACGGTCAGGTTACACGACCGTGTGTTTCCTGGTGTTGAATTAGGGATCAAGTCAGTATGCTCCACACGGCCTAGCACACGGGCATATGACTTGGTCGTGTGACATAAGTCAGTATACCGTACAGTTTTGGCACGGGCTAGCACACGGCCTGGCACACGGGCGTGTGTGACCATTTGTAGGGCACATGGGCTAGCCACACGGGAGTGTGTGTTGGCTGTGTGACCCAATTCAGAGAGTTACAAGGGGTCAGACTTGGGCTGGGACACCACCATGTGATCCCATTTCGAATGTCCACATGGCTTGTGACACGGGTGTGTCTTTGGCCGTGTGAGATACACAGCCGGGCTACACGGGCGTATGTCCACTATTTTTTTAAAAATTTTCTAAATGTTCCAAAAGTTTCCTAAGTTATCGGTTTAGTCTTGAACCACCTCGAATCTATGTTTTAGGCCTCGTAGGCTTATACTAGGGACGATATGCATGTTGTTGAATGATAATTATTTGGAATTTGAAAATGTATGTGAAATGTATGTGTAATTGTATATTATGTTCGGTAATGCTCTGTAACCCTATTCCGGCATTGAATATAGGTGAGGGGTGTTACACTTAGAGTTGGTTGTTATAGTATTCGTATTGAAAATTTGGCGACATCATTTGTTCGGTGAAAAATGCCAAATTTTTACCGATCCCAAGAGCTTGAAGTATCTAATACCTTAGATAGATTTGAAATTGCGATAATGAATACGGGTCGAGTTGTTGGAAGATTATGAGTTAGTGATTGATTATCATCCATGGAAAACAAATGTAGTCGCGGATGCTCTGAGCAGAAAATCTTTGTTCGCTTTGAGAGCGATGAACATGTCATTGACATTATCTGATGATGGTTCGATTTTAGCTGAGTTAAAAGCTAAACCGGTATTTCTTCAACAAATCTGTGAAGCTCAGAAATGTGACAATGAATTGCAAGCTAAAAGAGTTTAGTGCGAGTCGACTACTGATTTAGAATATCAAATCGGATCCAATGATTGTTTGTTGTTCCGAGGTTGAATTTTTGCACCGAGAAATTCCTAGCTTATTCAGAAAATTCTACATGAAGCACACAGTGGTTGTTTATCTGTCTATCCTAGGAGTATTAAGTTGTATAATGATTTGAAACAGTTGTACTGGTGGTCGGGCATGAAACGAGACATTTCAGAATTTGTGTCGAGATGCTTGTTTTGTCAACAAGTGAAAGCCGAACATCAAGTGCCTTCGGGATTCCTAGAGCTAGTAATGATACCTGAGTTGAAGTGGGATAGAGCTAGGATGGATTTCGTATCTGGATTACCCCTATCTCCAAAAACAAAAGATGCTATTTGGGTTGTTGTTGATCGATTGACCAAATCTGCATATTTCATTCCGGTACGTACAGACTTTTTAGTTGATAGATTAGCTGATTTGTACATCTCTGAGATTGTTAGATTGCATAGGGTGCCAGTTTCTATTATTTCGAATAGAGATCTGCAGTTTATGTCACGATTTTGGAAGAAATTGCAAGAGGCCTTGGGTACGCAATTGCATTTTAGTACCGCATTTCATCCTCAAACAAATGGTCAGTGAGAGAGAGTTATTCAGATTCTTGAAGATATGCTTTGTTGCTGTGTTTTAGAGTTTGAAGGCAACTAGGAAAAATATTTACCTTTGTTGAATTTGCATATAATAATAGCTTTCAATCAAGCATAAAGATGGCACCGTATGAAGTTTTATATGGTCGTAAATGTCGAACTTTGTTATACTGGGCTGATCTTAGCGAGAAAAAGATTCACGGGGTTGATTTGATTAGAGAGACTGAAGAGAAAGTGAAAGTAATTTGCTACAGTTTGAAAGCAGCCTCAGACCGACCAAAATCGTATGTAGATTTGAAACGTAAAGATATTGAATTTCAAATCGACGATAGAGTGTTTTTGAAGGTATCAATGTGGAAGAAGATTCTTTGATTTGGTCGTAAAGGAAAATTGAGTCAGCGATTTATTCGGCCGTACGAGATTATCGAGAGGATAGGGCCAGTGACATATCGACTAGCTTTACCGTCAGAATTAGAAAATATCCATAATGTATTTCATGTATCTATGTTATGACAGTACTGATCAGATCCCTCGCACATAATTTCTCCTGCAAAGATTGAAATTTAACCCGATATGCCGTATAACAAAGAATCAACCAGAATTTTGTCTCGAGAAATTAAAGAGTTAAGAAAAAAAAGCATAGCTCTAGTGAAGGTTCTTTCGCAACGTCATGGTATTAAAGAGGCTATGAGAAAATAATACCCTAACCTATTTTCTGGTAAGATTTTCAGGGACGAAAATTCCTAAGGGGGAGAGTTGTAACAACCAGTTTTAAGTGAAATCAAAATAGTGGTTTCGGCACCACAAATCTGATGTGGGAATATTTATTTTATAATTATTTTAATGTCTACAGCATGTTAGTAGTCTAGTATAAAAATTTCATTAAGAAATTTAATCGTTTGCATGCTCAATTTGATAAAAAGGACTAAATCACATAAAGTACAAAACTGGAGTTCTATAAGCTAAAGGGATTTAATAACTATGAAATCAAATGATTGAAGGGTTTATGTTGTAATTAGACCACTAATAGCATGAGTGGACAATTATGGACATAAATTAGATGATTTTCAAGTTTTTAACTAAAGGATAATAAAGTAATTTAATAAACAAATGAAGTAAAACAAAACAAAGTTTGGTATCATCTTTCTCACTTAGTTTTGCACTGATTTTTGGTGAAAGAAAATACCATTTTTGGTGCTTTGAAGGTTCGGCTAGACTACCTTGTGCATGTAAGCAATTTCTCATCCCGTTTTTAATGTTTTCTATCTTTTTGGAGTCGTTGTAGCTTAATCGAGCTAGCCAAGGGACTAATTTGTGAAACTATTAAAAGTCTAGGGTTTTACCATTGATGAATGTGCATATGTTTTGAAGTTTTATGATAGAAAATAAATTGTTGTTGTTAGATAAACATTTGTTAAGTGATTTTTGATAAAATTGCAAATTAGAGATTTATTTGTAAAATGTGTAAAATTCATGGTGAAATATGTGAAATAATGAAAAATATGGGCTGCTATGGATATATTCATAATTGGACTAGCATGGGTGTGGGTTAAATTGCATGAAATTGCATTTTTATGAGCTAAGGACTGCATTGTAAAGAATTCAAAATTTAAGGGGCAAAAGTGTAGTTTTTGCCAAAACATGATTTTTGGATTAAATTGAATAGTATGTATTTTGAATGAGTCAAATTTGATTATATAGATCAAGAAAAGCAATGTACAGATCTAGATCGAGGGAAAAATAAAGTATTGGATTAGTTGATCCTATTCCGTCATTTTTGTGATTGAGGTAAGTTCGTATGTTAATAAGCATTAACGTAATTGTGTATTAAATGCTTTATTATTATGTATTGATGAATACGACTTCACGAAAATATTTGACGAAGAATTGGCGACGTATGAAATCCTGGTTGAACCTTAGGAATAGATAGGATACAAATGACATGTCATTAGGGGTTATTGTGTTTTGGGTGCTAGTCTGTACGTTCTACCGGTGGCTGAGTTTTTCGGCATGTGTTGCGGTTATTTGTCAACTTGTGTGAGCAGCACTGTGTAGCTATGTCTTGATCGTCAGCTTGTGTGAGCAGACCCAGTGATTGCTCGAGATGAGCATTTACATATGAGATATGAGATTGAGATGGTTTCGACCATGTATTGGCACTTAGGGTGGGAGATTCTCGAGTATCCGATATTATTCCAAATGATTCAATGGGTATATTGATGGTATGAAAGAATAAGTGATTGATACGTATCATAACAGGTATGTATGTGAATCATATAAGCTTCGAGTCTATGAAACTTGTGAATTTCATATCTAACCTTGTGAATGAATATGTATAGGTGTTGTGGTTAATATGGCATATATGTTTGTTGTAACGCCCTGATTAATTTATTTTTGTTTCTGTAAACTTTGACAAGTGTGTATCTGGTTTAGTGGCTAAGTGTTCTGGGTGTGTGTGAGAGGTCTTGGGTTCAAGTCTCACATTTGCCAAGTTTAGCTATTTTTTATCCAAGCCTCACCTTTGTGGAGTGGGCTTATATTAAATTGCTTGTAAATCCATATCAGAATGAGCCTACTGGTTCGAGTGGTAAGGAGGTTAGTATGTTGGAGGTCCTGTGTTCGAATTTCTGAGTGAGCGTGAATGTTAATCATTTTACTCAGTTTTTTGATAGAGTCTTGATAGAGTTGGTTTCTGAGAAGTTGGATGTTAGTGGATTAGTGGGGAGTAAATTAAGGGATTTGGGATATCTACTATTTTTATTTTATTTTTATCTTTTTATTTCAAATTTTCTCCCTCTTGCAAGAAAATCACGTAAAAAATTATTCTGTCTTCCCCTCTTTGACATTTTTCCTCCATCTCTGCAACTCTCTGTTTTGGTTTCTTTCATTTCAACTTGGGTACTCGTTGTTCAATCGTACTGTGGGAATTGTTGGATTCTCCCTTTGGTGTGGTAAGTAGAACTCATTTTGTCATTGACTTCTGGTTTGAGTTTTCTTTCATCGATGTCAACCTGGGGAGAATTATTGATGGATTCGGTGTTTAGATGAAGATTGTGAAAGGGGGAATTGCACTCTGGCAGTTTAGTGCACATTAGAGGCGTTTTAGCATCGGTGGTAAGTCAACTCCTTGTCGATTCTGGTGTCGAGTTGTTAACCAATCCGCTGAATCGATGTTTGGGTACTCTGTTTTTAGGTCTTGGAAGGCTCGGGAGTTTTCGCACCAAATTGATACCAGGTGTGTACTCGAAACGCAGAAAAATGAGTTTCAGTGAAAGCCGAAAAACCTCACTGCCGACGCCACACGGGTGTGTGCTTGGCTGTGTGCGAGACACGACCGTGTGATCAACGAAGGCATGGTCGTGCACAGGGCACAGCCATGTGGTGGCCGAAGTGTGGCTGTGTGGGCCACATGGGCAAGACCGATCTGGACGTGTGGGCCCACACGGGCATGTGGGCTGGTATTTCTGTAATTTTCCCAGAGTCGCACGTGTCACTCCGATCGACTGTGGCCCTTCAGTAGGGTCGGTAAAGGCTAATTAAACCCTACTTCATGTGTTATGATATTCTGATAAATTGAACTGAATAGGAACCTAAGTGTATGCCTGACTGTAATCTAAAATGTATATTTGTATCTGTATATGAGCAGGTAATCTATTATATCTATATCTAATTATCTGTATCTGTTATTGGGGTGGTATTTGTATATGAGGAGGAAGTATTCTGTACGGTGATCATCACCTATATTCTGCCAGCTTGGCTGCACATTATCTGACATGTGCCGTAATGGCACTATATGGTGTGCAGGGATGGGTGGGTTTTTTTAACCCCACATGGTGTGATGGGATGGTCAGAGTTGGTGTGTAGAGGATGGGGTAGGATTCTGTGTTTTGATCTATATATCTAGTTCTGTGTACTGTAACTCGAAAGGCCATGAGCCTGACTCTGTATCTGTATGTTTGCATGCTTAATTCTGTTTGGTTACACACTGAGTTTACGAAAACTCACATCCGTTTGTCTGTTCTGTACATGTAATCCATAGAGTTAGGCGAATTGGTGCGGCAGAGATTCAGTGGTGACCACTCGACCGTAAACTATTAAAACTTGCTCATTTATTTTTTTTTTGTTAAGTTTTTTGGTTTTTAATTGAGAGTTTGTAATTTTTGGGACTCTCTAGACTTTATGGTTTTAAACTATTGATTTTTGGTTTGTTGATAATTTGCATGCATTGATTAAATTATTTTATGAAATCGATGGTTTTTATGCAAAAAGATGTTTTTCTAAAAAATTACGGGTCGGGTTTCTAAAATGTATCAGTTTTGTTAGACTTCCACTGTAAAACAAGTTTTGGCAAATAAACTAAATAATCAACGTTTTCAAAATTGGATATAAAGTACATGAGTTCAATAACTGAAATGATTTTACATAGGCAAATCCGTTCTCTATGACATCTCCCAATTCGGCCGTAGCGTCTAGGCTGAGTTTGGGGTGTTACATTTGTAATGTTGATAGCCAATTGATTTGACGTGTAAATGATATATGTTTTTGGTTATGTATCTAGCCATGTGATTTAGCTTATTTTGGTAAACTTGGTTATGTAAAAATGTGTAACTGGCCCTTTGATATGTGGTTCAAAATTCCTATGTGAATGTCTTGTTGAGATTTGCTATTGAAGGTAGCAAATGGTTGAATTTGAGAATTGTATTAACATGCTAAGTATTAGACAAGATAATGCGTTTATTGAATTGACCATTTAGGTTATTTTTGGATGTGAAATTGGTATGAATTTGATTGGCCAATTGTGATGTTTATGAGAAATATTGTTTTTGGTATTGGAATTGTATGAATTGGACTAGGTTGTGGTTGTTTTGAATGCCTATTAACGATATGGTCATATGCTACTTGGTATGCCTAGGTTCACAACACTTTGGGTGAGAAATGTGGCTTGAAACATAGCTTATTTTTGTCCACACGGGCAGAGACACGGGCGTGTGTCTCAACCATGTGTGATACATGGCTAGGTGACATGGTCGTGTGTCTCCTGGTACTTAATTAAAAATCAAGTTAGTAGCTCCACAAGGCCCAGCACACGGGCGTGTGACTTGGCCGTGTGGCATAAGTCAGTATACCCTCCGATTTTCACACGGCCTAGCACACGAGCTGGCACACAGGTGTGTGGTTGGCCGTGTTACCGAAGTTAGTGTGTTACATGGGGTAGGACACGGGCTGGGGCACGACAATGTGATTCCATTTTGAATGTCCACACGGCCTGTGACACGGGTGTGTCTTTGGCTGTGTGAGACACATGGCAGGGCCACACTGGCGTTTGTCCCCTATTCTTTGAAAATTTTCTACGTTTTTCCAAAATTTCCCTGAGTTATCGATTTAGTCCCAAACCACTTCTAATGTTTGTTTTAGGCCTCGAGGGCTCATATTAGGGACTATATGATTGCATTTGAATGATATTTGTTTGGATATGAAAATCGTATGATTGTTTAATTCATAAGTTTTGTAATGCTCCGAAACCCTATTCCGGTGACGGATACGGGTTAGGGGTGTTACAATTATCATATTTAAATATTAACTTTAAATATTGAATCTTTTAATTATACTCTTTTAATTTTTAAATTTGTGTTTTTTTATCACCTTTATGTTTACTATACTAAACAATGAAATCGATCAACTTAGATTTAGGATTTAAAACAAAAAATATTAAAATTAAAATTGTTACGGATTTTATGAAAGGATTATAAATTTTAAATATATAGATAAACAATATTTATCTTTATGATAATTAAATATATTTATTTTTATGATAATATTTATGGAAAATGTTAAAATAATTTTAACATTAAGATAAATATTATTTTCCTTTAAAAAATTATTTTTATTAAATATTATTTATTTTTATGATAAATATTATATTATGTTTTATTTTTAAAATTTGAACTTTAAAGATATTAAATTGATTATTCTGTTTTTTTTTATTAAAGATATTAAAGATCTGTTATTTGTTTTGTTTACTTCTTTTCATTTTGTTTAATTTGTCAATACTAAAATTAACCATATAAATAATATTTAAATTGATTATTTTGTTTTATTTGGATCATTCATTTATTTACTTCGTAATTTGAAACGATACATGATAAGTGCAAAACAAATTATAATGTTTCTGAAATACATATATACTAAAAATTAAATAAATAATAGCCCGCAATAAAGGAAAGAATTAAATTCATGGACGTAAAAAAAAGGGATCATATATACAGAGATGAGCCAAGCAATATTCTACTTTATAATTTACAAGTACAAAATAGTAGCCCGCAGATGACACTGACAGGGACTAAGTAAAGACTCTTCCGAAAATGTACAACTAAAACAATGGTTTTATTTAATACCAAATTTCAATAAATAAAAAATTAAACTAACCTTCTAAAAACATATTACTGAATAAATGGTTTTACTTAATATCAAAACTCAATAAATCAAATTAATTTAATCTTCTCAAAACATATAACTTGAATAAACAGTTTTACTTAATATCGAAACTCAATGAATTGAACTAAAATAGCCTTTTTAAAAATATATAATTGAATAAATGGTTCTACTTAATATCAAAATTCAATAAATTGAACTAAATTAAATTTTAAAAAAAAACATAATTAAATAAACAATTTCGCTTAATATCAAAACTTAATAAATTGAACTAAATTAACCTTTTTAAAACACATAATTAAATAAACCATTTTGCTTTATAATTAATCGAACTAAACTAATCAAATTTATTCAATTACAATCAAGTTTTAGTGCAACTAATGCTAAACCCTAATTACTGAGTTAAATTAATCATTAAAATGTAAGAATTAATTTGAATGTCACAAAATATGTACAATAATAAACTTGAACATTTATAGATTGAAATAGAAACAAAAAAACCATTTCAAATTGATTGTAGAAAAGGAATAAATATTCAACCAAACTTTCCTAATAATCAACACCATGGAACATTATGAAACCAAAACCAAATTATTACCTAAGGAGCAAAAGAGATCACATACATACTCCACGAGCATACAGGTTAAACAAATAAAAACCCACTATAAGTTTACTTGAAATGGTACCCAAAACATTCAGGCAAATAATTTGCAAGTATAGGACAATGAAGGATTTAACAGTTTGCAATTAGCATATCTAGAGAAAGACAATAGCATGCTCAATGTAAATGCTGTCACTCATATTCAATTGCATGAAATGGCAAAGCATGCAAAAAGGTTTACAACTAAATAGCCTATTGAAATTCAACTATATTCTCAAAGTATCTACCAGATAAAATATGGGTTGTTTAGCATATCACAATATTTCCAAGCATCAAATATCAAGCGAAGAGAAAGTAGCAGTTTTAAATATAAGGGTGAAATTCATTGCTATTACCTTTACAAACTTTGGCATGCTTAATTCGGTCTAACCAAAAAAGAGAAAGAAATAGAAAATTTGGAGCTCAGTAACTGCCCTGCAAAACTGTGCTCTCTATCAAGAACTTGCTGATGTAAAAACTCAACCATACTAGCCTCAGTCAACAAGGGAAAATGATTGTCTACACTGATATGGACTAAACACCATTGTAAAACACATATTTATACCTGGGAAGCCCCTAATAACATAAAAGCATATATGAGTTTTGGTATGAATGTAACAGTCCAATTTAGACCCTAGTCGAAATAGTGGTTTCGGGACCACAAATTTGAGTAAGAAAAATATTTTAATATTATTTTCTGTGTCTGCAGTATATGATTAAGCATGTGTGAAATTTCCGTGAATTAATTTTGTTGTTTGTAAATCTAATCTGAGAAAAAGACCTAATTGTGAAATATGCTAAATTAGCATGTCATATGTTAAAAGCACCTTTGTGTCAAGTCTTTATAATTGTGAGGTCCTTATAAAGCAATTGAACCATTAGAAATATGGATGGACATTAATGCCTAAAGTTAGTGGAAATCATAATGTATTAATAAAGGTTAAATAAGTAAAATAGTAAATAAGCGATATTAATTAAAAGAAAAAGCCAAATTATACTTTATTTTCATCATCTATGTGCTGAAATTGAAGAAAAGAAACTAAGCTAGGGTTCGACTAGCTCTAAGCAAAAATTAAGGTATGTTTGGCTTCGGTTTTTGATAATTTCTATGTTTTTATAATTGTTACTTTATGTTCTTCAAAACCATTGCTTCAAATTTGGGATTTGATGATGATTTTGAAATGTGTCATTGATGAACACATGAGCTTTGTGATGTTTGAAGATGAAATATGAAAGATATGTGATAGATTAACATAATTTGTCTTTGGAATTTTAGTGATTTTGAGTATTTTAGACGTAATTGAGAAAATAATATTTTGAAGGACTAAATTGTAAAATTAATGAATTATATAGACTTGTATGAACTACATGAACATTCGGCTAAGCATGGTATATAGAGATTTTGTGTATTTTGTAATTTTGTGAAATAGGGACTAAAATGTCAAAATGTGAAAATATGATGGCTAATTTGTAAATTGCCCTAAATATGTGTTTTTGGATTGAATTGGATGAATTAGTGAATAAATGAGTTAAATTTGAATATGTATAGATCAAGAGCCAAAGAAAATGAACTTAGATAGTGGGAAATCGAAAGTAATTAAGTAGCCGAGTTCGTTTTCATTTATCCGAATCAGAGGTAAGTCTATATGCAAATAAATGTATTTACATTGATATATGTATGTTCATAAGAAAATTCATAATGATGAATGTGTACGAGATGATGAGTACATGAAATCTGAGATAGTATCGACATGGTGCCAACATCCGATAAAGTCCTGTACGAACCTAGGAATAGATAAGATTACGTATGTCATGACATAGGTTTTCGATATGTGATATCATGTAAGACCACGCTTGGGGCGTTGGCAATGATTCAAGATTTCGTGTAAGAGCACGTCTGGGACGTTGGCATCGATATGAGATTTACGTTTAAGACCATGTCTGGGAAATTGGCATCATATTGATTCGTGGAAGACCCTGTCTGGGACAGTGGCATCGATATTTGGTTACATGTAAGACCATATAACATCCTGATTTAATGGGCATGTGCATTTTGTGTGTTGATGGTTTAAAATATTAAATTGAGGGTTAGGGGTCCAGATTGGGCTCAGAAATGGGCTGAGACCTTGGTTAAAATATTCTGTTTAGTCACCATAGGGTTTGAAGGTATGTATCTGTGTTTAAAAATATCAAGTTGGGCTTGTGGCCCAAAGTAAGGTGGCGCCATAAAGGAGTAAAGGGTGGCGTCACTAGTGGATGGAGAGGGCCCAAGTTTTGGTTGCTTGGAGCCCAAGTTATTGGGCCAAATTCGGCACTTAAAAGGGAGCAATAGGGGACGGCAACAAGGCTACAATTTAGGGATTTTTAATGTTTAAAATATATGGATAATGAGCTGAAAAAAAAAGGGAAGAAGTGGTGCTAGCTAGGTCTCCTGGAGGGGGTGGATAAGATTGAGATAGAGAAGAAAGATAGGGGCTATCTTTAGAAGATTAGTGTTAGCCGAAATTTTGAAGAGTTGGAAAGGAAAGGGGCATTCGGTTTTGGCTTTAGGTGGGTCTGCCGAAATTTGAAGGCATCATACCCGTTTGTTCTTTTTCTTTCTTCTCCTATCTTCTCTCTGTCAAAAGAAGTCGCCACTTTCCTCTTCACTTTCTTTTCTTTTCTTTCTTCTTCTAGCCGAAACTCCTCATTCAATTCTTCTAAAAGCCGAAAAAAACACATCAGCCTTCTCTGGTTCATCTTTCTGGGATTCTCCTAAAAGCTGAAATTCCTAGATCTCTAATCTTCTACGCTTTGATCTTCTTCTGTGATTGCCGAATCCTTCTGCAAGGGGTAGCTGAAACCATCTGTAGAGGTAAGTGTCTATTTGTGTATACTTTCACTCTTTTCTGGCTTTTAGAGATCATAGCCGAATGGCTACATGGTGGACTGATCTTGTGTTTTTTTTCATGGGCGGCATTACGGGATTTGAAGGAGATCCAATTGCCTAAGCTTCTAAATCGGTAGCACTGGAATCATCCTACTTCCGGGATCTAATCGATTTAGGTAAGGAGATTTGTTTATTTAAACAAATAAATTCGGGTAAATAATAATCCTTGGCCGAATGTAGGGGAAGCTTTATCTTCGCATTCTTTCGGCTTTTGAGCAAAGTTGTAGATAAAGGGCAGTAGATCCGATTAGCGGGGCTATCGACGTAGAGGGTAGTCCTACGTATTTATCAGGTGTGTAACTTCTCACACCATTTAGATTGTCTGTTAGTATTTGTATATAAATCTGTTTATATTCTGTTAAATGCTGGAATCCCGCATAACGGTTGAAAACCCGAGGAGGGTAAAGGTGAATCACCAGGTTAGTGGTTTTTGTCATTCATAAGTGAATGTTTCTGTTGAGATGATATGTTTTATATGTATGTCGATTTCTATGTATGCATGGGGTTGGGTGATTAATGAAAGGGGAAGTGTTCTGTTGTAGTGGCTCTGCCACGATCTGTTGTAGTGGCCCTGCCACGATCTATTCTGGTGACTACGTCACAACTCTAACGATGAGCAGCTAACTGTAGCATGACTGCCATCGATGGTGTGTAACAGTGTGGGTTGATTGTAGAAATCCCCAACGGTGTGGTTGGCAGGTAAGGGTGGTGTGTAGTGGATGGAAACCTAGGATTGGGTTGGGCTTTGCATAATTTCTGTCATATGGTATTCTGTTATTCTGATCTGTGGGGCTAAGGTCCAATCTGATGGTGCACGAGGGTTGCACACTGAGTCTCGTGACTCACCCCGTTGTTTAACATTTTTCAGGTAGCACTTAGTGCATCGGACCGGGCTGGAAGGGAGCGCAAGGTGGCCATGTAGGAGTTTGTTTGATTTAGAAGAAGGGCTTTGTTAAAATCATTTATTCTTAATATTTTTAGTTAACGCAGTTTATTATTTCATTGTAATAAGGCCATGGGCCATTAGCTTTATATTTTCGGTTTTTTGGCTTTACTTTCAGACACTTAAATTATCCGGTAAAATTGGAACTAAGGCATGTACTAAATTTCGATTTTAAATTCATAAAGGCATTATATAGAATTTATATCTTATATAAACTATCAAATTAATAAGTTTTCCGGTATAAATGTTTAAACTCGACAAGTGTTTTTCTAAAAATGCGACATGTTTTACTAAATCTTCTTAGTGACATGCCAGATCCAGTCGTGGTGTTTGGGCCGGGTTTGGGGTGTTACAAATTGGTATCAGAGCCCAATTCAAAACTCGGCTTTGGTGTTTTGGGCTCAAAACATTTTCTAAAGATGGGTTTCGGAAGCATGCATGTTTGTAAATAATACAGGATGGTTTTCTCGACATGGCACCTGCGTCTCCGGCCCAAGTCCGCCAGGTAAGTATTCTGAACTCACTGTGTGTTATATATGTATATGGGCTCTATGGGACGTAGACTATTTAAATTAGAACTTGATGGACTCTAGGCTTAGCTTAAACAACTTCTTAAATCTCATAAGACTTAAGTCAACTAAACAAACCCGTGAACAAGTCACTGGGTTGGGGTGTGGCAACAGGCATGCGCATGTCTAGGATTGGATCCGGAAGAGCCTGGTACTTAAGCAGTCCTAGTGACTCACCTCCTCTTCACTGGAATCTTACCTGGTGTGTAGTGATTGTTCACCCTAGCCACGAGGTTTTGTTGACGGGCCAAACTCTATAATTCAAACCCGAAAGGGACCAGCCACCCTATTTTTCATAAAATTACTAAAATGCCCCTAGTTTTAAAAAAATTACCAAAACGCCATTGATTTGGGAAAATTACCAAAATACCCTTATTTTGGAAAATTACCAAGATACCCATGATTTGCAAATATACCTTCAGATTTACGGAAATACCCCGATTTACAAAGCCAACAGAATTTTTTTGTAAAAAAACACACACACACACACACAAAACACAAAACAACAACCAAAAACCGCAAACACCTGAATGCCACTATTATTCTTTTGAAATCAAATTCTTCAAAATACCCCTGTTTTAAAAAATATATATATTTATATACCTCTATTTCAAAAATTCCCAAGATACTTTATTTTGCTAGATTACAAAGAAACCCTATAGGATGAAATTACGGAAAAACCCCTAGGTAGTGAAATGACAAAAATACGCTTAGGTGGTGAATGTGACTTCATGGATGTGATATGTATGTTGAGGTGTGAATGTATGTGGTTTCTAGAATTAGGAGGTAAACTTGAGACCGAAACTGTAGGTAGGTTCGAATTCGAAAGAATCACTCTTAAAACTACGTTTCATAAGATTGTTCGTGGATAATCAGTGGGAAGAGTTAATAATCCATAAAATTTCTAATCAGATAAACGCCAATCGGAAGAACGAGTATGAGGGGTCGAGGACGTCCGCCGCGTGGTCATGGTAGAGGTAGGATAACCGTGTCAGAGCCAGTAGGGTCTGGCCATGGGTCAGGAAACGAGATGCTGGATCCGCCAGCTGTGGAGTGAGAATTCCTGGACCATGCGCCCGGAGATGATGAGGTATCTCAGGCGATGTTGCGGGTTCTTGAGAGAGTTGCTGGGGCAGGCACGGGTTTAGGAGCTCGAAAATCTGTGTCTGAACGACTCCGAGCCAACGGAGCGGAGATGTTTAGTGGAGTTTCTGGCGTAGCCCCTAATACAGCTGAGTATTTGTTAGAGGCAAGTGAGCGTATAATGGATGACCTTGACTTCTCTGTAGAGGAGAAGTTGAAGGGGCTCGTGTCTTTTTTCGAGACGAGGCTTATCAGTGGTGGCTCACGGTAAAGGAGGGTACTGCCGCAGACTGAATTGACTGAGATTTGTTTAAGGAGTCATTTCAGGGAAAGTACGTTGGGGCCAGCTATGTGGATGCACAGAGGAAGGCATTCCTGAACTTGGTACAGGGAAGTAAGTTTGTATCTGAATACGAGACGGAGTTTCTACAGTTGAGCCGTTACGCTCGAGGGATTGTGGTGACTGACTATGAGCGTTGCTTACGGTTCGAGGATGGACTAATGGATGAGCTGAGGGTATTAGTAGCACCGCAGCGGGAAAGGGACTTTGCAGTTTTGGTTGAGAAAGCTAAGATATCTAAGGAGGTTAAGCGGACTAAGAAGCAGAATAAGGATAAGGATAGGAATAGGAATAAGAGGAATTTTGGGCCGTCGGGATCATCTGGAAATTTTCAGAAAAGGCCTAGGTTTGATGGGCCAGCTCGTGCTCCGACGGGTCAGAATCGATCATGTCCTTCGTGTGGGAAGGTACATTATGGGGAGTGCAGAAGGAGAACCGCTGGATGTTTCATGTATGGATCCACGGAGCATATGATTAAGGACTGTCCACAGGTGAATCAGGCACAGCCCGCGGGACGAGGGTCTGATCAGGTTAGGAGAGGTGGTCAGCCAGTACCGAGGGGTCGTGGCGCAGCCAGAGAAGGAAATGGATTTGGTCGAGGTCGTGGAGCACCTGGTAGGGGTGCAGGTAATGTAGATGCGAGGCAGCCGGGTCTAGTTTATGCAGCTCGTCGACGGGAGGATGGTGACACACCGGACGTCATAACCGGTACATTTCCTATTGCTGATAACCCTTTTCTTGCCTTGATTGATATTGGGTCAACCCACTCCTATGTTGCATGTTCAGTATCTGAGGCCCTAAGTATAGACTCTGAAACAACTACTAGGAAGATGACTGTGGTTAGTCCTTTAGGACAATCTAGGGTAGTGGACAAACTGTTTAGGAACGTACCTTTAGAGACGCAAGGGGTAGTGTTCCTGGCAGACTTAATGGAATTACCATTTGGAGAGTTTGATTTTATCTTAGGAATGGATTGGTTGACTAAACATCGTGCTAAGTTGGATTGTGAGACTAAGCGCATGGTGTTGAGTACCCCGAAAAATGGAGAGGTGGTTGTGTTAGGGGAAAGAAGAGATTATTTGTCCAACGTAGTATCGGCATTGAAGGTTGTTAAGGTGATTCGGAAGTGATTGTCGATGGGGTAAGAATAGTAAGGGATTTTGCGGATGTTTTCCCTGAGAAGCTGCCAGGATTACCTCCGGATTACGAAGTGGAGTTTGGAGTAGAGCTACTTCCAGGTACAGCTCCGATGTCCATTACTCCTTACAGAATGGTGCCGAAGGAGTTGGTGGAACTCAAAGCTCAGATCCAGGAACTGTTTGATCGAGGTTTTATCCGACTGAGTGTGTCTCCGTGGGGAGTGCCGGTCCTATTTGTGAAGAAGGACGGATCCATGCGTATGTGTGTAGACTACTGTCAACTGAATAAGTTAACGATTAAGAGCAAGTACCCACTGCCAAGAATTGACGACCTGTTCCATCAGATCAAAGGAGCTTCAGTCTTTTCTAAGATAGATTTAAGGTCGGGATATCATCAGCTAAGGGTAAAGGAAGGAGACATCCATAAGACGGTGTTTTGAACTCGCTACGGTCATTATGAGTTTTTGGTGATGCCGTTCGGGTTAATGAATGCGCCAGCGGCATTAATGGATATGATGAATCTGGTGTTCCAACCATATCTTGATCAGTTTGTAGTAGTGTTTATTGACGACATTCTGGTTTATTCCAAGTCTGAGGAGGAGCATGATGCACATCTCCGTGTGGTGTTGCAAATTCTGAGGGAGAAGCAGTTGTATGCAAAGTTCAGTAAGTGCGAGTTCTGGCTAAGGGAAGTAACTTTCTTAGGGAATGTGGTTTCTACAGAGGGAATTAGGGTTGACCTTCGGAAGATAGAAGCTGTATTGGATTGGAAAAAGCCGAAGTCGGTGGCAGAGGTTCGAAGTTTCTTAGGATTGGCAGGGTACTACAGGAGGTTTGTTGAGGGGTTCTCATTAATTGCGGCACCCTTAACTAAGTTGTTAAGGAAGGGAGTACCATTTGTTTGGACTAACAAACAGCAGGAGAGCTTTGAGAAGCTGAAGAAAATTTTGATAGAAGCATCGGTGTTAATTCAGCCAGAGGCGGGAAAAGAATTTACCGTCTACTGTGATGCGTCACACACAGGTTTAGGGTGTGTGTTGATGCAAGATGGAAAAGTGGTTGTGTATGCGTCCCGACAGTTAAGACCGCATGAGTTGAACTACCCTACGCATGATCTAGAATTAGCGGCAATAGTGTTCACTCTGAAGATCTGGAAACACTACCTATATGGGGAGAAGTCGGTTATTTACACTGACCATAAGAGCCTGAAGTATCTCCTTACCCAGAAGGAGTTGAACCTAAGACAACGTAGGTGGATTGAACTCTTGAAGATCTATGACTGTTCGATCGAATATCATCTGGGTAAGGCTAACGTTGTGGCAGATGCGCTGAGTAGGAAGGCGATAGCGGATTTGAGGGCGATGTTCGCTCATCTCAGTCTATATGAGGATGGCAGTTTGGTAGCTGAACTCCAAGTGAGACCAATGTGGACAAGTCAGATCAAAGAGAAGCAGCTTCTAGACGATGTCTTGAGTGCTCGACTCCGGCAAGTGCAAAGTAATGAAGGAAAGGACTATAGTTTGGATGGAAATAGGGTTCTGTGTTTCCGTAAGAGAATATGTATGCCAAAGGATGTGGAGTTAAGGCAGATGATTCTGCGAGAGGCACATAGTAGCCCATACGCTATTCATCCTGGAGGGGTTAAGATGTATCGGGATTTATGAGAGCAATTCTGATGGCCAGGTTTGAAGCAAGAGGTAACAGAATTCGTGGGTAGATGTTTGACGTGTCAGCAGGTGAAGGCGGAACACCAGTTGCCTTTGGGGTTGTTGCAGCCGGTAAAGATTCCGCAGTGGAAATGGGAAAGAATCACGATGGATTTTGTTAGTGGGTTACCTCTTACGGCCACTAAGAAGGATTCGATTTGGGTGATTGTGGATCGGTTGACGAAGTCTGCTCACTTCATACCAGTTCGTGTGGATTATTCTCTGCAAAGGTTGGCCAAGCTGTACGTGGCTGAGGTTGTAAGACTACGTGGTGTACCTGTGTCAATCATATCAGATAGAGACCCTAGATTCACGTCACTATTCTGGAAAGCTCTGCATCAGGCAATGGGAACAAGGTTAGACTTTAGTACCACTTTTCATCCGCAGACTGATGGTCAGTCTGAGAGGGTAATCCAGATCCTGGAGGATATGTTAAGAGGTTGCATCATTGATTTTAGGGGTAGTTGGGAGGAGTATTTACCTCTGGCAGAATTCACGTACAATAACAGCTATCAATCTAGTATCCAGATGGCGCCTTATGAGGCGCTATATGGACGGAGATGTCGTACTCCTACTTGCTGGACAGAGTTGGGTGAGCGTCCGGTGTTGGGTCCAGAACTAGTTTCGGAGACGGAAGAAAAAGTTAGGTTAATTCGGGCTCGGTTGAAGGAAGCGTCTGATCGGTAGAAATCATACGTGGATCTTAAGCGTAAGGAGTTTGAATTCGCAGTGGGAGACCAAGTCTTTTTGAAAGTGTCATCGTGGAAGAACGTAATGAGGTTTGGTAGGAAGGGCAAACTAAGTCCTAGGTTTATTGGACCTTATCGGGTACTAGAACGTGTGGGACCAGTGGCGTATCGATTGGAGTTGCCGTCAGAGTTGGAACAGATACATGGCGTGTTTCATGTCTCGATGCTGAGACGTTATCGTTCTGATCCATCGCACATTGTGCCAGTGGAAGAGATTGAAGTAAGGACAAACTTGTCCTTTGAGGAGGAGCCAGTGCAAATCTTGGATCGAGACGTAAAGATGTTGAGAAGGAAGTCCATCCCTTTGGTCAAGGTCTTGTGGCAGAACCACGGCGCGGAGGAAGCGACATGGGAGCCAGAGGATGTTATGCGGCAGCAGTATCCCCATCTCTTCTGATCAGGTAAATTTAGAGGCCGAAATTTATTTTAAGGGGGTAGAACTGTAACATACTTATTTAATGGGCCTGTGCATTTTGTGTGTTGATGGTTTAAAATATTAAATTGAGGGTTAGGGGTCCAGATTGGGCTCAGGAATGGGCTGAGACCTTGGTTAAAATATTCTATTTAGTCACCATAGGGTTTGAAGGTAGGTATCTGTGTTTAAAAATATCAAGTTGGGCTTGTGGCCCAAAGTAAGGTGGTGCCATAAAGGAGCAAAGGCTGGCGTCACTAGTGGATGGAGAAGGCCCAAGTTTTGGTTGCTTGGAGCCCAAGTTATTGGGCCAAATTCGGCACTTAAAAGAGAGCAATATGGGATGACAACAAGGCTACAATTTAGGGATTTTTAATGTTTAAAATATGTGGATAATGAGCTGAAAACAAAAAAAAAAAGGAAGAAGTGTTGCTAGCTAGGTTTCCTGGAGGGGGTGGATAAGATTGAGATAGAGAAGAAAGATAGGGGCTATCTTTAGAAGATTAGTGTTAGCCAAAATTTTGAAGAGTTGGAAAGGAAAGGGGCATTCGGTTTTGGCTTTAGGTGGGTGTGCCGAAATTTGAAGGCATCATACCCATTTGTTCTTTTTCTTTCTTCTCCTATCTTCTCTCTGTCAAAAGAAATCACCACTTTCCTCTTCACTTTCTTTTCTTTTCTTTCTTCTTCTAGCCGAAACTCCTCATTCAATTCTTTTAAAAGCCGAAGAAAATACAACAGCCTTCTCTGATTCATCTTTCCGGGATTCTCCTAAAAGCTAAAATTCCTAGATCTCTAATCTTCTACGCTTTGATCTTCTTCTGTGATTACCGAATCTTTCTGCAAGGGGTAGCTGAAACCATCTGTAGAGGTAAGTGTCGATTTGTGTATACTTTCACTCTTTTCCGGCTTTTAGAGATCATTGCCGAATGGCTATATGGTGGACTAATCTTGTGTTTTCTTTCATGTGCGGCATTCCGGGATTTGAAGGAGATCCAATCGCCTAAGGTTCTAAATCGGTAGCACTCGAATCATCCTACTTCCAGGATCTAATCGATTTAGGTAAGGAGATTTTTTTATTTAAACATATAAATTCAAGTAAATAATAATCCTTGGCCGAATTTAGGGGAAGCTTTCTCTTCGCGTTCTTCCAGCTTTTGAGCAAAGTTGTAGACAAAGGGCAATAGATCCGGTTAGTGGGGGTATCGACGTAGAGGGTAGTCCTACGTATTTATCAGGTGTGTAACTTCTCACACCATTTAGATTGTCTGTTACTATGTGTATATAAATCTATTTATATTTTGTTAAATGCCGAAATCCCGGCATAACGGTTGAAAACCCGAGGAGGGTAAAGGCGAATCACCAGGTTAGTGGTTTTTGTCATTCATAAGTGAATGTTTCTGTTGAGATGATATGTTTTATATGTATGCCGATTTCTATGTATGCACGGGGTTGGGTGATTAATGAAAGGGAAAGTGTTCTGTTGTAGTGGCTTTGCCAAGATCTGTTTTAGTGGCCCTGCCACGATCTATTCTGGTGACTACGTCACAACTCTAACGATGAGCAGCTAACTGCAGCATGACTGCCATCGATGGTGTGTAGCGGTGTGGGTTGATTGTAGAAATCCCCAACGATGTGATTGGCAGGTAAGGGTGGTGTGTAGCGGATGGAAACCTCGGATTGGGTTGGGATTTGCATAATTTCTGTCATATGGTATTCTGTTATTCTGATCTGTGGGGCTAAGGTCCAATCTGATGGTGCACGAGGGTTGCACACTGAGTCTCGTGACTCACCCCGTTGTTTAACATTTTTCAGGTAGCACTTAGTGCATCGGACCTGGCTGGAAGGGAGCGCACGGTGGCCATGCAGGAGTTTGTTTGATTTAGAAGAAGGGCTTTGTTAAAATCATTGATTCTTAATATTTTTAGCTAACTCGGTTTATTATTTCATTGTAATAAGGCCATGGGCCATTAGCTTTTTATTTTCGGTTTTTGGGCTTTACTTTCAGACACTTGAATTATCCGGTAAAATTGGAACTGAGGCATGTACTAAATTTCGGTTTTAAATTGATAAAGGCATTATATAGAATTTATATCTTATATAAACTATCAAATTAATAAGTTTTCCAGTATAAATGTTTAAACTCGACAAGTGTTTTTCCAAAAATGCGACATGTTTTACTAAATCTTCTTTGTGACATGCCAGATCCGGTCGTGGTGTTTGGGCCGGGTTTGGGGTGTTACAGACCAGGTCTGGGACATTGGCATTGTACGACTATTCTGAGCATTCTGAGTATCCTATTAGATTCTGAACGGTTCAACGGGCAATTCCGAGAAATAAGAGACAAGGTGAAATGTATATTCGTTTCAGGTACGTTTGAGAAGTATGCTTTGTATAAGCATGAAAAGTGAGTATATGTACCTAGATGTAATGAATAAAATGTGATATATGTATGGATGTTTAAAAAGCAAAAGTGATATTCGAGATATGATATGTGGGTAAGTAATGGCTAAGCCAATGAGCTAAAGAAAATTATATGAATTTGCCATTGGAAAATATATTAATGACATTGTACTATTGTGCTTATATGCATTTATGTTAAGTTTATTTGTATATGGCTTACTAAGCTTTTGAAAGTTTACTTTGTCTGTGTTTGCTTTGTTTTATAGATCGTCGAAGCTACAAAAGGCTCGGGAATCGTTGAGAACCATCACGACACTACCAAACTCTCCTTGGTACTTTTGAATGTGAATATAGTTTAATATGGCATGTATAGGCTAGTTATTTTGGAATATGTTTGGGATATGTAAATAGCCATGTAATCTCGCTAGATAAATGTTAGTGATAAGTATGAGTGGTCATGATATATGATGCATATTTTGGTATGGTATGTTGGCTATTAAGATGATCAAAATTGTGGTATGTATATGAAGCAAAGTTGGTATCATATTGATGGGAAGATGTTATGTTTAATGGTAAGATTATGGGTGAAACTTGCTCAGAAATGATTGTTATTTAGTTGAGCTAATTGTTGCATAAGTTGTTGTGTTTGAAATGCCTTTGAATGCTTGGAAAATTTGGTTATTTTGGCATGAATTGAATTGGTATGATGCTTGTAGGGATTGCCCAAAGTGTGGGTGGCATTTTGGCCTTGAAAATGGCCTATATTTGCCCACACGGCGGAGCACACGGTCGTGTGGCTCAACCGTGTTCCTCGTGGTTGCATTTTGAAGCAAGTCAGACTCGACCACGGGCAAGACACACGGGCTTGTGTCTGGCCTTGTGGATCAAGTCAGTTTCAACCACAGGTTGGACACACGGGCATCTGACTAACCGTGTGGTGCAAGTCAGTAGTGACCACGGGTAAGGCACATGGGTGTGCCTGTAACACCCCAAACCCGGCCCAAACATTATGACCGAATTTGGTATGCTACAGAGAAAACATTTTTGAAAATCACTTTAAGCCGATTTAAATTTTTGATAAAAGATATTATCTTGTTTTAAAACAGTTAAGGTGTATGAAGAAAACATCACTTAGTGTTGTTTAAAAATATATTAGGTCAGGTTGTTACAGATTCACGTGTACCCGACGGCACAATAAAACATTTTGCGTATTAATTTGAGAAAACATGTGTACCCATTTTAATATCATGAAGTAGTTTAAGCAAATTATCAAAACATGTAAAATAATCCAAGTGCAATATTAGGAGGCCTTATTACAACTTAAATAAAATAAACCCATAATAAAATAAAAATAGTTCAAAATCCACCTAGTCCACATTTTCATTGCATGGCCACCTCGAGTTCATCCGGCTCCCTGCCCGCAGCTACGAGTCACCTGAAAATGTTAAAGGAAAAAGGTGAGTCATCAAGACCCAATGTGTACCCCTTTTTCCCCGGTTTAATGTAACATCATACACAAATCATAAATAGTTTAATATGCACAAGTTTCATATGCACCCAACCTAGCCATCCAAATGCCTTTCTCTACCCCGTGTGGTACCAAACCACTGGTGACGTATAGTCACGATATCCATCAATATTGTGGTGGCAAACCACTGGTGACTTAAAGTCACAAATCAAGTGATGGGGCCAACCTATCGTGTGATACCAAATCACTGGCGTCAATCCCATAATGTCATCTGTGGGGCCAACCCACTGTGGTGCTAAGCCACGGGGACGAGACGCTATGAGGTGCCAAACCTCTGGAGGTGCCAAACCTCTGGTGACCGAAGTCACAAATGTGGTACCAAACCACTGGTGTCCGTCGACACGAATATCACTTCCCCCTCCACTCGTTTAACCCACATGAATCAAAGATACACATTTAACAGAAATCATGTCAACATGGTCATTTAGCAACATACATAGAGTTTACCATTAGCCATAACCACATATACCAAATATGTCATGCTTTCCAAAAGCATCATAAAGAAAGTCATAGTGTCAATGACTTACCTGAATCCTTGCTTATACCATTATGGTATTAAATCCGATTCTACACAACCCAATTAAGTACACACATAACCTTTAGCACATTAAGTAGTTATAAAGCGTGTATGTACACACCTGTCACCAACGATAGCCTAAATTCCTAAGGAGACAATCGGCCACACAAGATTCTCTTGCCCTATATTCGGCCATTACCCAAAGTTAGTACCAAGGCCATTCGGCCAAACCAAAATAATCTCAAGGGGTTATCATTTGAAACCCGAGACCTTACCTATACGTGCCTTTGAATGCTAGCCACCACACTATGCATTTTTGTTTCCCTACAATCGGCAATGGTCATTACTCACATCAATAGCCTTCGGCTTAAACGAATACTAAATCAATAAAATAGGTCCTTACCACCTTACCAAAACTGATTGATCAAAGATGATGGATTCACTTGCTCGCTTCCAAATCCCGAAGGCCCTATAACAAATCGGTTTCAAAATAGGTGATTAGCACCCTTGCTACAAGTACCGAAATTGGCTCTTACCTTCCTAGAAGTCAACAGAGAAGAGGGAAGAAGAAGAGATATACATTCGGCCATGCCCACATACCTTCCAAAAATCGATTAAAAGAAAAGTCCCCACAAGATCTATGCCACTCCAATATTCGGCTAAAGTGCTACCAAATAGAAGAAGGAAAAATCAGCACACCAAGGGGGTAGGTTCGGCTAAAGGAGAAAGAAAATGATTAGAAAAGTGGGATAGGGGTTTCGGTCCAAAAGGTGTGAAAAAGAGAAAAGAAAGGTGTAAGGGAAAGGTGTTTTCGGTTTAGCAACAATGGAGAAAGAGAGAGAGATAAGGGAGTAAGTAATTCGGTCCAGAATCAAAAGTAGGAAAAGGGAAAGATGGAAATGGAGAATTTGGTTTTGAGAGAAAATGGTGAAAGGAAAGAAAGAAAAAGATGGACTATTGGAAAGAGGGAAATTCGGCTATTGCAAAAAGGAAAAAGAATCAAATGAAGAAATTTAGCACTCTTCCCCCCTATGCTTGCCGTCCACTCCTATCATCAAGGAGTTCAAAATTTTGGCAACTTCCCCAATTCACTCTAAGCCACTCATTTGAAATAATTCAAAATAAATGGGAATAAATCATACTCCTAAATTTTCTCTTGCCAACTAAATAAAAATCCAATTAAATCCTTAATAATATCCTTAATAATATCCTTATTATCCTCAAATTAAAATTGATCATCTCTTTCTCTCTCTTGCCGTCCAAAATGAAGATAAAAAGGAGATTCCGCGACTCGAACATAGGCTCCCCTTGCTCCCTTGATGGCGTCAACTCCAGCTCCTAAGTTACCTCCCTTTTGCCACTTTTCCAAGCCATTATTAATGTCAAATGTTCCCTCTTTTAACCTTGTAACTCCTACTTACTAAGGCTCCCTATCTTTAAAGCTTCACAAATAAATTTTCTACTAATCCGAGCCTACTCAAGACCCCTAATTAAGTCTTATTACACTATGAATAACATCACAGCAATTCAGACACAAACAAAATAATTCAACCACAAATAACCCCTATTTTAGGTTGTTACAGTGCCCATGGCCGTGTGGACAAATTATAATATATGCCATGTTTTGACACGGCTTAGACACATGGGAGTGTTTGAGGTCATGGGAGGCACACAGCCTGCCCACACGGGCGTGTGACCTCTGTAACATAGAAAAATTTTAAATTGCTTAGAATTTCTGTATGTGATCATTTAGTCCCGACCACTTTCTAATGTATTATTAAGGTCTCGTAGACCTATTTAAGGGACACTTTGATGTGATTTGTTAAATTAAGTAATGAAATGTCCGTAAAAGTTTCAGATGGTCTGGTAATGCCTCTTAACCCTAAATCAATTATGGTTACGGGTTAGGGGTGTTACATTTTGTTGGTATCAGAGCTATAGTTGTAATATCTTAGAATTAGGGGTTATGCGTGTAGTGCATAATTCAAGTGTAAGTGGGCTTAGTGTGTGTTTGGATGAGTTTTAAGGGTTTTTAGAATTTTAGAACGTAAGGGAATGCCTTAGAAAAATATTAGATTTTTATTCTTTAAAGGGAGCTATTCAAGATAGGCCTTAAGAAAATTTGTTGGAGGATTTAGACACAAGGAGTTGATTGGTAAAGTGGCAAGTGGAGTGTGGAGTGTACTAATGGTCTTAGGTTCGAATCCCATGGATGACAATAAGGTGACATTTATTTTTGTTTTTGTATGGCATGTGTTGGTCAAATTTTAATTATGGTAGGATAGACTTTTTCATTTTGGAGAGTAGACTAAGGGAATAAGGCAAGTTATTAGTTAAGGTATGGAATCAAGGTGTTATGGAAGGATAAGGGGACATAAGGCTTGATGTATGGGTGATGTTTTGGAAATATTTTTATGGTCATTTTGACCATGAATGTGGACGCATAGATGGCTAAGGGGGGATTGGCCAAATATTGTATGGGATTAGGGGGAGGATAGTTGGCCAAATTCTTGGCATTTTGTGCATCTTTTTCCCTCTTCTCCAAAATTATTCTCCTTAGCCGAATGTGTCATTGGCTTTAGGTGAAAACTTTGTTTTTGTTTTGGCTATCATTTCTTTGACCATATTGTTATTCTCTTTTTCTTCTTTTCCTCTCAAACTCTTCTTTTCTTTTTGGTACCGAAATATCACTACCTTGGAAAGGGGACATTTCTCTTTCATTCTTTTTCTTATTTGACCGAATATGCATCAATATTAAAAAATTTTTCTTTGTTCAATTTCTTCCATAGCCGAACCCTATAAGCCCTTATTTTCTTTTCTTTTTCATCTCTATTTTGAGCCATAGCCGAATGTGCAACTATCATTTAAAAGGCTTAGCCGAATCTTGTTGTGAGTTTTAGAAGCCGAAACCTTTTTCTCTTTGAGTCTCTTCAAGCAACGTGGTGTCAAAGGGAGGAAACACTAAGGAGTCTTTCGGGATTTGAAGTGTTCAAGGTAAGCAACTATAATATTCGACCAAGGGCCATTCTTCATGAGATTATGCTTAAGGCCGATTCTAATATGGTTTCACTCAGGGATTTTGACAACTTCATAGACCAGTGGTGATTCGGGATTTAGATAAGCGAGGTAAGTGAAATGTAGTTTTCGGCCATAGGCCATTTTGGTATTATATTAGTCGATTCTGACTTAGGTTGTGTAGGAAAGAGTTCAACAATCGCAAGGGTGCAAACCGTTTAGACGTGGGTTCCGGGATTGAGTAGACTGTACCAAAAAGGTGTGTAGTTATTGCACTATTCTCTTGATTGTTTATGTGTGTATGTTGTTATATATGTGTGATATGATGTGAATGGTAGCCGAAATAAGGGCTAAGATGGTGGATACCCATGGTGGGTGATCGAATAATTAGGTCAGTACTTTATGATATTAAATGATCACTGATGAATATGTGAAATGGTGATGAGCGTGTGTTATATACTCTATTGAATGATATTTTTGTCATGTTATATATATGCATGGGAATTTGGGACATGAATATTGAAGGACAGGGTGTACATTATGTACGTGGTCTGATGTTAGCCTTGTGCTACATTGGCGCTTGATGTTAGCTATGTGCTTCATCAAGGTGGGGTGTTGGCTATGTGCCACCTCCTGGCGGATGATAGCTGTGTGCATCACCGTGGATTGAGGATGACCTCGAGTCACCTCGTGGATATTGACATGTGGGGTCACTTAGGTGATCGGTGGCTTAGCCACGGCCTTGGGCGGCAGGTCTGCCAAGGTAGGTGTAATGGATGGACACTAGGTTGGGTTGGGCTTCATGTTGCATATTTATGTATGTGGACTGTGTGGATATGGGCCAAGCCCATATGTGGAGACATGTGAAATAACTATACACTGAGTCTGTTTGACTCACCCAATTTTTACCAAACATCGCAGGTGATGCATAAAGCTTGGACCGGGTTGGAGAGGATACGAGGTGGCCCATGCAGAAGAGGATTTTCTTTATACAATTTATGATTCAGTATTTTAAGTATTTATTTATTGTAATAAGGGCCTCCTAAAGTGTTTAAGGATTTTTATTATGTTTTAAGTTGGATTGTCAATTATATAAATAACTGAAAATGTTTTATTTTTAGCAACTTTCCTTTTAAAATATATGATAAAGTTTTTAACCGAAGAATTTGTAACATCAAAGTTTTACTTAAAGTTTTAAATACGAAATGATTTATCAACAACAACAAACTTTCATGATTTAGTTTATGAGTCAAAATATTTTTCAAACGTTTTCCGCAGTGGCATTCTGAATTTGGCCATGGTTCATGGGCCGGGTTTGGGGTGTTACAAGTTTGGTATCAGAGCCTGGTTCAAAACTCGGCTTTGAGGATTTTGGGCCAAAAACATTTTCTTAAGATGGTCTTTTCAAAAATATAGGCTTTCATGAAGTTTTCAGGTTTATTCTGGCATGGCACCTGTATCTCCGACCCGAAGTCCACCAGGTAAGTACCTCTAATTGTTGTGTGAATTATTATATGATTGGTATGTGGGTATGATGGGAACGTAGATTAGTATATTAAGTTATTAAACTTTAGGATTAGCTTACTCCAACACAGAATTGCATAAAATTTTAAAGCCTAATTAAACAAACCTATGAGTAAGTCGCCGAGTTAGGGTGTGGCAACATTGCGCGCATGTCTAGGATTGGTTTCGGTGGGAGCTTGGTATTTAAGCAGTCCTAGTGACTTACCTCCTCTCCACTCGAATCCTACCTGGTGCGTAGTAACGGTTCACCCTAACCAAGAGGACTTATTCACGGGCTAAACTCGATAATTAAAACCCGAAAGGGACTAGCCATACTATTTTATAAAAACCTTAAGTTTTCAAAATTACCCCTTTGATTTGTAAAACCATTTTATACTTGGAAAATTTTTCGAAATATTTTCGATTTACAAAATTACCCAAATACCCCTGGGTGTAAAATTACCAAAATGCCCTTGGTTTATAAAATTACCATACTACCCACGACTTTTGTAAAAACATTCTTACTTTACAAAAATACCAAAAACTCCTATTTTACAAAATAGTAAGATACCCTGATTTGGGAAAATTTACTAAAATGCCCCTGACTTCCAAAATTACCAAAATAACCCTGATTTCTGAAATTTCTGCAATACCATTGATTTGGTAGAATTTTCAAAATAACCTCGAGATTTGTATATTTTGGAATGCCTTTGATTTGTAAAGATTTTCAAATTGACCCCGATTTATACTAAAATACCCCTGTAGGACAAATGACGAAAATACCCCTGGGATAGGAACAGACAAAAATGTTTGAAGAGTGACTGTGTATGGTAGATACTACTGAATGGATGTGTTTCCATGAATTAAGGTAGAAGACTTGAAACTTTGATTGATCGAAAGAACAACTATTAAGCTCTTTTCATAAAATTATTCGCGGATAAACAGTGGAACAAAGACTAATGCATAAAATTTCTTAAATCAGACTAAAGCACGATCATAGACATGAGCTCTAGGGGACATAGTCGTAATGTGCGAGGACGTGGTAGAGGCAGAATGGCTGTGTCAGAACCCGTTAGGTCGGGTCAAGGGTCTGAGAATGAGGTACCACCACCACCACCAGCTGTTGGTGTTGAGCAGCAAGATCAGACGGGGGATGATGCTGTATCGCAGGCGGTGCTGTGAGTTCTGGAGATGGTGGCTGGAGCAGGTGGTAATAGGGGAGCTCGAAAATCTGTACCCGAGCGACTCCGAGCCAATGGAGCTGAGGTGTTCCGTGGCGTATCTAGTGTGGCACCCAGTACTGCTGAGTATTGGTTAGAGGCGACCGAGCGAATTATGGATGAGTTAGATCTGACGGCTGAGGAGAAAGTGAAAGGAATGGTGTCGCTTCTTCGCGATGAGTCATATCAGTGGTGGCTCACAGTTCGGGATGGTGCTACGGCTGAGGAACTCACTTGGGAGTACGTTAAGGCGGCATACCAAAAGAAGTATGTTGGTACTCATTATATAGATGCACAGAGGAAGGCATTTCTGGGGCTGGTTCAAGGGAACAAGTCCGTAGCGGAGTACGAGGCTGAATTCTTAAAGTTGAGTCGGTATGCTCGAGGAATCGTGGCTACGGAGCATGAGTAATGTGTCCGATTTGAGGACGGACTAAGGGATGATCTGAGGTTATTGATAGCTCCACAGTAGGAGCGAGAGTTCGCCGTGTTGGTGGAGAAGGCTAAGGTAGCCGAAGGAATTAAGGACTCTGTGAGACAAAACAGAGATAAGGATAGAAACCGGGATAAGAGGAGTTTTGGACCGTCAGAATCGTCTGAGAGCTTTCCGAAAAGACCGAGGGTTGAGAATTCTGTTCGTGTTACTAAGCCAGCTACTGGAAATCCGGACCGTCCGTGTGCTCGGTGTGGAAGGTATCATGTTGGTGAGTGCTGGAATCGGGATCGAGAGTGTTTTAGGTGTAAGTCTAAGGCTCATTTGATTAAAGATTGTCCTCAGGATCCGAATAGGGCTCGAACAGTAGGTCAGGGTGGTGTGCAGCCGGACAGAGGTGGTCAGCAAGCGACGAGGGGTCGTGGTCCGAACCATGGAGGAAATGGTTTCGGCCAAGGTCGTAGAGCACCAGGCAGAGGAGCTGAAGGTGCAGATGCGAGGCAGCCAAGGTTGGTTTATGCAGCCAGGCGTCGCGAGGAGGAAGATGTGCCAGAGGTGACAACGGGTACGTTCCTTATTTCTGGAATACCCTTTATTGTTTTTTTCGTTGTAAAGTCAGCTTATTTTTGTATTGCTATTGAAGTGTTTGGAACCTTGACTGTGAACCTTGAGACTGTGCATAGGAAATATGTTAGTTTTATTAAGATCAGAGTGCGCAGCAGTAGCGTAGTGTGGTGAGTTAGGATGTACGATTGTTCGTTAGAAAGTAATTTCGAGGACGAAATTACTTTTAAGGAGGGTAGAACTGTAATATCCTAGAATTAGGGGTTATGCGTGTAGTGCATAATTCAAGTGTAAGTGGGCTTAGTGTGTGTTGGATGAGTTTTAAGGGTTTTTAGAATTTTAGAATGTAAGGGAATGCCTTAGAAAAATATTAGATTTCTATTCTTAAAAGGGAACTAGTCAAGATAGGCCTTAAGAAAATTTGTTGGAGGATTTAGACACAAGGAGTCAATTGGTAAAGTGGCAAGTGGAGTGTGGAGTGTACTAATGGTCTTAGGTTCAAATCCCATGGATGACAATAAGGTGACTTTTATTTTTGTTTTTGTATGGCATGTGTTGGTCAAATTTTAATTATGGTAGGATAGACTTTTTCATTTTGGATAGTAGACTAAGGGAATAAGGCAAGTTATTAGTTAAGGTATGGAATCAAGGTGTTATGGAAGGATAAGGGGACATAAGGCTTGATGTATGGGTGATGTTTTGGAAATATTTTTATGGTCATTTTGACCATGAATGTGGATGCATAGATGGCTAAGGGGGGATTGGCCAAATATTGTATGGGATTAGGGGGAGGATAGTTGGCCAAATTCTTGGCATTTTGTGCATCTTTTTCCCTCTTCTCCAAAATTATTCTCCTTAGCCGAATGTGTCATTGGCTTTAGGTGAAAACTTTGTTTTTGTTTTGGCTATCATTTCTTTGACCATATTGTTATTCTCTTTTTCTTCTTTTCCTCTCAAACTCTTCTTTTCTTTTTGGTACCGAAATATCACTACCTTGGAAAGGGGACATTTCTCTTTCATTCTTTTTCTTATTTGACCGAATATGCATCAATATTAAAAACTTTTTCTTTGTTCAATTTCTTCCATAGCCGAACCCTATAAGCCCTTATTTTCTTTTCTTTTTCATCTCCATTTTGAGCCATAGCTGAATGTGCAACTATCATTTAAAAGGCTTAGCCGAATCTTGTTGTGAGTTTTAGAAGTTGAAACCTTTTTCTCTTTGAGCCTCTTCAAGCAACGTGGTGTCGAAGGGAGGAAACACTAAGGAGTCTTTCGGGATTTGAAGTGTTCAAGGTAAGCAACTATAATATTCGGCCAAGGGCCATTCTTCATGAGATTATGCTTAAGGCCGATTCTAATATGGTTTCACTCAGGGATTTTGACAACTTCATAGACCAGTGGTGATTCGGGATTTAGATAAGCGAGGTAAGTGAAATGTAGTTTTCGGCCATAGGCCATTTTGGTATTATATTAGCCGATTCTGACTTAGGTTGTGTAGGAAAGAGTTCAACAATCGCAAGGGTGCAAATCGTTTAGACGTAGGTTCCGGGATTGAGTAGACTGTACCAAAAAGGTGTGTAGTTATTGCACTATTCTCTTGATTGTTTATATGTGTATGTTGTTATATATGTGTGATATGATGTGAATGGTAGCCAAAATAAGGGCTAAGATGGTGGATACCCATGGTGGGTGATCGAATAATCAGGTCCGTACTTTATGATATTAAATGATCACTAATGAATATGTGAAATGGTGATGAGCGTGTGTTATACACTCTATTAAATGATATTTTTGTCATGTTATATATATGCATGGGAATTTGGGACATGAATATTGAAGGACAGGGTGTACATTATGTACGTGGTCTGATGTTAGCCTTGTGCTACATTGGCGCTTGATGTTAGCTATGTGCTTCATCAAGGTGGGGTGTTGGCTATGTGCCACCTCCTGGCGGATGATAGCTGTGTGCATCACTGTGGATTGAGGATGACCTCGAGTCACCTCGTGGATATTGACATGTGGGGTCACTTAGGTGATCGGTGGCTTAGCCACGGCCTTGGGCGGCAGGTCTGCCAAGGTAGGTGTAATGGATGGACACTAGGTTGGGTTGGGCTTCATGTTGCATATTTATATATGTGGACTGTGTGGATATGGGCCAAGCCCATATGTGGAGACATGTGAAATAACTATACACTGAGTCTGTTTGACTCACCCAATTTTTACCAAACATCGCAGGTGATGCATAAAGCTTGGACCGGGTTGGAGAGGATACGAGGTGGCCCATGCAGAAGAGGATTTTCTTTATACAATTTATGATTCAGTATTTTAAGTATTTATTTATTGTAATAAGGGCCTCCTAAAGTGTTTAAGGATTTTTATTATGTTTTAAGTTGGATTGTCAATTATATAAATAACTGAAAATGTTTTATTTTTAGCAACTTTCCTTTTAAAATATATGATAAAGTTTTTAACCGAAGAATTTGTAACATCAAAGTTTTACTCAAAGTTTTAAATACGAAATGATTTATCAACAACAACAAACTTTCATGATTTAGTTTATGAGTCAAAATATTTTTCAAACATTTTTCGCAGTGGCATTCTGAATTCGGCCGTGGCTCGTGGGCCGGGTTTGGGGTGTTACAATAGTTCAGTCGATTCTCGGACTAATGTAGCGTGGGAGAGTCTAGCTATGCATGCCGTATATATAAAATGTGATAGTATGATGAATCTTGACGTGTAAAATGTGTTTTTCGTATAGTATGGATCCTGAAAGAGCCGTAGCTGATGACGTTGAAAGCAATGCGCATGCTTCCATTCAAGGGACAGCGCCATCTGATGCAAGACCGGTTATTAGCGGTCAAGAGGGAGAGGCTAAAGAAGCCTTATTCCAAATGATCAATGAGTGGTTCACTCAATACGTAAGAACTACTCCGGCTGTTTCACAACCTCCGCCCCTGCCTAATCCCCCTCAGACTTCAGTTGTGCCTCCAGTTGTGAACTTAAATCTGTTGAATAAACCTCCGGTAGATGAAATCCGCAAATATGGGGCTAAAGAGTTCAGGGCCACTAGTGATGATGATGCTGAGAGAGGTGAGTTTTGCTTGAGAACACAATCCGAGTGTTTGATGAAATGTCACTGACTCCTGAAGAATGTATAAAGTGTGTTGTTTCTTTGTTAAGAGACGCATCCTATCAATGGTGGAAGACTTTGATTTCAGTTGTTCCTAAAGAACAGGTCACCTGGGATTTCTTTCAGTCTGAGTTTCGAAAGAAATATATCAGTTAGAAATTTATTAATCAGAAATGAAAGGAATTTTCAGAGTTAAAATAGGGTTACACGTCTGTCACCGAGTATGAAAGAGAGTTCGTTGTGCTTGTTAATTGAGTGTGCAAAGCTGAGGTACTCGGGAAAGACAAAAGAAAAGCTGAGTCTGAAGTCAGAGATGCGAGAAAGAGATTTTCGAGCAAATCATTTCAGTCTACTTCAAAGAAATTCAGAGATGAGCATAGTCGTTCCAAAATTAATGTGGAACATTCGAATCGGAGAGATCTAGCTAGATCACATTCGAATTTTAAAGCTCCAGCTACATCGATAGCTAGTGTGGGAAATGTTTGATCCGAAGGACCTGAATGTAAGCACTGTGGTAAAAAACATCCAGGTAGTTGTAGATTGAATGATCGAGCTTGTTTCAAATGTGGATCGTTAGATCATTTCATCCAGGATTGCCCAAAGTCTATTGAGCAAGAGATTGTTTAGAATCCGAGATCTGATAATGTTTCAGCGAGAGGCAGACCTTTCCAAAATGCGAGAAATGTCGATGGTAGTCAGAGAACTACAAAAGACTCTGTTGAGAGATCTGAAGCTAGAGCGCCTGCCAGAGCATGTGCCATCCGAGATCGTGAGGAAGCTTCATATTCGGATGTTATAACGGGTACATTTACTCTTTATGATACTTCTGTGATTGCATTGATAGACTCAAGTTCTACACATTCATATATATGCATGAACTTAGTATCCAATAACACTTTTCTTGTAGAGTCTACAGAATTTGTTATTAGAGTATCGAACCCTTTAAGTAAAAGTGTCCTGGTTGATAAAGTATGCAAGAACTGTTCGTTAATGTTTAGAGATGTTTGTTTTTCGGTTGATCTGATGCTATTACCATTTGATGAGTTTGATATAATTTTGGGTTTGGACTAGTTAACGTTGCATGATGCTGTGGTGAATTGCAAAAGAAAGATTATTGATTTGAGATGTCAAAACGATGAAATAGTTCGAATTGAGTCAAATGATTTGAATGGGTTACCTATTGTGATATATGTGTTAAAAGCTCAAAATTATTTGAGAAAGGGTTATGAAGCTTATTTTGCTTATGTGATTGGTTCGAAAGTAACTGAAAAGAAAGTTGAATCAGTGCCAGTGATTTGTGAATTCCCTGATGTATTTCTTGAATAATTGCCTGGATTACCTCGGATACATGAAGTTTAATTTGGTATTTATTTATTTCTAAGAACAACTCCTATTTCAATAACTCCGTATAGAATGGCAACAATAGAGTTGAAAGAGTTAAAATCACAGTTGCAAGAGTTGACCGATAGAGGATTCGCAAGACCAAGTTTCTCACCTTGGGGTGCTCTTGTTCTGTTTGTGAAAAAGAAAGATGGCACGATGAGAATGTTCATTGATTACCATCAATTGAACAAAGTGACTATCAAGAATAAATATCCACTGCCCAGAATTGATGATTTGTTTGACCAGATTAAAGGAGCCACAGTGTTTTCAAAGATAGATTTGAGATCGGGGTATTATCAGTTGCGAGTAAAAGATTCAGATATTCTGAAAACTGCTTTCAGAATGAGGTACGGGCATTACGAGTTTTTCGTTATGCCTTTCAGATTAACAAATGCTCCTGCTGTTTTTATGGATTTGATTAACAGAATTTTCAGACCGTACCTTGATCGATTTGTTGTTGTATTCATTTTTATTCACGAGATGAAACAAAACACGCTGAACATATGAGAATTGTATTGCAAACTCTGCGAGATAAGCAACTTTATGCGAAATTCAGCAAATGTGAATTATGGTTGTGAGAAGTTAGTTTTCTGGGACATATTGTATCAGCCTCCGGAATACGAGTTGATCCGAGCAAGATTTCTGCTATTCTGGAATAGAAATCTCCGAAGAATATGTCTGAAGTTTGTAGTTTTTTGGGACTTGCTGGTTATTTTCGAAGATTCATAAAAGGTTTTCCGATGATAGCTACTCTGTTGACTAGATTGCTCAGAAATATATGAGATTTGAATGGTCTAATAAATGCCAGAAAAGCTTTGATAAGCTGAAAACTTTGTTGACTGAAGCTCCAGTTTTAATTCAGCCAGAATCGGGTAAAAAATTTGTGATTTATAGTGATGCTTCGTTAAATGGTCTGGGGTGTGTTTTGATGCAGGAAGGAAAAGTTATAGCTTATGCCTCGAGACAATTAAAGCCTCATGAAAAGAACTATCCGACACATGATCTTGAGCTAGCTACGATTGTTTTTACATTAAAGATTTGGCACCATTATCTTTTCGGTGAGAAATGCCATGTGTTTTCTGATCATAAAAGTTTGAAGTACCTGATGACGCAGAAAGACTTGAAGCTGTGACAGAGAAGATGGTTAGAGCTGTTGAAAGACTATGAGCTTGTGATAGATTATCATCCGGGTAAAGCAAATGTTGCTGATGCTTTGAGTCAGAAATCACTGTTTGCATTACGTGCTATGAATGCTCATTTAAACTTATCTGATGATGGTTCAGTTTTGGCTGGATTGAAAGCGAAACAGTTGTTTTTACAAAAAATATGTGATGCTCAGAAAGTTGATATTAAAATGTTAGCGAAATGAGCTCAGTGTGATTTGAATTCATATTCTGAATTTCGAGTTGATGATGATGATTGCTTGAGATTTCAAAATCGAATTTGTGTTCCAAGAAATCCGGAGTTAATATAGTTAATTTTGAATGAAGCTCATAATAGTCGCCTATCTATTCATCCGGGTAGTACAAAGATGTATAATGATTTGAAGTAACACTATTAGTGGTCTTTTTGTGTCGAAATGTTTAGTCTGTCAGTAAGTTAAAGCTGAACATCAGGTTCCATCTGGTTTGTTACAACCTATTCTGATTCCCGAGTGGAAATGAGATAGAGTGACGATGGACATTGTTTCTGGATTGCCATTGACTTCTATAAAAAAAGATGCAATTTGGATCATAGTTGATCGATTGACGAAATCTGCCCATTTTATTCCGGTACGATCTGATTACTCACTAGATAAGTTAGTTGAACTTTATAATTCCGATATTGTGAGACTACACGGAGTGCCATTTTCTATTGTGTCTGATAGAGATCCGAGATTTACATCACGATTCTGGGAGAAACTGCAAAAAGCTTAGGCACGAAATTGCATTTCAATACAACTTTTCACCTGCAGACGGATGGTCAGTCCGAACGGATTATTCAAATTCTCGAGGATATGTTGAGATGTTGCATCCTTGAGTTTGATTGTATGTGGGAACAATATTTTCCATTGATTGAATTTGCATATAATAATAGTTTTCAGTCGAGCATCAAAGTGGCACCTTATGAGACTTTGTACGGTTGTAAATGTTGTACACCATTGTATTAGACTGAGCTCAGTGAAAAGAAGATACACGGGGTTGATTTGATAAAAGATAGAGAACAGAAAGTGAAAGTGATCCGTGATAGTCTGAAAGTAGCGTCTGATCGTCAGAAATCTTATGCAGATTTGATTGGAAAGATATCGAATTTGAGATCGGAGATAAAGTGTTTTTGAAAGTATCTACATGGAAGAAAGTACTCAGATTTGGACGCAAAGGCAAATTGAGTCTGAGGTTTATCGGGCCGTATGAAATTATCGAGCGTATTGGACCTGTTGCGTATAGATTGCTATTGCCACCTGAGCTAGAAAAGATTCATAATGTGTTTCACGTGTCAATGCTTCGTCGATACAGATACGATCCATCACATGTGATTCCTCCGTCAAAGATTGAAATCCAATCCGATATGACTTATGAAGAAGAACCGATCCGTATCTTAGCTTGTGAAGTGAAAGAATTGAGAAAGAAGAAAATCCCATTAGTAAAAGTGTTATGGCATCGACACAGAGTGGAAGAGGCTACGTGGGAGCCTAAAGATTCTATGAGACAACAATATCCGAACCTATTCAACGGTAAGATTTTCGGGGACGAAAATCCCTAAGAGGGGAGAATTGCAACAATCCGATTTAGACCGCAGTCAGAATAGTGGTTTTGGGACCACAAATTTGAGTCATATAAATATTTTAATATTATTTTCTGTGTATGTAGTATATGATTAAGCATGTGTGAAATTTTCGTGAATTAATTTTGTTGTTAGTGTGTTTAATTTGAGAAAAATACCTAATTGTGAAAGATGCTAAATTAGCATGTCATATGTTAAAAGCACCTATATGTCATGTCTTTATAAATGTGAGGTCCTTATAATGCAATTGAACCATTGGAAATATGGATGGACATTAATGCCTAAAGTTAGTGGAAATCATAATGTATTAATAAAGGTTAAATAAGTAAAATAGTAAATAAGTGATATTAATTAAAAGACAAAGCCAAATTATACTTTATTTTCATCATCTATGTGCCGAAATTGAAGAAAATAAAGAAAAGAAACTAAGCTAGGGTTCAGCTAGCTCTAATAAAAAATTAAGGTATGTTTGGCTTCGGCTTTTGATAATTTCTACGTTTTTGTAATCGTTGCTTTATGTTCTTCAAAACCCATGCTTCAAATTTGTGATTTGATGATGATTTTGAAATGCGTCATTGATGAACACATGAGCTTTGTGATGTTTGAAGATGAAATATGAAAGATATGTGATAGATTAACATAGTTTGTCTTTGTATTTTTAGTGATTTTGAGTATTTTGGACTTAATTGAGAAAATAATGTTTTGAAGGACTAAACTATGAAATAAATAAAGTTTATGGACTTGTATGAACTACATGAACATTCGGCTAAGCATGGGTATATAGAGATTTTGTGTATTTTGTAATTTTGTGAAATAGGGACTAAAATGTCAAAATGTGAAAATATGTGGGCTAATTTGTAAATTGCCCTCAATATGTGGTTTTTGGATTGAATTGAATGAATAAGTGAATAAGTGAGTTAAATTTGATTATGTATAGATCAAGAACCGAAGAAAACGGACTTAGATCGTGGGAAATCAAAAGTAATTGAGTAACCGAGTTCGTTTCTGTTTATCCGAATCTGAGGTAAGTCTATATACAAATAAATGTATTTACATTGATACATGAATGTTTATATGGAAATTATTAATGATGAATGTGTACGAGATGATGAGTACATGAAATCCGAGAGAGTATCGACATGGTGTCAACATTCGAAAAGTTTCGTACGAACCTAGGAATCGATAGGATTGCGTATGTCATGACATAGGTTTTCGATATGTGATATCATGTAAGACCACGTCTGGGACGTTGCAATGATTCGAGATTTCATGGAAGACCACATCTGGGATGTTGGCATCGATATGAGATTTACGTGTAAGACCATGACTGGGACATTGGCATTGTATTGATTTGTGTAAGACCCTGTCTGGGACAGTGGCATCGATATTTGGTTGCATGTAAGACCATGTCTGGGATGTTGGGATTGTACGACTATTCTGAGCATTCCGAGTATCCTATTAGATTCTGAAAGGTTCAACGGGCAATTCTGAGAAATAAGAGACAAGGTGAAATGTATATCCGTTTCAGGTACGTTTGATGAGTATGCTTTGTATAAGCATGAAAGGTGAGTATATGTACCTAGATGCAATGAATAAAATGTGATATATGTATGGATGTGCAAAAAGTAAAAGTGATATTTGAGATATGATATGTGGGTGAGCAATGGCTAAGCTAATGAGCTAAAGAAAATGATATGAATTTGCCATTGGAAAATATAGTAATGACATTGTATTATTGTGCTTCTATGCATTTATGTTAATTTTATTTGTATATGGCTTACTAAGCTTTTGAAAGCTTACTTTGTGTGTGTTTGCTTTGTTTTATAGATCGTCGAAGCTACAAAAGGCTTGAGAATCATCGAGGATCATCACCACACTATCAAAATCTACTTTGGTACTTTTGAATGTGAATATAGTTTAATATGGCATGTATAGGCTAGTTATTTTGGAATATGTTTGAGATATGTAAATATCCATGTGATATGGCTAGATAAATGTTGGTGATAAGTTTAAGTGGTCATGATATATGATGCATATTTTGGTATGGTATGTTGGCTAGTAAGATGATCAAAATTGTGGTATGTACATGAAGCAAAGTTGGTATCATATTGATGGGAAGATGTTATGTTGTAATGGTAAGATTGTGGATGAAACTTGCTTAGAAATTGTTGTTATTTAGTTGAGCTAATTGTTGCATAAGTTGTTGTGTTCGAAATGCCTTTGAATGCTTGGAAAAGTTGGTTATTTTGGCATGAATTGAATTGGTATGATGCTTGTAGGGATTGCCCAAAGTGTGGGTGGCATTTTGGCCTTGAGAATGGCCTATATTTGCCCATACGATTGAGCACACAAGTGTGTGGCTCGACCGTGTTCCTCGTGGTTGCATTTTGAAGTAAGTCAAACTTGACCACGGGTAAGACACACGGGCGTGTGTCTGGCCATGTGGATAAAGTCAATTTCAACCACGGGCTGGACACACGGGCGTGTGGCTGGCCGTGTGGTGCAAGTCAGTAGCGACCACGGGTGAGGCACACGGGCGTGTCGAAGACCGTGTGGAAAAATCATAATGTATGCCCTATTTTGAAAGGCTTAGACACACGGGCGTGTCTGAGGCTGTGGGAGGCACACGGCTTGCCCACACGGGCGTGTGACCTCTATAACGTAGAAAATTTTTAAAATCTGAGAATTTCCGTATATGTTTGGTTTAGTCCCAACCCCTTTCTAATGCATGATTAAGGTCTCGTAAACCTATTTAAGGGACACTTTGATGTGATTTGTTAAATTAAGTTATGAAGTGTCCGTAAAAGTTTTCGATTGTCTGGTAATGCCTCTTAACCCTAAACCGGTGATGGTTACGGGTTAGGGGTGTTACAAGGTAAAAATTAAAAAAATTAAAAAAATGATTGTCCACCAAGAAATCAAATCAAGGAATTAAGCAAAAGAAATATATGACGAATGAAACAATAAAAAATTTCACAAGCTTATCTAGATGTTGCTATTTTAATCACATAAGAAACTGAATAAGTGAACTGAAAAGTAGTTACCCCAAAGCTGTCACCACATATGCTTGTTCCACAAGATAAACCAAAATCAAACATTAATAAATTACTAATTTTTGTTTGAATGATAACAAAAAGAGTGAGGATGACACAAGATTCCACTTATGTCAGACTACTCCATGGAATTTGTACCATTACTTAACCTCAAAATTCCAATTTTCAAACACATTTCAACATTCAACACTCGAGGATAAAAAGCATGAATCAGATTCTCACAGGGACGAACCACAAATTAATTTTATTTAAAAAGTTGTTTACATTATAAATGTAACAGCTCGATTTTGGGGCTAGTCAGAATAGTGGTTTCAGAACCACTGATTCAAGGTCGGATAAATTAGTTTTGATATTATTTTATGTGTTATGGCATGATTATATGGGTGCATGAAAATTTTGGCGCATTAATTTTGGTGATTTCATGCTTAATTGTGCAAAAGGACTAAATCACATAAAGTGCGAAAGTTTTATTTTACAAGATAGAGGTGTCAAATAGCTATAGAATTTTTAATTGGAGGTTTTAAATGTGCAAATAGGCCTTTTTAGAGGCAATAGCCGGCCATAGGGGGGACAAGAGGCTTAATTTGGTTAATGTTTGGTAGTGTTAGGTGATTAATGAATAAAATAAGAGAAAATATGAAAGCCATCATCTTTTTTCCTATTCCCATTTCTTCTTCCACCGAAAATTCAAGCAAGAAATAGGGGGTTTGAAGCTTAAACTTTCAGCCAATCTATCCTCTTACAAGTAAGTGATTTTCGTGGTCTTTATTGATAATTTTTGTACTTTTGGAACCCCTAAAGCTTAAGCTAGCTAAAGAGGGGACTATTTTGCAAAATGGTTGAAATTTTAGTGTGTTTCCATGTTAGTGCTTATGTTGTTTGCTGAGTTTTTATGAAAGAAAATGAATCTTGGGTGTTAAATACACAATTTTTGTGAAAGGTGTTTCCATGAAAACACCTAATGGGACCTTTTTGCAAAGGTTGTAAAATAGATGATAAATGCATGAAATAATTGAAATATTGAGTTGCTACAAGAGGGAATATGAATCGGTTAGGCTTGAGTGTGTGGAAAAATGACCACATTTCATTTTACGAGCCTAGGGGTAAAATCTTAATTTTGTAAAAGCCTAGGGGAAAAATGGTCATTTTTGCCAAAATAAGAATTTTGGAATAATTTGATTAATGTTATTATTAAATGAGCTAAACATGTCATTTTAGATAAAGAAGAACGCGGAGTCAACCTTGACCGGGGAAAAGGCAAGGTTTCGGACTAAACTGCAAACTAACATATTTTGTATCGAGGTAAGTTTATGTGTTAAAGATATATCTTTATTACGTACGTTGTTACCTATTAATGCACTGTGTGGATGTAAATGCTTATTGGTGAGATTTATTGAAAATGGTAGAAATGGAGAAATTCTTGGGATGAACCTTCGGAATAAAAATATGGGTACGGATAAATATTCTTAATTTTGTAAATATTGGTGGGTTGTGTGCGGTACCACCTTGTTATTTAATTAACAATGGGCTGTGTGCGATACCATCGTATATATACTACCATTTGGGTGGACTGTATGTGATACCACCGTAATTATCATTCTTGGTGGGCTGTGCGCGATACCACCCTATTATTGCCTAATGGTGGGTTGTGTGCGAAACCACCGGGTATCTTGTATTATTCTGAAGTGTTCATCGAGAAACTTGTCTAAGTGAAATTACATGTGGCTTTGTGGTGATAAGTGCAGGGTATATGTCCAAGTAAATGTAACACCCCTTACCCATGTTCGACGCTGGAACTGGATACGAGGCATTACTGAACTTAACTTGCTTAAACATATAACCTTAGACTATAAAATTTTATTTCAACTTAAAACTTCTCATTCATATGCATACATCCTTATTATGGGCCTACGAGGCCTTAAACATGCATACGGAGAGTTTTGGAATTAAACCGGGAACTTTTGTACACTTAGAAAAATTTTTCCTAAACAGGGGCCACACGCCCGTGTGAAATGGAAAATGCCTGTGTGGGCAGGCCATGTGATCACACACGCCCATGTTCCTAGCTTGTGTGGAAGTTATTTTTCATTTTGAACCTACAGGGGTTTTCACACGGCCGGACACACACCCGTTTCAATGGCCTGTGTCCCTCACACGGCCTAGACACGCCCGTGTCCTCACCCGTGTGTGAAAAACCTGGGTATCCTATTTATGATGTCAGCAACCTCTTAAGGGCACACGGCTTAGTCACACGCCCGTGTGTTGGCCCGTGTGACAAATCAAATTATCGCAATTTGATATAGGGGACATACGGCCTACCGACACACCCATGGGGCTGACTGTGTGTCACACACGCCCATGTGTCTACCTGTGTGGACAATTAGAAGGCTATTTTCCAAGCCAATTGCCACCCTGAAACATAAAACACATATACCAACACAAGCAATACATAACATGGCAATAATACCCTATGAAAAACCACTTATCATCATTCATACACTTCACATTTTACTTCATCCTTTACATAAACTTTCACTTCATAAAAGTCATCATCATTAAAATATGAAACTTTGACAAATATTTGCAAATTCCCAATGACCATATACAAAATGAGTGTATAACATTAGTAGCCAACACTTTGGCTTTCAAATATGACATAACACAATATGACCAAGTTCCTATACATTCCATACCCAAAATAAAACAACTTTACTATACCAAAATAATGATTGATAGTGTGATCCGAGCTCTGACATTCTACGATTCTCGATCTAGCTTGGCCACACTACAAGGAAAAAGGGAGAAGAGAGGGGTAAGAATATAGCTTAATCTTTTTGCATGAATTAGAATAGCAACATAAGCACTCATGGTAAAATTCATTCATCTCATAGAACAATAACAACACAAGTTCTTAAGTACTTTGACATACTTACTCATACTTACGCTTACCCAACACATATCACATTACGGTTTCGTAACTCGTAATTTACTCATGGTACTTGTATCACTTCATCCCATAACTTAGCACTTATGCTATCTTGAACATAAACTTAAATCAATATCATTCTTAACTTAAATGTAACTCTTTGCCATCTTTGTATACCTTAGCTCTTTGTCATCTTTGCATACTTAGCTCTTTTGCTCGTTGAACTACTCGAAATATCAGAGGATACTCAATCTCATCATACATGTATCACGATACTAATGCCATATCCCAGATATGGTCTTACATAGGATCACCTTTTGATGCCGATGCCATATCCCATATATGATCTTACACAGGATCACTTAACTCGATGTCGATGCCATATCCCAGATATGGTCTTATACGAGATCGTACATAGATGTCGATGCCATGTCCCAAACATGGTCTTACATGAGAACTTCCTTTGGTGCCAAGGCCATGTCCCAAACATGGTCTTATACGGGACCTACATTTGGTGCCGATGCCATGTCCAAGACATGGTCTTATACTGGACCTACATTAGGTGCTGATGCCATGTCCCAGACATGGTCTTATACGGGACCTTCCTTATCTCGTGTTGTGACATAAGTATCTTCGTTATTCTGAATCTTCAACTGGGACATTCAACTTAGCATATTCTCATCATTTTCTCATCGAGGGTTCATTTGTCGATTTTTATGGGAATAATATTCTTTATCATAATATCAAGTAATTCAAAATATGAAAACACTATGAAACTTTAATTTCACACTAACTTACCTCGGTACTCAAAATAGGTGTAGATGTTCGATCTAGTCCACGACTTTGTTCTTGTCTCGGTTTCGATTCGCGCTCAGTGTTTCTTGATCTATAATAACAATTTCACTTCTTTAATACTCACATTGACTAAATTGACTCATGAATCATACTTTGGCAAAAATTACGATTTTTCCCCTAAACTTTCTCATAATTACACTTTTACCCCTAGGCTCGTAAAATGATTTTTATTCAACTTTCTTGTATTTTAAGCCTAGCTGAATCATTTTCTTAACTACAACAACCTTCAATTTCCACTATTTCACTCATGTATGACTATTTTTATAACTTTTACAATTTGATCCTTTTATGCATTTTTCATGAAAATCACTTAGAAAAATATGTTTATCATACATTAAACTTTCATATTCTTCCATAAAACATCAAAATACATGCATGTCATACATGGGTAAATTTTTGAACATAAACCCTACCTCAAAATATAGCTAGAAATAGCTAAATCAACCTATGAGGATCTAAAAAATACGACGAACATTAAAAACGAGGCTAGGGTGCACTTACTATCAAGCTTGGAAGTTGAAGAAATCCTAGCTATGGAGAGCTTGGAATTTTCGGCCCTAGCTTGAAGAAGATGAGCAAATTTTGCTTCATTTTCCCTTTTTTAATCTTTTATTAACCAAATGACTAAAATGCCCTTAGGTCCCTTTCTTGAGATTTTTCCTTCCCATGTCCATTTTTGTCCATCTTGAGATTTAACTGTCTAATTGCTAAATAATGACCTCTAGTAATTTTTATAACTCTATTTCATACTTAACTCTTCTAGAATCTCATATTTTCTAATTTTTGCAATTTAGTCCTAATGAACAAATTGATCACTAATAAATAAAATTTCCTCATGAAATTTTCACACAATCATGCAACCATATCATAAACCTCATAAATATCAAAAAACACATATTTCTACTTCGGATTTTCGGTCTTGCAACCACTATTCTGACTAGGCCCTAAATCGGGCTGTTAAAATTCTCTCCCTTAGGGATTTTCGTCCCCAAAAATCCACCAGCAAAAAGATTTGGGTACTGGTTTCTCATGGCCTTCTCGGGCTCCTATGTAGCCTCTTCTACCTCATGTATTTTCGACAATACTTTCACAAGAGCTATACTTTTGCTTCTTAATTATTTAGCTTCTCGTGTTAAAATCTTAACCGGTTCTTCGCCATAAGTCATGTCGAGTTGAATTTCAACCTCTGTCGGTGTAATCACATGCAAAGGATCAGACTGGTAATGACGTAACATTGACATGTGGAACACATCATGAATCTTTTCCAATTCAGACGACAAAGCCAATCGATAGGCCACCGGCCTTATCCTCTCGGTGATCTCATACGATCCGATAAAACGCGAACTCAATTTGCCTTTCCAGCCAAATCTAAGAACTTTCTTCCATGGTGATACTTTTAAGAATACCTTATCTCCAACTTGAAACTCAATCTCTTTTCGTTTCAAATTTTAAATAATCACAGATTATTTTCACCTTCTCTTTGGTTTCTCTAACCAAATCGACCCCGTGAATTTGATTTTACTTGAGTTCGGTCCAATACAAAGGCATTCGACACTTTCACCCATACAAAGCCTCGGAAGGCGCCATTTTCAAACTCGACCGAAAACTATTATTGTATGCAAACTCTACCAATGGTAGATACTTTTCCCAGCTACCCTGAAACTCAACAAGATAACATTGAAGCATATCCTCAAGTTTTTGTATTAACCTCTCTGACCGTCCGTCAGTTTGGGGCTGAAAAGACGTACTAAAACTCAGCTTTATGCCCAAAGCTTCTTGCAACTTTTTCCAAAATCGGGATGGGAATCTTAGATCTCTGTCCAATATAATCGATAAAGGCACTCCATGTAGCCCCACAATCTCAGAAACATACAAATCAACATGTACCCTATGAAGTGGGCCGACTTCGAAAGTCTATGTAACACCCTAAACCCGGCCTAGAAGTTATGCCTGAATCAGGCGTGTCACATCAAAGGCATAATTCAAATGATTTTTCTAATTAAAAATTTAAGGCCAAAAAGCCCAAAATCCTTGAGTCTTGTTAAGTAATGAAAAAACCCATTTTATAATTATAAGTATTTCGGAAACCAAGTTTAAACGTAAGAAATTTACTTAGGTTTAATAATTAAGTAAACAGTTGAAACAACAAAACCCAAAATCTAAAGTCAAACAGGAGTACAAGACCTTATTACATCCAACAAAAATAAGCAATTAAAAATATGTCTTTTGAAACAAATAAATAAAAGTTTAAACATCTTGTAGTGTGGCCATCTCCGAGTCCTCTCCCACGTCGAGCCATTTACTAAGGATCACCTTAAACATTAAGGTGTGAGCTTCGAAACTCAGTGTGTACAACCCTTGGCATTCAATTCAATATATAATTATTCACATTGGTCCTAAGCCCTATCAAAATCAGTGGTCTTGGGTCTTGGCCCACAATGACCTCATATCATATCATATTATATCATTTCATATGCAAAACAAGGTAATGCTAAACTCTCCCCAAAAATCCATCCGCTACACACCATTTCCCTTCCAACCCTACACACCAGTGGTGATCTCTAAATTGACCCACCCATCCTCTACACACCAAAGGTAGCACTCATATAATGGGCTTAAAGCCACCGGTGGATCCATGGTCGTCAAACGACTATGCTATCCTCAATTCTTCCTCTGTACCATAATTCCCACCCATATGCATCCTAATCATAATATCATATGAATGCAACATGCACATGAGTAACAGCCATAAAACTCATACTCATCACATAGGGGTATTTTCGTCATTTCACAACCCAAGGGTATTTTCGTAAATCTACTCTACAGGGGTACTTAGGTAATTTTGTAAAATAGAGGTGCTTTGGGAATTTTGGAAATCATGGATGTTTTGGTAATTTTGCAACCTAAGGGTATTTTGGTTATTTTCAAATCAGGGGTATTTTAGTAATTTTACAAATATAAGGGTATTTTGGTAATTTACAAATCTAAGGGTATTTTGGAAATTCACAGATCAGGGGTGTTTTTGTCCCTCTCGGGTTTTACTTATGAACTTTGGCCCATTAACAAGTCCTTACGGTCAAAGTGAACAGACACTATGCACCAGGTAGGATTCCAGAGAAGAGGAGGTGGGCTGCTAGGGCCGTTTAAGTACCAAGCTCTCCCTAGATCCAATCCTAGACATGCAAATGCCCATTACCACACTCTAACCTAGCGACTTGTCCATAGACAATGTTTAATTATTATAACGTCTTATGCGGTTTAAGAGTTGTTCAGTACTAAGCCTAAAGTCCATAAAACCCTAGCATACTAGTCTACGTCCCCCAAAAAGGCCATCAACCCATCTCACGTTCATACAACCCAAAATGGCCACATTACATTTTTACGGCCTACTAGGCCCAAATATCAGTCATATGACCCATTAGGCCCAAAACAGATTCAAATCATGTATCATGCATGCCTAACCCAATTCATATAATCAAATTAATCCAATTCATCAAACTTAGCCTCAGGGCCCACCGGGCCCATTTAGCCACTTTCGGCTTTTCGGCTTTTCGACATTGCCGATTTCGTGTGTGCATAGTGTTTGTACACACCTGGTAACCTCGCATGCTACAATCCCTTTTCTTGTTCACCTTTAGTTCTCGCTGATCACTTCTCCTCTTCCTCTCCCTAGTGGTGCCGAAAGGCCTTTGTCACCATACTAATCTTAAAAGCCGAATTTAAGCCGTAGGATCAAAGGAGGATTTCGGTAAGTGCTTAGTTGATCTTTTTATTGAGTTTTGTTAAAAGCCGAAGGGCTATCTAACCCCTCCTTATCGTTAACTTTGTATTAACAAGGGTAAAGCTCAACAATTGCAAGCGTGGTAGGTAAGGATTGTTAGCAAGGTGGTAAGTGTTCTTGACTCAGTTATGGTTTAGTGGATGGCCGAATGTAATATGGCTTATAGGGGTGACTTATGTGGAATACGAGTCACTTGATTTTGACGATATACGTTTGGGTGCAGATGTAGAGAATTTTCGCAAATAGAAGCAAAAGAAGGGCTACTAGAACGTGTGGCAAACGGTAAGGGTACGGTGAGGTTTCGATTTTTGGTAAGTATGCGTTAAGCCTTGGTTAATCACTAGTGAAGTCGATTGTAGGTTCGTGATTAAGGGGTTTGCAGCATGCGAGGTTACCAGGTGTGTACAAACACTATGCACACACGAAATCAGTAATGCCGAAAAGTCGAAAAGCCAAAAGTGGCTAAATGGGCCCGATGGGCCCTGAGGCTAAGTTTGATGAAATGGATTAATTTGATTATATAAATTGGGTTAGGCATGCATGATATATGATCTGAATTTGTTTTGGGCCTAATGGGTCATATGACTGAGACTTCGGCCTAGTGGGCCGTAAAAATATGATGTGGCCATTTTGGGTTATAAGAACGTGAGATGGGTTAATGGGCTTTATGGGGGACGTAGACTAGTATGCTAGGGTTTTATGGACTTTAGGCTTAGTACTGAACAACTCTTAAACCGCATAAGACGTTATAATAATTAAACATTGTTTGTGGACAAGGCTCCCAAGTGACGTTACTTGCCACTGGACCACAAGCCCATTTGTGTCCTATTTTCTCCTAATCTGCTTAAAAGGCCTAATGCCTGAGACTAGGGTACACTGAAACAAGAAAAATAATTTTTTTTCCTATGGTCTCCCCATTCTCTAAGGCTGCAAATATTCCCGATAATACCTTAAAATTAATATTCTAAGTGCTACTCATACATACCAACCTTAGTGCATAAAAATTTAAAGTTTCGGGATTTTTAGGGCGTTACAACCCAATAGGCCCAAATCTACTAGGCCCAAATTTGGGGTGTTACAATCTATCACAACCTATACATCATCTTTCTTACTCAGTGTCAACGGCAAACCCGTTACAAAAACCATAGTAACACAGTCCCATTTCCATTCGAGAACCATGATATGTTGAAGTAAACCCGAAGGTACTTGGTATTTAACTTTCACTTGTTGACAGATCAAGCATCTTGATACAAAATCAAAAATGTTTTTCTTCATACTCGGCCACCAATACCATTTCTTCAAGTTGTTATACATCTTAGTGCTACCCGGATGTACAAATAGGCATCCACTATGTGCCTCGTGCAAAACTTTCCGAATGAGATCATCATTTCTCGGTACACAGACTCTGTCTCTGAACATCAAACATCTATCGAGATTAATCCGAAAGTCAGACTCAACACCCGACTCGCACTGAACTCTTTTGGCTTACAAATCACTTTCATCTTTCTGAGCCTCATAAATCTCTTAAAAGAACATCGGTCTAGCCCTCAACTCAGCTAGAATGGAACCATCGTCTGACAAAGAGCCCTCAATGCAAATAGGGATTTTCTACTCAAAGCATTGGCAACCACATCCGCCATTCCCGGGTGGTAGTCAGTGACTAGCTCATATTCCTTTATCAGCTCTAACCATCATCTCTTCCTTAAGTTCAATTCCTTCTGAGTCATCAAGTACTTTAGTCTCTTATGATCGGTGAATATCCGACATCTTTCACCATACAAATGGTGTCTCCATATCTTCAGTGCAAACACAATGGCAGCCAACTCTAAATCGTGTGTCGGGTAATTCTTCTCGTGTGGCTTTAACTATCTAGAAGCATACGCTATCACCTTGCCTTCTTGCATAAACACACAGCCCAATCCATTCAAGGATGCATCGTTGTAGATCACAAATTCTTTTCTCGATTCAGGTTGCACTAGAATTGGAGCCTCAGTCAACAATGTTTTTAGTTTCTCGAAACTCTATTGGCACTTTTCTGTCCATTCAAACTTTACGTCTTTTTGTAACAACCTTGTCATCGGAGTAGCTATCATAGAAAACCCCTTGACAAATCATCTGTAATAGCCAGATAGGCCCAGAAAACTTCTAACCTCTGATACGTTCCTCAACGGTTTACAATCAACAATAGTCAAAATCTTACTTGGGTCGACTCGAATTCCATCTCACGAGACAATGTGCCCCAAAAATCCAACCTCTTTATGCCAAAACTCACTTTGCTAAACTTGGCATACAACTGATTATCTCGTAAAGTCTGTAAAACCGTCCTCAAGTGCTCAGTATGTTCATTCTCATCACGAGAATAAATCAATATATCATCAATAAAACCACAACAAATTTATCCAGGTACGGTCGAAAAATACGATTCATTAAATCTTTAAACACAACTAGGGCATTTGTTAAACCAAAAGGCATAACTAAAAATTTGTAGTGCCCATACCTCATCCGAAATGCAGTTTTTGGCACATCTGAGTCTTTTACCCTCAACTGGTAATAACCAGACCTCAAGTCTATCTTAGAGAACACAGTGGCTCCCTATAATTGATCGAACAGATCATCGATCCTTGGCAATGGGTACTTGTTCTTCACGGTTACCTTATTAAGCTACCGGTAATCTATGCATAGTCTCATGGAACCATCTTTCTTTTTCAAAATAGCACCGGAGTACCCCACGGAGAATAACTCGGTCTTGCAAAACCTTTGTCCGTCAACTCTTGCAATTGTGCCTTCAATTCCTTCAACTCAGTGGGAGCCATTCTGTATGGAGCAATTGATAAAGGTGCCGTACCATGAGCTAACTCGATATGAAATTCAACCTCTCTAACCGGAGGCAACCCTGGCAATTCTTCCAGGAATACATCTAGGAACTCACATATTATCGGAACTGAATCAATCTTTAACACAGTTTCTGTAGTATTCATAACAAAAACAAGATACGCTTCATATCCCTTTCTTACATACCTCTGAGCAGACATATGAGAGATCACTACAAGCGATCTGTCTTGTTCATCTAATTCAACACGAAGAGTGTCCCCATTTTCACATCTCAATTGAATGTATTTCTCTCCACAATTTATTGTCACATCATGAGTGGTTAACCTGGAAAAGTCTGTTTTAGACCTCAGTCAGAATAGTGGTTTCGGGACCACAAATCTGAGTTAGACCCTACCCACACGGGCGTGTGACCTCTGTAGCTTTGAAAAATGCTTAATTTTTAGAAATTTTTGTATGTGCTCGGTTTAGTCCCGTCCTCTTTCTAATGCATGTTTAAGGTCTCGTAGACCTATTTAAGGGACACTTTGATTTGATTGGTTATATTATGACATGAAATGTTTGTATATGATCCGATTTGTCCGGTAATGCCTTTATCCCTAGACCAGCGATAGTTACGGGCTAAGGGTGTTACATTTGATTGGTATCAGAGTTTAGCTAACATAGTATATGAGAGTCTAGCTATACATGTCATATATACGAACTGTGATAGTGTGATGAATCCTGACGTATAAAATGTGTTTTCGTATAGTAAATGGATCCCAAAAGAGATATATTTGATGACGTTGAAAGGAATGTGCCTGCTCCCTCTCGAGGGACAGCGCCATCTGATTCGAGACCAGCTACTAGCTGTCAGGAAGGTGAGGCTAAACAAGCTTTCATCCAAATGTTGAATGAGTGGTTCACTCAATACGTTAGAACAAATCCAGCTGTTTCACAACCTCTGCCCCCGCCTAATCCTTCTCAGACATTTGTTGTGCCACCGGTTATGAATCTGAATCTGATGAACAGGCCTTCGGTTGATAAATTCCACAAATATGGGGCTGAAGAGTTCAGGGCTACTAGTGATGATGATGCTGCGAGAGCTGAGTTTTGGCTCGAGAACACAATCCGAGTGTTTGATGAAATGACATTGACTCTTCATGAATGTGTGAAATGTGATATTTCCTTGTTATGGGATGCAGCCTATCAGTGGTTGAAGACTTTGATTTTCATTGTTCCAAAAGAACGGGTTACATGGGAGTTCTTTCATTCTGAACTCTGGAATAAATATATCAGCTAGAGATTTATAGATCAAAAGCGAAAAGAATTTCTGGAATTGAAATAGGGACGTATGTTTGTCACTGAATATGAGCGAGAATTTGTGAGATTAAGTCAATATGCCCGAGAATGTGTTTCGACTTAAGAAATAATGTGTAAAAGGTTTTAAGACGGTCTGAATGAAGACATCCGCTTGCTAGTTGGAATTTTGGAAATAAAAGAATTTGTTGTACTTGTCAATCGAGTATGTAAAGCTGAAGCACTCGGGAAAGATAAAAGAAAAGCTAAGTCTGAAGCTAGAGATGTGAGAAAGAGATTTTCAATTAAATTATTTCAGCCTGCTTCAATGAGATTCGGAGATGAGCATAGCCGTTCGAAGGTTAATGTGGGACAATCAGACAGAGATCGAGCTAGATCGCATTCGAATTTTAAAGCTCCAGTAACTTCAATTACTAGTGTAGGAAATATCCGATCCGAGTGACCTGAATGTAAGAATTGTGGTAAAAGACATCTGGGTAATTATAAGAATTGTGGTAAAGGACATTTGGGTAATTGTAGATTGAATGACCGAGCATGTTTCAGATGTGGATCATTAGACCATTTCATTCGAGATTATCTCAAGTCTGCCGAACAAGATATTGTACAGAATTAGAAGCTAGATAATGTTTCCACTAGAAGTAGACCTTCTAGAAATACAAGAAATGCCAGTGGTAGTCAGAAAGCTATGAATGACACAGTTGTGAGATCGGAAGCTAGAGCACCTGCCAGATTTTACGCCATTCGAGCTTGTGAGGAAACTTCGTCTCCAAATGTTATTACGGGTACATTTACTCTTTATGATACTTCTATGATTGCATTGATAAACCCAGGGTCTACTCATTCATATGTATGCATGAACTTAGTATCCAGTAAGAATTTTCCTGTAGAGTCTACTGAATTCGTTATTAAAGTATTGATCTATTTAGGTAAATGTGTCTTGGTTGACAAAGTATGTAAGAACTGTCCATTGATGTTCCGAGATGTTTGTTTTCCGGCTGATCTGATGCTATTACCTTTTGATGAGTTTGATATAATTTTGGGTATGGATTGGTTAACATTGCATGATGCTGTTGTGAATTGCAAAAGAAAGACCATTAATTTGAGATGTCAGAATGATAAAATAGTTCGGATTGAATCAAATGATTTGAATGGGTTATTGGCTGTGATATTAGTGATGAAAGCTCAGAGTTATGTGAAAAAGGGTTAGGAAGCTTATTTTGCCCATGTGATTAATTCGAGAGTGACTGAACAGAAAGTTGAATCAATGCCAGTTCTTTGTGAATTCCCTGATGTATTTCCTGAAGAACTACCAGGATTACCTTCGATACGCGAAGTTGAATTCGGTATTCATTTGTTGTCGAGAATGACACCAATCTCTATAGCTCCATACAGAATGACACCAACAAAATTGAAAGAGTTGAAGACATAGTTGCAAGAGTTAACAGATAGAGGATTTGCACGACCGAGTTTCTCACCTTAGGGTGCTCCCGTTCTATTTGTGAAAAAGAAAGACGGCACGATGAGAATGTGTATTGATTATCATCAATTGAACAAAGTAACTATAAAGAACAAATATCCTCTGCCCAGAATTGATGATTTGTTTGATCAACTGAAAGGAGCTACTATGTTTTCAAAGATAGATCTGAGATCGTGGTATTATCAATTGTGAGTAAAAGATTTAGACATTTCAAAAACTGCTTTCAGAACGAGGTACGAGCATTATGAATTTTTAGTTATGCCTTTCGGATTAAAAAATACTCCTACTGTTTTTATAGATCTGATCAAAATTTTCAGACCGTATTTAGATCGATTTATTGTTGTATTCATTGACGATATTTTGATTTATTCACGTGATGAAATTGAGCATCCTAAACATCTGAGAATTGTGCTATAAACTTTGCGAGGTAAGAAATTGTATGCAAAGTTTAGTAAATGTGAATTCTGGTTGCGTGAAGTTGGTTTTTTGGGACATATTGTATCAGCATCTGGTATACAGGTTAATTCGAGCAAGATTTCAGCTATTTTGAAATGGAAGCCTCAGAAAAATGTGTCTGAAGTTCGTAGTTTTCTGGGACTTGTTGATTACTATCAAAGGTTCGTAAAAGGCTTTTCAATGATTGCTACTCCGTTGACTAGATTACTTCAGAATGATGTGAAATTTGAACGGTCCAATAAATGTAAAAAAAGCTTTGATCAATTGAAAGCCTTTTTGACAGATGCTCCAGTTTTAGTACAGCCAGAATCGGGTAAAGAGTTCGTAATTTACACTGATGCTTCGTTGAATGGTCTGGGATGTGTTTTGATGCAGGAAGGCAAAGTAATAGCTTATGCCTCAAGACAATTGGAACTGCATGAAAAAAAAATTATCCGACACATGATCTTGAGTTAGCTGCGATTGTGTTTGCATTAAAGATTTGGCGTCACTATCTCTTCGGTGAAAAATGCCATGTATTTTGAGATAAAAGTCTGAAATATTTGATGACTTGGAAAGACCTAAATCTGCGACAGAGAAGATGGTTAGAACAGTTGAAAGACTATGAGCTTGTGATAGATTATCATCCGGGTAAAGCAAATGTTGTTGCTGATGCATTGAGTCGAAAATCGCTATTTGCCTTACGTGCGATGAATGCTCATTTAGACTTGTCTCATGATGGTTCAGCTTTGCATTTAGACTTGTCTCATGATGGTTCAGTTTTGGCTGAATTAAAAGTGAAACTGTTGTTTTTACAACAAACATGTGATGCTCAGAAAGTTGATAAAGAAATGTTAGCGAAATGAGCTTAGTGTGATGTGAACTCCAATTCAGAATTTTGAGCCAATGTTGATGATTGTTTCATATTTCTGAGGGATTTAGAGTTCATTCAGTTGATACTGAAAGAAGCTCATAGCAGTTGTCTATCTGTTCATTTGAGAAGTACAATGATGTACCATGATTTGAAGCAACTTTATTGGTGGCCTGGTATGAAACGGGATATTTCAGAGTTTGTGTCAAATTGTTTAATCTATCAGCAAGTTAAAGTTGAACATCAGGTTCCATCTGGTTTGTTACAACCGATGTCAATTTTGATCGGTTTAAGGGTTCGGCTGGGTTCAAGCAAAATTAAGGTATGGATTTTGATCGGCTTTTGATAATTTCTACGTTTTTGTAATCGTTGCTTCCAGTACTACAAAACCCATGCCTTAATTTTGGAATTTGATGATGAATATGAAATGTGCCATTGATGAATTCTTGAGTTTTGTGATGTTAGTTGATGAAATACGAAATATATGTGTTAGATTAACATGTTTTGTCTTTGGATTTTTGGTGAATTTGAGTAATTTGGACTAAATTGTGAAAATAATATTTTAAAGGACTAAAATGTGAAATAAATGAAATGTATGGACTTGTACGATCATGTTGAAAATTCGGCTAAGCATGGGTACAAGAGAATTTTGTGTATTTTGTGATTTTGTGAAATAAGGACTTAAATGTCAAAATGTCAAAATGTAAGGGCTAATTTGTAAAATGCCCTAAATGTGTGTTTTTGGATTGAATTGAATGATTTGGTGATTAAAAGAGTTAAATTTGAACATGTATAGATCAAGAACAAAAGAAAATGGATTTAGACCGACGGAAGTCGAAAGTGATCGAGTAGTCGAATCCGTTCGTTTATTCCAAATACGAGGTAAGTCTATATACAAATAAATGTGTTAAATTGAATATTAAATTGTGATGAATGGCTTTTTATGATATTCGTGTGATATCCGAGAAAATATCGACAATGTGTCAAGGTCCGAAAAGTCCCGTACGAACCTTAGGAATAGATAGGATTTATATGTCATGACATAGGGTTTCGATATGTGATATCATTTAAGACCACATTTGGGACGTTTGCGTCGATTTGAGATTTACGTGTAAGACCATGTTTGGGACACTGGCATCGTATTTGATTCGTGTAAGACCTTGTTTGGTACAGTGGCATTGATATTTGATTACATGTAAGAGCACGTCTAGGACGTTGGCATTTTACGAGTATTCAGAGTTATCTGAGTATCTTATTTTATTCCGAATGGTTCAACGGGCAAATATGAGAAATGAAAGACTATGTGAAATGTGTAACTGTCTCAGGTACATTTGATATGTATGCTTTGTTTAAGCATGAAAGGTAAGTATTTTTGAATTTGCAAAAGAGAAATATGTGCATAGATTCAATGAGACAAAATGTGATTTATGCATAATTGTGATATGAGAAAAAGAGATACTTTGAGATATGAATTATTGGTAAGCAATGGCTAAATAAATGAGCCAAAGAAGAATTATGAATTTGCAATTGAGAAACATTAATGATCTTGTCTTTGATATGAATATGTTAAATTTATTTGTATATGGCTTACTAAGCTTTTGAAAGCTTACTCTGTGTGTGTGTTTGCATTGTTTTATAGATCGTTAAAGCTACGAAAGGCTCAGGGATCGTCAAGGATCATCACCACACTATCAATCTCTATTTTAGTACATTTTGAAAGTGTATATATTAAAGAATGGCATGTATAGTCTAGTTGAAATGGTTAATGTTTTGGGTTGTATACATAAGTGTAATAGTCCGATTATGACCCTAATCGAAATGGTGGTTTCAGGACCACGAATTCGAGTTAGAAAAATATTTTAATATTATATTTGATATCTATGATATATGTTTGAGCATGTGTTAAAATATGGTGGGATAATTTGACTGTTTGTATGTTCAATTCAAGAAAAAGGATTAAATTGCATGAGTGGTGAAATTAGCTATTTGCTTGGTTGAAAGGTTAAATCAATGTGTCTTTTTAATAAAGGGGTTTTATGTTGCAATTACCCCTATTATAATTATAGTGGATGGCAATATGGCTTTATATATATTATATGTTTGTTTTATGTGTTAAATATATATTAATGTTATAATATATTTTAAAAGAATAATATAATATTACATAAAAAAAAAGAAAGAAAGCCATTGCATGTTCATCATTTTATCCCTTCTTGACCGAAACCAAAACAGAAAAAAAAGAGAGAAAAACAAACAAGGGTTTCGGCACTCATCAAGCAAAATTAGGTAAGTTTTGGCTTTAGATTTTTGATGATTTTTGTATTTTTAAGATTGTTGTTCACTCCACTATCAAGCCTATGTATTAATTTTGTGCGTTCGTGATGTTTGTGAGATATGCCATGGATGATATGTTGAGCTTTGTGATGATTTATGGTGTTAAATGAAAGATTGGAGCTAGATGAACATATTTTGTTCTTGAATTTTTGATGAATTTAGCTAATTTAGGTTAAATTGCAAAAATATTATTTTGGAGGGTTGAATTGCAAAATTTATGAGAAATATGGACTTATATAGTCCCTAGGAAAATTCGGCTTTAAAGAATGGTAGCCAAATTTTGAGTAATTTGTGAGTTGTGTATTAGGGACTAAATTGTAAAAATTGTAAATGTCAGGGGTAAAATGGTAATTTACCCATTTATATGATTTTTGTTATTAAAATGAATGAAAATATCTTTGAATGAATTTAATTTGGAATTTATTTAGATCGAGAACATAAAGACACAAGATTGGATCGGGGAAAGGCGAAATTCAATGAATAGCCGGGAAACCCTAATCCGTCGATTTTCGAAGTAAGTTTTAAGCAATTAAGTAAAATCGAATTTTACTCTATATTATATGCCTTCATTAAATGGAAGTAAGTATGTTAAATGTCACATTGCCGAATGTGTGTATGAACTTGGTATAATTCGGCCGAATGTGAGGTTGCTTGAAGGTTGGATTTAATTGCATGAAATGGATATTTACATGTTATTGATGCAAATAGATATGAGGGAGACTAAACTAGGATATGAATATATCTAAAGGAAAGGTTAGTTACATGAAAATGTCTTGGCCGAATATGATGTAGACTTGCATAGAAAATAATAAAGTTATACCTATGTGTATGCGTTTATATGTGAAGTTGTGGATTGGATCTTGTATATGTAAATGTACATTTGAATGGATGACAGGTTATGAAAGACACTGAGTGTGCGAGCTTATAACCGAGCACTAAGTGTGCGAAATCAGTTACAAGGCACTATGTGTGCGAATTTTTAAAGTAACGGCACTAAGTGTGCGATACGTTACGGAAACTTGGCACTAAGTGTGCGGAATGTTAAAGTAACGGCACTATGTGCGCGATACATTACTAAATTCTTGTAACAGATATACAGGTTTGATGCTTTTTAATAGACTCGTATTATTAATGTTGATAAGGATAATAAAATGTTCGAGTATACAATCATATGTTATGCTCGGGTGGTTAAGGTTGGAGAGGTAAATAACCAAAAGGTATGTATTATTTATAACAACTTGTGATTGATGGTGGCTTGAAATGTAAGTAGAAATTTGGTAAGTAAAAGAGGCATATGCTGGTTTTTTTTTTCATATGAAGGTGGTGTATGGATATATACATATTTATATTTGCATATAATGTTGCTATGAAATCTATTTTAGTATGTTTGACTATTCGGCAAGGAAGCTGTAAATGAAATAATTTATTAAATCATGATAAAGTTTATATGTGAGTTAAATGCTTAAAACTTACTAAGCTATGAAAGCTTATTTTGAATTTGGTTGTTTGTGTATTGTAGATCTCTTTTGGGTGTCCATCTCGTGCTCGGGGATAATCTTTGAAACTCATCACACTATCATTGATATTTTGGGTACCTCTTTCATGTATGAACTTAAAGTCTATGGCATGTATAGGCTAAACTACTTTGGAGTTGACTCAAATGATGTATGTGTGTCTGTATATAAGTGCCATGCGAAAATGGCTTTATTTCTATGTCTGAGTTAATTAAATATGCTTGAGATGTTGCATATGTATGTGCATATTCGGTCATTTCATAAACTTATTATGGTTCATAAACTTATTATGGTAAGTGTGTTTCATGAGATCACTCAAGGTAAGTTATCCATATAGAATAAATGCATATTTATGGAATGACTTATAAGCTTAGCTAGGAATTATTTCATATTATGCTATGAGAAATTTGAGAATGGGAAAATTTTTGGTTTGAATAAGGAACAAAGTACAATTTGGTTGATGGATAAGCATTTAGTTATTTTGTGTGCATTTATGTGATAAGCCATGAAAGAAATAGGATGTAATTTATGCATGTCATAAATGAATTCAATTTATAAATGATTTAATGAAAACAAACTCATTGTATATATTTGGCCATGACATTGTTTTAGTTGGAAACTTTAAATTGCAATATGAGAAACATTTATATGAATGATTAGGTCTTATTTGAGCTTGGTCATAATCAATTCGACCCTTACTTCTAAATGACCAAATGAATAGTACTTCTACTATTTGTATGATTTTTTTTTTTTGTATAAGTTTTTAATGATATTGCTTGTGATATGTTTGTTATCGTAATTGATATGTAAATAGAAATTACATGATTAATCATGATAGTAGGAACTGATTATGCATCAATTAATGTGTTAGTATTTTTAAAGGTGTACTGATTATGCCTCGTAACCCTAATCCGATAACGGATATGGGTTAGGGGTGCTTCATTTGATTGGTATCAGAGCTACGGTTTAGTCGGTTCTCAGACTAACGTAGCGCGTGTGACTCTAGCTATACATGCCATAGCTTATAATGTGATAGTGTGATGACTTCTGATAGTGAAATGTGTTTGTTCCTTTCATATAGTAATGGATCCTGATCCAGAGCAAGCTATAGCTGACGATGTTGAGAGCGTGGCGCCTGCTCCTACGCAAGGGACCACGCTGGAGGAATCTCGACCAGCTGCGAGTAATCCCGATGAGGGGGCTAAACAAGCCTTCTATAGCATGATGAATGATTGGTTCTGTCAATATATTCGAGCCAATTCGGCTTTTCAACAACCCCTGAATCCAAACACTCCCCCTATAGTATCGGTGCTACCCCCGATCGTAAATCCTGAGAGAGCAAGCAAGCCTCCGGTTGACCGAATTATAAAACACGGGGCTCAAGTATTTAGAGCCGAAGATGATGATGATGCTGATCGAGCTGAATTTTGGCTCGATAATACTATTCGTGTTTTCGATGAGCTGTCTTGAACACCTGATGAGTGTCTGAAGTGTGCCATATCATTATTACGGGATTCTGCCTACTATTCATGGAATACTCTCGTATCGGTTGTTCCACAGGAACGAGTTACCTGGGACTTCTTTCAGACGGAGTTCCGTAAGAAATTCATCAGTCAGCGATTTATAGACTCCAAACGCAAGGAATTTCTCGAGCTTAAACAGGGTCGTATAACCGTATCTGAATACGAGCGCAAGTTTGTGAGGCTTGGTGGCTATGCTCGTGAATGTGTTTCATTTGAGGCTGCTATGTGCCATAGATTCGAAGAAGGGTTAAATGAAGAAATAAAACTTTTGGTTGGCATCCTCGAAATAAATGAGTTCGTAGTATTTGTTGAGCGAGCTTGTAAAGCCGAAGAGCTAGGGAAAGAAAAGTGGAAAGCTGAGTTTGAAGCTAGAGATTTCCGAAAGAGATCTACGAGTAACTTTCCTCAAGTGTCAACAAAGAAGTTCAAGAATGATAGTAGCGGGTCCAAACCTAACACAGGGATTTCTATACGAGAACGACCACCAGTGGGTTCTCGGGCTACATCGATTGCTAGTGTTGGCAATACCCGACTGAATAAGCCCGAGTGTCAACAGTGTGGTAGACATCATTTTGGTGAATGTTGGGGTAAACCTAATAATCGCACTTGTTACAAGTGTGGTTCGCAGGATCATTTTATTCGGGATTGCCTGGAGATAGTTGAAAAGGGTATTGCTCAGAGTGCGAGACCGAGCAGCACTGCAGCTAGAGGTAGACCATCTCGTAATGTGGGAGGTAGGAGTGGCGCTCAGAGGGGGACGTTAGATGCGGCTATTCGATCAGAGGCCCGTGCACCGGCTAGAGCTTATGCCATTCGTGCTAGAGAGGAGGCTTCATCTCCAGATGTCATCACCGGTATATTCACTCTATTTGATAATAGTGTAATTGCTTTGATTGATCCCGATTCAACTTATTCGTATGTGTGTGAAACATTAGTATCCAGCAAGGCTCTACCTGTTGGGTCTACTAAGTTTGTGATTCGGGTTTCGAACCCCCTGGGTCGGTGTGTGCTAGTTGATAGAGTGTGCAAGAATTGCCCTTCAATGATTCGAGACTCGTGTTTTCCGGCCGATCTGGTGTTGCTACCATTTGATTAATTCGATATTATCCTTGGTATGGATTGGTTAATCGTACACTATGCAGTAGTGAACTACAGATGAAAGACTATTGATTTGAGGTGTCAAAATAACGAGATAATTCGAATTGAATCTGCAGATTTGAATGGGCTACCAGCCGTGATATCATCGATGTTGGCTCGACAGTATTTGAGAAATGGTTGTGAAGCTTATCTTGCGTATGTGATTGATAGCAAAGTAACAGAAAAGAAGATTGAATCTGTACCGATTGTTTGTGAGTATCCAAATGTGTTCCCGGAGGAATTACTGGGATTGCCACCTGTTCGGGAGGTAGTGTTTGGTATTGAGTTAGTTTCAGGGACGACTCCGATTCCGATAGCTCCATATAGAATGGCACCAACCAAATTAAAAGAGTTGAAGGCTCAGTTGCAATACTTGACGGATAGAGGTTTTGCCCGACCGATTTTCTCTCCCTAGGGTGCGCCAGTGCTATTTGTGAAAAAGGACAGAACTTTGAGAATGTGCATCGATTATCGACAACTAAATAAAGTGGTCGTAAAGAATAAATATCTGTTGCCACGTATCGATGATTTATTTGATCAGCTTAAGGGAGCTCCGGTATTCTCGAAAATTGATCTGAGGTCAGGTTATTATTAGTTGCGAGTTAGAGACTCGGATGTACCAAAGACTGCTTTTCGGCCGAGATACGACCACTACGAGTTTTTAGTAATGCCATTCGGACTCACTAATGCCACTACTATTTTCATGGATCTGATGAATCGGGTATTCAGACCGTATCTAGATCGGTTTGTTTTTGTATTCATAGATGACATTTTGATCTATTCGCGTGACAAAACCGAGCATGCTGAGCATTTGAGACTTGTGTTACAAATTTTGCGTGATAAGCAGTTGTACGCAAAATTCAGCAAATGTGAGTTTTGGTTGAATGAAGTTAGTTTCTTGGGGCATGTTGTTTCGGCATCGGGCATTCGGGTTAACCCGAGTAAAATCTCGACTATACTTGATTGGAAACCTCCGCAAAATGTTTCTGAGGTTCGTAGCTTTCTGGGACTTGCCGGATATTATAAACTCTTTGTGAAAGGGTTTCCTATGGTAGCAACACCGATGACAAAGCTATTACAGAAAGATGTTAAATTCGAGTGGTCAGAAAGGTGCCAGAAGAGTTTTGATAAGCTAAAAACTTTACTAACCGAAGCTCCAGTGCTTGTTCAGCCAGAGTCGGGTAAGGAATTCGTCATTTTCAGTGATGCATCCTTAAATGGGTTGGGCTGTGTTTTGATGCAGGAGGGTAAAGTTTTAGCCTACGCCTCGAGACAGTTGAAACCACACGACAAGAACTATCCGAAGCACGACCTTGAGTTGGCCGCCATAGTTTTTGCTTTGAAAATATGGCATCATTATCTATTTGGTGAAAGATGTCATGTCTATTCGGATCACAAGAGTCTAAAATATTTAATGAATTAGAAGGATCTGAATTTAAGACAACGACGATGGTTGGATCTATTAAAAGATTATGAGATTGTGATTGATTATCACCCGGGGAAAGCTAATGTGATGGTTGACGCACTTAGCCGAAAGTCACTATTTGCTCTACATGAAATGAATGCGGATATAGCTATGAATGATGATGATGTGATTATTGAAGAATTGAAAGGGAGACCACAGTTCGTATAATAGATTCGAGAAGCTCAAGAGGTTGATAATGACTTAATAACAAAAAGGAGTAAATGTGACTCGAGTGCTGATTTAGATTTTCAGTTAGATGTTGAGGGATGTCTACGGTTTAAAAATCGGATATATGTACCTAAGAATCCTGAGTTGATTCGAATGATTTGTGATGAAGCTCATAATGGTAGATTGTCGATTCATCCGGGTAGTACAAAGATGTATAACGACCTGAGACAGCATTACTGGTGGCATGGTATGAAATGAGATATTTCAGACTATGTGTCAAAGCGTTTAACATGTCAACATGTAACAGTCCGAATTTGACCCTAATCGGAACGGTGGTTTCAGGACCACGAATTCGAGTCTGATAAATATTTAAATATTATTTTTGGTGTTAATTATATGTGAATTATAATGTGTGAAAATTTCGTATAGAAATTTGATTGTTTGTGTGCTTAATTAAATGAAAAGGACTTAATCGCATAAAATGTAAAAGCTACCAATTATAGTGTAAAGTGTCAATTTGGTAGTGGCTTTTTAAAATGGAGTCCTAAAAGGGCAATTAGCCCATTTTACAAGATAGTGGGCGGCAATGGTCTAAAGTGACCTTAAGATATATGTTATAAATATTAATATTAAAAGGTTAATATAGTAATGTGGTAAATGAATAATATATGTTATAATTACATAAAAGAAAACCATTATCATCTTTGTTTCTCTTTTGGCTGAATGTGAAGTAAAGAAAAAGAAAAGAAAAAGACTTAGTGTTCGGCCATTGTTGGACTCAAATTCAAGATCAAGAACAAAGAAAAACAGACTTGGATCGGGGAAAAAAATGAAAGTTATTGAATAGCCGGTTCTTGTCGTCTGATGATATCTGAGTTAAGTCTATAAGAAATTTAGTACCGTTAATATCAGTTATAACCTTGATTACATGCTGAATTATGAATTTATAAATGTGAATTTGGCCAAAGCCGAATGTGGTAAGTGATTTAATAATGAAATGTAGTTAAATTTTAATTGAGTTGATATGTTAAAGTGATATGAATTATGTGTTATATATGTGATTTTTGTTAATATGTAATTTATATGAGATGGTAATAATATCGATATTTGGGCTTCGAGCCTAGCAGGCTTTGTGCTGGTGAAGTGTATCGGGCTTATTGCCTAGCAGGCTAAATGTCGGTGATTAAATTTCAGACCTCGGGTCTAGCAGGCTTAGTGTCGGTGCATATTTCAGGCTTTGTTGCCTAGCAGGCTTAATGCCGGTGATTTATTATAAATAGAGGACTCATGGATCATTAATAAGGTGGAATGTAATTACTACAAATACGCTAAATGCTCAGGTAAGTATAAGCTTCATAGTTGTAAGGAATAAGGTAAGTTGTTATATTACTATTCGAAGTGAGTAATATGTGATATAGTTGAAGTATTTATGTAAGAATTTAATATGTGCATTTGGTCTTACAAATAATGAGCATGATATATTGGAATTTAATCTTGGTTGTGCCTTTGAGATTCGGCCATATGTGTAAATTCTATATGTGAGGGTAAATGGATATGTTTACATATGTGTATGATTGATTATATGTGGTTAATATGTATATTGTACTTACTTGATTTGGTTATATGTGGATACATATTACATTTATGTGTATTCGGTGAGTTTGCACAAATAAGGTGAGATAAGGATATTTTGAGGTTATCAAGAAAATGGTATTAGTAGTCGGCATTAGTAGATCATTTAAGTACTAAGCTTCGAAAATGTATGATATTAAATTTGGATTTGGAAATGTTTGAATGATCATTTGATTTAATGCTTTTTCTTAAGACTTACTAAGCTAGTTAGCTTACTTTGTGTGAAACACCCCAAACTCGGCCCACGAGCTTTGACCAGATTTGGTATGTTCCTCAAGTAAACCGGTTTTCAAATTCTTTTGTTACTTAGAGAAAAACTTGTGTGATTTTAAAAAAAATATTGTTTGGGTTGGGCTTGTGTTGAAAACAGACTGGATTTTTATATTAGAAAACCCTTTTTTTAATTTTAAGTAATAAACATATCGAGTATATTTTAAAATAAAATACTTAGTTTTTAACTTAATCAAAATTTGTAACACAATAAAACAACAAGTAGAAATAAAAATCGTTCATCATGGCCTTATGGCCTTATTACATCAAATAGTTTCCAAAATATTTCAAAGTACTAAAATAAATTCAGGAGTCCATAAAAATATAAACTTCATGTTGAGCATGGCCACCACAAGTACTGTCGTCCCGGTCCATCACTGTTCATCACCTGAAACATGGTCCCACAACGGGGTGAGTCAAACAGACTCAATGTGTACACGACACTAAATCATAATAGAATCAGGCATACAATAGTTACACATTCAAAACATAAAATACAAGTTATGATGCATTCCCAAACCCAAACCTAATTGTCCATCCGGTACACACCCCCGTACCTGCCAGTCACACCGTGGGGACTACTAAGTCGACCCTCCTTCCGCTACACTCCAAATTGCGGTCTTAGGTCACCGCATTCGTGGTTTTAGGTCACCACGTTCAGATTACTGTGGTCTTAGGTCACCACTTTCAGATTACTGTGGTCTTAGGTCACCACTTTTCACTTCCCCTTTCAAACAAACCCATATGCCCATAACATATTATGCAATTACATGCCCAAGTTCACATTCTTATCATATTCTCATGTTACGAATAACATTTTTCATATTCCTAGTAGAAGTAGGAAACGTACCTGAGTACTTAGTACCATATCATGGTACTTTAGCCACTTTCATATACTTAATAACACATATATTAATAAACATAGCCATAATACATATTATAAAGTAGTGTGGGGTACACACCTGATTTGCTTAGGGTTTCCAATCCAAATCCCAAGAAGCTTGACTAATGCCTTAGATCTTAGATCTCTACATTTAATCAATCATTCAATACTTAGTAAAGAACCATTCGGCCATAAATCCAAATCCTAGTAGGATTAGTACACTAAAACTTACCTTGCAATTTCCAAATCCCGAAAGTATTCCTTGCCTTATATGTCTATCGAAATCCCTATAACTTCATGTTAGATCAATTTCTAACATTTATTCATAACAAATAACCCTTAGCCGAATGTTAAATATGACTTACCTTGTGGATTTTAAATCCTGAAATTCACCGAATAACTAGGGAACACGCAGCTTATGGTGTACCTTCGGGAAAAGAACTTCTCCTTCCTTGTAGTCTACACTTAGTAAATCCCGAAAGATCCTTCCATATTCGGCAACCAAAATATGTATGGGGTTAGATTATCTCTCGGCTAATCTAAAAGAAAAGAATGGAAACCAAACTTGGATCTTACCCTTATTTGAAGAAATCGATTGCACCTTCACTTCAACCTTCAGAGATTCGGCTATGGCTAAATGATGCTCTCACAACTTTCGGCTTTTGGAGGGATTAGAAAGAAAAGAGAAGGAAGAATAAAGATGGAGGATTCGGCTAGAACACAAGGTATTTCGGCTTGGCAAAAATAAAAGAAGAAGAGGATTTGGTGAAGAGAATTCGGCAGAGGCTTTCAAAGAACAGAAAATAATGCAGGATGGCCTCTCCTTTCCTTTTATAGCCGAATTTACTAGGCTAGAGTCCCTTACTTGGCCACCACTCTTCTATTTTGATAACTTTATCCCTTGATTTATCACTTTAATTATCAACAAAACTTAATCCAATATTTATCTCTTATCTCCTAATAAAAATAACAATAATTATCCATCATTTATCTCTTGATAAATCCATTATTTATCCCTTATTTATCCACCATTTATCTCTTAAAAATAAAAGAATAAAAGCTCCTAATTTATATCCATGTGCCGTCCACCTCACTTCTTCTGGAAGTAAAATAAAATTTCTTTTATTTGCTTCCCATGTGACTCGAACTCAGGCCCACTTGCTCATGTAGGTGGCGTCACTTACTTGGGCCTTAAGTGGCATTTCCAGACCACTTTCCCAAGCCTGTTTGTGTGTCAAATCCTCCTATTATTTTTCTTAAGGCCACCTTGCCTTAGTTTTCTCTTTTTAAGCCTTAAAACTTGACATTTCTTTACATTTCCAAGTTTCCAAAAATTTTCGTTTGGCTCTTTAAACTTGACATTTCCTTACATTTCCAAGTTTCCAGAAATGTTTACTTTCCTCTTTTGAATCATTTCTAAATCTTTTCCTTACATCCCCTAGTTTCCAAAAATGTTCACTTTCCTCTTTTAAACTTAACGTTTCCAAAGCATTTCCTTACATTTCCTTGCATTTCCATACATTGCCTTACATTTCCATACATTTCCACACATTTCCATACATTTCCATACATTTCCATACATTTCCATACATTTCCATACATTTCATGAATTACACATCCAACACACCCACGGAGCCCACTATCTCATGAATTACACACGAACGCATAACCCCTAATCTAGGATGTTACAGTTCTACCCTCCTTAAAAATAATTTCGTCCTCGAAATTACTTATTAACAGTCGTACAATCCTTCTCACCGCATTATGCTTACGCTGCGCACTCTGATCTTAATAGAACCATCATACTTTCTAGGCACAATCTCTAAGTTCACGTCCCTTAGAACTCATTTTCTAACGTCGCGATTTAATCTGATTTAAGAGTTTTATACATTAGTCTTTGTTTCACTTGATTACCCGCGAAGAAGTTTTATGAAAAGGGTTTTAAGAGTGGTTCTTTCGTATTCCTACAGGCACACAGTCTATTCATACATTCATCAATCAATTATGAACTTCCGTTCATTCAGAGAAACGTTGTAGTTTTCATTGTTGTTGTTTTTCCACTACCCAGGGGTATTTTCGTAACTTGCCCTACAGTGGTATTTTTGTAATTTGTCAAAATAAGGTTCCTTGGTGATTTTGTCAAATAAGGGTATTTTGGTAATTTTTAAAATCCGAGGGTACTTCGGTAATTTTGAAATTCCAGGGGTATTTCGGTAAATTTTTACAAATCAGGGTAAATTTGTAAAGTTCAATAAATCAGGGGTATTTCAAAATTTTGCAAAACTTGAGGGTTCTTTTTGAGAATTTATTTTCGAAATCGGCGATGTTGCAAAAATTTTGAAAATCAGGGTCATTTTGATAATTTTGTAAGTTAGGGGCAATTTTGTAATTTTCCAAAATTGGAGTATTTTAGACTTTTGCGAAATAGAGGTTTGGGATATTTTTACAAAGTAAGGAAATTTCATTGAAATCGAGAGTGGTATGGGAATTTTAAAACCAAGGGCATTTTCGTCATTTTGCAAATAGGGGTACTTTAGTAATTTTCATAAATCAAGAAATATTTCAGAAAAATTTCATGGAATAGCTTTTATAAATCAAAGGGTAATTTAAGAGTTTTAAAACTAGGGTTTTTATGGAAACACGGCTAATTCCCTTTCGGGTTTTAGTTAAAGGTTTAGCCCATGAATAAGTCCTCTTGGTTAGGGTGAACCGAAGCTACGCACCAGGTAGGATTCAAGTGGAGAGGAGGTGAGTCACGCGGACTGCTTAAATACCAAGCTCCCACCGAATACCAATCCTAGACATGCGCACAATGGTTGCCACACCCTAACTCGGCGGCTTAGACACAGGTTTGTTTAATTAAGCATTTAAAATCTTATGTAACTGTTGGGGTAAACTAGTCCTAGGGTTCAAGTACCATCATACTATTCTACGTTCCATTCCATTTCTACCCTTCTAAAAATAACAATATAAATCACACAAAGGATAGGGGTACTTACCCGGTGGACTGCGGGTCGGAGACTTAGGTGCCATGCCAGAAAAACCTGCTTATCTTCAAAAACTCATTTGGGGTTGATTTGAAAACATTTTGGGCCTTAAACCCCAGGCCGAGGGTTTAAAACTGGGCTCTGATACCAAAATGAAACACCCCAAACCCGGCCCACGAGCTTTGACTAGATTTGGTATGTTCCTTAAGTAAACCAGTTTTCAAATTCTTTTGTTACTTAGAGAAAAACTTGTGTGATTTTAAAAAAAAATATTGTTTGGATTGGGCTTGTGTTGAAAACAAACTGGATTTTTATATCAGAAAATCTTATTTTGCAAAATATTGAGATACCCAGATTTGGAAATTTACAAGAATACCCCCGACTTATAAAATTACCAAAGTAACCCCCAATTTCTGAAATTTCGGCGACACTTTTTATTTAGAATTTTCAAAATACCCTTAAGTTTTGGAAATTTTGAAACACTTCTGATTTGTAAAGATTTTCAAATTGACCCCTGTCTTATTACCAAAATACCCCTGTAGGACAAATGACGAAATTTCCCTGGGTTGGAAATGCTCAAGAAAGTGACGTGGATGAATGAATGTGTCCTTAGTGAAGAATGTGAATGTTGGAATTAGAATAGAGAACTTGGAATGAAACTTTGATTGATCAAAAGAACCACTTCAGGAAACTTCTTTTCATAAAATTTGCTCGTGGATAAACAGTGGAACAAAAATTTCTAATGCATAAAACTTTCTAAACAGATTAAATCGCGACGCTAGATATGAGTTCTAGGGGGCGTGGTTGCAATACTCGTGGACGTGCTAGAGGTAGGATGGCAGTATCGGAACCGGTTGGATCTGGACATGGGTCAGAGAACGATGTGCCGCCACCACCAGCTGTTGAGGTTGAACATCAGGATCAGACCGGAGGAGATGACGCAGTATCGCAGGCTATGCTGCGGGTGCTTGAGGGAGTGGCAGGAGCTAATATGGGCAATGGGACTCGGAAGTCAGTACCCGAAAGACTTAGGTTGAACGGAGCCGAGGTTTTTAGGGGAGTGTCCGGGGTAGCTCCGAACGTGGCAGAATACTGGCTTGAGGCAGTTGAAAGGATTATGGATGACTTAGATTTAACTGCTGAGGAGAAGCTTAAGGGCGCTGTTTCGTTGCTACGGGATGAGGCCTACCAGTGGTGGCTCACTGTTAAGGAAGGTACCCCTGCCGATCGAGTGGACTGAGGTTACTTTAAGATCAAGTTTGAGGGGAAGTATATCGGATCGAGTTATGTGGACACTCAGAGGAAGGCGTTCCTCAATTTGGTGCAAGGTGGCAAGTCAATAGCAGAGTATGAGGCTGAGTTTCTGCGTTTGAGCCAGTATGCTCGGGGCATCATGGCTACCGATTATCAGAGATGCGTCAGATTTGAAGATGGACTGTGGGATGAGCTGCGGGTTTTGATTGCTCCGCAACGAGAAAGAGATTTCGCCATTTTAGTGGAGAAAGCTCGGATAGCTGAGGAGGTCAAGAGGACCGAGAGGCAGAATAGAGATAGAGAAAGGAACCGGGATAAGAGGAGTTACGGATCGCCAGAATTGTTTGAGAGATTTCAGAAAAGACCGAGGGTTGAGAACTCTGCTCGTGTTTCTAAGTCAACTACTGGGAATCCGGATCGTCTGTGTGCTCGGTGTGGAAGGTATCATGTTGGCGAGTGCTGGAATCGGGATCGAGAATGTTTTAGGTGTAAGTCCAAGACTCATCTGATTAAAGACTGTCCCCAGGATCCGAATAGGGCTCAGACATTAAGCCAAGGTTATGTGCAGTCGGGCAGAGGTGGTCAGCAGGCGACAAGGGGTCGTGGTCCGAACCATGGAGGGAATGGTACCGGCCGAGGTCGTGGAGCATTAGGCCGAGGTAATGGTGGCTCTGAGGCAAGGCAGCCAGGTCTGGTTTATGCAGTCCGTCGGAGGGATTATAATGATGTGCCAGATGAGTCAGCTGGTAAGTTTCTTATGTCTGGAATATTCTTATTTGTTTTGTTGCTTTAGTGGCAGTTTGTTTTATTGCTAGCAAAGTATCTAGAACCTTGAGTGTGGACTTAGAAACTGTGCCTAGAAATATGGTAGTTTCTTAAGATCAGAGTGCGCAGCAATAGTGTAGTGTGGTGAATTAGGATGTACGACTGTTAGTCAGCCAAGTAATTTCGAGGACAAAATTATTTTTAAGGAGGGTAGAATTGTAACACCTGGGTTCTAGGGGTTATGCATTTACCGCATAACTCAAGTGATAGTAGGCTTATGGTGAGGTTGGATGAGTTTTGAGGGGTCTGGAGAACCCTAGAAGGTAGGAGATGCCTTAGGAAATTTTTGGTTTTTAGTGTTAAGAAGGGGAGCTTGGCTTGAGAGGTCTTAAGAGAAATATTGGGGAGGTTTAGACGCAAGAATGGCTTTGGTAGAGTGGCATGGAGGCGCTACTTGGGGCTTTGGGAAGGTGACGCCTTAAGGGTGCTAAGGGGTCTCAGGTTCGAGCTGCAAAGGCAGCAGTTTGGCCTTTGTTTTTGCGTCAAGGAGGAGAAGAGTTGGGCGGTTTGTGGATGCTGAAAGATGAGGGAAGACTTGGTCTTTTTTATTTTTGAATTCGGCTAGGAAGGTAGGATATAGGTTGGACTCATTCAAACTTTTTGAATGAGTGTTAGGGAGGAAGTTTAGGAGAAAATCTTGGGATTTGGGAGGAGTTTAGCTAGTTGCCGGTTTTGGGGAGCTTGAGGAGGGTATTTTCGGCTTTGTTGGATGTGCTTAGTTTTGTGCCGAAACTTAGTAGTATTAGTAGGGGGTGCTCACCTTTTGGCCACCCTTTTCCCCATTTGTTCTCTCTTGTCGAAAGTTGTTCACCCATTTCTTTTGTGCCGAATTGTGGTGCTTCTTCCCTTGGTCCCTTTGCCGAATATTAGTTTTCTTCTTAAGCCTTCACATTTTTTCTTCTCATACTCTAACCACACTAAAAATGCCCCTCCTCCTCACCTGTTTACTTTGACCGAAACTTCAAGGTCACTTAGCCAAATTCTCCAGTTGTTTTCTCTCCATTTCACTTGAGCCGAAATTACCTCTAAAAGGCTTGCCTTTGCCGAATATTCCAACTCCATCTAGGAGTCTTAGCCGAATCACTCAGTCTCTCATTCTCTCTGCTTTGTTTGCAAGTCCTTGAAGCCGAACCTTATTTCTTGTGGTGGCTGATTCTTGGTTGGAGCAAAAGGGAGTGGTTAGCAAGGTAAGGGTGCGATAGCTTTTTCTTATTTTAAGGATTCTTGTCTTGGCCGAATGGCCCTAGATTTCTTTTAAGTGTGCTAAGGCCGATCGTAGGGGAGGCAGAGCCTAACGCAGGAGACCTTTTCAGGAGTCGTATAGTCAGCGCTTGCAGAAGCATAAAGTAGCCTCCGGGATTCAAGTGGTTTTGGTAAGCAATATTTAGTAAAGGTTCAATATTTGGATTTATGACTTGGGTGATTAACCGGTTTATCTGATTAAGTGTATTGATGGAGGCAAATACCAGTCAAGGAGGGCAAGGGAAAGTCCCTATCCCGAAGTTTAAGAAAAGAGCTGTCTCGGCGGTTCGGGATTGGCCACCAGGGTGTAGGCCAGCGTCAGAGCAGCAAGTTAGGCAGATAGCCGTAGTCTCGCTTAGCGATAGCGTTGGGATCGAGAGTTTAGAACTCCAAGTAATCAGGTGCGTAATTATCGCACTGTTTTCCTGTTAGTGTGTATTGATGTATATGCTTGTGTGTGATGTGTGATAGCCGACAATAAAGGCTGAAGTGATGGATACCCATGTGTGGGGTAATCGGTTAATAGGTTGGTAAATTGTGATATTAAATTACTTATGGTGCATGTGTGACATGATAATGAGCATGTGTTGTATATTCATTCTATATGTTGATTTGAGATGATACCTTGACATATGTGCATAGGGATTGGAATTGGTCAAGGAAGGACAGGGTGTACATATTTATGTACGTGGTCTAATGTTAGCCTCGTGCTACATTAGCGCTTGATGATTAGCTGTGTGCTTCATCAAGGGAGATGTTGGCTAGGTGCCCATCTCGGCGGTTGATAGCTGAGTGCATCACCGTAGACGGATTAATGTTGGGATCACTTATGTGATCGGTGGCTCAGCCACGGCCTTGTGCAGCAGGTCTGCCGAGGTAGGATATGTGGGATCACTCGGTTGTGATCGGTGGCTCCGCCACGGCCTTGAGCAGCAAGTCTGCCAAGGTAGGATTTGAGGATCACGATGTGATCGGTGGCTCAGCCACGGCCTTGTGCAGCAGGTCTGCCGAGGTAGGATATGCGGGATCACTCGGTTGTGATCGGTGGATTAGCCACGGCCTTGGGCAGGGAGTCTGCTAAGGTTGGTCTAACAGATGGACTTAGGATTGGGCTGGGATACATTTTGCATATCTATCGGTACGGACTGTGTGGGTATGGGGTTAAGCCCATACGTGTGGAAACATGTGTAATGATTATGCACTGAGTCTGTGGACTCACCCAATTTTTCTTAACCATTTCAGGTGATTCATGAGTTTGGACCGGGTTGGAGTGGTTACGAGGTGGCCATGCAGAAGAGGATATTTGGATTATTTTATGGCTTTTAATATTAAGTATTTTGTTTAAACATTGGGTTGTAATAAGGGCCTTATTATTAATTTTTTGTATTATTTTAATTATGGCCTGATTAATTTGAGTTACCATGTGAAGATGATTTATTTTTAGCAACTTATTTATTTTAATTATATATATATATATATATATGTTTAACAAAGTTTTAATTCAGACATTTTATAACATCAAAGTGTTACATATGATTTTAAATGGACATGGTTTTCAAAAGTTAATAAATTTTAATGTTTTATCTTAAGTCAAAAAGATTTTTCAACCGTTCTTCCGCAGTGACATATCAGATCCGGTCAGGGCTTGTGGACCGGGTTTGGGGTGTTACAAATTGGTATCAGAGCCCGGTTCAAAACTCGGCTTTGAGGTTTGGGCCCGAAAATATTTTTTTTAAATGGGCTTTTCAAAAATATGGACTTTTAAGAAATTGTTCAGGTTATTCTGGCATGGCACCTGTACCTCAAGCCCGAAGTCCACCAGGTAAGTATTTCTAATTAGTGAAGTGATTTGTTTATGAGAACTGCTATGGGTTTATTTGGGCCCGTAGATTAGACTGTTAGGGCTATTGGACCCTAGGACTAGTCTACTGAAACACATACATAAGATTTAAGGGCTATTAAACAAACCTGTGAAGTAAGTCACCGAGTTAAGGTGTGGTAACCATTGTACGCATGTCTAGGAATGGTATTCAGTAAGAGCTTGGTATTTAAGCAGTCCTAGCGACTCACCTCCTCTTTACTCGAATCCTACCTGGTGCGTAGCTACGGTTCACCTTAACCAATAGGACTTACTCACGGCTAAACCCGATTATTAAAACCCGAAAGGGATTAGCCTTACTGTTTTAAAACCCTTAGTTTTAAAATTTTTCAAACTTACCCCTTTTGGTTTGTAAACCCTAAATCTGATTTTGGATAGACGTTTTCTCGATTTACAAATTACAAAAATGTCCCTGTATTGTAAAATTACCGTACCACCCTCAACTTTTGTTAAAATAATTTTACTTTACAAAAATACCAAAATCTCGAGTTTTCAAAATATCAAGATACTCTGGTTTGGGGAAATTTACGAAAATACCCCTGGATTGATAAAATTACCAAAATGCCCTTGGTTTCTAAATTTTCATATTACCCCCGACTTTTTACTAAAATATCCCTATTTCACAAAATATCAGAAAATCTTATTTTGCAAAATATTGAGATACCCAGATTTGGAAATTTATAAGAATACCCCCGACTTATAAAATTACCAAAGTAACCCTCAATTTCTGAAATTTTGGCGACACTTTTTATTTGGAATTTTCAAAATACCCTTAAGTTTTGGAAATTTTGAAACACTTCTGATTTGTAAAGATTTTCAAATTGACCCCTGTCTTATTACCAAAATACCCCTGTAGGACAAATGACGAAATTACCCTAGGTTGGAAATGCTCAATAAAGTGACATGGATGAATGAATGTGTCCTTAGTGAAGAATGTGAATGTTGGAATTAGAATAGAGAACTTGGAATGAAACTTTGATGGATCGAAAGAACCACTTCCGGAAACTTCTTTTCATAAAATTTGCTCGTGGATAAACAGTGGAACAAAAATTTCTAATGCATAAAACTTTCTAAACAGATTAAATCGCGACGCTAGATATGAGTTCTAGGGGGCATGGTTGCAATACTCGTGGACGTGGTAGAGGCAGGATGGCAGTATCGGAACCGGTTCGGTCTGGTCATAGGTCAGAGAACGATGTGCCGCCACCACCAGCTGTTGAGGTTGAACATCAGGATCAGACCGGAGGAGATGACGCAGTATCGCAGGCTATGCTGCGGGTGCTTGAGCGAGTGGCAGGAGCTAATGTGGGCAATGGGACTCGGAAGTCAGAACCCAAAAGACTTAGGTCGAACGGAGCCGAGGTTTTTAGGGGGAGTGTCCGGGGTAGCTCCGAACGTGGCAGAATACTAGCTTGAGGCAGTTGAAAGGATTATGGATGACTTAGATTTAACTGCTGAGGAGAAGCTTAAGGGCGCTGTTTCGTTGCTACAGGATGAGGCCTACTAGTGGTGGCTCACTGTTAAGGAAGGTACCCCTGCCGATCGAGTGGACTGGGGTTACTTTAAGATCAAGTTTGAGGGGAAGTATATCGGAGCGAGTTATGTGGACACTCAGAGGAAGGCGATCCTCAATTTGGTGCAAGGTGGCAAGTCAATAGCGAAGTATGAGGCTGAGTTTCTGCGTTTGAGCCGGTATGCTCGGGGCATCGTGGCTACCGATTATGAGAGATGCGTCAGATTTGAAGATGGACTGCGGGATGAGCTGTGGGTTTTGAATGCTCCGCAACGAGAAAGTGATTTCGCCATTTTAGTGGAGAAAGCTCGGATAGCTGAGGAGGTCAAGAGGACCGAGAGGCAGAATAGAGATAGAGAAAGGAACCGGGATAAAAGGAGTTACGGATCGCTAGAATTGTTTGAGAGATTTTAGAAAAGACCGAGGGTTGAGAACTCTGCTCGTGTTTCTAAGTCAACTACTGGGAATCCGGATCGTCCGTGTGCTCGGTGTGGAAGATATCATGTTGGCGAGTGCTGGAATCGGGATCGAGAATGTTTTAGGTGTAAGTCCAAGACTCATCTGATTAAACACTGTCCCCAGGATCCGAATAGGGCTCGGACATTAGGCCAAGGTTATGTGCAGTCGGGCAGAGGTGGTCAGCAGGCGACAAGGGGTCGTGGTCCGAACCATGGAGGGAATGGTACCGGCCGAAGTCGTGGAGCATTAGGCCGAGGTAATGGTGGCTCTGAGGCAAGGCATCCAGGTTTGGTTTATGCAGTCCGTCGGAGGGATTATAATGATGTGCCAGATGAGTCAGCTGGTAAGTTTCTTATGTCTGGAATATTCTTATTTGTTTTGTTGCTTTAGTGGCAGTTTGTTTTATTGCTAGCAAAGTATCTAGAACCTTGAGTGTGGACTTAGAAACTGTGCCTAGAAATATGGTAGTTTCTTAAGATCAGAGTGCGCAGCAATAGTGTAGTGTGGTGAATTAGGATGTACGACCGTTAGTCAGCCAAGTAATTTCGAGGACGAAATTATTTTTAAGGAGGGTAGAATTGTAACACCTGGGTTCTAGGGGTTATGCATTTACCGCATAACTCAAGTGATAGTAGGCTTATGGTGAGGTTGGATGAGTTTTGAGGGGTTTGGAGAACCCTAGAAGGTAGGAGATGCCTTAGGAAATTTTTGGTTTTTAGTGTTAAGAAGGGGAGCTTGGCTTGAGAGGTCTAAAGAGAAATATTGGGGAGGTTTAGAAACAAGAATGGCTTTGGTAGAGTGGCATGGAGGCGCTACTTGGGGCTTTGGGAAGGTGATGCCTCAAGGGTGCTAAGGGGTCTCAGGTTCGAGTTGTAAAGGCAGCAGTTTGGCCTTTGTTTTTGCGTCAAGGAGGAGAAGAGTTGGGCGGTTTGTGGATGTTGAAAGATGAGGGAAGACTTGGTCTTTTTATTTTTGAATTCGGCTAGGAAGGTAGGATATAGGTTGAACTCATTCAAACTTTTTGAATGAGTGTTAGGGAGGAAGTTTAGGAGAAAATCTTGGGATTTGGGAGGAGTTTAGCTAGTGGCCGGTTTTGGGGAGCTTGAGGAGGGTATTTTCGGCTTTGTTGGATGTGCTTAGGTGTGTGCCGAAACTTAGTAGTATAAGTAGGGGGTACACACCTTTTGGCCACCCTTTTCCCCATTTGTTCTGTCTTGCCGAAAGTTGTTCACCCATTTCTTTTGTGCCGAATTGTGATGCTTCTTCCCTTGGTCCCTTTGCCGAATTTTAGTTTTCTTCTTAAGCCTTCACATTTTTTCTTCTCATAACCACACTAAAAACGCCCCTCCTCCTCACCTGTTTACTTTGACCGAAACTTCAAGGTCACTTAGCCAAATTTTCCACTTGTTTTCTCTCCATTTCACTTGAGCCGAAATTACCTCTAAGAGGCTTGCCTTTGCCGAATATTCCAACTCCATCTAGGAGTCTTAGCCGAATCACTCAGTCTCTCATTCTCTCTGCTTTGTTTGCAAGTCCTTGAAGCCGAACCTTATTTCTTGTGGTGGCCGATTCTTGGTTGGAGCAAAAGGGAGTGGTTAGCGAGGTAAGGGTGCGATAGCTTTTTCTTGTTTTAGGGATTCTTGTCTTGGCCGAATGGCCCTAGATTTCTTTTAAGTGTGCTAAGGCCGATTGTAGGGGAGGCAGAGCCTAACGCAGGAGACCTTTTCAGGAGTCGTATAGTCAGCGCTTGCAGAAGCATAAAGTAGCCTCCGGGATTCAAGTGGTTTTGGTAAGCAATATTTAGTAAAGGTTCAATATTTGGATTTATGACTTGTGTGATTAACCGGTTTATCTGATTAAGTGTATTGATGGACGCAAATACCAGTCAAGAAGGGCAAGGGAAAGTCCCTATCCCGAAGTTTAAGAAAAGAGCTATCTCGGCGGTTCGGGATTGGCCACCGGGGTGTGGGCCAGCGTTAGAGCAGCAAGTTAGGCAGATAGCCGTAGTCTCGCTTAGCGATAGCATTGGGATCGAGAGTTTAGAACTCCAAGTAATCAGGTGCGTAATTATCGCACTGTTTTCCTGTTAGTGTGTATTGATGTATATGCTTGTGTGTGATGTGTGATAGCCGACAATAAAGGCTGAAGTGATGGATACCCATGTGTGGGGTAATCGGTTAACAGGTTGGTAAATTGTGATATTAAATTACTTATGGTGCATGTGTGACATGATAATGAGCATGTGTTGTATATTCATTCTATATGTTGATTTGAGATGATACCTTGACATATGTGCATAGGGATTGGAATTTATCAAGGAAGGACGGGGTGTACATATGTACGTGGTCTAATGTTAGCCTCGCGCTACATTAGCGCTTGATGATTAGCTGTGTGCTTCATCAAGGGAGATGTTGGCTAGGTGCCCATCTTGGCGGTTGATAGCTGAGTGCATCACCGTAGACGAATTAATGTTGGGATCACTTATGTGATCGGTGGCTCAGCCACGGCCTTGTGCAGCAGGTCTGCCGAGGTAAGATATGTGGGATCACTCGGTTGTGATCGGTGGTTCCGCCACGGCCTTGAGCAGCAAGTCTGCCAAGGTAGGATTTGAGGATCACGGTGTGATCGGTGGCTCAGCCACGGCCTTGTGCAGCAGGTCTGCCGAGGTAGGATTGTGGGATCACTCGGTTGTGATCGGTGGATTAGCCACGACCTTGGGCAGGGAGTCTGCTAAGGTTGGTGTAACGGATGGACTTGGGATTGGGCTAGGATACATTTTGCATATCTATCGGTACGGACTGTGTGGGTATGGGTTAAGCCCATACGTGTGGAAACATGTGTAATGATTATGCACTGAGTCTGTGGACTCACCCAATTTTTCTTAACCATTTCAGGTGATTCATGAGCTTGGACCGGGTTGGAGTGGATACGAGGTGGCCATGCAGAAGAGGATATTTGGATTATTTTATGGCTTTTAATATTAAGTATTTTGTTTAAACATTGGGTTGTAATAAGGGCCTTATTATTAATTTTTTGTATTATTTTAATTATGGCCTGATTAATTTGAGTTACCATGGGAAGATGATTTATTTTTAGCAACTTATTATTTTAATTATATATATATATATATATATATATATGTTTAACAAAGTTTTAATTCGGACATTTTATAACATCAAAGTGTTACATATGATTTTAAATGGACATGGTTTTCAAAAGTTAATAAATTTTAACGTTTTATCTTAAGTCAAAAAGATTTTTCAACCGTTCTTCCGCAGTGACATATCAGATCCGGTCAGGGCTTGTGGGCCGGGTTTGGGGTGTTAAAAATTGGTATCAGAGCCCGGTTCAAAACTCAGCTTTGAGGTTTTGGGCCTGAAAACAGTTTTTTTTTAAATGGGCTTTTCGAAAATATGGACTTTTAAGAAATTGTTCAGGTTATTCTGGCATGGCACCTGTACTTCCGGCCCGAAGTCCACCAGGTAAGTATTTCTAATTAGTGAAGTGATTTGTTTATGAGAACTGCTATGGGTTTATTTGGGCTCGTAGATTAGACTGTTAGTGCTATTGGACCCTAGGACTAGTCTACTCAAACACATACATAAGATTTAAGGGCTATTAAACAAACATGTGAAGTAAGTCGCCGAGTTAAGGTGTGGTAACCATTGTACGCATGTCTAGGAATGGTATTCAGTAAGAGCTTGGTATTTAAGCAGTCCTAGCGACTCACCTCCTCTTTACTCGAATCCTACCTGGTGCGTAGCTACGGTTCACCTTAACCAATAGGACTTACTCACGGGCTAAACCCGATTATTAAAACCCGAAAGGGATTAGCCTTACTGTTTTAAAACCCTTAGTTTTAAAATTTTCAAACTTACCCCTTTTGGTTTGTAAACCCTAAATCTGATTTTCGAAAGACGTTTTCTCGATTTACAAAATTACAAAAATGCCCCTGTATTGTAAAATTACCTTACTACCCTCAACTTTTGTTAAAATAATTTTACTTTACAAAAATACCAAAATCTCGAGTTTTCAAAATATCAAGATACTCTGGTTTGGGGAAAGTTACAAAAATACCCCTGGATTGATAAAATTACCAAAATGCCCTTGGTTTCTAAATTTTCATATTACCCCCGACTTTTTACTAAAATATTCCTATTTCACAAAATATCAGAAAATCTTATTTTGCAAAATATTGAGATACCCAGATTTGGAAATTTACAAGAATACCCCTGACTTATAAAATTACCAAAGTAACCCCCAATTTCTGAAATTTCGGCGACACTTTTTATTTAGAATTTTCAAAATACCCTTAAGTTTTGGAAATTTTGAAACACTACTGATTTATAAAGATTTTCAAATTGACCCCTGTCTTATTACCAAAATACCCCCTGTAAGACAAATGACGAAATTACCCTGGGTTGGAAATGTTCAAGAAAGTGACGTGGATGAATGAATGTGTCCTTAGTGAAGAATGTGAATGTTGGAATTAGAATAGAGAACTTGGAATGAAACTTTGATTGATCGAAAGAACCACTTCCGGAAACTTCTTTTCATAAAATTTGCTCGTGGATAAACAGTGGAACAAAAATTTCTAATGCATAAAACTTTCTAAACAGATTAAATCGCGACGCTAGATATGAGTTCTAGGGGGCGTGGTTGCAATACTTGTGGACGTGGTAGAGGCAGGATGGTAGTATCGGAACCGGTTGGGTCTAGTCATGGGTCAAAGAACGATGTGCCGCCACCACCAGCTGTTGAGGTTGAACATCAGGATCAGACCGGAGGAGATGACGCAGTATCGCAGGCTATGCTGCGGGTGCTTGAGCGAGTGGCAGGAGCTAATGTGGGCAATGGGACTCGGAAGCCAGTACCCGAAAGACTTAGGTCGAACGGAGCCGAGGTTTTTAGGGGAGTGTCCGGGGTAGCTCCGAACGTGGCAGAATACTGGCTTGAGGCAGTTGAAAGGATTATGGATGACTTAGATTTAACTGCTGAGGAGAAGCTTAAGGGCGCTGTTTCGTTGCTACGGGATGAGGCCTACCAGTGGTGGCTCACTATTAAGGAAGGTACCCCTACCGATCGAGTGGACTGGGGTTACTTTAAGAACAAGTTTGAGGGGAAGTATATCGGAGCGAGTTATGTGGACACTCAGAGGAAGGCGTTCCTCAATTTGGTGCAAGGTGGCAAGTCAATAGCGGAGTATGAGGCTGAGTTTCTGCGTTTGAGCCGGTATGCTCGGGGCATCGTGGCTACCGATTATGAGAGATGCGTCAGATTTGAAGATGGACTGCGGGATGAGCTGCGGGTTTTGATTGCTCCGCAACGAGAAAGAGATTTCGTCATTTTAGTGGAGAAAGCTCGGATAGCTGAGGAGGTCAAGAGGACCGAGAGGCAGAATAGAGATAGAGAAAGGAACCGGGATAAGAGGAGTTACGGATCGCCAGAATTGTTTGAGAGATTTCAGAAAAGACCGAGGGTTGAGAACTCTGCTCGTGTTTCTAAGTCAACTACTGGGAATCCGGATCGTCCGTGTGCTCGGTGTGGAAGGTATCATGTTGGCGAGTGCTGGAATCGGGATCGAGAATGTTTTAGGTGTAAGTCCAAGACTCATCTGATTAAACACTGTCCCCAGGATCCGAATAGGGCTCGGACATTAGGCCAAGGTTATGTGCAGTCGGGCAGAGGTGGTCAGCAGGCGACAAGGGGTCGTGTTCCGAACCATGGAGGGAATGGTACCGGCCGAGGTCGTGGAGCATTAGGCCGAGGTAATGGTGGCTCTGAGGCAAGGCAGCCAGGTCTGGTTTATGCAGTCCGTCGGAGGGAGGATAATGATGTGCCAGATGAGTCAGCTGGTAAGTTTCTTATGTCTGGAATATTCTTATTTGTTTTGTTGCTTTAGTGGCAGTTTGTTTTATTGCTAGCAAAGTATCTAGAACCTTGAGTGTGGACTTAGAAACTGTGCCTAGAAATATGGTAGTTTCTTAAGATCAGAGTGCGCAGCAATAGTGTAGTGTGGTGAATTAGGATGTACGACCGTTAGTCAGCCAAGTAATTTCGAGGACGAAATTATTTTTAAGGAGGGTAGAATTGTAACACCTGGGTTCTAGGGGTTATGCATTTACCGCATAACTCAAGTGATAGTAGGCTTATGGTGAGGTTGGATGAGTTTTGAGGGGTCTGGAGAACCCTAGAAGGTAGGAGATGCCTTAGGAAATTTTTGGTTTTTAGTGTTAAGAAGGGGAGCTTGGCTTGAGAGGTCTTAAGAGAAATATTGGGGAGGTTTAGACGCAAGAATGTCTTTGGTAGAGTAGCATGGAGGCGCTACTTGGGGCTTTGGGAAGGTGACGCCTTAAGGGTGCTAAGGGGTCTCAGGTTCGAGCTGCAAAGGCAGCAGTTTGGCCTTTGTTTTTGCGTCAAGGAGGAGAAGAGTCGGGCGGTTTGTGGATGCTGAAAGATGAGGGAAGACTTGGTCTTTTTATTTTTGAATTCGGCTAGGAAGGTAGGATATAGGTTGGACTCATTCAAACTTTTTGAATGAGTGTTAGGGAGGAAGTTTAGGAGAAAATCTTGGGATTTGGGAGGAGTTGAGCTAGTTGCCGGTTTGGGGGAGCTTGAGGAGGGTATTTTCGGCTTTGTTGGATGTGCTTAGGTGTGTGCCGAAACTTAGTAGTATAAGTAGGGGGTGCTCACCTTTTGGCCACCCTTTTCCCCATTTGTTCTGTCTTGCCGAAAGTTGTTCACCCATTTCTTTTGTGCCGAATTGTGGTGCTTCTTCCCTTGGTCCCTTTGCCGAATTTTAGTTTTCTTCTTAAGCCTTCACATTTTTTCTTCTCATACTCTAACCACACTAAAAACGCCCCTCCTCCTCACCTGTTTACTTTGACCGAAACTTCAAGGTCACTTAGCCAAATTCTCCAGTTGTTTTCTCTCCATTTCACTTGAGCCGAAATTACCTCTAAAAGGCTTGCCTTTGCCGAATATTCCAACTCCATCTAGGAGTCTTAGCCGAATCACTCAGTCTCCCATTCTCTCTGCTTTGTTTGCAAGTCTTTGAAGCCAAACTTATTTCTTGTGGTGGCCGATTCTTGGTTGGAGCAAAAGGGAGTGGTTAGCAAGGTAAGGGTGCGATAGCTTTTTCTTGTTTTAAGGATTCTTGTCTTGGCCGAATGGCCCTAGATTTCTTTTAAGTGTGCTAAGGCCGATTGTAGGGGAGGCAGAGCCTAACGCAGGAGACCTTTTCAGGAGTCGTATAGTCAGCGCTTGCAGAAGCATAAAGTAGCCTCCGGGATTCAAGTGGTTTTGGTAAGCAATATTTAGTATGTGAAATGTTCTAAATTGGTCAACACATAGTTCTAATTTATAGAGAATCAATATAAGAGTTTGTTTGAACAAAGTCAGATTAAATAATAATGTTTATATAGAAAATACAACATTTACTTAAGTAGAAGACAACTGGGGAATGACATGCCCTAGTAAATACTAGGGTTTGCCACCCCTTGTACTCCATAAGTCCTAGTTGGGTCTTTCATGCGTTGGGTTCAATTAGATGTATTATTTCGACTTTTATTCAACACTTATAATTTATTCAGCTTAATATTTATTTTCTATTTCCCAAAATATTATTGATTTAGTATATAATTTAATCAATCAAATTAGCAAAATTAATTTCTCAATTAATTTATTTTCTCAACCAAATTCTAATTTCATTAAGTCATGAAAACTTACCGTAATAAAATTTGTGAGGAAAATATATTTAAGTTCCTTATTCAACAAAACTGTGATGAATAATTAATTTAATTGTCACTTTGAACTTCAAATATTTATTTATAATAAATAAAATAATAATTTGAAGAACATAAATTAATTTCTAAGACATCTTTTGTTCTTAATAATAAAATTCATTCATTACAGATAGTGATACATGCAATCTATTTCTTTACTTCATCATTTTTCATTCATTGCATATTATCGGTTCTATATGCAATTTTTTCCTTATTATATCGAGCTATCAGAGGGACCGATTAGACATAAATAATTAGGGCTCCAATAATTTGTAATTAAGTTTTGGTGCTTCGTCTATTAGTCGGTGTCGGTGTAACACCATATACCCGGTCTGGTAGCTGAACTCAAGTAACAAGATGCGACATCAAACATCACAACTTTATACACATTCAAAAAGTCTCAAGTACATACAACCACCATCATGCTCAAACAATTGCAGGAGTATTGAGTCAAAAACACCTTAGGCAACATTCAAAATGGCTTAACAAACATTAATTGATATTAATAACAAGTTAAAACATGCTTAGGAACCATCTAATAAAATTTCCAAAGAAGTCACGTAGGTATCGATATGCAATCGCATGTATCGATATTTATGAAGATATGTATCAATACCATTTAGAAAATTGATACCTTTTTAGCGTTTTGTTTTTGCTCAAATTTCAAAACCAAGCAAAATTATTGATACGTATTTGTATTTTTACCCCGAGTATCGATCCTCATGAAAGGGTATCGATACCAAAATGAGCTATTATTTTCCTGCACATTCATTACAACATGGAGGTATCGATACTTATTGTAACATCCCAAATTTAACTCCATAACCAATGGTTTGTCATTAAATGTGAAAGCTTGAAAGTTTTTTGGAAGTCCCAAGTTCAAGTCTCAACTCTTACAAAATAAATTATTTTTTTTTTGCAAATTCCTTTTTTTTTTTTTATGTATTGGCATCCAAGCTTAGTAAACCTAGGTGTAAATACATTTTTTTATCAACAAAATCAGCTGTTTAACCACTTTTCTTCTACCTTAGCCGTCCCTAACCCTCTCTCCCTCTATTTATCTTTCTTTTTTTTTTCTTTTCCTTTTTTTTCCTCTATTGTTGTCGTTGCCTACACCTCCCATTTTACCATCTTGTTCTTCTTATTTTTGCATCAATATTTTTCACCATCTCCTTTAATATATTGCTTCAAATTTTCCTCAATTAAATCAGCCCCAAATATGAAATTTAACTCCAAGATCGATCTCAAACACCACCTAGAAAGTGCCATTGCAGTTTCTCTCGACTAGCTTGTGTAAGGTCTATTTTCTCTTCAATTTCTTAGTTAATCTTGTCATTAAAAACCTAAATTTAAAGATATGGAATTTAGGGGACTTTTAATGTTTTTAAATGTATTTTTCCAGATTTTAATGAGGTCTCAAACCATTTTAAAATTCAGCCCAAATTTCAGCCACCATGGGTGGTGGTGCGTGCGCACATGTGTAAAATAGGGGGCTGTTTTGTTTCTTGAACCTTTCCCAATTAATTCCAGCTTTAATTTGAGTTATTGAACCCTCATAATCAGCTATTAAACCCATGTCTGAAACACCCCAAACCCGGCCCACAAGCCTCGACCAGATCTGGTATGTTCCTCGAGTAAAGCGATTCAAAACTTGGTTGTTACTTTGGAAAACTTGGATGTTTTTGAATAAAATTTGTCTTGTGTTGGGTTCGAGTTGAAAAGTCTAATTCTTGTTAAAGCTTTAATTTTGTACTTGAAAATCATAAATTAGAAGTATTGCCGAATTTGTGATAGGTTATCAAAACATTTAGAATTTATTTATTTTTGAAAACATTACTTAAACTTTGAATTGATAAAAATTGTATCATACTGAAATAAATAACATGCATGCATAAACAGTTTCTACTAGTGGCCTTATTACATCAAAAACAAAACCCAAAATAAATTTAAAGTACTTAAAATAAAAAGTCCAAATAAATTAATCTCGTGCTGAGCATGACCACCACTAAGCTCCTGCCGACCCGGTCCATTACTGAGCGTCACCTGAAAAATATCCCACAAGGGGTGAGTCAAACAGACTCAATGTGTACAACCAACACTAAGTCCTAACGATTCAGGCATATCAGATCATACATACATACATATAGCAATTAAACATAATGATGCAAACCCGAACCCAAGCCTAGATACCATCCGCTACACATCACCCGTACCAACCATCACACCGTGGGGACTACTAAGTCGACCCTCCATCCGCTACACACCATCGAAGGCAGTCGCTGCAGTCGACGTGCTCATCGCCCTTATATATTGTGGCATAGCCACCAAATAATTATTCGTGACATACGTCACCACATTCAGATTACGTGACAGAAGTCACCACATTCAGATATTTGTGGTATAAACCACCAGATCACTTCCCCTTATCATAATTTCCCATATGCCCCATGTCATACAAATCATGCAATATCATACCTTATGCCTTATTTCACATTCTTATCACATTCACATATGTGCCATATATTATACTCGTAGTAGAAGTAGGTAAACGTACCTGAGTACTTTGTACCATTGCATGGTACTTTAGCCATATTTTCCACATTCTTATGAACACATATAATAAATTAAAGCCGTAAATCTATTAAGATTTAGTGTGGGGTACACACCTGATATACTTATCGAGTTCACTGATTTCCCGAAAATCCTGATCTAATGCTTTAGATCTTAGTCCCTACATTCGGCCAATACTACATACTTTAGCTAAAGGCCATTCGGCCAAATAATCAAATCCCGAAGGATTATTGCAACCATAACCTTACCTTGTTGCCGATTGGATTAAAAATCAAATCCCGAAACTTGTGATGTTCACCCTTGCAATCGGCTAGCCACCAAATCACTTTACAGGTTAGTTTTCAGCTTTTGAATAGGTAAGAAATAGATCTAAGTCTCTAAATAGGCCTTGGCCGAATATACATGTATACTTTACCTTGCGATTTTAAATCCCGAAAAGTAGTCCCTTGGCTTATAAGGATGTCGAAATCCTACAGAGCACATGTTAGATCTAGTTCTAACATTAAATCATAATAAATGGCCCTTGGCCGAATATCAAGGCTCCCTTACCTTGATTATCTAAATCCCGAGATCGCTTCTTGATCAATGGAGATGCCGACATCTCTGCATAACCTTTGTTAATGTCGATTTTAACACTTAATGGACCAAAACAAATGGCCTTCGGCCTAAGTCTTACTTGCTTACCTTAGATCTGAAATCCCGAATGATCTCCTCCTTGTAGTCGACAACTACCAAATCCCCAAAGACCCTTCAAAGTTTCGGCCATAGAGTATTATTGGGATTAGATACCTATTTTTTGGCTAAAAGAAAAGAAATAATAATATGACAACAATTGAATCCTTACCCTTAATGTTTTAGTCGACAGCACCTTTGCCTGACCCAAAAGATATTCAGCTTTGATGAGCACTAGAGAGTTTCGGTTTTAACAAGGGAAGAAAAGAGAGAGTATGAAACTTAGAGAGAATCGGCAAGGGCTTAGGAGGATCTTATTTTCGGCTTTTGATGCTATGAAGAATTCGACTAGAAAAGAAAATTTTGAGAAAAAAAAAAGAAGGGAAATTCGGCCAGAGAGAAAGAGATGAGAAAATAAAAGAAAACAAGGAAAAAAAAAGATGAACACTCTGCTGATAAATTCGGCTACCTACTCAAACACTAGCCTCACCTTTTTATTCTCCTATTTTATCTCTTATCACCTTTTCAAATTAATAAAATTAATCCATCAATTATCCCTTATCTAGCCGAATTTTAAAAATAATTAAACTCATCTCTTAAGTGCCCCTTTGCCGTCCACCTCTCTTGCTCCTTGCAGCCAAAATAAAACTTTTATTTGCTTCCTTTGTGGCTCGATCCTGAGCCCTTCCTCATAGCCCATGGCGTCACCTACCAAGGCCCTAGGTGGCGCCTCCAAGCCACTGTACCAAGTCCATTTTTTGTGTCATAATTCCCTTACAAATTTTCTTAAGACCACATTGCTTAGCTTCCTCTTTGAGATTTAAAAAAATCTAATAATTTCTAAGGCATTTGTCTATGCACTAAGGTTCACAAAATTCATAATACACATTCACAACACACATAAGCATGCTATTTCATATAATGCATAAGCCATAATCCAGGATATTACAGTTCTACCCCCCTTAAAATAATTTCGACCTCGAAATTACCTGGCTAAAATAAGTGAGGGTATTGCTGTCGCATTGTTTCTTCTGGCTCCCACGAAGCTTCTTCCGATCCATGATTACGCCATAATACTTTGACTAAAGGAACTGATTTCCTTCGTAGGACTTTCACATCTCGTTCCAAGATCTGAATCGGCTCTTCCTCGTAAGACAAATCTGGCCTTAGGTCCACCTCTTCAACCGGTACCACGTGAGATGGATCCGATCGATAACGACGTAGCATGGAAACATGGAATACGTCATGCATCTGCTTCAACTCCGGTGGCAACTCTAACTGGTATGCCACTGGTCCAACTCGCTTCAATACCCGATAAGGTCCTATAAACCTTGGACTTAACTTCCTTTTTCAACCAAATCTCATTACCTTCTTCCAAGGCGAAACTTTAAGGAACACTTGATCTCCCACATCAAACTCTATTTCCTTCCGTTTGAGATCTGCGTACGACTTCTGTCTATTAGATGCTTCCTTTAACCGAGCTCGAATTACATTAACCTTCTCTTCAGATTCCGCCACTAACTCTGGACCCAAAACTCGACGTTCCCCCAATTCCGTCCAGCACGTAGGAGTGCGACACTTCCGTCCATACAGTGCTTCACATGGTGCAATCCGAATACTGGCCTGATAGCTGTTGTTGTAAGCAAATTCCGCTAAAGGCAAATATTCTTCCCAACTTCCTCTGAAGTCTATCTCACAACCTCTCAGCATATCCTCTAACACTTGGATTACTCGTTCAGATTGCCCGTCTGACTGTGGATGAAAAGCCGTAGTGAAATCCAATCTGGTGCCTAAAGCTTGGTGTAGCGCTTTCCAAAACCGAGAAGTAAACCTCGGATCCCTATCCGAGATAATCGACACCGGCACTCCATGCAATCTCACAATCTCCACTACATACAGTCTCGGCAACTTCTGTAGAGAATAGTCGATCCACACTGGGACGAAATGCGCGGACTTTGTCAACCGATCCACTATCACCCATACCGAGTCCTTCTTAGTAGGCGTAAGGGGAAGCCCAGTAACGAAGTCCATGGTGATTCTCTCCCACTTCCACTGCGGAATCCTTATTGGTTTAAGCAATCCTGACAGAACTTGGTGTTCAGCCTTAACTTGCTGACACGTTAAGCACTTCCCTACGAATTCGGTAACTTCCTTCTTAAGTCCAGGCCACCAAAATTGTTCCCTTAGATCTCGATATAACTTGCTTCCTTCAGGATGCATAGCATAAGGGCTACTATGCGATTCCTGAAGAATTCTCTGCCTTAACTCCTCATCCTTCGGCATACAGACTTTACCCTTGAAACACAATACTCCCTCGTCATTAATACCATAATCTTCCAACTCTCCATTCTGCACTTGCCGTAGTTTAACACTTAGATTCTCATCCATCAACTGTCCCTCTTTCACTTCATTCAACCACGTCGGCTTAACTTGCAGTTCTACCAGCAGACTTCCATCGTCATACAAGCTCAGATGTGCAAACATCGCCCTCAGATCCGACACAACCTTCCGACTTAGGGCATCTGCCACTACATTTGCCTTGCCCGGATGATACTCTATTGAACAATTGTAGTCCTTCAATAACTCAACCCACCTTCGCTGTCTCAGGTTTAACTCCTTCTGAGTCAATAGATACTTAAGACTCTTGTGGTCTGTGTAGATCACTGACTTCTCTCCATAAAGATAGTGCCTCCACACCATAAGAGCAAAGACCACTGCCGCCAATTCCAAATCATGAGTTGGGTAATTAACCTTGTGTGGCCTTAATTGCCGAGAAGCATAAGCAACTACTTTCCCGTCTTGCATCAGAACACATCCTAATCCGGTATGAGATGCGTCACAGTACACCACAAAATCCTTCCCTGCCTCCGGCTGAATCAAAACCGGAGCTTCAGTCAAGACCCTCTTAAGCTTCTCAAAGCTCTCCTGTTGCTTTTCTGTCCATACGAAAGGTACTTCCTTTCTCAACAACTTCGTCAAAGGTGCGGCTATCGATGAGAACCCTTCCACAAACCTTTTGTAGTAGCCTGCCAATCCCAAGAAACTACGAACCTCAGCCACAGACTTAGGTGGTTTCCAATCTAACACCGCATCAATCTTCCTAGGATCCACCCTTATCCCTTCAGCAGACACCACATGTCCAAAGAACGCAACTTCTTTCAGCCAAAATTCACACTTGCTGAATTTGGCATAAAGCTTCTTCTCCCTTAACACTTGCAGCACAACTCGGAGATGCTCATCGTGTTCCTCCTCAGACTTGGAGTACACTAAGATGTCGCCGATAAACACAACGACGAATCTATCCAAATATGGTTGAAAAACCCGGTTCATCATATCCATGAACGCAGCTGGGGTGTTCGTCAACCCAAACGGCATTACTACGAACTCAAAGTGCCCATATCTTGTCTGAAAAGCTGTCTTATGGATATCTGCCTCCTTCACCTTAAGTTGATAATATTCGGACCGTAGATCTATCTTCGAGAATACAGCTGCCTCCTTAAGCTGATCGAACAAGTCATCTATCCTCGGCAAAGGATACTTGTTCTTGATGGTCAATTTATTCAACTGACGATAATCTATGCACATACGCATAGTTCCGCCCTTCTTCTTTACAAACAAGACCGGTGCTCCCCACGGAGACACACTGGGTCGGATAAACCCATGATCAAGCAACTCTTGGATTTGAGCCTTGAGCTCAACCAACTCCTTTGGCGCCATTCTATACGGAGCGATTGACACAGGAGCTATACCAGGTAGCAAGTCAATTCCGAACTCCACTTCCTTATCTGGGGGTATTCCCGACAATTCCTCCGGAAAGACATCCACAAAGTCCCTTACAGTTCGAACTCCACTAACGCCCTCTTCCTTTGCATCCAACGCACTAATAAAGGCCAGAAAAGCCTTGCACCCTTTTCGAACCATCTTATCTGCCTTTAAAGCAGAAACTACATTAGACAGGTAGTTTCTTCTTTCTCCTATCATAACTACTTCCTCATCCTCCGGGGTCCTTAACTCTATTCGCTTAGCTGCACAATCCAATATAGCTCGATGCTCCACTAGCCAGTCCATGCCAAGTATAAGATCGAATTCTCCGAAAGGTAGTTCCATTAAGTCGGTAGGGAATACTGTTCCTTGAATCTCTAAAGGTACTTTCCGAAACATCTTATTCACCACTACAGTTTGACCTAATGGGCTTACTACAGTCACCTCCCTATCAGATAGTTCAGAGGCTATGCCTAGAGCTTCAACTACTCTACATGCAACATAAGAATAGGTCGAGTCCACATCAATCAAAGCAAAGTAAGGCTTGCCAAATATAAGGAACGTACCGGTTATGACGTCCGGTGCGTCTCCATCTTCCCTACGGCGAACTGCATATACCAAGCTCGATTGTCTTGCTTCTCAATTACCAACACCTCTGCCAGGTGTTCCACGTCCTCTTCCAACACCATTTCCTCTACCAATCCATCCACGACCTCGCTGAGGCTACTGTCCACCTCTACCAGCCTGATTAAAACCCTGAGCTGCTAGTCGATTCCCATCCGGTTTCATAGGACAATCCTTAATCATATGGTCCTTGGACCCACACTTGAAACATCCTCCTGTCTTCTTCCAACACTCTCCTAGGTGTTTCTTTCCACACTGGTCACAGGTACGATACTGCCCTCCTGTGGTAGCTTGCTGCCCTCGCGGCCCATCCACTCAAGGCCTCTTCTGAACATTCCCAGATGACCCTGACGGCCCAAATCCTCTCTTTTGCTTATTCCGGTCCGTGTTCTGCCTCACAGAGTCCTTAATTCCTTCGGCTACCTTATCCTTTTCCACTAACACGGTAAATTCCCGCTCCTACTGTGGAGCTATCAATAACCTCATATCGTCTCTCAGTCTGTCCTCAAACCGGACACACCGCTCATGTTCCGTAGCCACTATCCCTCGAGCATACCGGCTTAACCTTAGGAATTCAGCCTCGTACTCTGCCACGGACTTGTTCCCTTGAACCAGCCCCAGAAATGCCTTCATTTGCGCATCAATGTAATGAGTACCAACATACTTCTTCCGATATGCCGTCTTAACATATTCCCAAGTGAGTTCCTCAGTTGTAGCACCATCCCGAACTGTGAGCCACCATTGATATGACTCATCGCGAAGAAGCGACACCATTCCTTTCACTTTCTCCTCGGCCGTCAGATCCAACTCATCCATAATTCGATCGGTCGCCTCCAACCAATACTTAGCAGTACTGGGTGCCACACCAGATACGCCACGGAACACCTCAGCTCCATTGGCTCAGAGTCACTCGGGTACAGATTTCTGAGCTCCCATATTTCCACCTGCTCCAGCCACCATCTCAAGAACTCGCAGCACAGCCTGCGATACAGCATCATCCCCCGTCTGATCTTGCTGCTCAACACCAACAGCTGGTGGTGGTGGTGGCGGTGGTACCTCATTTTCAGACCCTTGACCTGATCTAACGGGTTCCGATACGGTCATTCTCCCTCTACCGCATCCTCGTACATTACGACCACGTCCCCTAGAGCTCATTTCTACGATCGCGCTTTAATCTGATTTAAGAAAGTTTTATGTATTAGTATTTGTTCCACTGTTTTTCCGCCAACAATTTTATGAAAAGAGCTTAATAGTAGTAGTTCTTTCGATTATTCAGAGTTTCAAGTCTTCTATCCTAATTCAAAGAAAACACACCATTCTGTAGTATCTCCCATACACATTCACTCTTCGAACATTTTTGTCTATCCCTATCCCAGGGGTATTTTCGTCATTTGTCCTACAGGGGTATTTTGGTAATTAAATCAGGGTCAATTCAAAAATCACAAAAGTCATTTCGAAATTCTCCAAACTCATGTATATTTTTGAAAGAAAGATTTTCCAAATCAAGGTATTTTAGAAATCGGGGTTATTCTGGTAATTTTGGTAAACCAGGGGTAATTTGGTAAATTTTCCCAATCAGGGTATCTTGAATTTTCGCAAACTAGGGTTTTTGGATACTTTTGCAAAATAAGAAAAGTTTTATGAAAATCGAGGGTAGTATGGTAATTTTAGAAATCAAAGGTATTTTAGTAATTTTTCAACCAGGGGTATTCAGGTAATTTCGTAAATCGAAAAATTTTCAGAAAATTTTATGAAATAGTTGTTACAAATCTAAGGGAAATTTGAGGATTTTAGAACTAAGGTTTTTATAAAAACGGCTAGTCCCTTTCGGGTTTTAGTTATTGGGTTTAGCCCGTGAATAAGTCCTCTTGGTTAGGGTGAACCGTCACTACGCACCAGGTAGGATTCGAGTGGAGAGGAGGTGAGTCACTAGGACTGCTTAAATACCAAGCTCCCATCGAAACCAATCCTAGACATGCGTACAATGGTTGCCACACCCTAACTCGGCGACTTGGTCACAGGTTTGTTTAATTAGGAATTAAAGTTTTATGAAATTGTTGGGGTAAACTAGTCCTATGGTTCAAGTACTTACCATACTAATCTATGTTCCATTTCTACCCTTCTACAAATCATACAATAATTCACACAACGGATAGGGGTACTTACGTGGTGGACTTCGGGTCGGAGACTTAGGTGCTATGCCAGAAAAACCTGCTTATTTCACAAAAATTTTCACAAAATTCTTTTGGGCTTAATTTTGAAAATGTTTTGGGCCTTAAACCCAAGGCCGAGAGTTCAAAAACTAGGCTCTGATACCAAACTGAAACACCCCAAACCCGGCCCACAAGCCTCGACCAGATCTGGTATGTTCCTCGAGTAAAGCGATTCAAAACTTGGTTGTTACTTTGGAAAACTTGGATGTTTTTGAATAAAATTTGTCTTGTGTTGGGTTTGAGTTGAAAAGTCTAAGTCTTGTTAAAGCTTTAATTTTGTACTTGAAAATCATAAATTAGAAGTATTGCCGAATTTGTGATAGGTTATCAAAACATTTAGAATTTATTTATTTTTGAAAACATTACTTAAACTTTGAATTGATAAAAATTGTATCATACTGAAATAAATAACATGCATGAATAAACAGTTTCTACTAGTGGCCTTATTACATCAAAAACAAAACCCAAAATAAATTTAAAGTACTTAAAATAAAAAGTCCAAATAAATTAATCTCGTGCTGAGCATGACCACCACTAAGCTCCTGCCGACCCGGTCCATTACTGAGCGTCACCTGAAAAATATCCCACAAGGGGTGAGTCAAACAGACTCAATGTGTACAACCAACACTAAGTCCTAACGATTCAGGCATATCAGATCATACATACATACATATAGCAATTAAACATAATGATGCAAACCCGAACCCAAGCCTAGATACCATCCGCTACACACCATCGAAGGCAGTCGCTGCAGTCGACGTGCTCATCGCCCTTATATATTGTGGCATAGCCACCGAATAATTATTCGTGACATACGTCACCACATTCAGATTACGTGACAGAAGTCACCACATTCAGATACTTGTGGTATAAACCACCAGATCACTTCCCCTTATCATAATGTCCCATATGCCCCATGCCATACAAATCATGCAATACCATGCCTTAAGCCTTATTTCACATTCTTATCACATTCACATATGTGCCATATATTATACACATAGTAGGTGTAGGTAAACGTACCTGAGTACTTTGTACCATTGCATGGTACTTTAGCCATATTTTCCACATTCTTATTAACACATATAATAAATTAAAGCCGTAAATCTATTAAGATTTAGTGTGGGGTACACACCTGATATACTCATCGAGTTCACTGATTTCCCGAAAATCCCGATCTAACGCTTTAGATCTTAGTCCCTACATTCGGCCAACACTACATACTTTAGCTAAAGGCCATTCGGCCAAATAATCAAATCCTGAAGGATTATTGCAACCATAACCTTACCTTGTTGCCGTTTGGATTAAAAATCAAATCCCGAAACTTGTGATGTTCACCCTTGCAATCGGCTAGCCACCAAATCACTTTACAGGTTAGTTTTCGGCTTTTGAATAGTTAAGAAATAAATCTAAGTCTCTAAATAGGCCTTGGCTAAATATACATGTATACTTTACCTTGCGATTTTAAATCCCGAAAAGTAGTCCCTTGGCTTATGAGGATGTCGAAATCCTACAGAGCACATGTTAGATCTAGTTCTAACATTAAATCATAATAAATGGCCCTTGGCCGAATATCAAGGCTCCCTTACCTTGATTATCTAAATCTCGAGATCGCTTCTTGATCAATGGAGATACCGAAATCTCTACATAACCTTTGTTAATGTCGATTTTAACACTTAATGGACCAAAACAAATGGCCTTTGGCCTAAGATCTTACTTGCTTACCTTAGATCTGAAATCCCGAATGATCTCCTCCTTGTAGTCGACAACTACCAAATCCTGAAAGACCCTTCAAAGTTTCGGCCGTAGAGTATTATTGGGATTAGATACCTATTTTTCGGCTAAAAGAAAAGAAATAATAATATGACAACAATTGAATCCTTACCCTTAATGTTGTAGTCGACACCACCTTTTCCTGACCCAAAAGATATTCGGCTTTCATGAGCACTAGAGAGTTTCGGTTTTAACAAGGGAAGAAAAGAGAGAGTATGAAACTTAGAGAGAATTGTCAAGGGCTTAGGAGGATCTTATTTTCGGCTTTTGATGCTATGAAGAATTTGACTAGAAAAGAAAATTTTGAGAAAAGAATAGAAGGGAAATTCGGCCAGAGAGAAAGAGATGAGAAAATAAAAGAAAACAAGGAAAAAAAAGATGAACACTCTGCTGATAAATTCGGCTACCTACTCAAACACTAGCCTCACCATGTTATTCTCCTATTTTATCTCTTATCACCTTTTCAAATTAATAAAATTAATCCATCAATTATCCCTTATCTAGCCGAATTTTAAAAAAAAAAAATTAAACTCATCTCTTAAGTGCCCCTTTGCCATCCACCTCTCTTGCTCCTTGCAACCAAAATAAAACTTTTATTTGCTTCCCTTGTGGCTCGAACCTGAGCCCTTCCTCATAGCCCATGGCGTCACCTACCAAGGCCCTAGGTGGCGCCTCTAAGCCACTTTACCAAGTCCATTTTTTGTGTCATAATTCCTTTACAAATTTTCTTAAGACCACATTGCTTAGCTTCCTCTTTGAGATTGAAAAAAATCTAATAATTTCTAAGGCATTTGTCTACGCACTAAGGTTCACAAAATTCATTCACAAAATTCATAATACACATTCGCAACACACATAAGCATGCTATTTCATATAATTTAGTATTAATGCATAAGCCATAATCCAGGATATTACAATGTCAATTAGGGAAAAAAATTATTTATCATTTGGGCATTCAAAACTCACAAATCGGGAAGCGTAAGTGCAGTTAAGTGTAAAATTAATTGTTGTTTCGACATAGTTGTAGGGTAAATGTTATGGATTGATTATATGAGATAACTTAATAATGATTAGCTACATATTTTCTGGTATATTATGGAATTAGGTGCTGACTCAAACGCTCCAAATCAATCGTAAAGCAGAAGAACAATTGTACGTACGGTTCGCATCGGTACAAGTTAAGGAATCAAACTAGTTGAATTCGTAAAATAGTTATTAATTCGACAATTGGTTTCAACACGTAAGTGGGTAATTGAGAGCTGGTTAAGTGGTAAATTGATTGAATTTATACTAAATTTTTTTTAGGATTGTATAAAGGTTTAATAAGGAAAACTGGAAGACTCACTAGGGTGCTATGAGAAAGCGAAAAATAAGCTGTAGGTCCTAAACTTTTAAAATTTTTTTAATAACGATAAATTTCATGTTATATTTGATAAATTAGCTTGTTGTTTGGTTTGGCATAGTAGCCAAAATATTATTTTTGCGAGTGGCCGAACCAGATACGTTTCGAGCCTTAAAAGACTGTTGTGTTGGCAAAATTACTAGTTTGACTGTATGAATATGTAATTGAGATTGTTATGCATAATTATATTATGTGATATGAGAATGTTTGATTGAATGGTTTGAAATGCTGAGATATTAGGTTGTGCATGATTTAAATGCATGAAATATTTACCGTGATATATACACGTGAGGTTGTTATTGGTACACAATGAAATTCGTAAAGTATGTGAATTGAATGATATTGATAGATACCATCTTAATGGTAATTTGAAAATTAGAACATTGCTTCCTTTTTCTGTAAGTATGTGATTATTGAGGACATGTTGAACATGTCGAATAAATGTTAAAAGTGTTGAAATATGATTATGTATGAATTTGTATGACATATTACATGTGCATTGGGATGGGATTTTGTGGTTGACGGAGGAGTTCAGTGGAGTGCCAACGACATATTTAGTCTGCATATATTTGTAGTCAATGCAATGCATTTGGAGTATCGTGGGGATTGGCGATTATATAGCATTAATTATTTGATAGTTTCACTACATTATTGATTATTGGTGGTTTTACCACATCAAGCATTGCTCACATACATTGGAGTTTGACAGACGGGTTTAGGGGAACTCGTGGTGTGTAGTGGATGGTATAGGTAGGATCTCACATGTGCATTTGAAAATTATTATTGGTAATGTCTGATTGCACTATTGGTACCTCTATGGAATTGCCTGTATGAATGCTTAATATTTGTTTAGTCTCACACTGAGCTTGTTAATCTCCCCCCATTATCTCAACTCAGGTAATGATCAAACTTAGGATCGGAATTGGCATGCGGATGTACAGCGGACTTCGGACTTTGCTTCATCATATTATTTTAATTTAATTATATTTTTTGGTTATTTTATTATTATATAGTTTTGTATTATAAAGTTTCTTTAAACTATGGTTTGGGACTATTCAAGATTTTGGGGTTTTCATGCAAGCATGACACGCATATTTGGTATAGATACACAATTTTTATAAATATGTTGGAATGGAGTATGCATGATATATGGCTAAATTAATAACTTGACTAGCAATGGTACATTTCCGCTGCTAAGAAGATAACAAAATGATTTTTCAAAGGCAACGCCGTCAGTAGGGTTTTACAAAAACTCATCTAATTCGCTAATTTGACCTACGCATGGTTGGACTAAGTAAATGAACCTTTTCCAAAGCTAGCAACAAAAACCACGATTTTATGAAAAGGAGTACTTGATGGTTTTTAACTATCGTTAGGGTAGGTTCGACACTAAGGTATCCAAGGTGGCCTTCTCGATTCAACCATAAACTCTAGGCCGTGTAACATCCTGAAATTGGGCCTAGTAGGATTGGGTCCAATGGGCCTTGAGCGTAGTAGCGTTTAAATTTTTGGAGAACAAGAGAACGACTTTAGTGCATGTTGGACCTATTAGGTGAGTGATTTTGGAAGGTTAGAGGGCTTCAATGAAGTCCCGGGTTCAAACTTTGGCCTTAGGGAAATTTTGGTTTTAAGTGGAAAAAACCCTGGGAGTTAGTAGGTAGGCTTTAAGAATAAAATGTGGAGGAAAATGGCACAAGTGGAGTGTGTGGTGTAGTGGCAAAGTGACGCCACATAAGAGACAAGGGGGTGACGCCACAAGGAAGGAAGGGGGTCCAAGGTTCAAGTCTTGGCTCTTGCATTTTGGTTGTCTTTTTACATGGACCTTAGAATTGGGCTATAGATTTATATGTAGTTGCGCATGGTTTAAGACACAAGAGGAGCTTGTGGCCTAGTGGTTAGCGACGTGGATTATGCTACAAGGGAGCCTGGGTTCAAATCTCATGAGAAGCAAAAGAGTTTCAGTTGAATTTAAACTCTACTGACGAAGGGATCCCACATCATAATGATACAAAGAAGGAAGGTGAAGAGCTAGCTATATAAAGAGCATTCCAGGAGGAACGTTACCATACCTTGGCGGGCGTTGGGCATAGGAGCTTTCGGAGCGCGGTTTAGCAGCTTCAGAATTCCTATTAGGTGTGTAACTCTCTGTGGAAAATGCCGAAGTGCCGGTCACGGCAATAGTAGCCACACGAGCATGTGAGGCACGTGTGGGGGCTTCGACGCGATAGTTGAGGCCATCAGTAGTATTCTGGTGGGTTAAGGTTGCTTGGGCCGCGATGGGCCGAAGTGGGCCCAATGGAATAAATTGTATGATGATGTAGTATATATTGAACTAGACTAGGTGGAACTTATATACGTGGCTAGATTTGTGTTAGGTGGGCCACACGAGCGTGTGGGCCCGAATGGGCCGAAATCGGGTTTTAGGCCCAGTAGTCCGGTAAAGACCGGAGATGGTAACCGAGCTGCTCAAGGCGACATTTGGGCCTTTGGGAAAGGCCATTGCAGGTGCAAAATTACTGATATACCCTTGGAAGGGTAAAGTACCAAAATACCCCTGAAAGGTAAACTACGAAAATACCCTTGGTAGGTAAAATTACGGTTATACCCTTAGAGGTTGACTGGCTTGATTATGTTGTATTATGTTATTCCGATTATGATGGTAATTCGTTCCATACGTTATCTGATATATGTTTTGCATACATGACATACTGCATACACGAATTATTATGTCATATTGCATGGGAATGGGATATGATTGAAAGGGGAAGTGCTGTAGTCCCTATGCCATGATCTGTTGTAGTGGTTCTGCCACGATCTGTTCTGGTGACTATGTCACGATTTTGATGATGAGCAGCATGACTGCCATCGATGGTGTGTAGTGGTGAGGGTTGATTGTAGAAATCCCCATTGGTGTGATCGGCTGGTACGGGAGGTGTGTAGCGGATGGAAACTTAGGCTGGGATTGGGTTTTGCATCATTTGGCATGTGTTATCTGCTATACTGTGATGTTAGGGCTACGGCCCGATTCGATCTATGTGGGCTTCGGCCAAGTATGTTATTGTGAGGGCTAAGGCCCAATCTGCTTCTGTGGGCTGGCCCAGTTATAACTTGTAAGGGGAATTACACACTGAGTTTTCGTAAACTCACCCCCTCTTTTTAAATGTTTCAGGTAATCCCTAGTCGCGGATTTGGTAGCTGAGGCAGACTTGTGGTGGCCATTCAATGTTTTCTCGTAAACTCGTTTCTTTTATTTGGGCTTATTTTTATTTGGGTTTTGTTATGTAATAAGGCCACTATAACTTTAATTTTGATATTTTATTTGGTTTAGCTTTTAATTTGATTACTGCCTATTATTATTAAATGTCCAATACGGGAATTTTCTAAACCCTTAATAACCGTTTTCCAAAATGTTAACAAAAGGATAACAAGCGAATAAATATGTAAACTCGAAATTTTTAACAAACGCGCAGTTTTTAAACAACCCTTTTATGTGACATGCCAGATCCGGTCGTAACGTTTAGGCCGAGTTTGGGGTGTTACAGGCCGAGTTTGGGAGGTTACACTTATGCCCCAAATATCGATATCTTTATACATTTTGCTCAAAATCACAACAAAACAAGGCATATAGTACATTTATAAATTTTCCACTTCAACATGCATCCACAACTTAATTGTTCCATATCAAAATGGCCATACTTGCAGTTTAAAGTAACATCAATAATTCAAACCAAACCAAAACCAATATTAGTTTAAAATCAAAACAACCATTTAAGATATAATAATAATCAACCAAAAACTCTACTACATTGCCTTTATTACCACAGTTCAAAGAATAAAAATAATATCACCTACTTAAATAGTAAAGCCTAACTTGGATCACTTCCTTGGAATCGCACCGCTCACACCGGAAATGCTAATTATCTAAAATAGTTTGGAAAAGAGTGTGTGCCCTTAAACAAGCTCAGTGAATGACCAGAAAAAAACTACCAATAAACATGATATCATACTTTAAATGAAAGCAACCAAAACACATATTCATACATATTTAGCCATAGTGACATACTAAAAGATTTATACATTATATACTAACTCATCTATCTTTGATGATAAATTGACACTTGAGGCTATGAAGCATAAAAGTGGGCTCTATCACCACACATTGGATACACGAATCTCCAACACACCATTGACTTAAAGAGTCAAATATATCCCAAAAGCATAGCATTTAGCTAACACTCTTCAACACACTAACATATCTTGGTGAATGGAACTGAGCTTACATTCCCTTATCTCTCCAAAATTGTCTTGGGTCTTAATGCCCCAAATTACAACACGAGGATGAGTACTCACAAATCCTATGGCATGCCAACCATATCCAACAGTCTCAAAAGGTTACAAGACAAAAATATCCACAATAAAACACATATATACTTACCATTTTCTGTACACTTTCACTGCACATTTGCATCACTAACACAACATTATCACCGTCATTTAGCATGTTCACCATGCCCACAATTAACACATTTCTGAATAGCTATCATGAACATATATCTCATATCACATTAATAGAAAATGATACTCATTCCACATCGCATAATACCATATCTCGCAAAGTTAACGAGGGGAATGAAGAAGCTTACACTCAGAACATAGGATAGAGGTTTAGCTACTTCTTAGCTCCCATTAAACACTATGAATCTTATCTACAAGCACCAACTCCAAACACTCACCATTCGCTCTTTCGCCTAGTTGTCAAAAGCTTAAACTAGTTTTTCCTTTCCTTTTGCCTTGCTCGTCGAAGGCTCCAATGGTTTTGAACCTTCACTCAAATAGATCACACAGCAAACAAAATTAATATTTAGCCATAATCTCACCTATATCAACCAAAAACGTAGGCTAGTTCCTCTTGGAGCAGAAATTTTTGACTAGTTTAGCCAAAACACAAAAATCTCAATTCTTACTCATTCCCTTAAAACCAATTCCAATAATCTACTTACTTACCTAAGTATGATTCTCAACCTTCAAACTACTCTAAACTACTCAAAATCATGGTTTTGAAATTTTGATGCACAATGACCATTTTTCATGAAACCTAACAAAACCTTACAAACCTTTAACGAAACTTTAAGAAGAATTTAGAAACCTTATTTTCACATCAAAATGAGTTGAAAAATACTTTGAAACATTGATTTAATTCAGAATCTTGAATTTCACCATTAACACCCCAAATTTTAACATTTACACAGAAACCTTTGATTCAATAGATTAAACTCGATTTAAATAGCTAGATTTCATTAAAAAACTATTAGGAAAATGAAAAATTACCTTCGTTGGAGGGAAAAAAAGGTTTAATAGGAAATCCAAAAGCCTACATGTTGAGCGATTGCAAAAATTAATGGCGCTCTTAGTGCTATTTATGGAATTCTAGGAAGGTTAAATGCTTGGAAGATGATGGAAATCAAATGAATTGAAGTAATGAAGATCAAATTAGATGAATGGTGCTTGGGGATTTCAAGGGACGACAAAACAAGTGAGGGAAAAAACTTTCGTGAGCTTCCTATATGTTAAGGGAATAGGGCAAGTCTAAAGATATGGTATATTTACCTTTGTGGTACTCTCAATTTTAACTCAATTTTTAAAATAATTCACATTTTAAAATTAAAGGTCTTTTCTACATTGTTTTCAAAAATTGATTTAACTTCTGAAAAGCCATAGTCGAATAGTTTTTCTGGTTACCATACTTCAAAATTTCCAAACTCATTCGAAGCAAAAATTCATAGTTTACCCTCAAAATTTCTAGACCCAATTTTAGGGTATGACAGTTGGAAAATAAATTAAAGTGACGGGTTTTAACTAAACTAAACTAACCTAAGTATGCTTAAAATTAAATTAAACAAAGAATGAAATAGGTATACAAGTGTTCAAGATAAAACACAATAGCATGCATGTGTTAGAATAATTCTTCTTCCCATCTTAGAAATATTTAAATACTACTAATGATGTTACAAAAAATTTCATGGCAACTAGACTATTTATTAATCCAATTTTAAGTATGAATACTTTGGCTTCTCTTTTAACCTCTTGTTTTCACATGTCTATGTCTATTACGACTTTAAGGTTACCTTTTCAGGCATGGTCTAAGGATTCAATGTAACATCCTGAAAATGGGCCTATGCACTTTTGATTTAAGTATACGAAATGGCATGTCTTGTGTGTTATGAATGTATTATGAACATTTTTGGAAACTTGGAAATGATTTAGAAATGTTAAGTTTCAAAAGAGGGAAGTGAACATTTCTGGAAACTTGGAAATGTAAGAAATGCTAAGTTCAAAAGAGGAAAGTGAACATTTCTGGAAACTTGGAAATGTAAGAAATGTTAAGTTTAAAGGAGGCAAACGAACATTTTTGGAAACTTGGAAATGTAAGGAAATGTAAGGAAATGTAAGGAAACGTTTTAGGAAAAGTTAAGTTCTGAGGTTAAAAGAGGAAATTAAGGCAAGGTGGCCTTAAGAAAATTTATGGAGGAAATATGACATGAAATTGGGCTTGTAAAAGTGGCCTGGAAATGCCACTTAAAGGCTTAGCATGTGACGCCACCTACATGTGCAATTGGGCCAGGGTTCGAATCACTTAGGAAGCAGAAGAAAGCTTTTACTTTTGTGGCAACAAGAGGAAGAGATGGATGGCTTGGAGAGTCTTTGGGAGGAGTTTAAGATGAGGTTTTATTCTTATTAAAATTCGGCTAAAAGGGGTGATAAATGTGGATATTATTTCTTTTATTTTGATAGATAAGGAAGAGATAAAAGAGGATTATTATTAGTATTATTTTTATTAGGAGATAAGAGATAAATATTGGATTAAGTTTTGTTGATAATTAAAGTGATAAATCAAGGGATAAAGATATCAAAATAGAAAAGTGGTGGCCAAGTAAGGGACTCTAGCCTAGTAAATTCGGCTATAAAAGGAAAAAAGAGGCCATTCTGCATTATTTTCTGTTCTTTGAAAGCCTCTGCCGAATTCTCTTCACCAAATGCTCTTCTTCTTTTATTTTTGCCAAGCCAAAATACCTTGTATTCTAGCCGAATCCTCCATCTTTATTCTTCCTTCTCTTTTCTTTCTAATCCCTCCAAAAGCCGAAAGTTGTGAGAGCATCATTTAGCCATAGCCGAATCTCTGAAGGTTGAAGTGAAGGTGCAATCGATTTCTTCAAGTGAGGGTAAGATCTAGATTCGGTTTCCTTTCTTTCCTTTTTAGGCCTCTCGAAATTTAGGGACTAATCCCTCATATTGTATTTTGGCCAAAACTATGGAAGGTGAATTTCGGGATTTCAGATCTAAGGTATTTCGGCATCTCCATTAACCAGGAAGAGAGTTTCGGGATTTAAAGAATTAAGGTAAGACATATGTATATTCGGCCAAAGGCCATATTTTATGTTTTAATGTTAGATTAAATCTAACATATGGTTATAGGAATTTCGACATCCTTAAGGGAGCAAGGATCAATTTCGGGAATTTTATCACAAGGTAGGTGGATATGTAATCGGCCAAGGCCCTATCTTAGTACTTAGATCTATTTGCTTTAATCGAAAACTAACCAATTCAAGGGATCTAGTGACTAGCCGATTTCAAAAGGGAAGAATACGAGTTTCCGGGATTTGAATAGTCATCAAATCGGCATCAAAGGTAAGTTTTAAGAATACAAATCCTACTAGGATTTGGTTTTATAGCCAAATAGGCTTTATGCTAATATATTAAGGTTGGCCGAATGTAGGAATTGAGATCTAAGGCATTAGATCAAGCTTTTCGGGATTTAAGTGAACCGCTAAGCAAATCAGGTGTGTACCCAACCCTAAGTTTTGATATGTTCATGGCTAAGTTTAAATTAAATGTAATATTAAGAATGTGAAAATATGGCTAAGTACCATGCTATGGTAGAAAGTACTCAGGTACGTTTCCTACTCCCAATAGGATTATGAAATATGTTATAAACATGAGAATAATGATAAGAATGTGAACTTTGGCATGTTAATGTATAATATGGGGCATATGGGTTATTGAAAAGGGGAAGTGAATGTGGTGACCTAAGACCACGCTATCTGAATGCGGTGACCTAAGACCGCGATATCTGAATGTGGTGACCTAAGACCACGAAATCTAAAAGTGGTGACCTAAGACCACGAATTTTATAAGGGCGATGAGCACGTTGACTGCAGCGACTGCCTTCGATGGAGTGTAGCAGAAGGAGGGTCGACTTATTAGTCCCCACGGTGTGCAGGTTGGTACGGGGGAAGTGTAGCGGATGGCTATCTAGGTTTGGGTTTGGGTTGCATCATTATTTTTACTTGTTATTTGAATATGTATGTGATATGATATTGCATGCCTAAAATGTTGATTCTTAGTATTGGTTACACATTGAGTCTGTTTGACTCATCCCGTTGTGGGAACTATTTTCAGGTGACGATCAGTAATGGACCGGGTTCGACAGAAGCATAGGGATGGCCATGCACAGCAAGAAATTTACGATTTGGACTTTTATTTTATTTTAAGTATTTTAAATTTTAAAGTTTGAATTATTTGATGTAATAAGGCCATAGTTGAATTTCTTTATTCTTACTTTTATTTGTTATGACTGCGAACTATTTTTAATTAATGGATTGAGTAAATTTATTTCAAAACAACCCTAAACGTTTTGTCACCTAAAGTAAAGAATTTTTAGTGAAATAAACTTGTTTTCAATTCAAGTCCAACCCAAAACAATCTTTCTTTCAAAACACACAAGTTTTCCTAAGTCACAAAAGAATTTGAAACGGTTTACACCAGGGAACATACCAGATCCGGTCAAGGCTCGTGGGCCGGGTTTGGGGTGTTTCAATTTGGTATTAGAGCCCAGTTTGAAACTCTCGGCCTGTGGTTTAGGGCCCAAAACGTTTTGAAATCGAGCCCAAATGAGTTTTATGAAAATATTTTTGGAAGTAAGCAGGTTTTCTGGCATGGCACCTAAGTCTCCGACCCGAAGTCCACCAGGTAAGTACCCTTAACCTTTGGGTGATTTATATTGTGATCTGTATAAGGGTAGAAATAGAATGGAACGTAGATTAGTATGATAGGTACTTGAACTATAAGGCTAGCTTACCCCAACAGTTACATAAGACTTAAATGCTTAATAAAACAAACCTGTGTCTAAGTCGCCGAGTTAGGGTGTGGTAACCATTGTGCACATGTCTAGGATTGGATCCAGAAGAGCCTGGTATTTAAGCAGTCCTAGTGACTCACCTCCTCTTTGCAGGAATCCTACTTGGTGCGTAGCTTCGGTTCACCCTAACCAAGAGGACTCAGTCACAGGCTAAACCCAATAACTAAAACCCGAAAGGGATTAGCCACATTTTTATGGAAACCCTAGTTTTAAAATGACTAAATTACCCTTTTGATTTATACAAGCTATCCCATAAAAGTTTTCTGAAATATTTCTTGATTTACAAAATTACTAAAATACCCCTAGTGGTAAAATTACAAAAATGCCCTTGGTTTATGAAATTTTCAAATACCCACAGTTTTTATCAAAATTTCTTCCTTTATAAAATGTTCAAAGACTCTAACTTGCAAAATATTAAAATACTCCAACTTGGAAAATTTATGAAATTGCCCCTAACTTACAAAATTACCAAAATGACCCTGATTTCCAAAATTTTTGCAACATCACTAATTTGGAAAATAAAATTCTCAAAAATAACCCTCAAGTTTTATAAATTTTGAAATACCCCTGAATTATTAAACTTTACAAATTTACCCCGATTTGTAAAAATTTACTGAAATACCCCTGGAATTTCAAAATTTCAAAAAATACCCCGGGAATGCAAAATTACCAAAATACCCTTATTGACAAAATCCACAAGGAACCCTATTTTTGAAAAAAATTTACGAAAATACCCCTGTCGGGCAAATTACGAAAATACCCCTGGGTAGTGGAAAAACAGCAACAATGAAAACTACAACATTTCTCTGAATGAACGAAAGTTCATAATTGATTGATGAATGTATGAATGTAAAGACTGTATGCATGTATGAATACGAAAGAACCACTTCTAAAATTCTTTTCATAAAACTTCTTCGCAGGTAATCAGTGGAATAAAGGCTCATTCATAAAATTTCTTAATTAGATTAAAGCACGATTGTAGAAATGAGCTCTAGGGGACGTGGTTCTGGAATACCTTAATTGCCTTGTTCGTTGTAAAGTCAGTTCGTTCTTATGTGGCTAGTAAGGTGTATGGAACCTTGATTGTAAACTAAGAGAATGTGCCTAGAAAGTATGATAGTTTCTTAAGATCAGAGTCCGCAGTAGTAGCATAGTGTGGTGAGCTAGGAAGTACGACTGTTCGTTAGTAAGTAATTTCGAGGACGAAATTATTTTAAGGGGGTAGAACTGTAACATCCTAAAAATGGGCCTATGCATTTTTTATTTAAGTATACGAAATGGCATGTCTTGTGTGTTATGAATGTATTATGAACATTTTTGGAAACTTGGAAATGATTTAGAAATGTTAAGTTTCAAAAGAGGGAAGTGAACATTTCTGGAAACTTGGAAATGTAAGAAATGTTAAGTTCAAAAGAGGAAAGTGAACACTTCTGGAAACTTGGAAATGTAAGAAATGTTAAGTTTAAAGGAGGCAAACGAACATTTGTGGAAACTTGGAAATGTAAGGAAATGTAAGGAAATGTAAGGAAATGTAAGGAAACGTTTTAGGAAAAGTTAAGTTCTGAGGTTAAAAGAGGAAATTAAGGCAAGGTGGCCTTAAGAAAATTTATGGAGGAAATATGACATGAAATTGGGCTTGTAAAAGTGGCCTGGAAATGCCACTTAAAGGCTTAGCATGTGACGCCACCTACATGTGCAATTAGGCCAGGGTTCGAATCACTTAGGAAGCCGAAGAAAGCTTTTTTTTTTACGGCAACAAAAGGAAGAGATGGGCGGCTTGGGGAGTCTTTGGGAGGAGTTTAAGATGAGGTTTTATTCTTATTAAAATTCAGCTAAAAGGGGTGATAAATGTGGATATTATTTCTTTTATTTTGATAGATAAGGAAGAGATAAATGTAACATCCTGCAACTAGGGTTGTTTGTATTTTTTTTTTATCTTATTTTTATTTTAGTGATTGCCTGAGGAAACTTTATTTTTATTTTGGTGCGAACCTTGACATAAGAAATAATTTGGTAGAGTGGTTGAGGCGCTAGGATGATTAATGGTGCAGCAAGTCAGGGGTTCGAGCCACTGAGTTCGTGCCTGGAAGTTTTAATTTTTGCGCTAAGTAGGGTGTTGAGCTAGGAAGGTTTAAGAATAAAATTGGTGATCCTATAGCACAAAAGGCGCCTTGGCCGAGTGGCCAAGGGCGCTGTTTGAAGGCTGCGGCAACGAGGTCCGGAGTTCGAGTCTTGTTGGGCGTGCGGGCGTTTTAAATTTTTGTTTGGGGTTAAGGTGAAGGGGGGCGATTGAGGGAGTGTTTAAAGGTTTCTGGGACGGGTCAATGTCATGAAAGGAACATTGGCCGAGTGGTTGGGGTGTGGGGGTTTCTTCCTCACGTCTTGGGTTCGAAACCCCTGGGCAACAGATGGGTGTTTTGTTTTTGGCCTCTGGCATTAAATGTGTGAGGGAGCTAGCGAAGGAGTATGTAAAAGAAATTCTCGTCGAGACATGGCATGAAAGTCTCAGTAGCGGAAACGGCAGGGCGCTTGGGCATGTTCCTTCAGGTCCCGTGTTCGAGCCTTAGGAGTCGCACTTAGGGCATTTTAAGTTTTTACTTGTAGCGCGTAAGCTAAACGCGCCAATGAAGTAAGGCTTAAAAGAATTTTGAGAGGGCTTTATGTCATGAAATTCCAAGTGGCCGAGTGGCTGGGGCGTGACATTGCTCTAGGTCTCGGGTTCGAAACCCAGGAGCAGCACGCGTTATCCCTTTTTGTGTGCGTTCTGGCGTGATAGCTGGTGGCCTGCATGTGGCGCATGCATGCGTGGGAACAAAGATGGGTGGCTGTATTATTCTTTTTATTCTCTTATTGTTATCTTATTTTATTTGGAAGCATGGGTTAATTTTTTTGCCTCTTAATTTAATTGTTGAAAATAGAGAGCATATTATGGGAACATTAAATAATAATAATGTTGCACTCTTTTTCAATGGAGATGGGAGAATGTTTTAACAATGAAGTTTTATTATTTTTATGGTGTTGGGCAAGTAAAACAAAGGATGTAGCATGGCCGGCCATAAGGTTTGGCAAAAGTAACGCATGGCCAAAACTCATTGTGTTTCTTACTTCATTTTGTGCTAGCCGAATAGGGGAACATTAGGGGCTTGACATTCTCGGTTTTGAAGGTGTTTTAGGGGATGATCTTGGCTAACACCTTCTTCTTTGGTTTTTCCTCGGTTACTCAAGCCAAAATCCACTTTCCTCTCCTTTTTGTAACCTTGTAAGATTTTTCCGTTGAAGCATGCAAATCACCTTGTGCCAAAAGAGATACCTTGGTTGATATTTTGCTTGTTTGGTCGAATCCTTCTTAGTCCACACGTACCAAAGTTCTTTAAACCTCTTTTCTTCTTTTGGGCTACTTGGTCGAAGTTTTCCCTTAAAGAAAGGTATTTTCGAAGGTTGGTAAGTACTCCCCTTTGACTTCAGTTCCTTACCTCTCCTTTGATGTGCTGAAAGCATGAGTTAAAACACTTCTAAGGTGGGTCGATTTTTCTTTGCATAGGGTCTTATTAGTGTACGTTGTGTGTAGCCGCCACCGAGGAGCTAGAGGAACCTTTCGAGAACTTACTCTTCGAGGTAAGGCAATATGCCATTCAGCCATAGGCCACTTTCCATGGATATATTTTATAGCCGATTTTAACAAGGAACATGTATGGGTTTTCGACAGTTTCAAAGAATAGGAGGGGCTTCCCAAGATTTCAAATTCCTTTGATAAGTGGTTGTTTATATTCGACTATGGACCAAGTGTGGCATTTGAGTGATAACCGAATTTTGTACTATGATTTTAGGGGGCAAATCGGCTAAGAAATCAGAAGTTTTCGGGATTTCAATCACGTTGGTTCGTGTTAATAAAGGTTCGGCCTAAGGCCCTGTTTTGTTACGATATGACTGATCCTTTGGATTTGTTAGCTAATCAAATGAGACCCCCTTAATAATAACCTATAGTGGCCGAATATAAGTGCATTACGGGAATACGGTTCGAGACTTTTGTGATATCAAATAGCTTCGCGATTTCTCTTTAGATCTCCGACTAAATAGGTGTGTAAGCTCTTACACACTTTATTAGTATAAAATGTTATTTAATGATATTTATAACATCTCATGTGGTAACTTTGCCTAGTGGGCATAAGCTTGGTTCTCGGGTAAGTCCCTTATTACTCGATCTACGATATATGTTTTGTATGCCATCATATGCTGTTAAATGCTATGCTGTATACCAATGCGTGATATATGGGATCATGATACTTGTTATGTGAGCATGATGATGGTGGGATGGATGAGAGGGAGTAATGATCGTGCCGACGGACACCAGTGGTTTGGTACCACATTTCGTGACTTCGGTCACCAGAGGTTTGGCACCTCCAGAGGTTTGGCACCTCATAGCATCTCATCCCTGTGGATTAATTCCACTGTGGGTTGGCCCCACATTTGAGATACGGGATCGACGCCAGTGATTTGGTATCACACGATGGGTTGGCCCCATCATTTGATTGTGACTTCGGGTCACCAGTGGTTTGGCACCACCAGTGGTTTGGCACCACACGTATTGACGGATATCGTGACTTTAAGTCACCAGTGGTTTGGCACCACCAGTGGTTTGGTACCACACGGGGTAGAAAAAGGGGCATGGATGGCTAGGTTGGGTTGCATAATTGCATGTCATACTAATATCTTGTGTATGAGCGGTATTTCCGGGTTGGGGGATTTACACACTGAGTCTTGGTGACTCACCCCTTCCCATATCTTCTTGCAGGTGAGTAGATCGCGGAGACGGAGCCGGGGAGAACTCGAGGCGGCCATGTTTGTTTTGTGGACTTCAAATTTTATTTTGCCCCGCTTTAAGTTTATTATTCACTAAAATTCGATTGGGTTGTAATATGGCCGCTTATTATTTTGGATGTTTAGGTAGTTGTTTTTACTTTATTATATAACTGATGAACTTATGAACTGTTAAGCAAATCGGTTAAAGATAACGTTTTCAAAATAAGTACTCATATGCGTTTTCAAAAACGTTACCATCGAGTAACAAAATTTTCTAAGTTATCGATGACTCTAATGTTTTAAAAATATAAATGATCAAATAGTTTCAAAGGAAAAGGAAAAGTTTTCAACTCAATCGTAATTACCAAACCAACCCATCTGAGTCTTAGCAAACACCATTTTATTTCCATTGAACCTTTCAAAACGTTTTTACTCCGTGACATACCAGATCCGGTCAAGGTTTGTGGGCCGGGTTTGGGGTGTTACAATTTTTGGTATCGGAGCTCGGTTCAAAAACTCGGCTGTGAGGGCCCATGGCCTAAAAATGTTTTCCTAGATAGGCTTTTGAGAACCTTTATGAAAATGGTTTTATTTGAACAACATGGCGTCGAGTCTCCGGCACCGATCCGCTCGTGTAAGTATTTCTAATCTATGTGTGAATGATTATCTGAAAAGGGGGTAGAAATGGGACGTAGATAGTGTGAAAGGTATGTGAACTTTAGGGCTAGTTTACCCCAAACAATCGCATAAGATTTTAATTGCCTTAATAAACAAACCTATGACTAGGACGCCGAGTTAGGGTGTGGTAATCCTTGTACGCATATCTAGGATTGGATCTGGAAGAGCTTGGTATTTAAGCGGTCCTAGTGACTCACCTCCTCTTCGCGGGAATCCTACCTGGTGCGTAGCTTCGGTTCACCCTAACCGTGAGGACTTGTTCGTGGGCTAAACCCTATTATTAAAACCCGAAAGGGAATTAGCCGCGTTTTGATAAAAACTCTGGTTTTAAAGACTTCCCTCAAACTTGTGAGATTTATATTACAAAATTCTCTTGATTTATGGACATTTTAAAATACCCTTAGTGGTAAATTACAAAAATGCCCCTAGTTTTAAAATCTACCAAGTTACCCCAAAATTTTAAAATTTTCCCTTAATTTACAAACATACCCAAAAACCTTAATTTGCAAATATCAAAAATGCCATGATTTTGGAAAATTACGAAATTGCCCCTAATTTGGAAATTACCAAAATGACCCTGATCTTTAAAGTTTTTGCAACACTACCAACTTGGGAAGACAATTTCTCCAAAAGAACCCCCAAGTTTTGTAAATTTCTAAATTCCCTTGATTTGTCAAGATTTACAAATTTACTCTGTTTATTTTTACCAAAATACCCCTGTAGGGTAAATGACGAAAATACCCCCGGGCTAGGAATTGGACAAAAAGGGTGATGGAATAAGTGAATGTGTATCTTCGAATTATGATAGAAGACTTGAAACTTGTTTGATCGAAAGAACAACTTCTTAACTTCGCCCATAAAATTCTTTGCTAAGGATCAGTGGAACATTGGCTAACTCGTAAAACTTTTTAAGACAGATTGCGCTATAAGAAATGAGTTCTAGAGGTCGCGGCCGTCGGGGATGCGGTAGGGGCCGGATGGCCATGTCAGAACCATTTAGGTCGGGCCAAGGATCGGATAATGAGATGCCACCTCCACCATCACCCCCAACTTTTGGTGTTGGACATCAGGATCAGACGGGGGGTGAGTCAGTATCGCAGGCTATGCTGCGTGTTTTAGAGATGATGGCTGGGACCGGTAGAGGTATTTCGGGGTGTGTCAGGTGTCGCACCCAGTACGGCCGAATATTGGTTAGAATCGACCGAGAGGATCATGGACGATCTCGATTTAACAAATGAGGAGAAGCTGAAAGGAGCAGTGTCGCTTCTAAAAGGTGAGTCATACCAGTGGTGGCTCACGGTTCGAGATGGTGCTAGGCAGATGACCTTACTTGGGAATACTTCAAAGCTACTTATCAGAAGAAGTATGTGGGCACCAGCTACACTGATACTCAGAGGAAAGCTTTTCTAGGATTGGTACAAGGAAATAAGTCGGTATCTGAGTATGAGGCAGAATTCCTGAGGCTGAGCCGCTATGCTCGGGGAGTTGTGTCAAATGAGCATGATCGTTGCGTCCGTTTTGAAGACGGACTTAGGGATGATTTAAGGTTGTTAATTGCTCCACAGCAGGTGCGTGAGTTTGCTGTTCTGGTAGAGAAGGCTAAGGTAGCCGAAAGGGTCAGAGAGTCTGTGAGACAGAACTATGATAGGAACAAGCAGAAAAGAGGTGTTGGGTCATCTGGATCGGGAAATAATGCACAAAAAAGAGCCAGGCAGAGTGGGTCGAATCAGGCTGGAAGGCCCATGGCTTCTAATCAGATCCGGTCAAGGTTTGTGGGCCGGGTTTGGGGTGTTACAATAAAAGAGGATTATTATTAGTATTATTTTTATTAGGAGATTAGAGATAAATATTGGATTAAGTTTTGTTGATAATTAAAGTGATAAATCAAGGGATAAAGTTATCAAAATAGAAGAGTGGTGGCCAAGTAAAGAACTCTAGCCTAGTAAATTCGGCTATAAAGGAAAAGAGAGGCCATTATGTATTATTTTCTGTTCTTTGAAAGCCTCTGCCGAATTCTCTTCACCAAATTCTCTTCTTCTTTTATTTTTGCCAAGCCGGAATACCTTGTATTCTAGCCGAATCCTCCATCTTTATTCTTCCTTCTCTTTTCTTTCTAATCCCTCCAAAAGCCGAAAGTTGTGAGAGCATCATTTAGCCATAGTCGAATCTCTGAAGGTTGAAGTGAAGGTGCAATCGATTTCTTCAAGTAAGGGTAAGAACTAGATTCGGTTTCCTTTCTTTCCTTTTTAGGCCTGTCGAAATTTAGGGACTAATCCCTCATATTGTATTTTGGACGAAACTATGGAAGGTGAATTTCGAGATTTCAGATCTAAGGTATTTTGGCATCTCCATTAATCAGGAAGAGAGTTTCGGGATTTAAAGATTTAAGGTAAGACATATGTATATTCGGCCAAAGGCCATATTTTATGTTTTAATGTTAGATTAAATCTAACATATGGTTATAGGAATTTCGACATCCTTAAGGGAGCAAGGATCAATTTCGGGAATTTTATCACAAGGTAAGTGGATATGTAATCGGCCAAGGCCCTATCTTAGTACTTAGATCTATTTGCTTTAACCGAAAACTAACCAATTCAAGGGATCTAGTGACTAGCCGATTTCAAAAGGGAAGAATACGAGTTTTCGGGATTTGAATAGTCATCAAAGGTAAGTTTTAAGAATACAAATCCTACTAGGATTTGGTTTTATAGCCAAATAGGCTTTATGCTAATATATTAAGGTTGGCCGAATGTAGGAATTGAGATCTAAGGCATTAGATCAAGCTTTTCGGGATTTAAGTGAACCGCTAAGCAAATCAGGTGTGTACCCAACCCTAAGTTTTGATATGTTCATGGCTAAGTTTAAATTAAATGTAATATTAAGAATGTGAAAATATGGCTAAGTACCATGCTATGGTAGAAAGTACTCAGGTACGTTTCCTACTCCCAATAGGATTATGAAATATGTTATAAACATGAGAATAATGATAAGAATGTGAACTTTGGCATGTTAATGTATAATATGGGGCATATGGGTTATTGAAAAGGGGAAGTGAATGTGGTGACCCGAGACCACGCTATCTGAATGCGGTGACCTAAGACTGCGATATCTAAATGTGGTGACCTAAGACCACGAAATCTGAAAGTGGTGACCTAAGACCACGAATTTTATAAGGGCAATGAGCACGTCGACTGCAGCGACTGCCTTCGATGGAGTTAGCGAAAGGATGGTCGACTTATTAGTCCCCACGTGTGCAGGTTGGTACAGGGGAAGTGTAGCGGATGGCTATCTAGGTTTGTGTTTGGGTTGCATCATTATTTTTACTTGTTATTTGAATATGTATGTGATATGATATTGCATGCCTGAAATGTTGATTCTTAGTGTTGGTTACACATTGAGTCTGTTTGACTCACCCCGTTGTGGGAACTATTTTCAGGTGACGATCAGTAATGGACCGGGTTCGGCAGAAGCTTAGGGATGGCCATGCAGAGCAAGAAATTTACGATTTGGACTTTTATTTTATTTTAAGTATTTTAAATTTTAAAGTTGGGATTATTTGATGTAATAAGGCCATAGCTGAATTTCTTTATTCTTACTTTTATTTGTTATGACTGCGAACTATTTTTAATTAATGGATTGAGTAAATTTATTTCAAAACAACCCTAAACGTTTTGTCACCTAAAGTAAAGAATTTTTAGTGAAATAAACTTGTTTTCAATTCAAGTCCAACCCAAAACAATCTTTCTTTCAAAACACACAAGTTTTCCTAAGTAATAAAAGAATTTGAACTCGTCTTTCCTAAGGAACATACCAAATCTGGTCGAGGCTCGTGGGCCGGGTTTGGGGAGTTTCATTCAACTTATTAAATTATTAAGTCTAGCATATGTGTATGTCAACAACTTAGTATTTTTAATAAGAAGAAAAATAGATTATGTGAGTTAATAGTAATATTTCTATACTAAAATAGTTTAATCACATAAATCATAAGATTATGAAAGGTAATGAAATTCTCTCGAATTATTACAAACTTTAACCCAATTTTCTCAAATATAGATTAAACAAGCATCATTCAGAAATTGTGTCAGTTAATTACGGTTCGATTAGGATTTAATAATTAATTCAATTGTATCCCTACATTTATAATGCATGAATAACATAATCATACTTTTTTCTAAATGCTTAAACAACAGAGGCACATAACATCATTAACAACATTAATAATCTAATCTATGGAAATTAAATTATTCTAACATTGAAGGAATTAAGCAACCATGATTATATTAAAAACATAAGCTTCAGTTACAAACATGTTTCTTAAATTGAACAACAAAATAAAAAAGTAAAGGGGGAAATGCGAAATCGTTTTCAGTGGTTCTTTGAGGGACAACTTACTTTGCTCCTCGTTTGTGCTTCACTTCTTGTCGTAGCAATCAAGCCAAAAATGCTCCCCCTTTGCTGAATGGAGCTACTCTTAAGTCTTGCAAAACTCTCTTGAAAAGTGAAAGAATGGAAAAGAGAGAAAAGAGAGAATAATGGATGAATGAGGGATGATGAAATGAGAGAATGAAGGGAGGTATTTATACTAGGAGGGGATAGCTTGAGTTTCCTAAAAATAGCATGTCAATCCCTCCTTCTATGGCCGACCACCTTGAAAAGAGGAAAAGGAATGGATGAGTTTCTTAAAAATAGCTAGTCCAAGGCTTGATTTAATGGATGGAGTTGAATGATCAGTTAGAAAAATATTTGGGGCTGTTGTGTGATTTTTAAACAAGTCTAGAGACCCTCGTTTAATTAATCCATGGATGGTTGGGCTTATTATAGTTGAATTTGGGCTTTTTCTTCCTTAATGAATGGTTGGACTTCAAAAATAAGCAGCAGACTTGTAACCCCTCAAACCGGGCCTAGACGTTATAGCCCAATCTAAGTGATCAAATTGGCCATGGAAATGGCCAAAACATGAGTTGAAATAAAAAGATTTTATTTTGAAATCACGTATTTAATATTTCCTTAGAATTCATTTGTTTAAACCACAATCTTGAGAAGTAATCTTGTTTATTATTTGAACTATGTTATAATTATTTTAAAATTTTAGATTCGAGAAAATGAGTTTGCGAGAAATGGATTTTATTAAGAAAAGATCAAAACAATTTATCCATATTAAAAACCGATGCAAAAAGTCCAATCGTTCATAGGCTTTTAAAAATAAAGCATCCATGCCATAGTTCAATGATAAAACACAAATTAAAGTCCCAAAATAAAATTTAAAAGCCCACAAAAGTCCAAAAATAATAAAATAGTCCATAACCATAAAAATCATCTATTTCTGAGAGCCACTCTGATGTCTGAATCTGAGTCCTAGCCACGAGGATTATCTAAAACACATAAGTAATGTGGGTGAGCTTTTAAAGGCTTAGTGTGAGATCACCACATAATATGCATATATTTGCAAACATATCAACTCATATATCAAACATGACATAATCATACATCATCAAGATTATGGAATTTATCATTGATAACTATGCATGAACATATTGATGCAAATTTCAAAACGATGTAGGTTTTATAAAAATTGCTACCATCTCTGCCAGTGTAACGCCCCAAAAATATAGGGTCTTTAATATTTCATGTTCTGAAAAATTGCTTATTAGCTTCAATGGCTAAGTGTTTTGGGTGTGTATGGGGGTATTTAGGAAGCCTGGGTTCATGTATGGCCTTTGGCAAAATTTTGATTTTTGCTCTTTTGGGAAACTTGGATGTTAGCTTGAAGGGCATATATTAAGTTGTGGTTGTTTTATGACACAAGAGACCTTGTGTAACACCCTACACCCGACCCAGACATCATGACCGGATCTAGCGTGCCACATCAGGTGTTGTTTGAAAACTTTGTGTTCGTTGGAAAACTCATTTACAAAACAAAACTTACTATAATTAAGAAATCCCATTTTTTTGTTGCTTGCTAGCAAAAGAAGTTCTACTCGAATTAATTCCCTTTCGAAAACATATTATTATGCATGTATTATTTTGGTTTTAAAAAAAATCTTGTCTGTTACGGAAATTGGTTTAAACAGTTGCGAAGACATGATATTTTAGAAACAGTTGTTATTGTTTTAAAAACTCGTTTTTAATAAATTAGCAGTAATTAAAGAAATACCAAATTAAAGTTAAAAACAATCCCAATGGCCTTATTACAAAAATTATTAACCCAAAAATTAAAGTAAAGTAAACTAGAACAAAACTACTAAATTAACCCCAAGAACGTACAGGACGCGTGTGGCCACCTCCGAGTCCCTCGTAGCTCCAAATCCTCTAAGGACGGGGATTACCTACACAGTTAAAAAGAAGGGTGAGTTACAAGAACTCAGTGTGTAATCCCCTTATTACAACCACAGTTTGGGCCCAAGCCCATACAGTGTCAATCTGGGCCCAAGCCCTACTCAGTAACGGTCTGGGCCGAAGCCCTATTCAATAACAGTCTAAGCCGAAGCCCTATTCAGGAACAGTCTGGGCTGAAGCCCTATGATATGTAGAACAAATATGTACCCAAACCAGTCCAACCAACACAACACTCGTACCAACCAACACACCTGTGGGGACTAAGTCAACCCACCGAACCAGCACACCAATAACGCAGACCAGCTGCTAATAACAGTATACGTGGCTAAGCCACTAAATCGGTATAACGTGGCATAAGCCACTAAATCAGTATGACGTGGCAGAGCCACCAGTACAGTGCTACCTCCAAATCCATAACCCAACCCATGTTATATGCCATGTCACAATTAATTCATGTAAACAGTGCATCATCATAGTCATCAATCAACTAGTTACTATTCATACATCGATGATCTTACCACTAAGGGTGAGACGGTCATTGGAGGTAAAACGGTAATTTTGCCCCTCGAGGGTATTTCGGTAATTTTACCCCTCAAGCGTATTTCAGTAATTTTACCTACCAAGAGTATTTCGATAATTTACCCACCAAGGGTATTTCGGTAATTTTTCCCCTACAACGACCTTTCCGAAGGCCTAATGTCGCCTCGAGCGACTCATTTTCCATTTCCGGTCGATACGATGCAATTGGACCTAAAACCCAATTTCGTCCCATATAGGCCCACACGCTCGTGCAGCCCATTCTATTCGTTTTTAGTCTCGGTTCTGCAGACTTCGCAGTCGCATCAATCAACTGACACTTTTCATCATTTTCGCTCATATAGGCCCGTTAACCTGTTGGGCCCATTTAGCCCGCTTCGGCTCGACAAGGCCCATTATGGCCTCAATTCCCCGAGAGTGTTCGTGACACTCTCAACGGTCTATCGCCATCACTAGTGGCTCGGTTTATCCCTACAAGCGCTCGCACGCTCGAGTGATCTCAGTTGTCAGTATTTCGGCTTCTCAGTATTTCGACATTTAGCCGATGCACAGATCATGACAATAGTAGATTATGGAGAGGTGTGAGGTTACACACCTGATACGGATTGCGGTTCGCGACACTTTTCGAGGCAGCTGAGAGCACAGTTGACTATTAGTTAGTCTTCACCCTTGCTAAACCAAAATATAGAAATACCTTATCTTTTGCCTTCACTTACCACAGAACGACAAACCCCTTGCTATGGGAGAGTGTTCTGCTTACACCACCTAATTAAAGAACCGAGTACCTAGCAAAAAGAACCAATTAAAAACATTGTTCCAAAAAAACAAAAGAAACGGCCTTTCGGCCCCAAGGAACTCAAAATGATAAAGATAAAACTACCATCCCTATTTGGCCACAGTCACACTTACCAACCAATTTTTGAGATTCGAAGGCTGAATGAACGGTGATGAGGGTATGCTTAAACACTACTAGGTTTCGCCTACACCAAAGAGAAAGTGCTTCGGCTTATGCTTTGCAGGGAGAGGAGAAAGAATAATAAGAGGACGGGAGAGAGTGTTGTATTCAGCCACAGAAAGAAGAATACAATGAAGAGGAAAGAAAAAAGAGTGGATGTAGATGCTTACCAAGTTTGGCCAGCAGAAAGAGAACCAAAGTTTCAGACAATTTGATGTTCAACCAAAGGGAAATCAAATAGGAAGAAGTGTGGCTATACGGCCTAAAGAGAAGAAAAGCAATGGTCTAAACGTGAAGAGAGATGAGTAGAAGAAGATTCGACCAACAAGTGCCTAGGCTAATAGCAACAGAAAAGGAAAGAATGCACGAGAGGTAAGAAAGAGAAGAGAAGGAAAAGTGCACAAATTGCTTCCAAAGAGAAATCCCGAAAAGAACAAAAGAAGAATTCGCATAACACAAAGGGAGTTTTCGGTTTGCACTCACACTCAAGCTGCCGAAAAAATGCTCCTAATTCACCCCCTAGCCTAAATCACCCCCTAAGGCACACTCCCAAATTCGGCCACTACTCCTTCACTCCTCAACTCCCTGATTTCCTCCACTTTCTTCTCCTAATTTTGCTCTCCTTCATCCTTTTGAAACATTTGACCTAGTCTCCAACTCCCCTTGAAGAGTTCAATCTGAACTCTGCTTCCTCTTCTCTTAATTCATAAAATAAAAGCTTCCATTTGTAGCTTGTGGGATTCGAACCCCACAAGCTCATCTTGTGCTACATAAACACACACAAATATACTTGAGCCCTACTTCCAACAACCCTCTCCACTTTAGGGTCAAAAACCAAAATTTTTTCGAGGCTCAAACTCGAACCCAGGCCTCTTTAGGACCCCCAAACACACTAAAATAGCTAGCCAAATAAGCACAACATGAATTTAAGCAAAACTACAAACCCCTAACTTTTGGGGTGTTACAACTCTACCCCCCTTAAAGAAATTTCAGCCTCAAAATTTACCTGGTCAAAAGAGATTTGTGTATTGTTGTCGCATCACCTCCTCAGACTCCCACGCGGCTTCCTCTGAACCGTGATTATACCACAGCACCTTGACTAATGGAACAGATTTCCTTCTCAGCAGCTTAACATCACGGTCCAAAATCTGCACCGGTTCTTCCTTAAATGTTAGATCAGGTCCTACCTCAATCTCCTCCACTGGAACTATATGATAAGGATCAGAACAGTAGCGCCTCAGCATAGAAACATGGAATACATTATGTATCCAGTTTAACTCAGGAGCCAGCTCAAGCTGATAGGCGACTGGTCCTACACGCTTTAATATACAGTAAGGTCCGATGAATCTGGGGCTCAGCTTTAATACCCAGAGCTTCGAGTAATACTCTCCAAAATCGAGATGTGAACCTAGGGTCCCTGTAACGACCCGAATTTGGGCCTAGTAGAATTGGGCCCATTGGGCCTTATGCGTGGGAGCGTTTAACATTTTTGAGAACATGAGAACGGCATTTATGCAAGTCGGACCTATTAAGTGAGTGATTTTGGAAGGTTGGGGGGCTTCTATGAAGCCCTGGGTTCAAACTTTGGCTTTAGGGAAATTTTGGTTTTAGGTGAATAAAACCCTGGGAGTTAGAAGGTAGGCTTTAAGAATAAAATATGGAGAAAAATGACACAAGGAATGGAGTGGTCTAGTGGCAAGGCGTCATTAAGGGGATAAGTGAGTGCTTGGGTTCAAGTCTTGGCGCTTGCATTTTATTTTGATTTATTTTTAAGTGAACTTAGACTTTGGCCCATAGGTTTATATTTAGTTGCGCATACTTTAAGACACAAGAGGAGCTTGTGGCCTAGTGGCTAGCGGCGTAGATTCTGCTACATTGGAGCCTGGGTTCGAATATCATGAGTAGCAAAAAGGGGATATTTATTTTGCTAAGTTGGAGCGGCAAGAGTTTGTGTTGGATTTAAACTCTACTGAAGGAGGGATCCCACATCGGAAAGCTAGCAAGAGGGAAGGTAAGAAGCTGGCTATAAATGGAGCTGTCTATGAGGAGGGGAAACATACCTGGTTGGCATTGGGCATAGGAGCATTCGGAGTGCAGATTAGCTTCAGATTCCTATCAGGTGTGTATTTCGCCCTACTCTAGTTGTAGATCGGCAAATGCTGAAATGCCGGTCACATGGCGATGGTAGCCACACGAGCGTGCGAGCGCACGTGTAGGGGCTTCGACGCGATAGTTGAGGCCATCATGAGTATTCTTGTGGGTTACGCTATTTGGGCCTCGATGGGCCAAGTGGGCCCAATGGGCTCGTGGGCCCATATGAATAAGTTGTATGATTGTGTAGTAGATGTTGGATTAGACTATGGGAATCTCATATATGTGGCTAGGTTTGGGCTAAACGGGCCACACGAGCGTGTGGACCCATTTGGGCCGAGAATTGGCATTAGACCCATTCGCATCGTTATCTCTGTTTAGAATACCCTTGGTTTACAAAATTATTGAAATACCCTCAGTTTGCGAAAATTACCGAAATACCCCTAATTTGTGAAATTACGAAAATACCCCCAATTTACAAAATTACCAAAATACCCCCAATTTGCAAAATTACCAAAATACCCCTGATTTACGAAAATACTAAAATACCCCTGGTTTATGAAATTACTGAAATACCACTGGTTTGCAAAATAACCGAAATACCCCTAATTTACGAAATTATTGAAATCCCCTTGGTTTACGAAATTACCGGAATACCCTTGGTTTGCAAAATTACTAAAATACCCCTGGTTTACGAAATTACCGAAATACCCCCGATTTGTGAAACCCTAGTTTAAAAAATTATCGAAATACCCTTGGTTTGCAAAATTACCGAAATACCCCTGGGTTGTAAAATTACCGAAATACCCTTATAAGGTAAAATGACTGATTTGCCCTTGTAGGTAAATGATCGACTTGTGCAATGAGTGGACTAATTTGACTCTGGTTGTATGACTGATATGCTTTTATTACATGTTTAAATAATTGTTACTGAGCATGGCCATTTTGCATACACGTGTAATGATTGAGCATGATATACACGACATATTGCATGGGATTGGGATTATTAATACGGAGGAAGTGCTAATAGGATCGCATGGTCGCTTGACGACTGTGGATCCATCGAAGGTTATATAGCCATCGCAGGCTTTTTAGCCACCGAGCAGCCATGCTGCACCGATAATGTTACTGAGGGCTGTGTGTGATTAATATGCCTTCGTGCCGTAATTATGGGCTTTTGCCAACCGAAGGCTTTCTGTCGATATTATGGCTTTGTGCCAATCGTATTTACCGTGGCTATGTGCCTAACTTATATATCGATGACTCTGTGTCGATCATATTTACCCAAGGCTGTGTGCCGACTATATTACCGTCGCTGATGGCTATGTGCCAAACATAATACAGTCACTGATGGCTTTGTGCCAATTGTAATACCGCTACTGAAGGCTTTTTAGCCACCAAGCAGCCATGCTGCACCGATAAGTTAGTGCCGCAACCGGTGCTACATAAGGAATATTCGGATGGGTGGGTTGATTAAATCCCCACAGGAGTGTACGGTTGGACAGGAGACGGAGTGCAGGGTTGGTATGGGCATTAAGGCGTTGCATATATGAATTATATTACAAAGATGGGCTTAGGCCCAGATATTTATGATATGTGACATATGATATGGGTTAAGGCCCAACGAGGCTATTTTGGGCTAAGGCCCAGTTGCCACCGTTAATGTAATGGGCTTCGGCCCGGATTGTTGTGATGCATGTTTATACTGATGAGGGTTGTACACACTGAGTTTTCGCAAACTCACCCCCTCTTTTTAATTTTTCTTAGGTAATCCTCGGTAAGCGGTTCAACGTTCTGGAGGACTCAGAGGTGGCCACACTACGAGCAGTTTGGATTTCAGTATTTTACTCTTCTTTAATTTGGGTTAATATTTTGTAATAAGGCCTCTACTAAATTTTGGGTTTTTAGTTTTGGATTTTTAATTTATTATGTTTTAAATCTGCTAAACATTGAATCGTGGTTTCCAAAACAATATCTATTTTCAAAACACTAGCTTTCGCAATTGAGTTGTAAATATCACGTTTCCATAAATCAATTGTTTTAAATTAAGCTTCCGCATCGAACAAGGTTTTGAAGGTAATGACTTCTTAAAAAATGTCGATTATTAACAATCGCAAACTGGAACTTTTGTTTTTAAATATCAAGAAGGGTTTTCAATGAAAACGCAGTTTTCGAAAAACACCTCAATGTGACACGCCAGATTCGGGCCTAACTTCTAGGCCGGGTTTGGGGTGTTACAGTCCCTGTCCGAAATGATGGACACTGGCACCCCATGCAACCTCACAATTTCCACCACGTACAACTTGGCCAACTTCTGCAATGAGTAATTAGTGCGAACTGGTATGAAGTGGGATAATTTAGTTAGCCGATCAACAATTACCCATACTAAATCTTTCTTAGTAGGCGTTAGGGGTAGCCCACTAACAAAATCCATGGTTACCCTCTCCCACTTCCAGAGTGGAATCTTAACAGGTTGCAGCAGTCCCGAAGGCAGTTGATGCTCAGCCTTCATTTGATGGCATGTCAAACACTTACTTACAAAATCAGTAACCTCACGCTTAAGTCCTGGCCACCAGTACAGTTCACGTAGGTCTCAGTATAGTTTGTTTCCGCCTGGATGCATAGCGTATGGGCTACTATGCACCTCCCGTAGAATCGACTGCCTTAACTCAGAGTCCCTCGGTACACAAACTCTTCCATGAAAACATAATACTCCTTCACTATTCAGCCCAAAATCCTCAGTCTCTCCCTTCTTCACCTGATGGAACCGATGAACCAACGACTCGTCCAACATCTATTTCTCTTTAATTTGAACTACCCACATCGGTTTTACTTGAAGTTCAGCTAGCAGACTACCATCCTCAAATAGGCTGATACGAGCAAACATTGCTCTTAGATCAGATACCACTTTACGACTCAGTGCGTTCGCTACCACGTTGGCTTTTCCCAGATGGTACTCAATCGAGCAGTCATAATCCTTAAGCAACTCTATCCATCTTCGTTGCCTGAGGTTCAACTCCTTCTGAGTAAGGAGGTACTTGAGACTTTTATGGCCGACATAAACGATCGACTTCTCCCCGTACAAGCAGTGTCTCCAAATCTTTAGTGCAAATACCACCGCAGCTAATTCTAGATCATGAGTGGGATAATTTACCTCCTGTGGCCTAAGCTGACGGGATGCATAAGCCACCACCTTACCCTCTTGCATTAGCACACAACCCAAAACCGTGTGCGACGCATCATAGTAAACAACAAATTTCTTACCAGCCTCTAGCTGAATTAATACTGGAGCTTCAGTCAGAATCTTCTTTAGTTTCTCAAAACTCTCCTGCTGCTTATCAGTCCAAACAAACGGTACTCCCTTACACAGTAACTTAGTTAGGGATGCAGCAATAAGTGAAAACCCCTCAACGAACTGTCTGTAATAACCGGCCAGACCCAGAAAACTTCAAATTTCAGATACCAATTTCGATGGCTTCCAATCTAATACGGCCTCCACTTTCCGAGGATCAACCCTAATCCCCTCGGCAGACACGACATGCCCCAGAAATGTTACCTCTCGTAACCAAAACTCGCACTTGTTGAATTTGGCATAAAGTTACTTTTCCCTCAATATTTGCAACACAACCCGAAGATGTGAAACATGTTCCTTCTCAGTTCACGAATACACTAGAATATCATCTATAAACACCACCGCGAACCAGTCTAAGTAGGGTTGGAAGACCCGGTTCATCATATCCATGAAAGCAGTTGGTGCATTCGTTAATCCAAACGGCATATCCAGAAACTCGTAGTGTCATAACGAGTTTGGAATGCAGTCTGCCGCCTTGACCCTTAGCTGATGATACCCCGATCTAAGATCTATCTTGGAGAAAATCGCGACTCCTCGTAGCTGATCAAATAGATCGTCTATTCTCGGTAAAGGGTACTTGTTCTTAATCGTCAGTTTATTCAACTGACGATAATTAATACACATGTGCATTGAACCATCCTTCTTCTTTACGGACAACACCGGTGCTCCCCATGGTGACACACTCGGTCAGATGAATCCTCGATCCAGTAGCTCCTGAATCTGAGCCTTTAATTCTACCAGCTCCTTCGGTGCCATCCTATAAGGGGCGATGGACACAGGAGCCATTCCTGGTAAGAGCTCTGCCGAATTCGACCTCACAGTTTGGAGGCAACCCCAGAAGCTCTTCTGGAAATACATCTGAAAATTCCTTTACGGTCCTGACATCCCCAACAGAAAAATCCTTAACATCAGTTGTGCTGATATAAGCTAGGAACGCCTCGCACCCTTTGCGAACTAGCTTCTCGGCCCTTAATGCGGAGATCACATTAGATAAACAATCCCTTCACTCCCCTATCATGACCACCTTTTCAATATTCGCAGACTTCAATACCATACGCTTGGCAGCACAATTCGAATTCGCACGGTGTTTCACTAACCAGTCCATGCTCAAAATGAGATCGAACTCGCCAAATGGCAGTTCCATCAAATCCGTCGGTAAGACAACCCGTTGGACCTCTAGAGGCACATTTCTAAACAGCTTATTCACTATAGTCGACTGTCCTAAAGGACAAATCACCGACATTTCTCTATCAGCAAGTTCAAACTGTATACCAAAAGTTCCAGACACAGTACATGCAACATAGGAGTGCGTTGACCCAATATCAATCAAAGCTATGAATGGTATATCATGAATGAAGAACGTACCAGTTATGACGTCAAGTGCGTCACCATCCTCTCAATGCCGAGCAGTATAAACCAACCTTGGCTGTCTCGCCTCTGTATTACCAGCACCTCTACCCGGTGCTCCCCGACCTCGTCCAAACCCATTTCCCCCTCTAGCTAGACCACGACCTCTCGGTGGCTGTTGACCACCTCTTCCTGGCTGTACATAACCCTGACCTGCAGCTTGCATCTGAATAGGCCTCTAAGTACAGTCTCTAACCTAATGGTCCCTAGAGCCACATCTGAAACACGCCTCAGTTCTTTTCCAGCACTCTCCTAAATGAGATCTCCCACAATCAGCACAAGGTTACGGTCTGATTGCAACATTAGGAACCCTAGCTCGGGCTGACCCATCAAACCTAGGCCTCTTCCCAGGCCTACCAGAAGAACTTGAAGGCCTAAAATTCCTCTTACTTCTGCCCCTATCCTGCTCACGGTTCTGACACTCTGAGCGTTTCACATCCTTAGCAATCTTAGCCTTCTCAATCGGAGCAGCGAAGTCTCTTTCTCTTTGCGGAGCTATCAGTACCCGCAACTCATCACAGAGACCATCCTCTAATCGTACACGACGCTCATACTCAGTCACGATGATGCCCCGAGCATACCGGCTTAATTGCAGGAACTCTGCCTCATACTCCGCTACAGACTTATTTCCCTGAACCAGATTCAAAAATTCCTTTCTCCGGGAATCACATAACTTGCCCTGACATATTTTCCTTGGAAAGAAGCCTTAAAGAAATCCCAAGTCACCCGGTCGGCCTGCGTGCCTTCCCTCATGGTCGCCCTCTACCACGGCCACGTGTACCCCGTCCGCGACCTCTTGCGCTCATGTCGACGTAGCGTGTTTTCTGATTAAAAGTTTTATGAATCAGCTTATAGTTCATGTAATTATTAACAAGTATGTTATGAAAAACGGTAATTAAAGCTGTTCTTGCAGACCTCATTTACTACAGTTTGAGTCTCCTATAGTCTCAGTTTCTCTAACTAAAGAGTTTCAGTGTACTACTACTATTCCTAGTATTTCCCAAAGTACAGTCATATCAATTTATAACAAAGTATAGAGTAAAGAGACTTACAGATTTGGTGCCGGAGACTCGGTGTGCCACACGTTCAGTAATACCGCTACTTTTTTAAACCAGAATTTAAATAAATTTGAAAATTTTCAAAACCCATTCACAGTCTAGTTTTGCAACCGGGCTCTGATACCACTAAATGAAACACCATACACCCGGTCCAAAAGTTATGACCAGATCTAGCGTGCCACATCAGGTGTTGTTTGAAAACTTTGTGTTCGTTGGAAAACTCATTTACAAGTCAAAACTTACTATCGTTCAGAAATCCCTTTTTTTCGTTGCTTGCTAGCAAAAGAAATTTTACTCGAATTAATTCCCTTTCGAAAACATATTATTTTGCTTTTAAAAAAAATCTTGTCTGTTACAGAAATTGGATTAAACAGTTGCGGAGACGTGATATTTTAGAAACAGTTGTTATTGTTTCAAAAACCCATTTTTAATAAATTAGCAGTAATTAAAGAAATACCAAATTAAAGTTAAAAACAATCCCAATGGCCTTATTACAAAAATTATTAACCCAAAAATTAAAGTAAAGTAAACTAGAATAAAATTACTAAATTAACCCCAAGAACGTACAGGACGCGTGTGGCCACCTCCAAGTCCCTCGCAGCTCGAAATCCTCTAAGGATGTGGATTACCTGTACAGTTAAAAAGAAGGGTGAGTTACAAGAACTCAGAGTGTAATCCCCTTATTACAACCACAGTTTGGGCCCAAGCCCATACAGCATTAATCTAGACCCAAGCCCTACTCAGTAACGATCTAGGCCGAAGCTCTATTCAATAACAGTCTGGGCCGAAGCCCTATTCAGTAACAGTCTGCGCCGAAGCCATATGATATGCAGAACAAATATGTACCTAACCCAGTCCAACCAACACACCACCCGTACCAACCAACACACCTGTGGGGACCAATCAACCCACCCAACCAGCACACCAATAACGCAGACCAGCTACTAATAACAGTATATGTGGCTGAGCCACTAAATCGGTATAACATGGCATAAGCCACTAAATCAGTATGATATGGTAGAGCCACCAGTACAGTGCTACCTCCAAATCCATAACCCAACCCATGCAATATGCCATGTCATAATTAAATCATGTAAACAATGCATTATCATAGTCATCAATCCACTAGTTACAATTCATACATCGATGATCCTACCACTAAGGGTGAGACGATCATTGGGGATAAAACGGTAATTTCGCCCCTCGAGGGTATTCTAGTAATGTTACCCCTCAAGGGTATTTCAGTAATTTTACCCACCAAGGGTATTTTGGTAATTCTACCCTTACAACGGCCTTTCCGAAGGCCTAATGTCGCCTCAAGTGACTCAATTTCCATTTTCGATCGAAACGATGCAATTGGGCCTAAAACCCAATTTCGGCCCATACGGGCCCACACCCTCATGTTGCCCATTCTATTCGTTTTCAGTCTCGGTTCTGCAGACTTCGCAGTCGCATCAGTCAACTGGCACTTTTCATCATTTTTGCTCATATGGGCCCGTTAACCCGTTGGGACTATTTAGCTTGCTTCGGCTCGATAAGGCCCATTATGGCCTCAGTTCCCCGAGAGTGTTCGTGACACTCTCAACGGTCTATCGCCATCACTAGTGGCTCGGGTTATTTCTACCAGCGCTCGCATGCTCGAGTGATCTCAGTTGTAGGTATTTCAGCTTTTCAGTATTTCAGCATTTAGCCGATGCACAGATCCTAACAATAGCAGTTTATGGAGAGGTGTGAGGTTACACACCTGATACGGATTGCGGTTCATGACACTTTCTGATGCACTTGGGAGCACAGTTGATTATTAGTGAGTCTTTACCCTTGCTAAACCAAAATTTAGAAATACCTTATCTTTTGCCTTCACTTACCAGAGAACGACAAGCCCCTTGCTATGGGAGAGTGTTTGGCTTACACCACCTGATTAAAGAATTGAGTACCTAGCAAAAAGAACCAGCTAAAAATGTTGTTCCAAGACAACAAAAGGAACAGCCTTTTGGCCCCGAGGAACTTTAAATCATAAAGAGAAAACTACCATCCCTATGCAGCCACAGTCACACTTACCAACCACTTTCCGAGATTTGAGGGCTAAATGAATAGTTAGGAGGGTATGCTTAAACTCTAATAGGTTCCACCTACACCAAAGAAAAAGTGCTTCGGCTTATGCTTTGCAAGCAGAGGAGAAAGAATAATAAGAGGACGAGAGAGTGTGTTGTTTTCGGCCAGAGAAAGAAGAATAGTGTGAAGTGGAAAGAAAAAAGAGAGGATGTAGAGGCTTACCAAGTTCGGCCAACAGAAAGAGAACTAAAGTTTCAGACGATTTGATGTTCGGCCAAAGGGAAATCAAATAGGAAAAAGTGTGGCTATACGGCCTAAAGAGAAGAAAAGAAATGGACTAAACGTGAAGAGAGATGAGCAGAAAAAGATTCGGCCAACAAGTACCTACGCTAATAGCAACAGAAAAGGAAAGAATGCACGAGAGGTAAGAAAGAGAAGAGAAGGAAAAGTGCACAAATTGCTTCCAGAGAGAAATCCTGAAAAGAACAAAAGAAGAATTCGCATAACACAAAGGGAGTTTTCAGTTTGCGCTCACACTCAAGCTGCCGAAAAATGCTCCTAATTCACCCCCTAGCAGAAACCACCCCCTGAGGCACACTCCCAAATTTGGCCACTACTGGCTCACTCCTCAACTCCCTGATTTCCTCCATTTTCTTCTCCTAATTTTGCTCTCCTTCATCCATTTGAAACATTTGACCCAGTTTCCAACTCCCCTTGAAGAGTTCGATCTGAACCCTGCTTCCTCTCCTCTCAAGTCATAAAATAAAAGCTTCCATTTGCAGTATGTAGGATTCGAACCCCACTCTCCAAGCCTTCCCAAAGACGCCACTGCCACTGAGCTACAAGCTCATCTTGTGCTACATAAACACACACATATATACTTAAGCCCTACTACCAACAGCCCTCACCACTTTAGGGTCAAAAACCAAAATTTTTTCTAGGCTCAAACTTGAACCCATGCCACTTTAGGACCCCCAAACACACTCAAATGGCTAGCCAAATAAGCATAACAAGAATTTAAGCAAAACTACAAACCCCTAACTTTTGGGGCGTTACACCTTGTGCTGTGGTGGCAAGTGGCGTGTTGGGGCATTTAAAAGGGAGTGGGTTCAAATCCCATGGCTTGAAAAGATGGAGTTTTATTTTATATCTCTGCAGAGGTGGTTGGAGACTTGGTCAGCAAATTTGAATGGTTTTGAATGGGAGGTTGGGAGCAAATCAAGGAGAGAATCAAGCAAATTCAAAGGTGGGTGTGTTGTAGCCGAACAAGGAGTCATGAGCATGCAATTTCGGCAAGGGGGATTTTTGAGAGCTTTTCTCTGAACTTGTTCGGTTTTGGGCACTTTTTTGGTGTGCCAGAATTCCTTGCTGGAGAGTTTTATTTCATTTCTCTCTAAGTGCCGAAATAGCAACTTACCACTCAGGCATTTTGTTGCTTGAGTTTTGCACCTTTTTCTTCAAGCTTTTGTTGGCCTAATATTTGCTTCCCTCTCCCTCTTCCAATCTAAGCCAAATACATTTCCTCTCCCTCCCTTTCCATTCATTTGTTTTCTCTTTTTTTCTTATTTCTTTCTTCCTTCTTCTCCATTTCTTCTCTTAAGTTGAATATCATCCCTCCTCTTTTTGGTTTCGGTTTCCTATTAGCTCGTGAAACGAGTCTTTTCTCTTGAGTAGTTCGGTGGTGACCAAATTCTCTGTTTCCTTTCCATCTCTGTTTCAGTTCTGCAAGCATTTTGAAATCGGTAAGTCCTCATATTTTTCATTTCATATTTAAAATTGTTCTCTCCTATTTCTTTTTCCTCTAAAAGCTGACTATTTCTTTCCTTCATTTTCTTTGATGGCCGAATGGTGATCCTTTCCTCTTGGTGTGGTGATCGTTGGGTTTAGGTATTCCCAAGAAGTGGAGAAATGCAGAAGTTATTCAAGTCATCAAACTCTATCCCTTGTTAAGGGTAAGTTCAATACCCTACTCTTAGATTAGGCCGAATATTCCGGTGGTAGGTAAGTAGCATTTGTGGATTAAGGCTATATATTTGATCACTATTTTGGTTAATAAGATCTATTTTGATACAGATATTTTGCATAGGCATGTGATCAATCCTGATCGATGGCCTTAAGGGGTTTAAGTCAGTCGTCAACCAAGGTCAGAGAAACATTTTCGGATTAAGTGCTATTAATAGGGCGTTACCCTAACGATTAAGGACTAACATCTATTTTCGATGATGCTAGGTTGGGTGCTCATAGATCTTGGAAAGACTCCGAAAAAAAGGTGTGTCATTGTACACCCAGTATTGTTACTGTTAAAACGTTGGACAATGGTGTGTACTCATACCCTTATGTTACTGTGCATTGGTAAAATGCCGAAAAGCAGAAAATATGGCGCATGATGCCACACGAGCGTGCGATCATGCGTGTCGTGAACCGAGCCTATGAACATGGACGCTAGTCTGTAGAGGCCGCCACGAGCATTCTCGTGGGCTTGGGTTGTAATGGGCCTCGTTGGGCCGAGATGAGCCATGTGGGCCCAATGGGCTTATGGGCCCCACATGGGTAAAATCCATGGTAAGTGACAAATAATGGATTAGGCTACGAAGTTTGCATAGCCGTGACTGAGATTGGACTGAATGGGCCACACGTGCGTGTGGGCCCATGTGGGTCGAATAGAGGGCTTTGGGCCCATTTACACTGTTTCGACCAAATGGACTATTTGTGTCACTCGAGGCGACTGTAAGCCTTAGGAAAGGTCGTAAAATGACTAAAAAACCCCTAATGATTAAAATGACCAAAATACCCTTGTAGGGTAGAATTACCGAAATACCCTTGTAGAGTAGAATTACTGAAATACCCTTGTAGGGCAGAATTACCGAAATACCCTTGTAGAGTAGAATTACCAAAATGCCCTTGTAGGTTAAAATTACTAACATACCCTTGTAAGGTAAAATTACCGAAATACCCTTGTAGGGTAGAATTACCGAAAGACCCCTGAGGGGTAAAATTACCATTTTACCCCCAACTGACAAAAGGACCATTATATCCCTAGTGGTAGGTTAGTGATGTGTGTATGATATCTATATGACTAGTTATGGATATGACATACTGCATACACGTAATATTTGTTACACGACATTCTGCATTGGGGTTGGGATTCTAATTTGGAGGAAGTACTGTACTAGTGGCTCTGCCACGTTTTTACCGTTCTAGTGGCTTCGCCACGTGTTCTGATTTTAGCGGCTTGTTCACATTTACTGTTATTAGTAGCTTTGCTACATTACTATTAGTAGCTATGCTACGATATTGGTGTGTTGGCTGGTTGGGTCGACTTAGTCCCCACATGGTGTGTTGGTTGGTACGGGTGGTGTGTTGGCTGGATTGGGCTGGGTTGCATCACTGTTCTGTATGGTTATTATATTGGGCTTATACCCACACTGTTACCGTATTGGGATAAGGCCCACACTGTACTGTTACTGAATAGGGCTCTGGCCTAGACTGTTACTGAATGATAGGGAATTACACACTGAGTTCTGGTAACTCACCCTTTTCTTTTAACTGTACAGGTAATCCCCAGCCTTAGATGATTTGGAGCTGGAGGTGGCCACATGTTCGCGAGTGTTTTAATTTATACCTAGTTTTTTTAAGTATTTTATTTTGGGGTTGCTATTTATGTAATAAGGCCATTTGAGGTTTTACTTTTATTTGGTTTTATCTTCCTACTTCAACCTGCTATATTAGGAAACATGGGTTATGAAAATAATAACTGTTTCCAAAGGAAATCACGCATTTCAAATTTTAAAATTTACAATTAGAAAAGCTTCGCGGTTTTTAATCCAGATTAATAAACTTGTAATAAATGATATGACCAATAAGTGATTAACAAGTTTTGATTTTACAACCCCAACGTTTTCAATAGCAAATAGTTTTAAAAAGGATTTAAAACTTTAGTCATGATTTTTCTACAACAAGACCAGTTTTCAAATCAACACTTCTATGTGACACGTCTGATCCGGTCATAATGTCTAGGCTGAGTTTGGGGTGTTACAGCCACACACCATTATCGAGTTCCCCATAACTTGTTCATCCAAACATAGTTCGCAGACATGCCACCACTAATTTATAAATAACCTGCCACTGATTTGTAGATAAACTGCCACTGATAACATTGATGTGGACAAGCCACTACTGATTTGTAGATTTACTGCCACTATTTTCGCCTTTCACATAATCTCACCTCGTGCATGTAACATGGCGATTTCACTTATTACAGATATAGATCACTTTATAAACTTATGCATGTAAACATGCTGTCATAAGCACTTATCATATACTATTCACTTTTAACATGAATGACATGCTTTTTCACATTAGATCATAGACCTTGTTTTATTTCACATATATACACATATATAGCTTATATTTAAATCATCACATATAACATATGATCCATACATCACAAATCATGACCATGAGATCAACACATATAACACAACCACAATAATGGGCATATCATTTGTCATGTATTTCATAGATCCACTTGGTTAGAACACTTGGTATCCATTTTAATGAGTTGTACATCTCTGTATAAATATTTAGCGTATTCATAATTTGATATAATTATTTTTTGACAATAAAATAGTGATGTCACACAAACAAATAGTATCAATCCCACACCTTAGATTGTACATTCAATTTGCTTCAACCCTTATTAATCGGTTTCTCTTGATCCACCTCGCAATACGATTATCACACAATTAACACATATTAGTAATCATCTTTGAAAATGTCTCATCAATTTAGAGGTCTATCACTAATAGTCTCATTGCTTACCTTCACAATCTAATACTTTTGAAAGGAGAATTTCCATTGCGAAGTTAGGGGTCTCGCCTATGATTATTGTTTTGTCATTCAAAATGTTATGATTTAGCATTAGTACTATAGTACATAAATAATTAATATTAAGAAAATACCACTATGACTCATGGCACTATACCATTCGACCATGTTAAGAATACTAGGAGAAGGATTTTTATGACTTCAAAATGATCCATACTTACACTTGATCAATTCAAATCAAACGATGAATCGGGAAGGGGTGATTTTGGAGAATCGAGTAATCTAGAAAGTAACATTGAGACAAAAGAATAAGTTTGATTAATTCAAAAAGAAAATCGGCACAATGAGAGGAAAAGAAAAGAAAAAAAAAAGAAATGAAAGATTTTTATCATCCGTGTTGGTGGCGGTGGTGGTCTGGCAGTGCCGACGATGGTGCTGCTATGTTCGTGGTTCGTCGGTGGTGGAGTTTGGAGGGTCGGCTAAGGAGAGGAGAAGAAAGAAGTAGGAGAAAAAATAAAAGAAAAAGTGGAGGAAGTGGACTTGCGATGGCACATTGTAACACCCCTCACCCGTATTCACCGTCAGAATAGGGTTACAGAGCATTATCGGACTTACAACACTTTTAAACATATATTTCATATACAATTCAATCACAATCAATCATAGTGTCCATTAAATGAGCCTACAAGGCCTTAAACATGCATTAGGAGTGGTTCGAGAGTAAACCGGAAGCTCGGGAAAATTTTCAACACTTAACAATATTTTTCTCAAAACAAGGGACACATGTCTGTGTGGTCAGGCTGTGTGTACATTCGAAATGGGAGCACATGGCCATGTCCTAAACAGCCCGATTTTGGGGCTAGTTGGAATAGTGGTTTCAGAACCACAAATATGAGGTTGGAGAAATTATTTAAATATTATTTTATGTGTCATGGCATGATATATGAGTGTTTGCAAATTTTGGTGAATTAATTTTAGCGGTTTCATGCTTAATTTTGAAAAAGGACTAAATCGCATAAAGTGTGAAAGTTTTGTTCTACAAGCTGAAGGTGTTAAATAGCTATGGAACACTAAAATAGAGGTCATTATTGTGTAAATAGACCAATGAACTTATGGTGGCTGGACATGAATTTTTAATTCATAAAACTGGTCAAAGTTTGGTGGCATTAGGTGACTAAATGAATAAAATAAAACAAAACAAAGAAAAAGTTATCATCTTTCCCCATCTTCTTCCTCTTCCACCGAAATTTTTAGCAAACTTAAGGGTTTTGAGAGCTCAAATTTCAGTCAAGCTTTTCTCTTGCAAGTAACTGATTTTGGTGGTTGTTTTTGTTAATTTTTGTGTTTTTGGAACCCTTATAGCTTAATCTAGCTAATGATGGGACTATTTTGCAAAATGGTTGAGAGTCTAAGGTCTTACCATGTGAGTATTTATATTGTTTGCTGAAATTTTATGGAAGAAAATGAATCTTGGTTGTTACATAGACAACTTTTCTGAAGGGGGTTTTCATGAAAACACCTAAAAGGACCATTTTGTGAAGTTTGTAAAATAGGTGGTAAATGTGTGAAATAATAGAAATTGTGAGCTACTACAAGTATAAATTAGATTCAGCTAGGCTTGGTTAATGAATAAATTTGATGAAAATCGTTTTACGAGCCTAGGGGTAAAATCATAATTATGAGAAATTCTAGGGGCAAAATGGTAATTTTGCCCAGGTATGAATTATAGATTGTCTAGATTAATGTAGTCATTAAATAAGTGAATTTTTCATTATATGTAACATCCCGAAATAAGGCCTAAACGGAAAAATGGTTTCGGGACCACAAATTCGATGTTGAGAAATTTATTTTATTTATATTTTTATGGTCTACAATTTCATGGAATGATTTCGTGAAAATCTCATTAGAAAATTTTGACGTTTAGGGACTCAATTTAGTCAAAAGGACTAAATTGGAAAAAGTGAAAAAGTTGAGTTCTACATGTTAGAGGTGTCCAATTGTTATGAAATTTTAAATTGATGTAGAAGTACTTAAACGGTAATTATACCATTAAGCATTCATGGACAAAAATGGACAAATATGTAGAAAGAACCACAGTTTTTAATGAAGGGTAATTTAGTCATTTGGTAATAAAAAGAAATTAAAAGAGAAAAAGATGGAAAAATATGCTCATCTTCTACCTTAGGCCGAATCTTCAAGGGGGGGACTCCATAGCTAGGGTTTCCAAGCTTCCAAGCTCCATAGTAAGTCATCCAAGCCCCGTTTTGCATGTTATTTACGTTTTTGGAATCCCGATAACTCAGTTTAGCTTATTCTAGCAATATTTTAACCTAAGGTTCATATTTGGAAAAATACCCATAGGTGAAATGTGTTTATTTTGATGTTTTATGATAGAATATGAAGGCTGAAATTATGTTAAACAACTTTTGCTAAGCAATTTTACGTAAAAACGAGTAAAACAACATAATCGGTAAAAATACCTAATGTTCATAAGTACATGTTAGAGTGAGAATTTGATGTTGCCATAGAAGGGAAAAATGTTCAGCATGTCCTAAAATGTAAGAAACTAGGATGAAGTTTAATTTTCGAGCCTAGGGGCAAATCGTAATTTTGTGAAAGTTCGGGGGCAAAAATGTAATTTTATCATAGTGTGACTTTTGGACTAAATTGAATAATGTGAGTATCAAATGAGTTAAATATGTTATTATAGATCAAGAAAAATGAGGAATTAAACTTGATCAGGGAGAAGAAATGGTTAAGGACTAAATTGCAAATTTTGCCATATTTTGCACCGCGATAAGTAGTATGTAAATAATTCATTATTTTTATTGACATTTTAGATTTCAGCATGTTTAATGTATTGTATCTGATTTTTGAATCATAATTAACTATTGAAAGAATGAAATAAAGTGTTTAAAAGTGAGTTATTTCCCGTTTGAACCTTCGAAATCGAAAGATGTAATTGGCATGTAGCTAGGTCACATGAGTGGTACTAAGTGTAGGCCACTATGTGCACAAGAGAGCTACAAGAGATTTCGTATACGTATCTAGGTCACATGTGTAGTACCAAGAGTACGCCATGTGTACAAGAAAGCTATATGTAGCTAGGTCACATGTGCGGTATATGGTGTGAACCACTATGTGTACAAGAGAGCTACGAGAAGGCTAGGTCATATGAGTGGTGCTAAGTGAAGGCCACCATATGTACAAGAGAGCCAGAATTATGAGTACAATCGAGCTAGGTCACATGAGTGGTATTGAGTGAAGGCCACTATGTGTACAAGAGAGCTTCTATTTCAAAGGTGGGCTGTGTGCGAAACCACCGCATATTCGTTATTATTCCGAAGCGTTCAACGGGAAAACTGACTAAATGAAATTAGGTGAGATGTTGTAGTGATAAGTATTTGTATATGTATGTGTAATGCATGAGCAATATGCTCAATATGTGATTGGAAATTGGAATGATTGTTATAGGTAAGTAATAAATACAACTAAAGTGAGAGAAAGCAAAATTTTATAATAAAACTGTTTTGGACAGCAGCAGTGATGTGAATTTGAAAAATCACCTAAAATGGTAGAAATGGAATTATAAGTTTTATGAGATATTTATTTAAAGCTTATTGTGTCTATTTTTATATAAAAGAAACATAGAAAGTAAAGGAATTGTATAGTTTGGGATATTTAAAATTTTGTGAGATTGGTTTAGAATGGTTACTTGATCCCCTGTTCTATCTTGGAAAAATCATTAAAAATTATACAAAAATAATTATGGGGTATAAGTTATATGATTGAAATCCTTAAGGAGTCTATTCTCAAATGAAATAAACTTTATCATCATATGAATTTATTATATTGATAAAATTGGTTCGTAGTGAAATGTGGTCAGAGCAGTTGAACAGCAAAATAGGGGAATCTTTAATGAATAAACTGTACTAATTGGAAAGAAAACAAATTCTAAAAATTTTATGGTGAGAATATAAATAAGTCTAGTTTCAGGGAAAATTTACGGATCTTAATTTGGAGTTTCGTAGCTTCAGACAAAAAATACTTTAGTGACTATGACTCGAATAAACAACTTGCTCCAAACTTGAATAAATGATGAAATTGATTTTAGATTTGATTGTGTTGTTTTGTAAACTTAATAAATCCATTATTAATTAATTACATACTTACTTACTAAGCTTTGTAGCTTACTTCCCTTCCTTTCACATATCTTATAGGGTTGTATGCTAACTCGAGTTAGAGATCACCGGAGATGTAATCACACTATCAAGCTATTATCGTAGGGTAAAAGTGAATACAAACCTCTAAAGTTTATGGCATGTATAGGGGACTTAGTCATTTGTATATGTCATAATTGGTTTGGCCTAAAATGTTGGCCTTTAATATTTAGTAGTTTATTTTGTATAAGGCCATTGATGTTGGCTAGTGTTATTCAAGTTGTATGTTTGTGATGATGCATAATTTGGATGAAATTTTATGACTCGGTTTAATACGTTTACAAGTGTATGTGTTTTGGTAATGCCTCGTACCCTATTCTGGCATCGAATACGGGTAAGGGGTGTTACATTATAGATTAAGAAAAACGGAGTCTGGAGCTAGACCAGGGGAAAACCAAGCATTGGACTAAATCGAACTAGTCGCCCATATTTTGTATACCGAAGTAAGTTGTGCATAAATAATACAACTCTATTGTTATTATGCATTAAACAATTGATATTGCATAGAATGTTCAATTATTGTTATGCATATGCATGATGAAATTTGATGTGATATACTCCTGGTTTAACCTTAGGAATAGATTGATATCCACGCCATGACATTTGGGTGATATGTGTGCTAGTGTAAGACCATGTCTGGGACATGGCATCGACATTGATATGAGAGCTAGTGTAAGACCATGTTTGGGACATGGCATCGGCCTCGATATGTGAGCCAGTGTAAGACCATGTCTGGGACATGGCATCGGCATCGTACCCTCTTGTGTGAGGCTTGTCGGGTATCCTCTGGTATTCCAACTAGTTTAACGGGTAATTTAAAGCTTGTGTCAAAAGTGAGAAAAGTTACGATTATGTTGTAAGTGATATAGGTACCTACACAAAATTCATGAGAAATGAGCTCGATTTATGTTGTATGATTAGTAAGGATGAAAATGAGTAAGTTATGCCTTTAATCATTTGAGAATTATGTGCAAGTTTATAATATGTTATGAGTATGATAAAGCATGGTAATTGTTGTTAGTTATTTACATACGACTAACTAAGCTTTATGCTTACTCCCTCTCTTTTCCATTTTCTTATAATGCCGCCAAGCTAGCTCGGGGATCAACAGATGTCTGAGGCATCGATCACACTATCAATTGAAGCATTCGGTATAGTTAGTCTTAATATTTTAAGTATGGCATGTATAGGGACTGGGTCTTTTTGTTAAGTGTCATATTGTTTTGGCCATATGTGTTGGCTTGTCATAAAGTTGATCTATTTTGTCTAAGGCCATGGATAATGGCTAATATTTTTTGTTGATTTATGCAAATGATGATGTTTTTCTTTTATGATTGGATTGAAAAGTATTTGATAAGTTTTGCATGTGAATGGAGTGTAGTGGCCTTGATGTGTGTATGTCTTTGTTGTGGCTGATTTGCTCAGATGTTTATATGTGGATTGAAGTTACTTGATGTGGCTTATGTTGGTGCAAGTAAGGGTGGCAAAAAGGCTTGGTAAATAACCTTGTTTTTGTCCACATGGGTCGAACAGAATGCCCAGTAGTAACCATAGAGGCTGAGGCACGGCCATGTGTCTCAATAGTGTGGAAGACACGGCCATAGGACATGGGCATGTGCCTAGGCCGTGTGAAGTCTGCACCTTGAAAGTGAAAATTTAGAATTTCCACACGGCCTTACACATGGGTGTGTGCCTTGGCCGTGTGACCCTAAATTATTGAGGACATCAAAAATAGAATGTCAAGGTTTTTGCACACGGGCATGTCATGGCCTTGTGGGGTACACGGGCCATGGACACTTGCGTGTTCCAGGCCATGTGAAAACCCTTATAGGTTTGAATTGAAAAATAAATCCACGCGGGCAAGGGACAAGGGCGTGTCCCTATATGCTGAGGCCGTGTGAGTCACACGGGTGTGCCGCCACACAGGCGTGTGCCCCTATTTTTAGTGACATTTTCCAAAGTTATTCTAAATAACTCGGTTTGGTCCCGAACCATTTCTAGAGTGTGTTTTGGGCCTTATAGGCTCATATTAGGGATTTTAAGGGAAACTTTGAAAAGTTTTAAATTTGAACGAAATTTCATAACCCGAAAGTGTTTGTATGCATGTTATTAAGTTAGGTAACGCCTCGTACCTTGTTCCGGTGTAGGATACAGGTAAGGGGTGTTACAGTCCCGGCCCGTGTCCAAACAAGTGAGGTGTAACACCCCTTACCCGTATCTGACGCCGGGACAGGGTACGAGGCGTTACCTAACTTAAACGCATGCATACATATGATTCTGAATCATAAAAGTCTGTTCAAATTTAAAACTTTTCAAACTTCCTCTTAACATCCTTAATATAGGCTTATGAGGCCCAAACCACGTCTTAGAAATGTTTCGAGATCAAATTGAGTTCTTTGGAAAACCTTGGAAAATGTTATTAAAAAAGGGGCACACACCCGCGTGGAAGTGTGACATGCGCGTGTGGAATTATTATCTCAATTCGAACCTATAGGGGTTTTCACACGGCCTGACACACGCCCATTCCCATGGCCTGTGTCCCTCACACGGCCATGACACGCCCGTGTCTTGTCCCGTTTGCAAAAACCTTGACATTCTGTTTTCGACACCATCAACCTAATAAGGTCACACTACCAAGACACATGCTCATGTCCTTAGACCGTGTGGCGAATTAAATTCATAAGTTCAGGTGAAAACTTTGTACTGCCTAGGCACACGCCCACGTCCTATGATCGTGTCTTCCACACGATTGAGACATACAGCCGTGTCTCAACCCGTGTGTTTACTACTGGGCATTCTATTTTGCCAACATAGAATGCAGGGGGACACACAGCCAAACCACATACCCGTAGGGCAGACCGTGTGTCACGCACGGCCTAGACACACGCCCGTGTGTCTACCCGTGTGGACAAGAACAAGGCTATTTACCAAGACCCTTTCTGCCACCCCTACCTGTACCATCATAAGCCACATCAAGCAACCTATTTATTCCTGTATAACTATACCAATTACTCAACCATGCAATTTGCACATACATGATAGACATAGTCATTTTCATATATTAATAATAAAAATTAGCCATCAATTATGACTTTATACAAAATGAACTCATCTCCAAATTAAGCCAACACATTTGGCCAAAACAATATAACACTTTACAAAGGCTAAGTCCCTATACATACCATATTCAAAAAGATAAGTCTAACTATACCAAATGTTCCAATTGATAGTGTGGTCGAGCCTCTGACTTCCTTCGATCCCTGAGCAAGCTTGGCAATACTATAAGAAATGGAAAAGAAAGGGGTAAGCATAAAGCTTAGTAAGTTTGCATGAAATATATAGCAACATAACGACTTATGATGACATCCATACATTACATTAAGGAATAACACAAATTCTCAAGCACATTGCCATAACTTACTTATGCTTACTCTCACCAATCACATATCATATATCAGACACATTTCTCATAAGTTACTCACATGTACCTGTATCACTTCATCACATAACTTTAGCACTGATTTCATCTCTGACATAAACTTAACTCCTTATCCCGTTGAACCACTTGGAATACTTGAAGATACACAAGGATCATTATACACGTAATACGATGCCAATGCCATATCCCAGACATGGTCTTACATGGGATCACATCTCGATGCCAATGCCATATCCCAGGTATGGTCGTACACGGGATCGTATATTGATGCCATGTCCCAGGCATGGTCTTACACAGAATTACTACTCGATGTTAATCCCATATCTCAGGTATGGGCTTATACAAAATCTCCTTTCGGTGCCGAGGCCATGTCCCAAACATGGTCTTATACGGGACCTCCTTAATCTCATATCGTGACAATGGTATCCTTGCTATTCCTAAGGTTCAACCAAGACTTCAACTTAACAAAATTTCATCATACTTTTATCGAGACATCATTAACCAACTTCATAGAGGTAATATTCATTTCTCATGATATCAAGCATTTAAAAACATAATAACATTATGTAGCTTTATTACACACAAACTTACACACAAACTTACCTCGGTACCAAAATATGTATATTTGTTCAATTTAGTCCACCACCTTGCTCTTTCCTAGATTTCAGTACGCACTTTGTGTTCCTTGACCTATAATGACAATTTCACTTATTTAATCATCATATAGATCAAGACGTTTTAAAATTACTACTTTGGAAAAATTACCGTCTTTCCCTTAGACTTTCACAAAATTTTGATTTTGCCCCTAGGCTTGTAACATCCTAAAATCTGCGGGTCTGTAAAATTTGGGTAATTGCATGTGCGGTGCTTAATATGCTGCTATTTAGGCGTGATTAGGGGTCCTACGGAGGCCTAGGGTCGTGGTGGGGCATTGGTAAAATTGTACTTTTTGGGCACTTTAGGGGGGAGAGCTAGTGGAAGCAGGCCTTAAGTATAATTGCTTGTGTTTTGATAACAGAAGTGAGGTGTGTGGCGTATTGGTTATGGCCTCAAGGTGGAAGATGGGTGGAGTGGGGTTCGAATCCCACATACTGTAGAATATGGCATTTATTTTTTGTACCCAAGATGGAGAAGAGGTGGTGTTGGCGTGGGACTCTGATGGGGTGGTTGTTGAATGAGTCAAAGAATTCAAAATAGAAGGAGGAGAGGAGTTTGGGGAGTTTGAATGGGTCAAAGTGGTTGGGTGATTTCAAATGGTGGATGGAGAGTGAACTGTGGAGGAACTGAGGGAGGAAATCATGGGAGTGGGTATGTGGAAGTGTTTGGCCGAAAGTGGTGAGGTGTTGGGAAGCATATTCGGTCATGTGTGTGTGTGGGGTGCCGAATTTGCTAGGTCCCTTTTTGGTTTTTTTTTAGTGAGTAGTGTGTCGTTTCTAAGTGTTTCGGCTAAAGGTCTTTTGAAAGTGCACATCTGGTCTTTTGGTAAACCAAAATTCTTTTGGGGTATTATTGTTTCAATATTTCAATACCGGAACCTCAATTATTTTCTATTGTGCTTCTCATTTCGTCTTCTTTTGCTTCTTCTCAGACGTTCTCTGTATTGGTAGTGTTTGACGGTCTTGGCTGAACCTTTCCATCTTTCTCCATTTGTTTGTTGCTACATATAGCCGGGATTCCTATTATTATCTTTCTTCTCCAATATTCTGCCTCCTTCTTCTACTCTTGTCAAGTGCCAAACATTCCTGCTCCATCTTTCCCTTCTCTTGGTAGCAACCGATTAGGTAAGTCTTCAATGCCATTGTGTTTTCTCCTTTCCTTTCATGCTGCATTATTTCATTCTTCTTTGGCCGATTGCATGATACCTCTCTCTTTTTCGATTGAAGTCATAAGCCGATTTTGGTAAGGCCTCATTTACTCATTTTGTGTTTTCTTTCTTTCTGCTCTTCTCACATCTCCTTCGCTAAAGCTTCTCTATCAACCGAATTGTCCCTTTTACATCTTTTGAATCAGTTTCACTGTGTTGTGCTTCTAGACGAATAGTAGAAGTTGGAAGCCAAGTGTTCTCTAACCGTCAAATCTAGTTCGCTTATTCGATTCGGCTGTGATCACAAGGTAATGGTATTTTTGCTTTTCTCTCTCTTCATTTCGGTCTTAGGTTGCTCATAGCCGAAGTGGCTATTTCTCTTAATCCAAGTTCTCGACTAATTCCCTTTTTCTTGCTTCATCATGCCATAGCCGAATCTGTGGAAGTTCGATTCCTTATTGATTAAGATCGATTATTTTAGGGATCAAGCAACTCTCTCATCTACTCATTAATCATTCGGATTTCAAAAGTGGTGGTAAGAGCCAAAACCCCTTCTTAGACAACCACCATTTCTCATTGTGGTACCTTACTGATCGAGACTTTCTTCATGGAGGCGAATGGTAGCCATTCTAAGGGGGCATCGATTAGGGAGCCTAAGGGGAGTGGATTCGTAGCCTCTACTTCCATGTTCAAACGACGTACGGTGTCAGCAATTCAGGATTTTTCGCCGGGTTGTGGAAGGGAGACGACATCAGATTTGGATAAGCAAATCGTAGTTGTTCGTGATAGTGAGGGTGATGTCGACCGGGAGTGTCTAGTTCTTCACGTAATCAGGTGTGTAATCTCACACCTTATTTCTATTGTTTCGTATTATTCTGTATGTCGGCTAAAAGCTGAATTACCCATAGTGGGTAAACTATTGTGATACCCCTAGCAGGTGAGCTGAGAATAACCCAGGTAAGTAAATTTAAGACTATATCTGTTTGGGTAGATTTAGTATGATTGTATGTGATCTGATTATTTGCTATGCTAGTACGTTCATGCATACACTATATTATTATGACATGATATGTTACATGGGATTGGAATATTGATGATCGGGGAAGTGTATTTCGGTGGCTCTGCCACATATTTCGGTGACTCTGTCACATTTTATCCGATGGCTATGCCCCGTATATTTCGATAATTTGGTGGCTCTGCCACAATTTTGATGATGAGCAGCGTGACTGTCATTGAGGTGTGTAGTGGATGGAGGGTTGATTGTAGAAATCCCCACAGGTGTTAGGCTGGATACGGATGGTGTGTAGCGGATGGAATATTAGGCTAGGCTGGGTGCATTCCATGCATTGTTTGTTTTATCATGCTGATAGGGCTAAGGCCTAGTTAATGTCTGATTAGGGGATTACACACTGAGTTCTTGTAACTCACCCCCTCTGCTTAATCTTGGATGTGATCCCCAGCATTGAGGATTTGGAGCCGAGGTGGACTCAGTGGTGGCCATACATCGTTTCTTTAGTAAAACCCGATTTACTTTACCTTAAATTTTATTTTAATATTGGGTTTATGTTGTGTAATAAGACCTTTGGTATTTTATTTGGTTTTAACTTTTAACTCGATTTTTGCTTATTATTAAATGTTCAATATGGGTTTTTCCTAAAACCTTAATAGCTGTTGTTTTTCCAAAATGTTAACGAACGATTTTTCAAACTATAATTGATTACACACTAGGTTCTCTTAAACGTCGAAATAGTTTTCAAAATATACATGTTCGAAATTCACTAAAGTTGATTTTTTATATAAACAAGATTTTACCAACAATTCAAACTCAAACCTCCTAATAAAAGAAGTTTTCAAATTAATCACAACTCTTCTAAAATAGACACGGAGTTAAATGGGTTTTTATAAACAAACATCTAAACTCAAAGTTTTAAAAAGAATACGAACATTTTTAACAAACACGCAACTTTCTTTAATAACCCTTCCATGTGACATGCCAGATCTAGTCATGACAACTAGGTCGGGTTTGGGGTGTTACATTTTGTGGTATCAGAGCCCGGCTGCAAAACTCGACTGTGGAATGGGTTCAAAAATGATTTCCAAAAATTAGTTTCAAACATGGTTTAAAAACATATGTTTTTCTGGGAAGTATGGCACCCGAGTCTCCGGCACCAAATCCCTAAGTCTTCTGATTTTGTTTAATAATATGAAATGATTTTAGAAAGAAACTCTAGAGTTAGTGATAGTATACTGAAACTATTAGCTAAGACTATAGAGACTGAGACATTAGGAAGTTCGATCTGCGAGAACAACTCTTATACTTACTTTACATAATACATTTGTTAATAAACAGTGGAATTGTATACTGATTCCTAAAATTTCTTAATCAGATTAACTCGACTTAGTAACATGAGCACTAGAGGACGTGGACGCAGTAGACGTGGCCAAGGTAGAGGCTGAGGTGCTGGGGTTGGGTCTGAAGCATCTGGGCACATGCCTTAAATGGAAGCACTTGCATCACTGGTGACTGAGACAGGGTCAAATGATCGAGCTAGAAGGGACGATGCTTTGTCCCAAGCTATGCTGCAAGTTCTGGAGCGGGTTGCTGGGGCAAGCACTGGATCGGTGGCCCAAAAATCTATTCCTGAGTGACTTCGGGCAAACGAGGCTAAGGTATTTAGGGGCATTTCTAGTGTGGCCCCAAATGTAGCTGAATACTAGCTGGAAGCAATTGAGCAGATTATGGATGATCTGGACAGTACGACAGAGGAAAAACTGAAAGGAGTAGTGTCCCTCCTACGAGATGAGTCATACCAGTGATGGCTCACAGTGAGGGAATGTGCTCAAGCGGATCGTATCACCTGGGACTTCTTTAAGACAGTGTTATAGGGAAAATATGTTGGGGCGAGTTATGTGAACGCCCAGAGGAAAGCATTTCTGAACTTGGTCCAAGGGAATAAATTCGTGGCAGAATATGAGGCAGAGTTCCTGCGCTTAAGTAGTTATGCTCGGGGTATAATCGCAACCGATTATGAGCGTTGTGTATGGTTCGAGGATGGTCTGCGGGATGAGCTGCGAGTACTGATAGCTCCGTAGTGGGAAAGAGATTTTGCCATTCTGGTTGAGAAAGCAAAAATCGCCGAAGAAGTGAAATGTTCTGAGAGGAAGAATCGGGATAAGGATAGGGGCAAGAGTAAGAGAGGTTTTTGGACGTCAGGTTCTTCTGGGGGTTTCCAAAACAGGCCTAGGTTAGATGGGCCATTCGACCTGTGACGCCAGTTGTTGTAGGTCAGTTGCGACCTTGTGCACAGTATGGGAGAACACATCCGGAGGAGTGTTTGAGAAGAACTGGAGGATGTTTCAAATGTGGATCTAGGGATCATCTAATAAAGGACTGTCCACAGGAGTTGGCTAGGGCGCGGTCGGTAGGTCAGGGATTTGCACAGCCAGGAAGAGGTGGTCAGCAGCCACCGAGAGGTCGAGATCCGGCCAGAGGAGAGAATGGTTTCGGTCGAGGTCATGGAGCATTGGGCAGAGGTGCTGGTAATACAGATGCAAGACAGCTGGGGTTGGTCTATACAGCTCAACGGCGAGAGGATGGCGACACACCGGACGTCATACCCGGTACGTTTCTTATATTTGATGTGCCATTTACTGCTTTGATAGATATTGGATCAACTCATTCGTACGTTGCCTGTACTGTATCTGGGACTTGGGGTATAGAATCTAAGATTGCTGCTAAAGAGATGTCTATGGTTAGCCCTTTAGGACAATCTGTAGTAGTGAATAAGTTGTTTAGGGATGTGCCTCTAGAAATTCAGGGAGTGCTATTTCGGGCGGATTTGATGGAATTTCTGTTCGACGAGTTTGACCTTATCTTAGGCATGGTGGACCGGTGGAAATGTGCAAGTGTACACAATCGTAACAAATAATAAAGTGACAAGTAAATGTCGAGTTATCGTACCCACAGGGACTATAAAATAATTATTTATAAAATGATTTTAAACAGTTTGGTGAAAGAAAAATATTTTGATTTAAGAAATATTTAAAAACTAAATAAAAACAAAGTAAAATAAAATAAAACAAAGTTCTAATGCACGATTTCAAAAGCTGATTTTAATCAAGATGATATAATTGTGTTGGATTAATTATATTTCTTAACTTAGAATTATTAAACTCATGCTTATACTTGTTACGAAATAAATCACGGCAACTCGGTAATTTGCTAACTTATGAACATATTTACATGTTATTGCACATACATACCTATTAAATTAAACAATCTCTCGCATATTCCTATGTGATTCAAACGATTAATTCAACCTAATAAGCTTATAAAAGATCATGTGAAGTAACAAAGTATCCTTACCTTGAAACAATTTAATCACAAAAATCTTGCAAGTTATGCAAGGCATATGTATTGCCAAATAGAATGCTAATTTAATCTTCAGCTACCTTAGAAGAATTAAACATGCACAGATTAAGTATTGTGTCCATTAATTACAATTTCAATGCATTTAAATAGTTAATTCTTTAGTTATCTAAACAATTATAATGTCAGAATAACTTAAGCATGATCTTACTTAATCAAACATTTTACCGACGCCTGTAACAGCATAAACACAATTTTAATGATTTAAGCGGATGAAATGCAATCAACCCAAAACGAATTAAATTCAAGCTAAGCTGATTAAAATAACCATTTCAATAGCATAAATATTCATAAACATGTTTTTCAAAACAACAACGAAATTTAAAGAGATAAGGAACAAGGAGCAAATCCTGTGTTTCTCCGTGGCTTGACTGATTGCTCTATTCTTTGTTCTTCGTTGTCCTTGGCGATTAAGGTGGCTTATGAACACTTCACTTGCTGCTCCAAATGGTTGAGAAAACACCTCTTTTCCAAGAGGGGAAATCGGCACAAGAAGGCTTGGTTTTGGTAGAGAAAAGGAGAGAAATGGAGAGAAGAGAGAATGAGAGAGTGAATGAGAAATGAAGGATTGAGGGATGATTGAGGGATCAGCAAGGGGTGGCATTTATAGCTGATTGTGGCTGCTAAAAATAGCAAATAGTAGCAGCCAAAGAGACCTCCCTTGGCCAGACATCTATGTGGCAAAGTTGATGGTTTCAACTTTGCTAAATATAGCATGGGGCAAATCTACAAACCCACTAAATTTGGAGGGGTTTGAATGCAATTTTGAAAAGTCTTCAAGGGCTTCTTTGCAAGCTTAATTAATCAGCTAATAAGCTGATTTTGGGCCAGCATATGGACGGCTTGGGCTGCCCAACTCCTTGCTCGGTTCAGTTCAACCGGCTTGGTTTAACTGATGCGGTTAGATTAATTTATTTAGCCCAAATTAAATTGGGAATAAATTAAAATTAATTAAATTATAAATAAATATTCATAATTGGACCATCTTAGGCTGGAAATAAATTACCCTTGATACTTCAAATTGCTTCTCAGGTTTATTCTTCGAGCAGTGTCTGCTGAGCCAGTTTTCGCCCTTTGTGCGAATCTGTCAAAAATAGTCAAAATAAATCAAAATTAACTATAAAGTTAATTAAAATTCATCATGTTTATAATTTTAGGACAATTTAATTATTTTATAATATTTAACTATTTTTCGACAAGAATTTAATCGAAACTGTATAAATTTGAGTTAAAAAGGGCATGAAAAAGTGTATAAATTTCCGTGTTTCCACACCCCCAAACTTAATTCATTGCTCGTCCTGAGTAATGCACAAATTTGAAAAGAATTTTCTCGGAAACACCTTTGAAAAACTCCTTCAGAACAACTTTCTTCTTAAAATTATGACTTTAATATACTTATGCTCAAAAATAAGAAATTTGATAATTATGCTACTTAAGTATACATATCGTTCAAATTACCTCCAACAATTATTATACTAGCAAAATTAGACTAAATGTTTCTTAAATAAGACATGCTACTCAGTACCAATTTGATTTTAATTACTTATTCGAAATTAAATTGCAATCATCAAGCTTAACCGATGTCTTCATATGTTGAACAGAACAATTTCTCTCCACTAATGTAGGTAACATTGGAACTTTGAATCAATATGTCTTTAATAAGGTTGTAACATGGCTGGGCTTAGGGGTAGGTAAAAGATAGACAAATTTTTGGTTAAAAACCCTAGACTCAGCTTAAAATTGAACCTTCGGAGTTCTCACCCTTGATACACCAACTTTCGCTCTTTTGACCATTTATTTCGAGTACATGTTTTTTGTTTTTAAATTCAAGCTCAAATTTCTAGCACTTGCTTCATGTACTACAATTTTCTGAGCAATTGATACCTCTTTTCAACTCCCCCAAACTTATTTTCAAACGATATTTTGAATAGTACTGAGTCTAGTGTTTGGGACAATTTTAAAAGTAATGAAGAGAAAATTGATGGCTACATATTGCATAGGTCCAAATAAAATTAGGCCATATAGTCTCAAAATTGGGTTTCAAAGGATAATTCTATCAGGGTCGGCTTGAAAGGCTCAAACGGTCCAAACAATATTTGTCTAAATCTTTTTCAATGTTCCATGCTTCCTAGGATTTCGCCTCAAGAAATTACTAAGTCAATTCTAAAGACTTAAACTTTCATGCATGCCTAATTTTTCATAGGGAATTAAAATTTTTATGGTACGAATTTGCATGCTTTATTAAAAATTCATTCATATCATTATTAAGCTAACATAATAACTTATTGAAATAATAGAACTTTATTAATACTGAAGTTCAACATACTTAACAAAATTTCAAATTATTGAACAAAATATATCCTAATCATAATTAAAAGAAAATTTTATTTTGAGTGGAATTAATTCAAATTTTCGGTCCCCCCTACTTAAAGTGAACAATGTCCTCATTGTTTAAAGTGAATAGATACTATACACCAGGTAGGATATTTAGAAAAGAGGAGGTGACTGAAATTGACTGCTTAAGTACCAAGCTCTCTCTAAAATCCAATCCTAGACATGTATATATCTGTTGCCACACTTAGAGCCTTTGTGACTTGTTCAGATTTTATTCATGATTCCTATCTCTTGTTTTATTGAGCAAAAATAAAAATTCCTAATTAATCTAATCCTAAAATAACTTAAGAATAAAAATAAATTAAAGTTGAAGTCCTCCCCTTTTTTATTTGTTTGGCAATCCTTCCAATTTCGACACATCTTTTGCTCCATCAGTATTGCCTTTGCATGAATCGCCTTGCTCCTTCTTTGATGATGAAATCCATGGTTCAAATATGAAATCTAGAAACTCAGGCACAAAAATAAATGGGTCATTATAAATTTTCTTGAGGGCACTCCTCATCAAGTCATCTCTTATTTTTGAGTATCTTCAGTAGGCTTGTTGCTGCCATTGCATGTGCTGCATTAAGTCCATTAGCTTTAATAGCTCATCACAAAGATCTGGGCTAGGCGGTGGAGCTCCACACATTGAGGTTTCGATATCAGGTTCAGCTTCTGGTTCCATTGATTCTGCATCATTAGGGACTTCAGTTAATTGCTCTGGCGGGATTTCTGTGGGATCATCTTCTGCTTCATCGGGATCCTCGCTCTCTTCAACTCGCTATTGTAGAATAAAATCTCCGGCTACTCGGTAGAGGTCCCAATCAGTGATTGTGCCTTGACTATACTCTGTCCCCTTCACATCTGCCATGAGTTTTGCTTCTAAGCATAGAATTCTTATTGTAAAAGGGAAATAGGCAGGGCCAGAATGTCTAACGGCACAATTTCGCATCTCTTTGAGGATGATTTTGCCCACATCAATGGTCTTTCCAGTTAGAATCGAGTATAATAAGACCATTCACTCTAATGAGATTGTAGTCCCATGCGAACTAGGCATAAGGCTGAAATGAATGAAATAGAACCATACCTTCGCAAGTGGTGTGAAATACTCTCTTCGACACGTGTGGATTCCTTGCTTTGACACAGTCCACTTAGAACCTGGAACTGTAAGTTCCTCGAGGATTTCTTGCAAATTTCCAGGCTTAGTGTTGCTCAACAGAGAAGAATATTCATCGTTGTCGAAATCAGGTCATTCAAAGAATTCATTAATAGCATTTGAATTTATTGGTACCTTGATTCCGCGGACTGGAACTTCAGTCAATTCGCTTGAGGTTAAGTTCGCGTAGAATTCTCGAACTAGTTCCTCATCAACACTTGGTCTCTTTTCACAAAACAAATCCCAATTGAGGGCTTCAGCAACTTGACGAATACGTGCCATAAAGTCATTGTAGTTGCTTTCCTTCAATGTGAAGCCTTTCTCTAGCTGTATCTGTTGATTTTTGAAGATACTTTCGTATCTTACTTTGGCTTCTTCACAGTGAAATTTGTTTTGTGCTTCGTCAATTTGGGCGGAGGCACGAGTTCTCTTGCGAGGCGTGATTAACCTGAACATAAGATGGAAAATTTTATTTTCTCAGAAATTTAATTAGTAAAAATTACTAATATTTCAATAAATTGAAAAATTAAATAATTGAATAAAAATTAAACTTATGGAGAAAATTGTTCTTACCACTTTCCTCGTAAAAATTAAGAACTCCTAAAATATAATATACTAATGAACAAAATATGGAAATTTAAAAGGAAAGGTTGAAGGATTTTGGCTTAGGTTGGGTGAAAGAAGAGTGCCGCCTAAACACACAAGGCAGCAAGGCGCACGGCTGATGGAGCTGGAGCGAGTAGCAACGCGCGAGGGGGCTGCAAGCAGGTGGCGCGTAAGGCCTTGCGGCAGGTAGGCCACGGGTTGGTCGGGTGTGCGAGGAGATGGTGCGCAGCAAGCACGCGGGCTGGAGGCAGCAGGCACGAGGCCACGACTTGGGCAGCTGCTAGGGCGTGCGGTATGTGCTGGAGCTGCTGGCCGAATGCTTATTGTGGCTAGGGGCTTGCGACACTTTGAGGGGTCGGTGTTTGGGGTTTTGGGTGATGAATGAATGGGGAGAACAAGGGTGCAATTTATAGAGGGAGAAGTAGGAATTAGAGTAGAACTCTTAGAACAATTAAAGAATTAAAAATAAGAGTCCAATTCTAATTTTACTGAAGATTAACAACAATTAATAATTAAATATTCACATATAAAATTATCAATTGCTACTAAATTATTAAGATAAACATAAAATAAAATTAATCCTAAGCTAAGTTGAATTGATAAAAATTAATATATAAATTATAATGAATATAATTATATATTAAAGTTTATCAATAATTTATAAGTATGATAAAAATATTTCTTCTAGATGCCTTTTAAAAATATTTACAAAAAGAGGCACCTAGTTTTTATTATTTATGAAAATAGCAACCAAAATTTGAAAATAATTCAATTTAGTCCTAGACTTAATGAAAATTTGAAATTGAGTTGCAATTTATGACTTGGGTCAAAATTGACCTTTTTATTTGAAAAAACCAAAAAATTATTTTGTCCTTTAGGGGCTAATTTCTTGGAAAATTATGTAAAAATCAATTCCCAAGAAAGATTGGAGGGGCCACAAGCGGTCCCGCTTAAGTTCCAATCTCTTAGACAGAATTTGTTTAAACATAATAAACCCGAAAATATACCATAAATAATTTATTGAAAACAAGAAAATCTAAAGATCAGATAAACTGAAAAAGATTTGATCCCGTTCAGGTCTTTCTCCGTAGTAATGTTCCAAACGCTGAGCATTGACTTGAAAATTACCTCTCTTACCTTGGAGTTCAACAACTCCGTATGGATAGACGCGATTAATCGTAAATGGACCGGACCAACATGATTTTAACTTACCTGGGAAGAACTTCAATCTGGAATTAAATAACAAGACTTGCTGACCTGCTTCAAACTCTCGAACTCGAATATCTTGTCATGCCATTTCTTGAGTCTTTCTTTAAGTAATTTGGCGTTTTCATATGAGAACAATCGAAATTCCTCTAGCTCGTTGAGTTGGAGCATTCGTTTCTCTTTAGCCAGCTTGAGATCCAAATTGAGTTGTCGAAGAGCCCAGTAAGCTCTATGCTCTAACTCCAGAGGTAGATGACAGGCTTTCCCAAAGACCAACCTATAGGGTGACATTCGTAAGGGTGTCTTGTATGCTGTTCTGTAAGCCCACAAAGCATTATCTAGCCACTTGGACCAATCTCGTCTATAACACCCCAAACCCGGTCAAAATGTTATGATCGAATCTGGATTGTTACATAGAAACTAGATTTGGAGAGTTTAAGGTGAAGCACGGAAGTTCAAGAAAATATCTTTGGTTAGGGAGTTCAAACCAAAGCTAGTTAAAAATGTTTTTAAGTTCTAGATATCTTGCCATATTCTCATCGAGTGAATTAGGTGGGGGAAAACGAGCTATTTTACCAAAATCGCACTTAGAGAATTTTGAAAGGTGATAGTCGAAATGAATGTTGAGGTGCATGATCTTTGGAAATAATATTTGTAGTGTTAAGAAAAAGTCCTAAGTTTTAATTGCTTATAGTTTGTTATCCATTTGAGAAATTTTTGGAAAAACCTCTATTACGTTTTTAAGGAAAACCCATTTTTCGATAATTCTTACCATGTATAAAATAAGCATATAAACAAAACCCCCAAAATAAAAGTTAAAGTTAAGCAACCTTATTACAGATTAAAATCCCAAAATATAAATAAACTTTAAATAAGGTTCGTGTTTACTAGTGAAAATGCAACGCATGGCCACCTCGAGTCCGTCTCGGCCCAAAATTCGCCATCTACTGATTACTTGCAAAATTAGTAAAGGGGTGAGTCATCGAGAATCAGTGTGTAAATCCCCGGGTAACGCAAACTGGGCCTTAAGCCCATATAGTACAGCAAGTTAATCATGTATGTAATGCAGCCCAAACAATCTATTTTTCCATCCTTCACATCTCCTGGATCTACCCAACATCTGTGGCACCCAGCCACTGTGGTACCAAACCACTGGTGACAAAGTCACAAATAGTAATATATGGGGCCAACGCACTTGTGGTACCAAACCACTGGTGACAATCCTTGAAGAATATATGTGGGGCCAACCCACTGTGGTACCGAACCACTACGATGAGTTACTGAAATAATATACGTGGTGCCAAACCACTATGGTACCAAACCGCTGAGACATGGGCACTGGATAGTATTATGTGGGGCCAACCCACTGTGGTACCAAACCACTGTGACAGTCTTAGAATCATGATTCCCCTCTTCATACCATACCCCCAAGTCTATGCACATGCTAACGTACTAATATGACTATGATTATGCTTGCAATTCACAACAGTCAACCATTTTACACATACATACATTTGATAATGACAATACATAGTGGAACTTACCGGTGTCTTCAATCTTACCCACGAGGGTATCTTGATGATTAGTACCATCATTTTGGCTTTCAACCAACTTAGTCAATAACGCAAACAGTAATGAAACGAGTATGTATTACACACCTGATAACGCGTAAGACTATACTCTCTACGTCGAGGCTTTCACGAGCAGGGAAGATGGCTATTTGCCTATCCCAAGCAGACGTCGGCTCTCCACCACAGCCCGATGGAAAGTCTCGTACTGCCGATATTGCACGTTTCTTAAACATAGGGGCGGGGTCTACGAGTCCAACCCCCCTTCACTTGACTGGCATTCGAATCCATGAAAGGATCTTGATTAGGAAACAAAGGTAAGGCATTGAAAGAAAACAGAGGGAATAAAAACTCAAATCGATGAAGTTCCTTACCTTGATCAACAGAAACTGAACGTTAGCAGACTTGGCTTCAGAAACCGATTGAGCCCCTAAATAATCACCATGTTAGAATCGGTTCTCCAAATAGATCAAAAGAAGTGGCCTTTCGGCCAAACAAATCGATAAATAATCCCTTACCACCCATTCGGCCAACAACTACTTACCAAAACCCGCTAAAAACAGGCCACACTAAAAAGAGATAATGGAACACACCCTTCTACAATCGGTCAGTGCCCAAGGAGTGAGTCAGAAACTTTGGTTAACCAACCCAAAGAGGAAAAAGAAAAAGAATGAGAAGAAAAGAAAAGAGAGCTTCTTATCGCCACAAGAGTATGCCGAATAAGGAGTCTATGCTCGGCTACTATCAAGAATCGATGGAAGGGTGCCTACACTTGACACAAAAAGGAGGTTCGACCATCACACAACATGAAATAAAGAAGAGAAAAGAGAAGATAAAACAAAGAATAAAGTTCGGCTATAACACTTACTGATTCGGTTATGAAGAAGAAACAAGAAAAGATGAACTAGGGAGATTAGGCTATGAAGAACAAGAAGAAGAAAGATGAAGCAAGAAGGTGTTTCGGCTTTTGGTTGCAAACGAAATGAATGCAAAAGTGAGAGTAAAAATGATGGTTTCGGTTTTGGTAAATGAGAAAAGAAGCAAATTTTCCAAAAGTGCAAAAGAGAATAAGAGTGTTTCAATATAAATTTGGCTACATAAAACTCAAAATGCCCACTTGAGGGATACGGCACACCCTTAAGACCAAAATGCTCGACCACAATGCCTAAGAGCTACCAAAGAAGGTTCGGCCCCCACCTAGCCAAGCTAAACCGTGCACCCACACACACCTTCCTAAATTTGGCTAACCAACACCTCCCCTCTCCACATCCCACAACTTCCTCCACCTTTCACTCTCTACTCCACATTCAAACTTGTTGACCGATTCTTACTCCTCCAATTCCTCTCCTCCCTTCAATTCAAACATTTTGACTCATTCCACCAACCACCTTGGAGAGCCCTTGCCGAAACCACCACCTTAGCTTCCTAAGTACAAAAATAAAGCTTCCAAGTGAGTGTTATAGGATTCAAACCTCTTCCCCCTACTGCTACCCAATAACGCCACTTCCCTGCACCTTAAGTGGCATCTCCTTGCCACTTTACCACCTCTCTTCTTGTGTCAACAAACACAAGTAACTAACCTTAAGGCCTGCCTCAGCTAACTCTCCCCTAAAGTGCCTATAAATTAAATTTTCACTAGGGCACAAGCTTAACCTCGAGCCTTCCCGGGGCCCCCAAAAATACCAGATTAACAGACAAAGCATACCAAACACACAGAAACATAACAAATGCAAAGCCCCTAATTCCCGGATGTTATAGTTCTACCCCCTTAAAGAAATTTCGGCCTCAAAATTTACCTGATCAAAAGAGGTGAGGGTATTGCTGACGCATAACATCCTCTGGCTCCCACGTGGCCTCCTCTGAACCTTGATTCCGCCACAAAAATTTAACCAACGGAACCATTTTTCTCTGCAATACTTTGACATCTCGGTCTAGGATCTGAACTGATTCCTCGTCAAAAGATAAATCAGGTCTCACTTCGATTTCCTCTACTGGCACTACATGAGATGGATCTGAACGGTAGCGCCTTAACATCGAGACATGGAATACATCATGTATCTGCCTCAATTCTGGAGGTAACTCGAGCTGATAAGCTACTGGTCCCACTTGTTTCAACACTCGATAAGGCCCGATGAACCTGGGGCTCAACTTGCCCTTCCATCCAAACCTCAAAACTTTCTTTCAAGGCGAAACCTTCAGAAACACTTTATCACCCAATGCAAACTCTATATCCTTACGCTTCAGATCAGCATAAGATTTTTGCCTGTCAGAAGGTTCCTTCAACCGAGTCCGAATCAACTTAACTTTTTCTTCTGTTTTAGAAACCAATTCCGGACCCAACAACTGTCGCTCACCCAACTTTGCCACTAGATGAAACTTAGCACTTAGCGATTCATCAGACAACTGCTTTTCTTTTATCCAACTGACCCAAGAAGGCTTCACTTGAAGTTCAGCTAACAAGCTTCCATCATCATACAAGCTGAGATGAGCAAACATTGCCCTCAAGTCCGATATTACCTTACGACTCAACGCGTCTGTAACTACGTTAGCTTTACCCAGGTGGTACTCGATTGAACAGTCATAGTCCTTTAACAATTCAATCTACCTCCGCTGCCTTAAATTCAACTCCTTCTAGGTAAGGAGATATTTCAGACTCTTGTGATCAGTGTAGATGATGGACTTCTCCCCATACAAGTAGTGTCTTCAGATCTTCATAGCGAACACTACCGCAGCTAACTCAAGATCATGCGTGGGATAATTCACTTCATGCGGCCTCAACTGTCGAGACGCATAAGCTACCACTTTACCCTCTTGCATCCACACATATCCTAACCCTGTGTGCGACGCATCGCAGTAGACGATAAACTCCTTCCCAGCCTCTGGCTGAATCAACACCGGTGCCTCAGTCAAAATCCTCTTCAACTTTTCAAAGCTTTCCTGCTGTTTATCAGACCAGATGAATGGTACCCCTTTCCGTAATAACTTGGTTAACGGGGCAGCTATTAACGAGAACCCCTCAACAAACCTTCTGTAGTACACAGCCAAACCAAGAAAACTCCGAATCTTCGCCACAGACTTAGGCGATTTCCAATCCAACACAGCTTCAATTTTCCGGGGATCCACTCTAATTCCCTCAGTAGACACGACATGCCCCGGAAAGGTAACTTCTTTCAACCAAAATTCACACTTACTGAATTTGGTGTACAACTGCTTTTCTCTCAGAATCTGCAGAACCACCCGAATATGCGAATCATGCTCCTCTTCCAACTTTGAATAAACCAAAATATCGTCTATGAACACTACAACAAACCGGTCCAGATAGAGTTGGAACACTCAGTTCATCATGTCCATAAACGCAGCTGGTGCATTCGTCAACCCGAACGGCATCACTAAGAACTCGTAGTGACCATAACGAGTCCAAAAAGTTATCTTATGAATATTTGCCTCATTAACCTTAAGCTGATGATAGCCTGACCTCAAATCTATCTTTGAGAAGACCGAAGCGCCTCGCAGTTGATCGAACAAGTCATCAATCTTTGGCAATGGGTACTTGTTCTTAATTGTCAACTTGTTCAGTTGCCTATAGTCAATACACATCCGCATTGACCCATCATTAACAAATAACATCGGCGCTCCCCAAGGTGACACACTGGGTCGAATAGAACCTCGGTCCAATAGTTCCTGAATCTGCGCTTTCAGTTCCACCAACTCCTTCGGCACCATTCTATATGGGGCAATAGACACTGGCGCTGTTCCCGGAATAAGATCAATACCGAACTCCACCTCACAATCCGGAGGTAACCCTAGAAGCTCTTCTAGAAAAACATCAAAGAATTCATTCACTGTTCTAACATCCCCTACAGTCAATACCTTGGCTTCCAGAGCACTAACAAAAGTTAAGAAAGCCTCGCATCCTTTTCTCACCATTCTCTCCGCCTTTAAAGCGGACACTACATTGGACAAATAGTTCCTCCTTTCACCTATCACTAAGACTTCATTATCCTTAGGAGTCCTTAACACCATGCGTTTAGCAGCACAATCCAAGTTTGGTCGATACTTCACCAACCAATCCATACCTAAGATTAAATGGAACTCCCTGAACGGCAGTTCCATCAAATCAGCCGGGAAAACCATCCCTTGTACTTCTAGAGGCACACTCCTAAAAAGTTTGTTCACCACTACAGATTGTCCTAAAGGGCTAAGTACAGTCATCTCCCTAGAAGCAATCTCAGAGTCTATGTTTAAAGTTCCAAACACAGTGCTAGCAACATAGGAATGTGTCGACCCAATATTAATTAATGCAGTAAAGGGCAAACCGAAAATGAGGAACGTACCAGCTACAACGTCTGGGCATCACCCTCATGTCGAGGTCTGGCTGCATAAACCAACCCAAGCAGCCTCGCGTGTATGTTCCCAGCACGTCTATCCGGTACTCCATGCCCTCGTCCAAAGCCGTTTCCTCCTCTGGCCGAACTACGACCTCTCTGATGTTGCTGCCCACCTCTTCTGAATTGCGCATGCTCTTGACCTTCCGACTGTGCCCTGACTGGCTCTCGTGGGCAATCCTTTATCCGATGGTCCATAGACCCACATCTGAAACATCCTCTATTACCTACCCATCACTCCCCCGAATGAAATTTTCCGCATCGAGCACACTGCGGTGGCCAATTAACAGCAACGGGCTTTGCAACTTGACTCAGCCCATCTAACCTAGGCCTCTTCTGAAAACCCCCAACAGATCTCGACGACCCAAAACTTCTTTTATTCCTACCCTTGTCTCTGTCCTGATTCTACTTTTCAGACCGCTTCACCTCTTCGGCTATCTTAGCTTTCTCAACTAAAACAGCAAATTCTTTTTCCCACTGCGGAGCATTCAACACTCGCAGCTCGTCCCTCAGACCATCCTCAAATTGGACACAGTGCTCATGATCTGTTGCAGCAATACCCCGAGCATAACGACTTAAACGTAAGAATTCTGCCTCATACTCGGCTACTGACTTGCTCCCTTGAACCAAATTTAAAAATGCCTTCCTCTGAGCGTCCATATAGCTCGATCCAATATACTTACCCTAAAATGTCGACTTAAAGAAATCCCAGGTAATGCGGTCAGCTACTGTACCATCTCTGACCGTGAGCCACCATTGATATGCCTCATCGCAGAGGAGAGACACCACCCCTTTCAGTTTCTCTTCTGTGGTGCAATCAAGATCATCCATGATACGCTCAACCGCTTCTAACCAATACTCAGCTACGCTAGGAGCCACACCAGAAATGCCCCTAAACATTTTAGCCCCATTAGCTCGGAGATGTTCCGACACTGATTTTTGAGCTATTGATCTCATACTTGCTCCAGCAACTCTCTCCAAAACACGTAACATCACCTGAGAAACTGTAACATCCTGAAAATGGGCCTATGCATTTTTTATTTAAGTATACGAAATGGCATGTCTTATGTGTTATGAATGTATTATGAACATTTTTGGAAACTTGGAAATGATTTAGAAGCGTTAAGTTTCAAAAGAGGAAAGTGAACATTTCTGGAAACTTGGAAATGTAAGAAATGTTAAGTTCAAAAGAGGAAAGTGAACATTTCTGGAAACTTGGAAATGTAAGAAATGTTAAGTTTAAAGGAGGCAAACGAACATTTTTGGAAACTTGGAAATGTAAGGAAATGTAAGGAAATGTAATGAAACATTTTAGGAAAAGTTAAGTTCTGAGGTTAAGAGAGGGAAGTAAAGCAGGGTGGCCTTAAGAGAATTTATGGGTAAAATATGACATACAAATGGGCTTGGAAAAGTGGCTTGGAGGCACCACTTAGGGCCTTTGGAGTTGACGCCACAAGAAGGTGCAATTGGGCCTGGGTTCGAGTCACTTGGGGAGCAAATAAAAGAGTTTTATTTTGCTGCAAGGAGCAAGGGAGTTGGACGGCACATGGCTAAATTCTAGGAGCTTTTATTCTTTTATAATTAGTGGATAAATAAGGGATAAATAAAGGATTTATTTATCATTATTTTCAAGAGATAATTGTTGTATTAAATTCTTTTAATAAAGTGATAATTCAAGGGATAAAGCTATCAAAATAGAAGAGTGGTGGCCAAGTAAGGGACTCTAGCTAGTAAATTCGGCTATAAAAGGAAAAGAGAGGCCATTCATTCATTCACTTTTCCTTTGCTGAATTTCTTAAGCAAATTCTCCTCTCTCTGCTGAATTTCCTACAGTTTTTATTCTTCTTCTCTTTGTTAGCCAAATCCGAAATACCTTGTGTTCTAGCCGAATCCTCCATCTTTATTCTTCCTTCTCTTTTCTCTCTAATCCCTCCAAAAGCCGGAAGTAAGCCTTTTAAGGCCATAGCCGAATATCTCAAGTGGCTTCAAGCTAAGGTGCTGCCGATTTCTTCAAAGGTAAGAACAAGTTTGATTTCTATTCTTTTCTTATAGATTTGTCGAAAATCTAGGACTAATCCCATCAATATTCTTGTTGCCGAAACCTTGAGGAGATCTTTCGGGATTTACTAAGTGTCAACTACAAGGAAGGAGAAGTTCCTTTCCCGAAGGTACACCATAGGCCGCGTGTTCCCTAGTTATTCAGTGAGTTTCGGGATTTAAAATCCACAAGGCAAGTGTCTATAGCATTCGACCAAGGCTTATTTTGGTATTAAGATCTATTTCTTATTTCGTTTAAAAGCCGAAACTAATTAGTTAAGTGATTTTAGTGCCTAGCCGATTGCAAGGGGACAACTCTGCGAAGTTTCGGGATTTGACTATAGTCAATTCGACACCAAGGTAAGTTTTAGTGTACTAATCCTACTAGGATTTGGATTTATGGCCGAATGGCTCTTTACTAAGTATTAAATGATTGATTAAATGTAGAGATTTAAGATATAAGGCCTTAGATCAAGCTTTTCGAGATTTGGATTGGAAACCTTAAGCGAATCAGGTGTGTACCCTACCCTAAGCTTTAATATGTTCATGGCTATGTTTTAAATTAAATGTGTTATTAAGAATGTGAAAATATGGCTAAAGTACCATGCAATGGTACAAAGTACTCAGGTACGTTTCCTACTCCTACTAGGATTATGAATATATGTTATTTGTAACATGTGAAAAAGTGATAAGAATGTGAATTAAGGCATGATGTGCATGATATGTATGATATGGGGCATTCGGGTTATATGAAAAGGGGAAGTGAATGTGGTGACCTAAGACCACGATATCTGAATGTGGTGACCTAAGACCACGAAATCTGAATGAGGTGACCTAAGACCGCGATAATTTGAATGTGGTGACCTAAGACCATGAAATCTGAATGTGGTGACCTAAGACCACGAATTTTATAAGGGCGATGAGCACGTCGACTGCAGCGACTGCCTTCGATGGAGTGTAGCGGAAGGAGGGTCGACTTAGTAGTCCCCATGGTGTATAGGTTGGTATGGGGAAGTGTAGCGGATGGCTAACTAGGTTTTGGTTTGGGTTGCATCATTATTTTTACCTGTTATTTGAATATGTATGTGATATGATAATGCATGCCTGAAATGTTAAGACTTAGTGTTTGTGTACACATTGAGTCTGTTTGACTCACCCCGTTGGGGAACTTTTTCTTCCAGGTGATGATCAGTAATGGACCGGGTCGGCAGGAGCTTAAAGGTGGCCATGCACAGCAAGGAAAATTTTATTATTTGGACTTTTATTTTATTTAAGCACTTTAATTCATTTTTGGGAATTATTTGATGTAATAAGGCCATAGTTGAACTACTTTATTTTTCCTTTATTTATTACGGTACAAATTTTTATTAATTAAAGATCAAGTGAAATTTATTTTCAAATAAACTCTAAATATTTTGTCACCTCAAATAAACTCATTTTCAACTAAGCCCAACCCAAAACAAACTTTCTTTCAAAACACCCAAGTTTTTCCTAAGTCACAAAAGAATTTGAAACGGTTTACACCGGGGAACATACCAGATCCGGTCAAGGCTCGTGGGCCGAGTGTGGGGTGTTTCAATTTGGTATCAGAGCCCAGTTTCAAACCCTCGGTCTGGGGTTTAAGGCCCAAAACGTTTTCAAATCGAGCCCAAATGAGTTTTTAAAGATAAGCAGGGTTTTTCTGGCATGGTACCTAAGTCTCCGACCCGCAGTCCACCAGGTAAGTACCCCTAACCTTTGTGTGAATTATATTATGAATTGTAGAAGGGTAGAACTGGAATGGCACGTAGAGTAGTATGATAAGTATTTGGAACCCTAGGACTAGTTTACCCCAGCTATTACATAAGACTTAATGACTAATTAAACAAACCTATGGCTAAGTCACCGAGTTAGGGTGTGGCAACCATTGTGCGCATGTCTAGGATTGGATCCGAAAGAGCCTGGTATTTAAGCAGTCCTAGTGACTCACCTCCTCTTTGCAGGAATCCTACCTGGTGCGTAGTTTCGGTTCACCCTAACCAAGAGGACTTATTCATAGGCTAAACCCTAACTAAAACCCGAAAGGGATTAGCCACATTTTTATGGAAACCCTAGTTTTAAAACGACTAAATTACCCTTTTGATTTATACAAGCTATCCCATAAAATTTTTTTGAAATATTTCTTGATTTACAAAATTACTAAAATACCCCTAGTGGTAAAATTACAAAAATGCCCTTGGTTTATGAAAATTCCAAAATACCCACAGTTCTTATTCAAAAAAAAAAATTCATTACTTTATAACAAGTCCAAAAACCCTAATTTGCAAAATATCAAAATACTTTGATTTTTGAAAATTACGAAATTGCCCCTGACTTACAAAATTACCAAAATGACCCTGAATTTCAAAAATTTTGCAACATCACCGATTTGGAAAACAAATTCTCAAAAAGAACCCTCATGTTTTATAAATTTTGAAATACCCCTGAATTATTAAACTTTACAAATTTACCCTGATTTGTAAAAAAATTTTACTAAAATACCCCTGGAATTTCAAAATTTCCAAAAATACCCCGGGAATGCAAAATTACCAAAATACCATTATTGACAAAATCCACAAGGAACCCTATTTTTGAAAAAAAAATTACGAAAATACCCCTGTAGGGCAAATTACCAAAATACCCCTGGGTAGTGGAATAATAGCAACAATGAAAACTACAACATTTCTCTGAATGAACGAAAGTTCATAATTGATTGATGAATGTATGAATGTAAAGACTGTATGCATGTATGAATACGAAAGAACCACTTCTAAAATTATTTTCATAAAACTTCTTCGCGGGTAATCAGTGGAATAAAGGCTAATTCATAAAATTTCTTAATTAGATTAAAGCACGATCATAGAAATGAGCTCTAGGGGACGTGGTTCTGGAATACCTTAATTGCCTTGTTCATTGTAAAGTCAGTTCGTTCTTATGTGGCTAGTAAGGTGTATGGAACCATGATTGTAAACTAAGAGAATGTGCCTAGAAAGTATGATAATTTCTTAAGATCAGAGTGTGCAGCAGTAGCGTAGTGTGGTGAGCTAGGAAGTACGACTGTTCGTTAGTAAGTAATTTCGAGGACGAAATTATTTTAAGGGGGTAGAACTGTAACATCCTGAAAATGGGCCTATGCATTTTTTATTTAAGTATACGAAATGGCATGTCTTATGTGTTATGAATGTATTATGAACATTTTTGGAAACTTGGAAATGATTTAGAAATGTTAAGTTTCAAAAAAGGAAAGTGAACATTTCTGGAAACTTGGAAATGTAAGAAATGTTAAGTTCAAAAGAGGAAAGTGAACATTCCTGGAAACTTGGAAATGTAAGAAATGTTTAGTTTAAAGGAGGCAAACGAACATTTTTAGAAACTTGGAAATGTAAGGAAATGTAAGGAAATGTAAGGAAACATTTTAGGAAAAGTTAAGTTCTGAGGTTAAGAGAGGGAATTAAAGCAGGGTGGCCTTAAGAAAATTTATGGGTAAAATATGACATACAAATGGGCTTGGAAAAGTGGCTTGGAGGCACCACTTAGGGCCTCTGGAGTTGACGCCACAAGCAGGTGCAATTGGGCCTGGGTTTGAGTCACTTGGGGAGCAAATAAAAGAGTTTTATTTTGCTGCAAGGAGCAAGGGAGTTGGACGGCACATGGCTAAATTCTAGGAGCTTTTATTCTTTTATAATTAGTGGATAAATAAGGGATAAATAAAGGATTTATTTATCATTATTTTCAAGAGATAATTGTTGGATTAAATTCTTTTAATAAAGTGATAATTCAAGGGATAAAGCTATCAAAATAGAAGAGTGGTGCCCAAGTAAGGGACTCTAGCTAGTAAATTCGGCTATAAAAGGAAAAGAGAGGCCATTCATTCATTCACTTTGCCTTTGCCGAATTTCTTAAGCAAATTCTCCTCTCTCTGCCGAATTTTTTATTCTTCTTCTCAATGTTAGCCAAAGCCGAAATACCTTGTGTTCTAGCCGAATCCTCCATCTTTATTCTTCCTTCTCTTTTCTTTCTAATCCCTTCAAAAGCCGGAAGTAAGCCTTTTAAGGCCATAGCCGAATATCTCAAGTGGCTTCAAGCTTAGGTGCTGTCGATTTCTTCAAAGGTAAGAACAAGTTTGATTTCTATTCTTTTCTTATAGATTTGTCGAAAATCTAGGACTAATCCCATCGATATTCTTATTGCCGAAACCTTGAGGAGATCTTTCGGGATTTACTAAGTGTCAACTACAAGGAAGGAGAAGTTCCTTTCCCGAAGGTACACCATAGGCCGCGTGTTCCCCTAGTTATTCGGTGAGTTTCGGGATTTAAAATCCACAAGGCAAGTGTCTATAGCATTCGGCCAAGGCTTATTTTGGTATGAAGATCTATTTCTTATTTCATTTAAAAGCCGAAACTAATTAGTTAAGTGATTTTAGTGCCTAGCCGATTGCAAGGGGATAACTTTGCGAAGTTTCGGGATTTGACTATAGTCAATTCGACACCAAGGTAAGTTTTAGTGTACTAATCCTACTAGGATTTGGATTTATGGCCGAATGGCTCTTTACTAAGTATTAAATGATTGATTAAATGTAGAGATTTAAGATCTAAGGCCTTAGATCAAGCTTTTCGGGATTTGGATTGGAAACCTTAAGCGAATCAAGTGTGTACCCTACCCTAAGCTTTAATATGTTCATGGCTATGTTTTAAATTAAATGTGTTATTAAGAATGTGAAAATATGGCTAAAGTACCATGCAATGGTACAAAGTACTCAGGTACGTTTCCTACTCCTACTAGGATTATGAATATATGTTATTTGTAACATGTGAAAAAGTGACAAGAATGTGAATTAAGGCATGATGTGCATGATAAGTATGATATGGGGCATTCGGGTTATATGAAAAGGGGAAGTGAATGTGGTGGCCTAAGACCACGATATCTGAATGTGGTGACCTAAGACCACGAAATCTGAATGCGGTGACCTAAGACCGTGATAATCTGAATGTGGTAACCTAAGACCACGAAATCTGAATGTGGTGACCTAAGACCACGAATTTTATAAGGGTGATGAGCACGTCGACTGCAGCGACTGCCTTCGACGGAGTGTAGCGGCAGGAGGGTCGACTTAGTAGTCCCCACGGTGTACAAGTTGGTACGGGGAAGTGTAGCGGATGGCTAACTAGGTTTGGGTTTGGGTTGCATCATTATTTTTACCTATTATTTGAATATGTATGTGATATGATAATGCATGCCTGAAATGTTAAGACTTAGTGTTTGTGTACACATTGAGTCTGTTTGAGTCACCCCGTTGGGGAACTTTTTCTTCCAGGTGATGATCAGTAATGGACCGGGTCGGCAGGAGCTTAAAGGTGGCCATGCACAGCAAGGAAAATTTTATTATTTGGACTTTTATTTTATTTAAGCACTTTAATTCATTTTTGGGAATTATTTGATGTAATAAGGCCATAGTTGAACTACTTTATTTTTCCTTTATTTATTACGGTACAAATTTTTATTAATTAAAGATCAAGTGAAATTTAGTTTCAAATAAACTCTAAATATTTTGTCACCTCAAATAAACTCGTTTTCAACTCAAGCCCAACCCAAAACAAACTTTCTTCCAAAACACCCAAGTTTTCCTAAGTCACAAAAGAATTTGAAACGGTTTACACCGGGGAACATACCAGATCCGGTTAAGGCTCGTGGGCCGGGTGTGGGGTGTTTCAGAAACAGCATCGTCTCCCCTAGTTTGATACTAAAATTCCGCTTCCACAACTGGCGGTGCAAGCACTTCACCTTCCGGCCCATGCTCCGATTCCGAAGGTTCTGATCCAACACCCCGGCCTCTACTGCGGCCTCACATGCCATAACCACGTCCTCTAGCACTCATGACCATCGATTCAACTTAATTTGATTAAAAGTTTTATGAATTATTATTTTCTTCCACTGTTTATTACCGAGCAGTCTTATGTGAATAGCATTAAAAGTAATTCTTGTAAATACATGCACCTACAGGCTTCAGTCTCTAAAGTTGGATTTCTTAGTATTAGCAATCATAGCACAATATAATTTCTTCATGCAAAACAACCAATGATTAGAAGACTTACCGTGCGGATTTGGTGCCGGAGACTCAGGTGCAATGCTTCCAGAAAAAATGTATTTTATCTAAACCATTTCTCAAGCCATCTTTTGAAAATATTTTGAACTTTATACCCACAGCCGAGCTTTTGAACCAGGCTCTGATACCACAATTGTAACACCCTAAACCCGATCAAAATGTTACGATCGAATCTGGATTGCTACAGAGAAAATAGATTTGGAAAGTTTAAGGTGAAGCATCGAAGTTCGAGAAAACATCTTTGGTTAGAGAGTTCAAACCAAAGCTAGTTAAAAATGTTTTTAAGTTCTAGATATCTTGCCATATTCTCATCGAGTGGATTAGGTGGGGGAAAACGGGCTATTTTACCAAAACCACACTTAGAGAATTTGGAAAGGTGATAGTCGAAATGAATGTTGAGGTGCGTGATCTTTAGAAATAATATCTGTAGTGTTAAGAAAAGTCCCAAGTTTTAATTGCTTATGGTTTGTTATCCATTTGTGAAATTTTTGGAAAAACCTCTATTACGTTTTTAAGGAAAACCCATTTTTTGATAATTCTTACCATGTATAAAATCAGCATATAAACAAAACCCCCAAAATAAAAATTAAAGTTAAGCGGCCCTATTATAGATTAAAATCCCAAAATATAAATAAACTTTAAATAAGGTTCGTGTTTACTAGTGAAAATGCAATGCATGGCGACCTCGAGTCCGTTTCGGCCCAAAATCCACCATCTACTGATTACCTGCAAAATTAGTACAGGGGGTGAGTCGTCGAGACTCAGTGTGTAAATCCCCGGGTAACGCAAACTGGGCCTTAAGCCCATATAGTATAGAAAGTTAATCATGTATGTAATGCAGCCCAAACAATCTATTTTTCCATCCTTCACACCTCCTGAATCTACCCAACATCTGTGGCACCCAGCCACTGTGGTACCAAACCACTGGTGACAAAATCACAAATAGTAATATGTGGGGCCAACCCACTTGTGGTACCAAACTGTGGGGCCAACCTGTGGTACCGAACCACTGGGACGAGCCACTGAAATAATATACGTGGTGCCAAACCACTGTGGTACCAAACCACTGAGACATGGTCACTGGATAATATTATGTGGGGCCAACCCACTGTGGTACCAAACCACTGTGACAGTCTTAGAATCATGCTTCCCCTCTTCATACCATACCCCCAAGTCTATGCACATTCTAACGTACCAATATGACTATGATCATGCTTCGAATGCACAACAGTCAACCATTTCACACATTCATACATTTGTTAATAACAGTACATAGTGGAACTTACCAGTGTCTTCAATCTTACCTACGAGGGTATCTTGATGATTAGTACCATCATTTTGGCTTTCGGCCAACTTAGTCAATAACGCAAATAGTAAGGAAATGAGTATGTATTACACACCTGATAACGTGTAAGACTATATTCTCTACGTTGACGCTTTCACTAGCAGGGACGACGGCTATTTCCCTATCCCAGGCAGACGTCGGCTCTCTACCACAGCCCAGTGGAAAGTCTCGTATTGCCAATACTGCACGTTTCTTAAACTTAGGGGAGGGATCTACGAGTCCAACCCCCTCCTTCACTTGATTGGCATTTGAATCCATGAAAGGATCTTGATCAGGAAACAGGGTTAAGGCATTGAAAGAAAACAAAAGGAATAAGAACTCAAATCGATGAAGTTCCTTACCTTGATCAACAGAAACCGAATGTTAGTAGACTTGGCTTTAGAAACCGAATGAGCCCCTAAACAATCACCATGTTAGAATCAGTTCTCCAAATAAATCAAAAGAAGTGGCCTTTCGGCCAGACAAGTCGATAAAGAATCCCTTACCACCCATTCGGCCAACAACTACTTACCAAAACCCCCTGAAAACATGCCCACTAGAAAGAGATGATGGAGCACACCCTTCTACAATCGGTCAGTGCCCAATGAGTGAGTCAGAAACTTCGGTTAAGCAACCTAAAGAGGAAAACGAAAAAGAATGAGAAGAAAAGAAAAGAGAGCTTCTTACTGCCACAAGAGTATGCCGAATGGAGAGTCTATGCTCGGCTACTATCAAGAATCGATGGAAGGGTGCCTACACTAGACACAAAAAGGATGTTCGGCCTTCACACAACATGAAATAAAGAAGAGAAAAGAAAAGATAAAACAAAGAATAAAGTTTGGCTATAGCACTTACCGATTCAGTTATGAAGAAGAAACAAGAAATGATGAACTAGGGAGATTAGGCTATGAAGAACAAGAAGAAGAAAGATAAAGCAAGAAGGTGTTTCGGCTTTTGGTTACAAAACAAATGAATGCAAAAGTGAGAGTAAAAATGATGGTTTCAGTTTTGGTAAATGAGAAAAAGAAGCAAATGTTCCAAAAGTGCAAAAGAGAATGAGAGTGTTTCAAGATAAATTTGGCTACATAAAACTCAAAATGCCCACTTGAGGGATACGGCACACCCTTATGACCAAAATGCTCAACCACAATGCCTAAGAGCTACCAAAGAAGGTTTGACCCCCACCTAGCCAAGCTAAACCGTGCACCCACACACGCACCTTACCAAATTCGGCCAACCAACACCTCCTCTCTCCACATCCCACAACTTCCTCCACCTTTCACTCTCCACTCCACATTCAAACTTGTTGATCGATTCTTACTCCTCCAATTCCTCTTATCCCTTCGATTCAAGCATTTTGACTCATTCCACCAACCACCTTGGAGAGCCATTGCCGAAACCACCACCTTAGCTTCCTGAGTGGAAAAATAAAGCTTCCAAGTGAGTGTTATAGGATTCGAACCTCTTCCCCCTGCTGCTACCTAATGACGCCATTTTCCTGCACCTTAAGTGGTATCTCCTTGCCACTTTACCACCTCTCTTCTTGTGTCAACAAACACAAGTAACTAACCTTAAGGTCTGCCTCAGCTAACTCTCCTCTAAAGTGCCTAGAAATTAAATTTTCACTAGGGCACAAGCTTAACCCCGAGCCTTCTCGGGGCCCCCAAACATACCAGATTAACAGACAAAGCATACCAAACACAAGAAACATAACAAATGAAAAGCCCCTAATTCTCGGATGTTACATCGTCGTTTCGGGCAAACTACCTTCTCAAGTATGCCTTTGATATCCTTATTTGCTAGCTTAGCTTGCCCATTTGTCTGTGGATGGTAAGCTGTAGCAACCTTTTGTTTCACTCCATGTTTATCTAGCAACCATTTTAACCACTTGTTCACAAAATTGGTCCCTTCATCGCTGATAATAGCTCTTGGGGTTCCTTATAAGAGCATACATTCTTTTTCGTGCTCATCCTTTGATTATGAGTGTGTCTACCATGAATTGTTATTCTAGAACTTGCCTCGTTTATGCATGTCGAGACCACACTTTTGATTTGATATTACAGAGATGATAAAGGCACCTATGTTTTAACCCACTTACACCACTAAATAGCCTACCTTCACAATTAACCCTAGTGAGCCCCGTTGGTCCTAACAAACCCTTTTTATTGACTCACCTACTAATATTAACCCAAAGCCTCTTTGTATTCACCCTTTCTTTTGACTACCCCATAATCGAGAATTGTTTTGATCAAGTTAGCTAAGTATTTTTTTCTGGTAGTTAAATTTATCTTGTTTTACCTAGTTTGTTCTTAAAAAAAAACCAAGGTATTCAATATTAGTAGTATAAATAGTGAAGTTTACACGATCAAAGTCTATTTTTAACAGGAAAACTTGTATTAGAAGGTTTATTACTTTTCAGTTGATGAATTTTTAGGTATGTACTTGTCAATTCGATCTCGATTCTAACCCTCTAATTTTAGCCTTTAACCACACCTTTAACCCTAGCCCCGTTACAACCCTAACAAAGACCTTTTGATCTATATATCATCTCATATTACAGTGGTGGAGATTTGATTTTCAGGCAAGCCTATGGGATTAACTTTTCAGGTTCGACTTATGAGCGATCTTTTCCTGAACCTTAAACACTTTAGAGTGATTTAAGTGAATCCTTAGTAAGGACATCAATCCTTGTCGGTTTTGAATTGAAAAGGTACTTATTTAAATAAAGGGAGACACCTATATTTTCAAAGTACAAACTCATGACTTATCTCGTTTAAATCTTTAGGACTCTTTGAGTTGAATTATCCATGTATGAGTCCTCTATGAATTATGATAAGGCATTGTTGATAGGAATTGTGAATTATGGAAAAGTTCGTTTTAATTGTAATATGAGAATTTTGCTTGAGGACAAGCAAAACCTTAAGTGTGGGGGTATTTGATAAACCGTAATTATAAAATATTTTAATCCCACATTTAGCTCACTGTTCGATGATTTATTCCTTGATTTATATAAAAAGGTGCTTGTAATCCTTTCTTCCCATGTCTTATACCCAGGAAAGCACCCGGGAATGAAAAGAACACAAAAGGGCCCAAAACAGAGTAAATGGGCCTTAGCACGAGATTGACATGGCCTGGCCCCAAGTCCACACGGCCGTGCCTCGACAATCACCTAGAGCACGGCCTCAACCCCGCCTCACACGGCCGTGCCTCAAATAAGAAATCTGAACACGGTCTGAAGTCGAAACACACGGGCGTGTGCTATGGCCGTGCCTCTGTCACTGGAAAGAGCAATTTCAGTCGGAAAAGGATACTTAGGGAGAAAGAATCGCATTCCAAAAGCCTATATATATCCCCTAAGTGCCACCTTTGAAGAGGCGTCAAAGCTAGGCCAAGGAGCCAAGCCGAGAAGGTCAGGGTTAGGGAATAACGCGAGGATAGCCAGTTGATCCATCCCAAGAAGCCAGAATTATACTCAAGACGGCAGAATTCTCCTTCAATTCCTTCAGGGGGTTTTAGGGTTTTCTTATGTTTTGTTTTATCTTTTCTCTTGAGATGTTTGTTTTTATTCATTATGAACTAAACCCTTCAGATACCTGAAGGGGATGAAACCTAGATGAATTTTGTTATTTGATTTCTAAATTATATGATAATTACTTAGTTTGTTCTTAATTATGTTGCTTAATCCAAATCTGATGTGCTTAGATGGAGGAGGAATAGACCCTGCCTGAGAGTAGATCTAACATAATTGAGCGGAGTTGATCGAACGCCTAAAGATAGGGTTACGAGATTTTTCCGGATTAGGGTGAAACCTAATATGGGAGTCCATTGATCGATTTACTGCTATTCTAGGGGGTTATTATAAGCGAACGAGAGTTCCACTAATTAACCTAGGGTTAGACGTTATTCGCCTCGAGAGAGAGAGTTTAATATAAGTTTGGGAGTCCTACGGATCAAGCTAAGTAAAGAAATCATATGGTTCAGTGTTAGGTAACAAGAGAAGTCTAGATGGATTCTTCCTGAGGGTATCGTCGTCGTCAACTGAGTTTTTCTTCAAGCTATTTCCCAATTCGTTCTTTTTGTCTTTGTGTCCTTAGCTTAGTCATCGTAACTTCATTCTATTTTTAAGGCTAAATAATAAAAAGAAAGTTAGTATTAGTACTTTTAGTTCCTTTGGGTTCGACAATCCGGTCTTGCCTAAACTATACTACTGTTCGATAGGTACACTTGCCTTTAATCGTTTTCAGAGTTAGTTTCCAGGTTTGATCATTCGTTTTATAAATTTTAAAGCTCTGATTTCAGCGATCAGATATGAATGGAGGAGTGACTAACAACACAAAATATTCGTCCTACAACCCTGGCATAGAAAGCGAATAGATAAACTACATGGGTAATAATTCTAGACCTCAAAATAACTGTAACACCCCAAACCCGGTCAATACGCCATGACCGAATCTGGCATGCCACAGAGGAAAACATTTTGAAGAAATTCTAGTTAATGATTAAATTTTTAGTGAAAAATTTTTTGTTGTTCTAGGCTTGTAGAAATCAGGTGTATAATAAGTTAAAAACTGATAATTCACTCTGAAATTCCGTAAATAAATCTTTAAAACATAGTTGCAAATCCATAGATTAGAAAACCTTTTATAATTTTAAAAGAAACCAAAGCGATTAGTTTGAAAACTGTTTCTAATTGAAACTTGGAAACTTGAGTTTTGGAAAATAGTATGAGTTATCAAAAACACTTAAGTTGTTAAATATTATCAAATGATTTATATTACCCGATGGTAACGTTTTAAAAACCATTGCGTTTTGTAGTTTAGAAAACTTTATGCTCAAATTATTATATCAACCATGTATTTTATAAGCCATATTTAAAATATCAAGTCCAAAGCATATAAATAATCCAAAAACATAATTAAAAAGGCCTTATTACAAATCCAAATAAAGATGTAAACCAAATTAAGATAAAATAAAGTACCCAAATCGAAGTTCATATAAAACCGAATTTTTATTGCATGGCCTCCTCGAGTTCATCCGGCTCCTCATCCGCGATTTTACGAATCACCTGAAAAGATAAGGGAGAAGGTGAATCACCAAGACTCAGTGCATAAAAATTAAGTCTTCCAAATGCAATCCATGCAACTCAAACCACTTCCCTCAAGCAACCATCCATGTGCCATAACCACCTTGCCACTAACTCCTCATGTGCTAGAATTTAACACTTAAATTAACTTAAGTGTCAGGTTCACCTAATCCACTTCACTAAATATACAATACTAAGAATTATTCTAGCTTCATAAATAAAATCAAGCCTTCACAAGACTATACTAAACACACAATAAAAATCATACTTGAACTAACACAAATAACAAGATGATACTCAATTTTTTTTCCTAAAGCCCAAGGTCCAATTGGCCCAATCCTACTAGGCCCAATTTCGGGATGTTACAATAACCCTTATAGTAATACTTATAATCCAGGTTGGAGGAACCACCCCAATTTCTCATGGGGTGGCCAAGGAAATCAGAGACAACAACCCCTCCCAGGCATTCAACAACAAGGCAGCTTACCAAGCAACACTGAAACTAACCCAAAAGAGCAACTTCAAGCCATAACTACTCACGATAGTGAAGGGTTAGATGAACCAACATTGAAGCAAGAGAATGTGGTAGAGAAAGGTAAGGTTGAGGTAAGCTATGATAAACCAAAAACGGTAATTACAGAGTACCAACCTTATGTGCCATACCCCAATGCGATGGAGAAAGACCACATGATGAACAATTCTGTAAATTTCTTAAACTTCTAAAGAAATTACATATTAACTTACCATTTCTTAACGCTTTTTCACAGAAGCCCAATTCAAGAAAATTTTTAAAAGAGCTTCTGACAAACAAACGTAAGTTAGACGATACGTCGCATGTGGAGCTAAATGCAGTATGCTCAGCAATCTTACAAAATAGACTACCACAAAAGTTAAAAGATTCAGGGAGTTTTACGATTCCTTGCTTAATTGGTAGTTCATCTATTGATAATGCTTTAGCAGATTTAGGGGCAAACATCAATGTTATGCCTTATAAAATGTTTAAACAGCTATGTCTACGGAAACCCAAACAAACTAGGATGAGCATTCAATTAGCTGATAAAAATATTAGGATTCCTAGGGGTATAATTGAAAATGTACTAGTGAAAATTGACAAATTCATATTCCCAGTAGACTTCGTTCTTTTTAGACATGAACGAGGACAATAATGTTCCTTTAATTTTAGGGAGACCCTTTTTAGCAACTACTAGAACTAAAATTGATGTTGGTACAGGAGAACTCGCGGTTCGTGTAGGTGACAAAACGATCACTCGTCCGACTCTTGACTCAGTTAGGACATCAAGTAATAAAGGTGGAAATATAAATGACCATTTGGTTCAACCTTCTTTTCAGGAAGCACCACGAAATTACACATCTGAGCCACATCCTAGACCTTGTGCCAACAAGAAAATAACTCATGAGGAACGAAGGCTTCAGATCGATGAACTAGACGAGTGGCAGACACATTTCAAAGAGAAACTAAAAACACGCGAAGCAAAAACAAGGCAACTCTATGTCAAACTTAAAGATGGGATAAACCAATTTTAGATCAGGAATCAGGTATTGTTGGATAAGATAGACCCTCGAATTGCCACTTCAGACCTTAATACAAACGAAGAGATCCCTTTCACGGTACTGAATGTCTTCCCAAACGGAACAGTCGAGGTAACTAATCCTATATTCGGCAGTTTTAAGGTAAAAACCAATCTACTCAAACTATATAGTGATCATAGAATTGATAGCAATAGAGAGGAGTGTCAACTCCTCGACCCACCATGAGATATGCGAATGAGAGGCAAGTCTAGCTTAAAACTTTAAACGAGTGCTTCTCAAGAGGCAACCCGAGTACTAACCCCATTAATTTCCATATTTTCAATTTTTAGCATTTAACTACAAACTAACCAAATTAATAAAGCGCAGGTTTCTCTATCCACATGGCCTTGCACATGGGCGTAGCCGTGGCTGTGTGGACATAACGAAAAGACATATCGGCATGGCAAATCCCATGCAAACCAAGGACAATAAATTTCCCCACAACACGGGCTGCGATAAAAGGCCACAGCCGTGCGATTCGGCCGTGGTCAACACTGAGAAATCTAAACAAGAATGCAACACGGCCGTACGATTCGATCGTAGTCGACACTGATTAAGCAATATAGGCGTGGCAACCTCTATACAGGCGTAGGAGAAACGAACGAAGCACCACACGACCATGCGATACGGCAGTGTTAACTAACACGCCCATGGAACATGGGCATGGGAAGCCACCAGATCCCTGTTTCCTATTTAAAACCCCCTATTCTTCTCACTTTCTCCCCAATTTCTTCTTCTTCTAAACCCTAGCCACCACACCCCTCCCTTTTTCTTTATTTTTCCCCTTTCATTTTCCTTTTTCCCTTTCCCGCACTCTTTCTCTAGACCACCATCCCCATGTCAAATAAGCGAAAGGACCCTAGCACAGTCTTCATGTGCGAGACCGATATACATAAGTTCATGCCAGCCGTTCCATTAACATGACAGGACAAGGACCTTTGAGTCCATTTATTTTTTCTTATTCTTTTGTTTTCATTTTTAAATCTTGTCCCTTTATCTTTCTTGTCTTTAATTTATATATTATATTTTGATTTCTTTAATTTAGGTTCAAAGGACTATTAAGGAACGACCACACCACAACCCTAGTATCCACCTCCACCTTCATCTATGCCTAACTTACCGTTTCTTTTCCTTGACTCCATCCAAAATTCAGGAAGTTCACTTCTCTCCCTATCTTATGATTTTATATATTGTTGATATCTATCTTTGTACATTGAGGACAATGTACGTCTTAAGTGTGGGGAGGTGTCAACAATACTGAACTATATCTTGTTTTTAATTAACTCTCTCATATTTATTATTAGAATGAAACTTCTATTGATTTATGATTTTCATTGATATGTTTCGGATTAAGTCATAAATAATTATGCATGGATGGTTTAAACTTTAAGACACTAGAGAATCAAGCATGATAAGTCTGTTTTCAGAATTAAAAATTTATTAGGTTATTTCCCTAATCTTAAATATTACTTTGAAGTTCGAAATTTATAAGGTTGACATCAAAAACCATAATTTTTGTGAGATTTTGAGCCTCTTAGAGCATATATTTTTTCTTGCTCACTTTATTGATTATAAGGGTGTCAACATTGATTTGTTATTCTAGAACTTGCTTCAATTATACATGTCGAGACCACATTTCTGATTTGATATACTGAGATGATAAAGGCACCTAGGAATTAACCCACTCACTCCACAAAAAAGCCAACCCTCATAATTAACCCCTAGTGAACCCTTTTTAGCCTAATAAACCATTTCCTGACTCGCCCTTAATATTAACCTAAGACCCATTCTTTTTTATTCCTTGAGAATTTTCCCTCTTAATTTTAACCATTTTTTGTCGAGATTTGATTTGAGCAGTTGCCTAACTATGTTCTTTATTTCAGTTGTTACATACTTTCTTATTATTGTATGTTCTTATTCTTTAAAAAAGAAATTTTGGAAACTTATTCATTATTGGTTGTTGAGCTTAAGCAGTTAATTTCACATATTTAGAAAGAAGCTCGTATTATTTGATGTAATGATTAATTATTAGTTCATTGTTTCTAGTTAGGTAAATTGTCAATTCGATCTCGATTCTAACCCTCTAATTCAGCCTTTATCCACACCTTTAACCTAAGCCCCATTACAACCCTTTTTAAAGACCTTTTGATTTGTGTATCATCTCATTCTATAGTGGTGGAGATTTGATTTTCAAGCAAGCCTATGGGATTAACTTTTCATGTTTGACTTATGAATGCTTAATTTGAACCTTAAAACACTTTGAGTGATTTGAGTGAATCTTTAGTGAGGAAGTCAATTCTTGTCAGTTTGAATCAAAGGTGATTATTTAGGTAAGGGGAAACACCTATGTTTTCGTGCTATAAAAATTTATGACTTAGATTGTTTGAATCTTTAGGACTCTTTTAGCTAAATTATCAATGTATGAATTATCTATGGATTATGATGAAACACTATTGATAATAATCATGAATTGAGGAAGTTAATTTTAATTGTGAGTTGAGGATTTTTCTTGGGGACAAGTAAAGGCTTAAGTGTGGGGATATTTGATAAACTATAATTTACACATATTTTAACCCCAAGCTTGGCTTAATTTTGGATGATTTTCCATTTAACTTGATGAATTCGATGCTCCTAATCTCTCAATTTCATATTTTATACTCAGGAGAGCTTAGCAAATCGAAAAGAACGAGAAACGGGCCAAAAATGGACAAAATGGGCCTACATGGCCTGGACCACTGCACACAGGCGGACCACACGGCCGTAGGTGACAAACAGGATCTAACACGGCCTGGACTATTGACCACGGGAGTGTCCCTGCCGAAACTAGGATGAATTCTATTCGAAATAGGATACTTGTGGGCCAAGAAAGGCATCTCAAAGCCTATATAAACACCCTATGGGGCAACCTAAAAAGGAGGTCGACAGGACGTTGAATAGATGCCGAGTAGGAGGCGGAAAATACTCCAAGACAACCATCGGAAACAACTTAGGAGGAGGATCTCCATCAAGACTGAAGATCTCCCATCAATTCCTCTTGAAGTTTCTAGGTTTTCTTATGTTTTGTAGTTTTCCTTATTCTATGATGTTTCCTTTATTTAGTATGAACTAAATCCCTTAAATACCTAAGGGGATGAAACCTAAGACAGATCTTATTAGTATTTGATTTATGAGATAAATACTTGTATTTATTCTTAATTGTGAGTTCTTACTCTTGTTTGATAATTCAAGTTATTGATTCAAGTCGAATGTGCTTATTCAGTGGAGCAAAAGTCCCTGTCTAAGAGTAGATCAACACAATTAAGCGGAGTTGATTGCAACCCTAGAAATAGGGCGACGAAAATCTGTCGGATTAGGGTCAAACCTAATAAGAGAATCCATAGATCGAGTTAATGCGAGAATAAGGGTTTTAATTAGAAAGAGATTTTAATTAATCAACCTAGAGTCAGTTGTTTTTAGTCTTGAAAGAGATATTAACATAAATCAGGGATTTCTACGGATTAAGCTAAGTGAATAAATCGCATGAATCAAAAGTAATAAGTGAAGTCTAGGTGGATTCTTCCTTAGGTATTACCTATGACATATAAAGTTGTCTAAAAGTATTTTCCCAATTTACTCTCTGTCGCATTCATAGTTAGTTAAATTAGTTAGTTAATTTTAGATTAAAAATAAATCCCCTTAATTATTAGGCTAGATAATAAAAAGATAGTTAATACTAGTACTCTTGGTCCTTGAGGATACGATATTCTGGACTCACCACAGCTATACTATTGTTCGGTAGGTGCGCTTGCCTTTGTTGAAATAATAGTTAGTTTCGAGCTCTATCAATCTCATATACAATATCATTAACCACATAGGTTCCGAACATACCTGTACCATCACTTAATTAAAGATCACTTTTGCTACTCAATGCTCAATACCACAATTCGTTCGATCTTCTTTACCCATTAGATTTACTCGCACACTTTAGTGCCAATTTCTTAGCCGAAGCTTTAATATCATTGCATACCTAGTGCCTTTACATTAAGCCAAATTTGACTCGATATCGCACACACAGCGCCAATTAACATAGTTGATGCTTTCTTTATCTCACACACATGTGCCATTTACCACTGTATCAATTCTATTTACGCACACTTAGTGCCACATCTCTTCAATCTCGAATTTAGTATTACTAACTCATCAACCACATTTTCATTCATTACATAACATATAAACATAATTCAGACAATTCGTATTATACACGAACTTACCTCGGACGTAGAAATAACGAAAAAGTCGATCAATCGAGCACTTTCTCTTTGCCTCGATCTCGATCTGAATCTCTTTTTTCTTGAACTATATAATATTAAACTCAACTTATTCAATCACATTTTCATCCAAAACAATCCACAACACATAATTAAAGCATTTTACATTTTAGCCCTCAAATTTAGACATTTTGACATTTTAGTATCTATTTCATAAAATCACAAAATACTCATAATTACATTACACACATGCCTAGCCGAATTTTCCCTAGCTTATATAAGCCCACATATTTCATTTATTTCACATTTTAGTCCTTCATTTTCTCATTTTCACAATTTAGCCCATAATACTCAAATTCACAAAAAATCACTTTATAAAACATGTATATCAATCACCAAACTTACATAATTCATCATCAAACATCACAAAACTCATGAATTCATCAATGGATTAACTCACAATCTTCATCAAAATCTAAAATTAAGGCTTGGGCTTGATAATACACTAAGGAACGATCACAAAAATGTAGAAATTATCAAAAACCGAAACAAAAACATACCTTAATCAAAATAATACCATAGTTGTAATACCCCTCACCCGTATCTAACTCCAGGATAGGGTTCGAGGCATTATCGGACTTAAACATTCACAATCATACAAAACCGGGTTACCAAATTTCGCCCAAAATTATAACTTTTCAAACACATGCATTTTACCTTGTCATCTATTTAATCACTTATACCACATAACAAGACATTAACCCATACCATGGACAAATAAGCTTACAAGCCAAAATCATCATATGCCACATCTCATGGCTATAATAAAAAAATCAATATAAGCCAATACATTTGACTAATCACAACAACATCCATCATAGAAAAATCAAGTCCCTATACATGCCACTCACTTGAAAACATTTAACATACATATGCCAATACTCTAAGGATAATGGCTCGATAGTGTGATGTTGCCTCCGACGATCTCAACCCTGAGCTGACCTGACAAAACTAAAAGAAATGGAAAGGAGGGAGTAAGCTTTACACTTTGTAAGCTCGCATGAAAATAATAAGCAATGCGATAACATGCTATTTTCATATTCTTTCCATTTATTCAAATTCCAATAAAGCTATTTTCTCGAGACACAGTCATTAAATTATTTATTTCTGGAGATACGAAACTCCAAATTAAGATCCGTAAATTTTCCCTAAAACTAGACTCACATATATTCTGAGATTCCCATGTTTAGCTGTTCCATAGCTCTAACACCACTTCACTAAAATTAAAATTTCACATTATACAGAGTTTGTATAACCTTCCCGTTTGTCTCTTGAGAGAGTAGACTCACAAGGATTCTGAGAATATAAATTACACACCATAACCATTTTTATACAATTTTTAGTGATTTTCCAGATTTGAAATAGGGGATTTCCGAAACTATTCAGACCCTGTCTCACCAAAATTTAAATATCTCATAATAGAAAATTTATTTACTCACACCATTTCTTTTATGTGAAAAGAGACTCAATAAGCTTTAATTCCATCTCTCATTTAGTATATAATTCAATTTCTACTATTTATGGTGATTTTTCAAAATCACGTAACTGCTGCTATTTCAATCTATTTTACTGAAAATTTTACTCTCCCATGTTTTCTTTATATTACTTCCATATATGCACACATAACACCAAGCATGTTCAATACTAGCCATACAAATGAATAATCATCACCAATATTTATGAGTATTCATAGTGGCGCTTACACCATATCAGCCTTAACACCATTTCAATTACACACATGGTCACATGCACCCTTGTTCACACAAACACTTACTCACACGTACATTTGCCACATTTCTCAATTGGTCACATTCACACCTGCACTTATTCATAACATGATTGCACCAATCACCATTAGTAAGTTATCTCGTTGAACCCCTTTGGAAAATGCCCGATACTCGGTGGTCTCAGCACATAGCTCCACCTACACATAATTCGGCTTTCTTGTACACATGGTGAAGGTCCCTTATCACCCATGTGACCTAGCCATCCCATCTCGTAGCTTTCTTGTCTACATGGCGTCCAACACTAGGAACCACTCATGTGACCTAGCTACTCATAACCTGTAACTTTCTTGTACACATGGTATACACACAGTATTACACATGTGACCTAGTTACATATGAAATTATTATCCCGTAGCTTTCTTCCACACATGATGGAAGTCCCTTATCATCCATGTGGCCTAGCTACATATCAAATTTTGCCATCTCGTAGCTTTCTTGTGCACACGGTGAAGGTCCCTTATCACTTGTGTGACCTAGCTACATATTGTTCATATCTCTCGGTTTTTCGAAGGTTCAATCGAGAATTTCTCATTCCATACATTTTCATATTTTAGTTATCACCCAATGATTTCCATAATATCTTGCAAAATAATTATTGAACAAGTAAAATAAATGCATTATTTACATATCAACTTTCCATTTCACATAAAAAATATAGTCATAGAAAACACCTTTAAGCACATCATTTCAACCCATTTTCCATGTCACCTATGTCACCTTTTATCATAAACATATTATTAAATCAATTCACCAACATAATATACTAAACATGTAATTTAGAAAAATCAATTTAATACCACAATTTAGGTTTCAAATATACATTACAACATTATTGCATTATTATTAACATGCCAACTTACCTCGGATCCAGAAACGACAATTGACCATTTTAATCCATAACCTTGTATTTTCCCGATTTAAGCCCGAATCTCGATTTCCTTGATTATGAAGCTTGAAAAGCTTGAAACCCTTAGCCATGGAGTCTAGAAATTTTCGGCAGCAACTTGAAGAAGATGAGCAGATTTTTTTTCTTGTATTTTATCTTTTTATTCATTAAAAACACTAAATGACTAAAATACCCTTAAGGCTTTTTTTTTCAATTTTGTCCTATTCATGCCCATTTTTGTCCATCAAGTTATCCAATGGTCTAATTACCTTTTAAGGCCCTCCAATTTAAAGCACATGGCAACTTGACACCTCTAATATATAGAACTCAACTTTTGCACTTTTTATGATTTAGTCCTTTTGATTAAATTGAGTGCTCAAACGTCAAAATTTTTTTTAAACGAAATTTTTACGAAATCTTTCTGTAAAATTGTAGACCATAAAAATATAATACAAATAAAACTTTCCTCGTCGGATTTGTGATCTCGAAACCACTGTTCCGACTAAGCCTTAATTCGGGATGTTATAATAGTCGAACCTAGCTTTCTTTTTCTTTTTATTTTTCCTTGTATTTTCGGCCAAGATGAACACATTTTCATGGCATTTTTTTAATGTTTGTTTTATTATAATAAACATTATTTATCTATTACCAAAGTAACCTTTTAAAATAACATATAAAACATGTATATTTAATGTCTTTTACCGTCCATGCATGCTTCAAATGGTGTAATTTCAATTTAAGGAATCCGCATTGTAAAGATAATAGCAAGGTGGCACTTTAGCAATTAGCACACAGCTTTTGCCTTTTATGCGATTAAGTCCTTTTTCGCAAATCGACACAAACGATAAAATTTTCACACAGAATTTTCACACATGCTCTATCACATACTGTAAACACTAAAAATAATATTAGAATATTTTTTTGACCTATGATTTATGGTCTCGAAACCACTGTTTTGACTAGGTTCTAAACCGGGCTGTTACATACCTCGATCGCTAAAACGACGAAACGGATCAACTAGTCCAAAACCTTGTTTTTTCCCCGATCTAAATTTGAATTTCACTTCCCTTGATCTATATGTAATCAAATTTAACAATTCAATCATAATTATATTCAATTTAGTCCAAAATACACATTAAGGCAACTTTACACTTTTGCCCCTAATTTTTCTACATTTTTACCATTTAGTCCTTATCTCATAAAAACACAATTTCATGAAATTCAACTTATACCCATGCTAGTCAAATTTCAATTAAGTCCCTAACAGCCCATATTTTTCATTTATTTCACATTTTAACCACAAAATTTCACAATTTCTCACTTTAATCCATAAATAACAATTTTGTCAAAAATCACTTAACAAATGTTGTTTATCTAACAACAAGCATACATTTTCTATCATCAAACATCAAAATACTCATATACTCATCAATGGAAAAACCCTAAACCTTTAACAATTTTGTAAATTAGTCCTTAAACTAGCTAGATTAAGCTGCAACTATCTCAAAAACATAGAAATCATTAAAAACCGAGCAAAATGCACTTACATGCAAGGAGTCTATAGCCGAACCTCCAAAAGATCAACAATGGCTTTCTTTGTTTCTAATTTTGGTGGAATATAGCATGAAGAAGATGATACATATTTTATTTCTTTTAATTCTAAGTTGATTTTATTATTTTACCAGTTTAACCTTAATATTAACCTTTTGTAAAACACATATAACATGTCCATACTTGTCCACTCATGGTATATATGGTCTAATCACAACATAAGGACCTCCACTATTTAATTTCATAGCCATTTAATACCTTTAGCTATTAGAACATCAGTTTTGCCCTTTACGCGATTAAGTCCTTTTTATCAAATTAAGTACTCAAACAATAAAATTTCTTAACGAAATTTTCACGCAATCATACTTTCATACTATAGACATTAAAATAATAATAAAATAATTATTTCTACCTCAAATTTTTTATCCCCAAACTACTGTTCTAATTTGACTAAAAATGGGCTGTTATAACTCTCCCCCCTTAGGAATTTTCGTCCTTGAAAATCTTACCAGAAAAGAGTTTGGAAAAGCCCATTTTCCCTCGGGCCCAATACCAAAATAAAAAAAAACCAAAATAAATTAAACCATAATAAATCCATAATAAAATAAAAAGTCCACAGTCCTCTATTTACAAAACAACAAAGCCCAATTGGCCCAAGTTAAATTTTAAACCTAAATTAAATTAAAATAAGACCCAAATACAAATGACCAAAATCTGAAACCCAAATGCCTAATCAGGCCCAATACAGAGTTGGCCCAAATAACCCAATCGTTAGAAAACTTTCCAGAAACCCTAGTGGTTTTTGGAAACCTCCAGCGTCGAGGCTTTCTCGACGCGCGCCTCGCAAGTATCTTCGTCAGTGGTCATCGCGTGCACACGTGCCAGCAAGGATCTCCTCCGTAACAGTACATGCAACAAAAAGCAAAAAATAGCATAGAATCACAGAATACAGTAGAAGAACGGATAGAATACAGTAGAAGAACGTGTATTTCATTTTTCTTTTTGTTTTTAGGCTATAAAAAGCCTAATGTAATCCTCATTATTTTTTACGCACACAAAGGAAAGAAATAGGAAAATAGAAAGGTGATTTCGTTTTCCCCTTTTATTTTGATCATTTTTCTAGTGATTGTTCTAGTATTGTATGAGTGTGTGCGAAATAAAGGAGAAAAGGGTGTACTGTCGTAAGTATCTTCATTTTCTCCGTTGCAATCGGAGTTAGGCGAAGATTTTGAATAAACCATCGTGAGTATACTTCATTTTCTCCATCGCAATCAGAGATAGACGTTGGTTCGAAAGTGAGGTTTTAAGATCGGTATTCACGAAGCAAATCGGATCGTTCGTTTACGGCTTTTCGCTAGTAATGGTGGCAATTTGGTGGTAAACAGAAAGGGTTTTGTGTAACATCCTGAGTTAGTGGGCCTGTGCATTTTGTGGGTTGATTGTTTAAGTAGTAATTTAAGGGTTAGAGGTTTAGATTGGGCTTAAGAATGGGCTGAGGCCTCGGGTAAAATATTCTGCTTAGACACCCCAGTGCTTTAAAGATAGTCTCTGTCTTTAAAGTGTCAAAATGGGCTTGTGGGCCAAAAGTAGGGTGGTGCCATAAAGGAGAAAAGGGTGGCGTCACTAGTAGATGGATAGGGCCAAGTTTTGGTTGCTTGGAGCCCAAGTTTTTGGGCCAAATTCGGCACTTAAAAGAAAGTAAGGGGGGAAGGCAACAAGGCTAATATTTAGGGATTTTTAATGTTTAAAATATGTGGATATTATGCTGATAAAAGAGGGAGGAGTTGGAGCTAATTAAGTCTCTTTTGGATGTGAGTTTTGATAAAGATAAGAGAAAAGATGAGAGGCTATCCAGGAGGCTAGAGGTGGCCAAAATTGGGACCGTGTGTGTAAAGGGGGGATGGCTAGATAGAGTTAGGAGATGCCAAAATTTTATTAGTTTTTCTGAAAGCTTTCCTTTAGTTTTCTCTGCTGCCGAAATCCTCTCCATTCTTTTTCTTCGTAGCTGAAATCTCCAAGTCTCTTTCTTGTTTTCTTTTCTTCTTCTCTTCTTCTGTCAGAAACCGAAACTCTTCACTCAGTTTTTTCTAAAAGCCGAAAATGCATCAGCCTTCTATTGTTCATACTTTTTCGGGATTTTCTTAAAAGCCGAAATTCCTAGATCTCTTCTCTTGTGTTTGCCGAATCTTCCTACAAGGGGTAGTCGAAAACTTCTGAAGAGCTAAGTGTCGAATATGTTATTCTTTCAATCTTTTCTGGCTTTTAGAGACCATAGCCGAATGGCTACATGGTGGATTGATCTTGTGTTTTCTTTCATGGGCGGCATTCCGGGATTTCAAGGAGATCTAATCGCGTAGGTTTCTAAATCGGTAGCACCTGAATCACCCTACTTCCGAGATTCAATTGATTTAGGTAAGGAGATTTGTTTATTTAAACATATGAATTCGGGTACATAATAATCCGTGGCCGAATGTAGGGGAAACTTTATCTTCGCGTTCTTCCGGCTTTTGAGCAAAATTGTAGACAAAGGGCAGTAGATCCGATTATCGAGGGTATCGACGTAGAGAGTAGTACTACGTGTTATCTGGTGTGTAACGTTCTTACACCATTTAGATTGTTTGTTAGTATGTGTATGTAAACCTATTTATATTCTGTTAAATGCCAAAATCCTGGCATAACGGTTGAAAACCCGAGGAGGGTAAAAGCTAATCACCAAGTTAGTGATTTCTATCATTCATAAGTGAATGTTTCTGTTGAGATGATATGTTTTTCCATGTATGCCGATTTCTATGTATGCACGGGGTTGGGTGATTGATGAAACGGGAAGTGTTCTGTTGTAGTGGCTCTGCCACGATCTGTTCTGGTGACTATGTCACAGCTCTGACGATGAGCAGCTAACTGCAGCATGACTGCCATCGATGGTGTGTAGCGGTGTGGGTTGATTGTAGAAATCCCCAATGGTGTGATTGGCAGGTAAGGGTGGTGTGTAGCGGATGGAAACCTAGGATTGGGTTGGGTTTTGCATAATTTCTGTTATATGATATTCTGTTATTCTGATCTGTGCGGCTAATGCCCAATCTGATGGTGCACAAGGATTGCACACTGAGTCTCGTGACTCACCCCGTTGTTTAATATTTTTCAGGAGACACGTAGAGCATCGGACCGGGCTAGAGATGAACGCAAGGTGGCCATGCATGAGATTATTTTGGAATATTGCAAAAGAAATTATTTTGTTTATTGATATTTAAAATTTTGGATTAGTTGGGTTTTATTTTATTGTAATAAGGCCATGGGCCATTAGCTTTATATTTTTAGTTTTTGGGCTTTACTATCAGACACTTGAATTATCCGGTAAAAATTTAAAACTAAGGCATGTACTAAGTTTCGGTACTTTAATTCATAAAGGCATCATATAGAATTTATATCTTATATAATCATCAAATTATTAAGCTTTCCGATATAAATGTTTCAACTTGACAAATGTTTTTTTTTCCAAAAATGCGACATGTTTTACTAAATCTTCTTAGTGACATGCCAGATCCGGTCGTGGTGTTTGGGCTGGATTTGGGTGTTACAAATTGGTATCAGAGCCCGGTTCAAAACTCAACTTTGGGGTTTTGGGCTCAAGACATTTTCTAAAGACGGGTTTTGGAAACATGCATGTTTATAAATAACACAGGATGGTTTTCTCGGCATGGCACCTGCGTCTCCGGCGCAAGTCCGCCAGGTAAGTATTCTGAACTCACTGTGTGTTATATGTATCTGGGCTTGATGGGCTTTATGAGACGTAGACTATTTAGATTAGAACTTGATGGACTCTAGGCTTAGCTTAAACAGCTTCTTAAATCTCATAAGACTTAAGTCAATTAAACAAACCCGTGTACAAGTCGCTGGGTTAGGGTGTGGCAACAGGCATGCGCATGTCTAGGATTGGATCCAGAAAAGCCTGGTACTTAAGCAGTCCTAGTGACTCACCTCCTCTTCACTAGAATCCTACCTGGTGCGTAGTGACTGTTCACCTTAACCGTGAGGACTTGTTAACGAGCCAAAAGTTTCTAACTAAAACTCGAAAGGGACCAGCCACCCTAGTTTTGTAAAAAAATTTTACCAAAACGCCCTTGATTCAGATAAATTACCAAAACATCCTTGATTTGAAATCTCCAAAGCGCCCTTGATTTGGAAAGTCATCAAAATTTGCGAAATTACTGAAATACCCTAGTTTACAAAAAATTACCAAAATACCCCGGGTTGCAAAATTTCCAAAATACCCTGCTTCAAGAAATTACCAAAATACCATTATTTTGAAAATTACCAAGATACCCATGATTTGCAAATATACCCCCAGATTTAAGTAAATACCCCGATTTACAAAGTCAACGGAATTTTTGTTTTAAAAAAAAAAAACAAACAACAACACACAACACACAACAACAACCAAAAACCACAAACACCTGAATGCCACTATTGTTCTTTTGAAATCAAATTCTCTAGAATACCCCTATTTTAAATATATATATATATACCTTTATTTCGAAAATCCCCAAGATACTTTATTACAAAGAAACCCTGTAGGATGAAATTACGGAAAAACCCCTAGGTAGTGAAATGACGAAAATACCCTTATGTTGTGAATGTGACTTCATGGATGTGATATGTATGTTGAGGTGTGAATGTATGTGGTTTCTAGAATTAGGAGGTAAACTTGAGCTGAAACTGTAGATAGGTTCGAATTCGAAAGAATCACTCTTGAAACTACTTTTCATAAGATTGTTCGTGGATAATCAGTGGGAAGAGTTAATAATTCATAAAAATTTCTAATCAGATAAACGCCAATCGGAAGAATGAGTACAAGAGGTCGAGGACGTCCGTCGTGTGGTCGTGGTAGGGGTAGGATGACCGTGTCAGAGCTAGTAGGGTCTGGCCACGGTTCAGGAAATGAGATGCCGGATCCGCCAGCTGTGGAGGGAGAATTTCGGGACCAGGCACCCGGAGATGATGCGGTATCTCAGGCGATGTTGCAGGTCCTTGAAAGAGTTGCTGGGGTAGGCACGGGTTCAGGAGTTCAGAAATCTGTGTTGGAACGACTCCGAGCCAAGGAAGCGGAGATGTTTAGGGGTGTTTCTGGCGTAGCCCCTAATACAGCTGAGTATTGGTTAGAGGCAAGTGAGCGTATAATGGATGACCTTGACTTCACTAGAGAGGAGAAGCTGAAGGGGTCTTCGAGACGAGGCTTATCAGTGGTGGCTCACGGTAAAGGAGGGTACTGCCGTAGACCGGATTGACTGGGATTACTTTAAGGAATCGTTTTAGGGCAAGTATGTTGGGGCCAGCTATGTGGACGGCCAGAGGAAGGCGTTTCTGAATTTGGTGCAGGGAAGTAAATCTGTATCTGAATACGAGGTGGAGTTTCTGCGGTTGAGCCGTTACGCTCGAGGGATTGTGGCGACTGATTATGAGCGTTGCGTACGGTTCGAGGATGGACTAAGGGATGAGCTGAGGGTATTAGTAGCACCACAGCGGGAAAGGGACTTTGCTGTTTTGGTTGAGAAAGCTAAGATATCTGAGGAGGTTAAGCGGACTGAGAAACAGAATAAGGATAAGGATAGGAATAGGAATAAGAGGAATTTTGGGCCGTCGAGATCATCTGGAAATTTTCAGAAAAGGCCTAGGTCTGATGGGCCAGCTCTTCCACCGACATCTGCTACTGGGAGTCAGAATCAGTCGTGTAACTTGTGCAGAAAGGTACATTATGGGGAGTGCAGAAGGAGAACCGGTGGATGCTTCAGGTGCGGATCCACGGAGCATATGATTAAGGACTGCCCACAGGTGAATCAGGCACAGCCCGTGGGAGAGGTTCTGATCAGGTTAGGAGAGGTGGTCAACCAGTACCGAGGGGTCGTGGCGCAGCCAGGGAAGGAAATGGGTCTAGTCGTGGTCGTGGAGCACCTGGTAGGGGTGCAGGAAATGTAGACACGAGACAGCCAGGTTTAGTTTATGCAGCTCGTCAACGTGAGGATGGTGACGCACCGGATGTCATAATTGGTACGTTTCTTGTTACTGATAACCCTTTTCTTGCCTTGATTGATATTGGGTCAACCCACTCCTATGTTGCATGTTCGGTATCTGAGACCCTATGTATAGACTCTAAAAAAACTACTAGGAAGATGACTGTGGTTAGTCCTTTAGGACAATCTAGGGTAGTGGACAAACGGTTTAGGAACGTGCCTTTAGAGACTCCAAGCATAGTGTTTGCGGTTGACTTAATGGAATTACCATTTGGGGAGTTTGACCTCATTTTGGAAATGGATTGGTTGACTAAGCATCGTGCTAAGTTGGATTGTGAGACAAAGCGTATGGTGTTGAGTACCTCAGAAGGCGGGGAGGTGGTTGTGCTAGGAGAAAGAAGGGATTATTTGTCCAACGTAGTATCTGCATTGAAGGCGGTTAAGATGATGTGGAAAGGATGTAATGCATTTCTAGCTTTTATCAGTGCTTTGGACGCTAAGGAGGTGACTGTCGATGGGGTAAGAACAGTAAAGGATTTTGCAGATGTTTTCCCTGAGGAGCTGCCAGGATTACCCCCAGATCGTGAAGTGGAGTTTGGAATAGAGCTACTTCCAGGTACGACTCCGGTGTCCATTGCTCCTTACCGAATGGCGCCGAAGGAGCTGGTGGAGCTCAAAGCTCAGATTCAGGAACTATTGGATCGAGGTTTTATTCGACCGAGTGTGTCTCCGTGGGGAGCGTCGGTCCTATTCGTGAAGAAGAAGGACGGATCCATGCGTATGTGTGTGGACTACCATCAACTGAATAAGTTAACGATTCAGAACAAGTACCCACTGCTGAGAATCAATGATCTGTTCGATCAGCTCAAAGGAGCTTTGGTCTTTTCTAAGATTGACTTAAGGTCGGGATATCATCAGTTAAGGGCAAAGGAAGGAGACATTCATAAGACGGCGTTTCAGACTCGGTACGATCATTACGAATTTTTGGTGATGCCATTAGGGTTGACGAATGCGCCAGCGGCATTTATGGATATGATGAACCAGGTATTTCACTCGTATCTTGATCGGTTCGTCGTGGTGTTCATTGACGATATCCTGATTTACTCCAAGTTTGAGGAGGAGCATGATGCACATCTTCGTGTGGTGTTGCAAATTCTGAGGGAGAAGCAGTTGTACGCAAAGTTCAGTAAGTGTGAGTTCTGGCTGAAGGAAGTGACTTTCTTAGGGCATGTAGTTGTCGCAGAGGGAATTAGGGTGGACCCTCGGAAGATAGAAGCCGTATTGGATTGGAAACCGCCGAAGTCTGTGGCGGAAGTTTGAAGTTTCTTGGGATTGGCCGGGTAATTCAGAAGGTTTATTGAAGGGTTCTCATTGATAGCGGCACCTTTAACTAAGTTGTTGAGGAAGGAGTATCATTTGTATGGACCGACAAAAAGTAGGAGAGCTTTGATAAGCTGAAGAGAATCTTGACGGAAGCACCAGTGTTAATTCAGCCAGAGGCGGGAAAAGAATTTATCGTCTACTGTGATGCGTCATACACAGGTTTAGGATGTGTGTTGATGCAAGATGGAAAGGTGGTTGCCTATGCGTCTCGACAATTAAGACCGCATGAGTTGAACTACCCCACGCATGTTTAGAATTGGCTGTGGTATTGTTCGCTCTGAAGATCTGGAGACATTACCTGTATGGGGAGAAGTCTGTTATTTACACCGACCATAGGAGTCTGAAGTATCTCCTTACCCAGAAGGAGTTGAATCTAAGACAACGTAGGTGGATTAAACTTTTGAAGGACTATGACTGCTCGACCGAATATCATCCAAGCAAGGCTAACGTGGTAGCGGATGCGTTGAGTCGGAAGGCGATAGCGGATTTAAGGGCGATGTTCGCTTATCTCAGTCTGTATGAGGATGGCAGTTTGGTAGCTGAACTCCAAGTGAGACTAGTATGGACTAGTCAGATAAAAAAAAGCAGCATTTAGACGATGTCTTGAGTTCTCGACTCCGGCAAGTGCAAAGTGGTGAAGGAGAGGACTATAGTTTGAATGGTGATGGAGTCCTGTGTTTCCGTAAGAGAATTTGTATGCTAAAGGATGTTGAGTTAAGGCAGATGATTCTGCGGGAGGCGCATAGTAGCCTATACGCTATGCATCCTGGAGGAGTTAAGATGTATCGGGATTTACGAGAGCAATTCTGGTGGCCAGGTCTGAAGCAAGAAGTAACGGAATCCGTGGGTAAATGTTTGACATGTCAGCAGGTGAAGGCAGAACACCAGCTGCCTTCGGGGTTGTTGCAGCCGGTGAAGATTCCGCAGTGGAAATGGGAAAAAATTACGATGGATTTTGTTAGTGGGTTACCTCTTACGCCCACTAAGAAGGATTCGATTTTGGTGATTGTGGATCGGTTGACGAAGTCTGCTCACTTTATACCGGTTCGTGTGGATTATTCTCTGCAAAGGTTGGCCAAGCTGTATGTGGCTGAGGTTGTGAGACTGTATGGTGTACCTGTGTCAATCATATCAGATAGAGACCCTAGATTCACGTCACAATTCTGGAAGGCTCTGCATCAGGCAATGAGAACAAGGTTAGACTTTAGTACCGCTTTTCATGCACAGACTGATGGTCAGTCTGAGAGGGTAGTACAAATTTTGGAGGATATGCTAAGGGGTTGCATCATCAATTTTAGGGGTAGTTAGGAGGACTATTTACCCTTGCCGGAATTTGCATACAATAGCAGCTATCAATCTAGTATTTAGATGGCGACTTATGAAGCGTTATACGGACGGATATGTCGTACTTCTACTTGTTGGACAGAGTTGGGTGAGTGTCAGGTGTTGGGTCCAGAACTAGTTTCGGAGACAGAAGAAAAAGTTAGGTTAATTTGGGCTCGGTTGAAAGAAGCGTCTGATCGATAGAAATCTTATGCGGATTTAAAATGAAATGAGATGGAATTTGTAGTGGGAGACCAAGTCTTTTTAAAAGTATCACCATGGAAGAAGGTAATGAGGTTTGGTCGGAAGGGTAAGCTAAGTCCCCGGTTTATTGGACCTTATCGGGTACTAGAACGTATGGGTCCAGTGGCGTATTGATTGGAGCTACCATCAGAGTTGGAACAGATACACGACGTGTTTCATGTCTCGATGCTAAGACGTTACCGTTCTGATCCATCGCACGTTGTGCTGGTGGAAGAGATTGAAGTAAGGCCAGACTTGTCCTTTGAGGAGGAGTCAGTGCAAATTTTGGAGCGAGACGTAAAGGTGTTGAGAAGGAAGTCTGTTCCTTTGGTCAAGGTGTTGTGGCGAAACCACGGCGCAGAGGAAGTGACATGGGAGCCAGAGGATGTTATGCGGCAGCAGTATCCCCATCTCTTCTGATCAGGTAAATTTCAAGGCCGAAATTTATTTTAAGGGGGGTAGAACTGTAACATCCTGAGTTAGTGGGCCTGTGCATTTTGTGGGTTGATTGTTTAAGTAGTAATTTAAGGGTTAGAGGTTTAGATTAGGCTCAATAATAGGCTGAGGCCTCGGGTAAAATATTCTGCTTAGACACTCTAGTGCTTTAAAGATAGTCTCTGTGTTTAAAGTGTCAAAATGGGCTCGTGGGCCAAAAGTAGGGTGGCGCCATAAAGGAGAAAAGGGTGGTGTCACTAGTAGATGGATAGGGCCAAGTTTTGGTTTCTTGGAGCCCAAGTTTTTGGGCCAAATTCATCACTTAAAAGGGAGTAAGGGGGGACGGCAACAAGGCTAATATTTAGGGATTTTTAATGTTTAAAATATGTGGATATTATGCTGATAAAGGAGGGAGGAGTTGGAACTAATTAAGTCTCTTTTGGATGTAAGTTTTGATAAAGATAAGAGAAAAGATGAGAGGCTATCTAGGAGGCTAGAGGTGGCCTAAATTGGGACTGTGTGTGGGACGGCTAGATAGAGTTAGGAGATGCCGAAATTTTATTAGTTTTTCTGAAAGCTTTCCTTCCGTTTTCTCTGCTGCCAAAATCCTCTCCATTCTTTTTCTTCCTAGCCGAAATCTCCAAGTCTCTTTCTTGTTTTCTTTTTTCTTCTTCTCTTCTTCTGTCAGAAACCGAAACTCTTCAGTCAGTTTTTTCTAAAAGCCGAAAATGCATCAGCCTTCTATTGTTCATACTTTTTCGGGATTTTCTTAAAAGCCGAAATTCCTAAATCTCTTCTCTTGTGTTTGCCGAATCTTCCTGCAAGGGACAGCCGAAAACTTCTGAAGAGCTAAGTGTCGAATATGTTATTCTTTCAATCTTTTTCGGCTTTTAGAGACCATAGCCGAATGGCTACATGGTGGATTGATCTTGTGTTTTCTTTCATGGGTGGCATTCTGGGATTTGAAGGAGATCTAATCGCGTAGGTTTCTAAATCGGTGAATCACCCTACTTCTGAGATTTAATTGATTTAGGTAAGGAGATTTGTTTATTTAAACATATGAATCCGGGTACATAATAATCCTTGACCGAATGTAGGGGAAACTTTATCTTCGCGTTCTTCCGGCTTTTGAGCAAAGTTGTAGACAAAGGGCAGTAGATCCGATTAGCGAGGGTATCGACGTAGAGAGTAGTACTACGTGTTATCAGGTGTGTAACGTTCTGACACCATTTAGATTGTTTGTTAGTATGTGTATGTAAACCTGTTTATATTTTGTTAAATGCTGAAATCCTGACATAACGGTTGAAAACCCAAGGAGGGTAAAAGTGAATCACCAGGTTAGTGATTTCTGTCATTCATAAGTGAATGTTTCTGTTGAGATGATATGTTTTTCCATGTATGCCGATTTCTATGTATGCACGGGGTTGGGTGATTGATGAAAGGGGAAGTGTTCTGTTGTAGTGGCTCTGCCACGATCTATTGTAGTGGCTCTGCCACGATCTGTTGTAGTGGCTCTGCCACGATCTGTTCTAGTGACTATGTCACAACTCTGATGATGAGCAGCTAACTGCAGCATGACTGCCATCGATGGTGTGTAGCGGTGTGGGTTGATTGTAGAAATCCCCTATGGTGTGATTGGCAGGTAAGGATGGTTAGTAGCGGATGGAAACCTAGGATTGGGTTGGGTTTTGTATAATTTCTGTTGTATGATATTATGTTATTCTGATCTGTGGGGCTAAGGCCCAATCTGATGGTGCACGAGGGTTGCACACTGAGTCTCGTGACTCACCCTGTTGTTTAATATTTTTCAGGAGACACGTTGAGCATCGGACCGGGATGGAGAGGAACGCAAGGTGGCCATGCATGAGATTATTTTGGAATATTGCAAAAGACATTATTTTGTTTATTGATATTTAAAATTTTGGATTAGTTGGGTTTTATTTTATTGTAATAAGGCCATGGGCCATTAGCTTTATATTTTCGGTTTTTGGGCTTTACTATCAGACACTTGAATTATCCGGTACAAATTTAAAACTAAGGCATGTACTAAGTTTCGGTACTTTAATTCATAAAGGCATCATATAGAATTTATATCTTATATAATCATCAAATTATTAAGCTTTCCGGTATAAATGTTTCAACTCGTCAAATGTTTTTTTTCCAAAAATGCGACATGTTTTACTAAATCTTCTTAGTGACATGCCAGATCCGGTCGTGGTGTTTGGGCCGGGTTTGGGGTGTTACATTTTGGGTTGCTGCTGAGGAAGAAAACAGGAGAGGATTAGGGTTTCATTTAGGAACAAATTGCTGATTATTTTTTAACACTGGTTTTTAATGTGTTAAGGGAACGGCACCGTTCGATTGTTCAATAATGTTGAAACGATGCCATGTTACTCAGTCCCCGACCTGATCGGATTCAAAAACCACAAGATCTGGGTGTTTCTACAATTAATGGAGAATTTACGCGTTTAGTCCCTTTTATTTCTATATTGTTTTTAATTAACTCCGTTACGCGTTGTCTTTATTGTTTAATTGATCTCAATGATTTACGCGTTATTTTAATCTAGTCCTGTTCATGTGCTGCGTTTAGGATTTTAGAATATTTACCAGATTGATCCTTTATTTTTCATGCGAAAATTCAATATGATCCTTCATTTTGTTTAAACAATTTTGTTTATTTACATAATAGCCTTCAAATTTTATTTTATTTTATATATTTTGATTAAGTGTTAATTTTTATTCTTGTATTTTTAGTCTTAAATTTATTCATTATTCAGGTTATTTTAATCAAATTATTTTAATGTTGATTCTTCATTGTTTTAATTTATTTTGTTTATATGTATTGTATAAGTGTTTAATTTCAAAAATCATATATTATGTATTCTTTTGATGTTTTGTATAATATTCAATCTAAATACAATTATTACTTTGTACATACATATACATATAATAACAAGATTTTGTACAAATTATTCCATTTTAAATAATTCCTTAAAGTGTTAATTTCAAAATAAATTTATTTTAGTTACTTTAAATATATTTGTTAGCATTTAAAGTTTTATTTTTATGTTAATTTGTCATTGTCAATTTTGTAGAATTATTATATTTTATAGTCTATTGTTAATATGATATTTAATTTGTGTATTTCATGATTAATGTTTATGCATCTTATCATTGTATTATGCCTCAAATTCCAATGTATTCAAGTCTCTACTAAATGTTCCATTTCATTAAAAGTGCATTTTGAGCTGAGTTTAAGATTGTGTATTTGAAAACTTTTTTTCAAGATAAGGCAATATTCGTGCGTTTGGAAGGTCAAAAATTTATGCCCTAACGTACTGGGTGTCAATTTTCCGTTCAACCAAATAGCCAAATACCCTTTTTAATTGCATGTTTTGAAGATCAAAGATGATCTCGGTGTCGAGGTATAAAAATGTTATATCCTAACGTGTTGGGTATGATATTTTTATTCCTTCGAAATGAGTTAATCTTGAGATTCAAATTCAACATTAATTAACCTTCCTTAAAAAGAATTATATCTTAAACATTTTCAAATTTTCAATGCAAGGACATTAATTAATTGATTTGGTGCCCGTTCTGGGGCGTACGAGGGTACTAATCCTTCCTTGTGCGTAACCGACTCCTGAACCCTTTTCATCATTTAATTTTGCAGACCAATAATAATTTTACAAGGTGATCCAATCACACCTAAACAAAAAAAGGGTTGGTCGCGACTCCACATCATATTTTTAAGTAAACCCCTTTTTTCAAACTTAAAATAAAAATGGTTTCGACAGCTTGGCGACTCCACTGGGGACTGGTTGAGAGTCAGGCCATATATTGATTAATTTTTGTCCTTTTGATTGAGAATTTGGGAAAATTGTTTTGAAAAATCATGTTTCTTTTAATGCATTTTTTGTGCTATGATTGCAATAATGTCGAGTCTCATAAAATACTTTAGCATTGCTTTGCATGACCGTTGTGATCACACCTTTAAGTGGGAGTACAAAGCTATGTCTTTGTGAGGTTTTCACCTCCGTATGGGCTAGTGGAATGCTTCCGTAATACATCTGTACCTATGTGCTTCGTGAGATTTTCATCTCCGCATGGCCATAGGGAAATGTAATCCCCTGAACTGAACTCGATCCATATGAGCCTATAATGGGTGAGGATTGAGGAATCTGCTGGTTCGGGTACCCTCTTTTTAGAACTAAACCACATATAAGTGAACCCTAAGAGTCCACCCTAGATAGAGCTATTCCAAATTATTGTGGTTACCCGGATGGAGGTTTGATGATATTGTACTTGTTTGGATTTTTATGCGATACTGACTTGTTGTGTTTTGATTTGTTTCCTTATTTGCATGTCATTTCACATTCAAGAGGTGTCGATTCCTGTTCGGTTGCTAAGATAGAAAGTTTTCCATGGAAAACAAATTTCTTGATAAAATGGAGGACAATGCGGCTGTTCGCGCGTGACGTAACATCCCGAAATTGGGCCCAATGTAACATCCTGAAATTGGGCCTAGTAGGATTAGGCCCAATGGGCCTTCAGTGTAGGAGTGATTAAAATTTTGAGAACAAGAGAATAGCATTATTGCAAATTGGACTTATTAGTTAAGTGAATTTGGAAGGTTACGAGGTTGCTATGAAGGCTCGGGGTTTGTTTGGACCTTAGTAAAATTTTTGGCATTTAGCACTTTAAAGGAGATGGAGTAAGTGACCTTAAAGCATATGGAAATAATTGAGTATATAGCTAGCATAATTGAGCATTTGGTAAAGAGGCTATGGCGTCACTTGTAGTACCTTGAGGGAAGGAGTTTGAATCACTTTGTGTGCATTTTGACAGTTATTTTTGCTTCCCTTTCTTAATGTGTCGGTCAAGGAGTATTTATGGCAAGGGTGGACTTCATTATTTTTGGTAAAGTGGCTAAAAGAATAAGGCATGGTTGAAGTTGGGGAAAGGAATCAAGAGAAATAGGTAAGTAAGGGGGACAAGGGGCTTATTTCGTGGAAGGTGTTTTGGAAAGTTTGGGTGGCCAAACTCTTATCCTAGGGGGGATGAATGTGGACGGCTTGGGGCTACGATGAGAGCCAATTTGGTGCTTGATGTTTTGGTAAAACAAAAGTGTTAGTTTTGGGTTAAAATATCAATACCATCAATTGTATTTTTTTCCTCTCAAAACTCTCTCTCCTAGCTGAATATGGTCATTGATAATTGGTAAAATTTTGGTTGCTTTAGCCAAACCTCTATTGACAACTTTGGTATCATTTCTTTCTTCTCCCCAAACTCCTTTTCTTCTTTTTGCCGATTCTACACAACCTTGAGGAGGCATATTCCATTTCTTCTTTCTTCTTGCCGATTTTATACAAACTTTGAGACCATTGCTTTGTTCACTCGTCATTATTGAAAACCAAAAATAATCCATCATTCCTCTTCTTCTTTTCTTTGCTTGCAAAATCCTTCAAGAATCACTCCATTCTAATCTATTTCACTATAGCCGAATCTTTCATCTCATACATATTTTTCTTCTCAATAGTATTACTACTCATACTTTGATCAATCGGTAAGTGATCCATTTCAACATTTTATTTTTATTCTTTCTCTTAGTTACGAATCTATGTCTTGGTGTGGGATGGCCATATTGATCGAGACCATCACCATACTTTCTTTCATTCGAAATCACTTTTTCTTCTCCATAGAAATATTATGGAAGGCCGAAACTTGGAGTTTCCGAAGTCATCGTTTAATCGCTAGAAATCGGTTCTAAAATCTTAAAGGTAAGGTTCTTCAAGGATTCTATAAATCATTCTTTATTCCTTAAGATGGTGATGATTAACCGATATTATTTATAGGGATTAAATTGCTCGATCCACCCAATCATTGGTCACTCGGAATTAGTGGTCAACGACGAGTGGTCCTTTAGGAAATCAAAATCAGGTGTGTAATCCCATACCTCCCGTATATGGTGTGTAATCTCACACTTCTCTGAAATTTTGTATGAAATATTCTGTGAATCAGTCGAAATACCGAAGAAAAACCAAAAACCGGCATCCGTGATCACTCGGGCGTGCGTATGATCGTAGTGGTAATCATATTTTGTAATAAAACAGTTTCGATCGGAAACAGTGTTGTGTATTTGAAAAATCACAAAAAAATAGGAGAAAAAGGAATTACAAAGTGAATAAGATATCAAATTAAATCTTACTGTGTCTATTTTAATATGGAAGAAAAGGAGAAGGAAAAGGAATTTTATATTCTGAGATATGTAAATTTTAGTGAGACTGGTTCTGAATGATTTCGGGGTATTCTGTTCTGTCTTGGAAAAATTGTATAAAATTGTACAAAGTGAATTAAGAGTTATAATTGATATGTATGGATTCCTGAGTGAACCTATTTTCAATAGAAATAATTGGGAGCAGTATATAAAAAGCGTACAGTAAGATATTTGAGATTAAGGTAAGAGAGGTCAGAATCATTGGATAGTGAAACAAGGGAAACTTCAAGGAATAAACTGTACTAAATGGTTAAGCTAAAAATTCTGGAAAAATTATAGGAGAAATATATATGAGTCTAGTTTCGAGGAAAATTTACAGATTTAGATTTTGAGTTTTTTAACTCGAGTTATGGTCAATTTAGTCAGTATGATGCAGTTGGACAATTTTGATTTTATGCCCCAAATTAGTAGTTAAGCCTAGGTTGCGAAATTACCATAATACCCTTAAAGGGTAAATTATCGAAATACCCCTGCGTTGCGAGATTACTGAATTACCCTTAGTGAGTAAAATTACGTAAATTACGAAAATACCCTATATGGGCCGATTGATATTTGCTATATGGGCCGATTGATATGTTGCTATATGGGCCGATTGATATGTTGCTATATGGGCCGATTGATATTTGCTATATGGTCCGATTGATATGTTGCTATATGGGCCGATTGATAATTTGCTATATGGGCCGTTTGATATTTGCTATATGGGCCGATTGATATATGTTATATGGGCCTTTTTGATAATTTGTATTAATGGGCCATAATTTTGTAATAAATATCCGAATAAATTACTGTTGTTATATTGTGATTTGTTATGCATTATATACATGATTTGCATGGGATGGGATATTGATGAAGAGAAGTTCTGGTAGCTCTGCTACATAATTCTGGTGGCTCTGCCACAAATCTGAAAAATGGCAATGCCATGTAAATTCTGTAAATCTGGTGGCTTGTCCACAAATTTGATATAAACGGCTAAATGCCTATTTTTGGTGTGTTGGCGGGGTGGGTGACTAAAGCTCCCCACAGGTGTGCTGGTTGGTACGGGTGGTGTGTAGTGGATGGAAAACTAGGTTTGGTTTGGGAATTGCATATCATATGCATATTATATATGATACATTTATATTATTGTAAACGGGCTTTGGCCCAAATAATGGCTTAATGGATTTTAGCCCAGCGGACAACGGTAAGTGGGTTACACACTGAGTTCTTGTAACTCATCCCCCTTTCTTTCTTAATCCTTGTAGGTAATGCTCCGTAGTGAGGACTTCGGCCCATGGATGACTCGATGGAGGCTATACTTCCGAAATGGGGTTATCGAATTTTAAATTTTCTATCTCCGTTTATTTTATTATTTGCTATTTTGGTTTAAGTTGTAATAGGGCCTCTGGAGTATTTTATTATTTGCTTTATGGTTGTTATACTTATTATTTTGCTTAAATTGTTTAAAACGAGAATTTTTCTAAAAATTTAAATAAAGGTTTTCCAAAATCGATTAACAAATGGATTTCAAAATAAACTTTTACAAATATGATTTAACTCGAACTTTCTTTCAAATTATTAACGACATTTTTAAAAGTCACGAATTTAAAGTTCAATTCCTTGATTTGTGATTCATCAATCAATATCTCAAAAATACTTGTATTTTATCAATGTTTCCGCAATGTTTCAAGATGCTTTTTACAACTCTATTTCAAACGTCACATTTTCGTAAATCGTTTATTTCAAATATGCTTTCGCAACCAAAAAGTTTTATTAAAGATAATTATGTTTTCACATAGACACAATTGCTTAAGTGTTTTGGGTTTTAACAAAGAGGCTGTAATTCTCAAACAAGTTTTTAACAATTGCAAAGATGGTTTTGAAAAACACTTCCATGTGGCACGCCAGATTCGGGCCTAACTTCTAGGCCGGGTTTGGGGTGTTTCACGTGGTTAGAAGAGTTGCAATTGGAAAAAAAAAGGGATAGTTTGGTTGAAGGATACACGTCAGAAATGTGGGGCTTCACCCGCATTAGTGTGACGCGAAATGAGCTTCAAGAATTGAGGGATATTTGGACTCATTGGGACTATGAGACTAAACAGATGTTCTACTGCAGTTATGGTGATATTTCTTAATTACTTGATGTCAAGATAGACAAGTACTTGTTTCGGGCTATGGTTCAATTATGGAACTCTGCATATGGTTGTTTCACTTTTGGGAAGGTAGATTTGGTGCCTACTATAGAGGAATACACCACTTTACTTCGTTGTCCAGAGGTTCAGATCGATAAAGTTTATACTAGGGCTATTAATGTGCCTTCTTTTGTAAAGAGATTGATGAAGTTTACTGGAATGAGTGAGCAGTGGGTTTCAACTCGAATTCAGAAAAAAGGTGAAGGAAAATGTATTCCTTGGGTAAATTTGAGTGATTTGGTCTTGACACACCCTAACGTAAAGAGGAAAATTGATATCTTTGCTTTGAGCATTTATGGATTAGTCATTTTCCCTCAAGCTCTAAGGCATATAGATGAAGTAGTTATGGACTTATTTGATCGGTTGGATAAGCAAGTTGCACTGTCCCCGCAATTCTCGCTGAGACCTTCAGATCCTTAAATGCGTGTCGAAGAGCAGGAGAAGGTAGGTTCATTGGATGTGCACAATTGTTGATGGTATGGTTTCATGGCCACTTGTGGGAGGTAGATAAAGTCTCTTATCGACCTTTCTGTAAGAATTATTCACCTTTAAAAGAAGAAGTAGCTATGTCAAGGCGCGAGGATGTATTGGAAGAAAAATGGATAATGATTTTTCAGAATCTCCAAGAAGAGGACATCGAGTGTAGAGTCCCATGGATGGTGCCTGATGATATACTTTATAGATGTGGAAGCTTTGATTGGGTCCCCTTACCTGGAATTTGGGGAGCCATTGGATATGCTCCTTTGCTTGTAGCAAGACAGTATAAGTCCAAACAGTTTGTGTCGGTGACACACGGGTTAGCTCAAAGTGAATTCTCCTATAGAGGAGAAAATTATAAGAAAAGGATTCGAGAAATTGCTGACACTTGGAAGCGGACTCGTCGGATGAAGAGAGTGATTGTAGGCGAAATGATGGTGCCTGAGTATAATATGTGGTTAAGCAAAAGGGTTAACGATAATATTCCGGGACCAAATTTAGACGGTGCTCGATTAGTGGAGGAATGCTTGCGAGTAGTTCCGACAGAGTTAGAGATTATAAAGCAGGACTTTGAAAAACAGAGTTCAGAGCTTAAGAAGAAAATTAAGCAGCTGGAGGAGGAAAAAATGCACTTGAGACTAGATGTGGAGGTACAGAAGTTAGAAGCAGAGAAGTTACGAAAAGGGAAAAATAAAGTTGAAGAAGATTTGGATAGTCTAAAGACAAACCATAAACAAATACGTCTATCAATGAGAACCGTTGGATTAAGGAGAACTGCAGATCAATGGAGGCAAGAAGTGCAAGAGGAAAAAAGCTAAGGCTTAGCAATGGGAAAAGAAATTTCAAGAAATGCAGGCTCGAAATGAGACTTTAGAATGGCAAATGTTAGAAAGCTAGAATGGAAGAAATGAACTAAAGGCTAAAGTGGCAGAATTGGAAGGTCTCTTTGTCATCATCGACACCGTAATTCTATAGCGGAACTGAAAGCAAGTTTGAGCAAAATCGAGGAAATGAAAAAGAAAATTGAAGAATTAGAAGTGGCATTGCAGAATTGTCAAAACCGTATTGGGTCCCTAAAGGTGAATGTAGAGCGATGGCAAGAGGAGCTTCATTACTCTCAGAATCAAGTTAGAAATAGGGATTACATCATGGGAGAAGCCATAACCCAAATTCGAGAGATAGCTGACTATTTGTAGAATTTGGCGGTACAGGCAGATATACTGAGCGTACAATATGAGTCGCGGTCAGATCGTGGACAGAAGTTAGCTTCACTACTTAGGAAAATTAAAGTTTTGGGCATTAGGGGAAAGCTATACATGTAATCTGTTTATGTAAAGAATTTTGTTTTCTAATAAAGTTTTCTATATGGAATTGAATCAGAATCGACACCTTCTTTGCATTCATTCCATGCATTTGCATTGCATTTCATGCATATGCATTACATTGCATTTCATGCATATGCATTACATTGCATCATATGCATTAAAATTTGTAGAAAGGCTCTGATTAATTAAAAATTATTTCTGTAACCCAGGGAACCAACGAAAGTCTACTGAACTAAGTTCAGAGCCATAGTGAAAAATTTGATAGATAATAAAGAGATGGAATTTTACGAGGAAGGGTCAACGGAACGGGTCCAAAAGGGTAACCGCCCAGTAGTGATCATCTCAAAGCCAAGAGTCAATGAAGCCAGAACGCAGGTAGCACCGCGAGTTATAATTCAAAAGCCAACAGTTTTTCCGTATAGGGATGGCAAGAGATTCCCTTGGAATTATGATTGTAATGTGATGATCCGAGGAAAGGAGAATCTCGCTAGTGCTTCAAAGGAGGATCAAGATGTAGGTTCTCATACTCGTAGTGGGAGACGCTACGATCTGGTAAAAGGGAAAGCTCCAATGGTGAGCGATAGAAAGAAAAATCAGTCGAGCCTGAGTCGCCCATCAATGAGACAGTGAGAGAGGAGGAAGCTAGGGAGTTCCTAAAATTTTTGAAACATAGTGAATATTGTGTTGTAGAACAATTGCACAAACAACCAGCGTGCATATCTGTGTTAGCTTTGCTTCAGAGTTTGGAGGTACACAAAATTGCACTAATGAAGGTCTTGAATGAGACATATGTGGCCAATGATATCTCAGTTAGTAAACTGGACCGGCTAGTCAACAATTTAACCGCTGATAATTTCATTTACTTCAATGATGATGAAATTTTGCAGGGTGGCAGAGGATCTACTAATGCAAATACAACTAGATGCAAAGGGTACACACTGCCAGGGGTTTTGATAGACAATGGGTCAGCGTTAAACGCATTACCCTTATCCACATTAAACAGATTACCTGTGGATAGTTCCCACATGAAAGAATGCCAGAACATAGTTAGGGCATTTGACGGCACGCAAAGAAGAGTTATGGGGAAGATTGAAATACGCTTCTAATCAGTCTGATAACATATGAGGTGGACTTCTTGGTAATGGATATCAAGCCCTCCTATAACTACTTACTAGGAAGATCGTGGATTCACTCAGCAGGAGTGGTACCTTCATCATTGCATCAGAAACTGAAGTTAGTATCAGAGGGTCGGCTAGTAACAATAAATGCCGAAGAGGATATTATCGCGGCTGTAACCAGTGATGCACTGTATCTAGAGATGAATGACGAGGCAATCAAGTGCTCTTTTAGATCCTTGGAATTTGTAAATGCAACCTTTATTATGGAGGGAAATAGGATTCCAATACCAAAGATATCCAAGACCACAAGAATGGGATTACAGATGATGGTAGGAAGGGGAGCTTTACTAGGAAAAGGACATCTTCAAAGAAGGGTTGAGGCTCCAATACTAAAAGAAAAACAAGATCGCTTTGGCTTAGTGTTCAGGCCAAATGCAAAAAAAAAGAAAGAAAGAGTTGGAAAAAAGTCAAGAAAGAAGAAGGGCTCGTTTGAGTGGTGAAGAAATCAAGTGGGAACCTATGATAATTCTGTACATATCCAAAACCTTTGTATTTGGAGGGATTATTCATCCCAAGCAAAAGACACCAAGGGAAGAAAGCGTGGAAGAAATGATGGGAAACGTTCACATCAATGCCATACATGTAGAAATCACTGAAGCAGGAGCTTGTCATATATCCGCCCTTATGAACCTAGGAACGTTCTAAACAGTCAGACTGCGGAAGAAATTCCTGTAGTATTTAGAGCTAATCTAAAGTAATATTTAAAACACGCTTATTGCTTTAAGCCCAAAAGCAATAAGAATCCTTTTGTGAAATGGGCTTGTGTCCAGAATTTTTATTTCAATAAAATATATATTTTTAAGTAAATATTATTTTCATTATTCATATTTCATACTGTACATTCTTCTGTATTTAGAATATTCGTTCATTCTTCATTCAAGACCATGTTATACAAATAATCATCCTTAGAATCATTTTTGGATCTTTTGTCTTCGTACTCGGGTACCCAGATATCAATGATATGAGTGACATTGTTACTGACTCCCTTTTGAATGAGATATGGGTCTAAGGGATCTAAAGACTTTGAAGATGACAGAGATTGTAGCCTATCTTTTTATTTGTTAAGGATGGTAGAGCAAGATGAGAATAGACTCTACCTTGCAAAGGGTCAGTAGACGTTGCGAGCTTAGGAAAGGGGCAAAGATCGAAGCCTAATTCACCACAGAAATAAGGCGAGACATCATTGAGCTATTTTCAAGAATTCGAGACGTTTTCGCACGATCATATCAAGGCACGTCAAGCTACTGAAACGTGGGTATGTTGTTAATATTGGTGTTTAAAGAGCCCATGTTAATGGTTCCATGATGGCCAGGCTAATCAGGAGATTCGAGCTGTTGATTTACCAAGAAAAGGAAATTGCACCAATTACGTAAATCCTAAATTGAGGAAGACAAAATTTATGTGCTTCCTCTATTTTTTCTATATGTGGGGTGTAGATGTTATGGGAACCGATCTCGTCAAAAGCATCTAGCCGACACCAATTCATCTTCATGCTTGTCAATTACTTCACTAAGAGGGTGAAGGTCGCTTCATATGCCAAAGTTATAAAGTCAACAGTCATCAAATTCAAATCCAAATCCTAATCCAAACCCAAATTCAAATTCAAATCCAAACCCAAATTCGAGTCCAAATTCAAATTCAAAAAAAAAAGTGGTAATAAAGAATGTCAGAAAGAAACATAATGACAAATATTTACTGTCTGTTCAAAGATCAGACACCATATTAGTGCAGCAAAGGCAGCCAAAAAAAACATTCAAAATTTTTGAAAAAAGACTGAGACTTGTAAAGGTTGGCATAGAGAAGTTACCACTTACCCTCTATGTTTCTTGAACGTTCCCCAAGACCTTCACCGGGGCAGCATCTTTCTTATTGGTTTATAAAAGGAAAGCAATTGTTGGAGGTTAAGATTCCTTTTCTCCAAGCTTTGATTGGATTAAGAATTGGATAAAGTAGAATGTCTCCAGTAAGCTTGATTGAAAGTATTCATCATGGTCAAATGTACCAAAAATGGATGATACGGGCTTATGACAAAAATGTTCGCCCAAGAGAATTTCATGATGGGGACCTGGCATTAAGAAAGATTCTTCTCATCTAAAAGGACTTCAAAGGTAGTTGCCAAATTTGGAAAAACCTTATGTGGTGAAGAAGGCTTGTTCTAGAAGATCATTAACTTTGACCAAGATGGATGGCAAGGGCATGCTCAAGCCGATGAATCCAGATTTCTATCTAAAAAGAGAGGCCAAGATGAAAACCCGCAAAGGGCGCTTTGAGACCAAAGCGATTTGATTTGAAAACCTGAAAAGGGCGGCTCAAATTTTGATCAAAAGTAGGGGCATACAGTAGTCTTGCCATGTTTGAATTAACAATAAAGAAGTATGTTACGTCTTGTGGCATCGACAAAGCACTCCAGATCCCTTAAACACATATTGAACTCAGAATGGTCCTCAAGAAGTTTGAACAAAGAAGCTCAGGCTGCGGTATCTGGGGCACCTAGATTTTGTTTTACCTTTTTTTAATTTTGTTATTTGTGATTATATTATTCTTTTCAAAATATGTTCAAAATAAATTTCCTTCTTGACCGCGATTGCTATCTTTGCTTAGCTTATTTGTTTCGAGCTTTGCTCCTAATTAATTTCCTTCTTGCCCATTGTTATGATCTCTTTCAAGCATTTTGCATTGAAATAACGATTAGTGGACTAATAAAATTTTCAAGAAAGGAGTTTCGCATATTACTCTGGAAGCTTCTGAATAATACAAGAACCTGAAACGGGGCTATTGTTTAGAACTTACTAAACTTAAGGGCTGGAAGTGTTTGAGAAGGAAAAGTCTAAATTGAGACTATCTCTCTGGATCTTTTGTCAAAAATGGTAACTGAACAAAATGACAAGATATTGCGTTGGTGATATAATCTCGACGAAAACTGGTCAATAAAAGGGGAATCATTCGCGGAAAAAATGATATTTTGCACGCATGCAAATACCATGCATACACACCTGATCAGGTCACCTGGGGAGCGATCAGTTGATTGAACAAGTTATAGTCCTCTACCCCTGAGTTGCGGTGGTATGGATGGAATGTAACAACCCGGTTTAGACCTTAGACGGAACAGTGGTTTCGAGACCACAAATTTGAGGTTGTAAGAATATTTTAATAATATTTTTTGTGTGAATAGTATATGATTTAGCCTATGTGAAATTTCTGTATGATAATTTTATTGACTGTGTGTCAAATTGTGAGAAAGGACTTAATTGCATAAAGTGTAAAAATGTTGTGTGCTGATTGTTATATACTTATTTCTTGTTGTTTTTTTAAGGAAGAGGCCTTGTGTTGTTAATAACCCATTTTTAAGATAGTGGAGGGTTAAATGACATGATAACCATGACGGTAATTTGTTTTATATGTGTAGTAGAAGGCTATTTTTGTAAATGGATTAATAATATAATTTTTATACAAACAAAAGGTTAAAATAAGATGAACATATTCATCTTTGTTAACCGAAAAACACAAAAGAAATGAAAGAAGAAAAGCTTTGAAAATTTCGGCTAGGGTTAAGCTTGATTCAAGGTATGTTTGAGCTCGGTTTTTGATAATTTTTATGTTTTTATAATCGTTGCTTTGTGCTTTACAAAACCCATGCTCAAATCTTGTGAATTGGTGATGTTTATGAAATGTGCCATTAATGAAATGGTGAGCTTTGTTATGAGTGTTGGTGTTAAATGAAAGATATGTGTTTAATGAACATGTGTTGTTCTTGAATTTTTGATGAATTTAGCTAATTAGGGCTAAATTGTGAAAATAGCATTTTGAAGGATTAGAATGTGAAATAAATGGAATGTGTGGGTTTGTATAAGCATGGTGAGAATTCGGCTAGGTTTGAACCAAGTGAAATTATGTTAATTTGATGATTTTATGAATTAGGGACTAAAGTGTCGAAATTTGAAAATGTGATGGCTATTTTGTAAAATGCCCTAAACGTGTGTGTGTGGACTAAAATGAATGATTTGGTAATTAAATGGATGAATTTGAATGTGTATAGACTAAGGGAGGAAAGCTTCGGATCGAGATCGAGGCAAATATAAAGTGCTCGATTGATCGACCTTATCGATAGTCCGACATCCGAGGTAAGTTCAGACATAATACATGTATTTAGCTATGTTTAATGTTATGAAATGATTTGGTATGATATTATTGAAATGAGAATGCTATATGATAGCTTGAGTTATATGGCACTAAGTGTGCGTATTCGGAAATGTGACCGAGATGACTAGCACTGTGTGTGCAATGTTATGAAAGCTTCGGTTATTTGACGTGGCACTGTGTGTGCGATACCAAGATAAGTAGGTTGAAAGATTAGGCACTAAGTGTGCGATGACTAATATGTATTGACCATGTATATGGCACTGAGTGTACGGTTAAATTGAAAGAATATCAGAGGATGATTGATTTGTAATATCAAACATTGAGTAGCTTGGAAATTGAATAACTATGTGTTAGCTAAGGTATGTGTTGAACCTTTGTGGTTGATGAGTTTATAGATAGAGATATGAATAGATGAATTAATAATTTTAGCTATGGATGATATGGTATGACTAGGAGAGAATTGATCTATGTAATGGTTGTTTTAGTTTAATGTTTTATGTTACGAACTTACTAAGCTTTATAAAGCTTACTGTGTAATTTGTTTCTCTGCTTTGCAGTGTCAGCAAAGCTAGCTTGGATCTGGGAATCGTCAGCATCTCAATCACACATCGGCATTCTATTTTGGTACTTTTGGAAAGATGTGCATAGTTGAAATATGGCATGTATAGGTTAGTTGTTTGGACTCATATTTGAGATGTGTAAATAGCCATGTGATATGGCTAGCTAAATGTTGGTAATGTGCATGAGTGAATATGGTATTTGGTGCATATTTTGATATAGCATGACGGTAATGAATTAGCTTATAAATGGTGAGTTCAATGATGAATTAATGCCTTAGTGATTTAGTGAGGTTATGGATGATTTATACCTAGATTTACATGTAATTTGGTTGTGTTAAATGGCATGCTTAGAAATGAGATTATATGTGATGATATGATGATTATTGGACAGGAAATTAGTTGCCAAATTGTGTGTATAAAGATGCTCAAATATGCTTGTAGGATTGACCCATGTGGGTGGCATTTTGGCCTTGCAAATGGCCTATTTTTGCCACACGGTGGTGGTACACGAGCGTGCCTGGTGACCGTGTTGTTTTCAATAGGATTGACCACGACCAAAGTACACGGGCGTGCTTGGTGGCCGTGGGAGCTTAGTCAGTTTTGACTACAGGGAGGACACACAGGTGTGTCTAGCAGCCGTGGGAGGCACACGGCCTACCCACACGGGCGTGTATCCCCTGAAACCTAGAAAAGTTTTAAATTTCCAAGAAGTTTCTGTTCGTGTTTCGGTTTAGTCCTGACCCCTCCCTAACATGTGTTTAAGGTCTTATACTCCTTAATAAGGGATTATTTGTTTATGTTTGGTATATTATGATGATGATTGACTTTGTGTCGTAATTGGGTTGTAAATAATCCTATTGTCTGGTAATGGCTCTTAACCCTATCCCGGCGACGATTTCGGGTTAGGGGTGTTACATTTTATTGGTATCAGAGCTATGGTTTAGTCGATTCTTGGACTAACGTAGCCCGTGTGAGTCTAGCTATACATGCCATATTATGAAATTGTGATAGTGCGATGAATTCTGACAGTTGAAAATGTGATTTCATATAGTAATGTATCCCGATCGAGCAGTTGCTGATGATGTAGAGAGCAATGCGCCTGCTCCTGCTCAAGGGACAGGGTCGGCCACATTTAGGCCGAATGACAGTGGTGAGGGAGGAGAGGCTAAGCAAGCCTTCTTCCGAATGATGAGCGAGTGGTTTACGGAGTTCGTTCGAACGAATCCGGCTACTCCAGAACCTCCACCCCCACTAGTACCTATTGTGCGGCAAGTTGTAGATCCGATCAGATTGAATAAACCACCTGTAGACAAGATTCGCAAATACGGGGCCGAGGAGTTTAGCACCACATCTGATGATGATGCTGAGCGAGCCGAGTTTTGGCTTGAGAATACAATTAGAGTATTCGATGAGATGTCTGTAACATCCCAAACTCGGACAAGACACCACGTCCGAATCTGGTATGTTACGGGAAAACGTATTTGAGAGGTTAGATTTTCCGTTTAAAAGCGGGGGAAAACATAGTGAATTTGAAGAAAATTTGAGTAGGCTTGTTTGAAATCAAATGGTGTATTTGAAACTCGGAAATTTTGAAAACTTATCCGAAGTATATAGTTAAAAACGAGTTGATTTCATTTAGTAATTCCAATAGTTTCTTAGTGCTATTTTAAAACATTTTTGACTTAGTAGAAAATCGAGTTTGATTTGAAAATCATTTGAGTTTACTTTATAACAAAACATAGTGAGATACCCGATGGTATAGTTTAAAACACGTTGCGTTATAGTTTTGAAATCATTGTCTTTTCAAGTTTCAGTAAGATTTGTACCAAATTATTTTGTTAAGGCATAATAAAATCTAATTAGAACCTAAACATCATAAAACATACTTTAAAGGCCTTTTTTACAAATCCAAAATAAACCCAAGTAATAGTAAATAAACTAAGTACCCAAAATATAGAGTCTGAGTAAAACTTAATTCAGCATGGCATGAGCACCCCGAGTCCACCCCGGCTCCATGTCCGCGTCTACGAGTCACCTGAAATGTCAAAGGAGAGGGTGAGTCGAATGACTCAGTGCATAAATCCCGCTCCCGATGAAACAACATGCTAACACACATCATACATAGCAACATAATTAATGCAACCCGATCCTAACCATCCGTATCTCCTTTTCTACCCCGTGTGGTACCAAACCACTGGTGGTGCCAAACCACTGGTGACATATAGTCACAATGTGTTACCAAAACACTGGTGTCCCAAAGACACAATATCCGTCAATGTGGTGCCAAACCACTGGTGTCCCAAAGACACGTTTGTGCTACCAAAGCACTGGTGACCGAAGTCACAAATCCAATGATGGGGCCAACCCATCGTGTGATACCAAATCACTAGCAGACGATCCCATATCTCAAGTGGGGCCAACCCACGGTGGTGTCACACCACAGGGACGAGTCGCAATGAGGTGCCCAACCCCTGGTGTCCCAAAGACACAAATGTGGTACCAAACCACTGGTGACCGTAGTCACAATAATCGAGTGATGGGGCCAACCCATCGTGTGATACCAAATCACTAGCAGACGATCCCATATCTCAAGTGGGGCCAACCCACGGTGGTGTCAAACCACAGGGACGAGCCGCAATGAGGTGCCAAACCTCTGGTGGTGCCAAACCTCTGGTGACCCAAAGTCACAAAGTGTGTTACCAAAACACTGGTGCTCGTCAGCACAAAAATATCACTGCCCCCTCCACTCGTATCACCCATCCTCATACCAACTCATGTATCATGCATATCATATAAATTATACATATCATGCTAATATGTTTAACATCAGGTCCCATATCATACATCCATAATCATGGTATCATATAGATCATCAGTAAACTTGTAACAATACTGACTTACCCGAGTCCAAGATCATACCCAAAAGGGTATCATATCAATCCATCAAACTGCCATGATTTTAATAGGCAAACAGGTTTAATAATAATATCACTAAGTATGGGTGTGCTAGTTACACACCTGGTAAATACGAGTCTAAAATCCCAACGAAACAATCTACACTCTTTTAAACTCCTTGCTCCTAGAATTGGCCAAACATAGGGGTTAGGCATCTACAACTTTCGGCCAAGGACATATAAACCCAAAGGGGTTAATTCCAATCCCTTACCTTGAAGATGATCTGGTTTCCTACCAAATCCAAATCAAACAGTGATTCCCTTTGACAATCGGCCACCCCTAAAAAGAGAACAGTTAAAACACTTGAAGCCCTATCTTATTGAAATCCAGAAGAACATACTAACAGATAATCTTCTTACCACCACTTATCAAATGGTTAAACAAAGGTAGAAAGTTCCACTTGACTGCTTCGAAGTCCCCGTTGTCCTATGATGCAATCGGTTCCCACATAAGAGATAACACTCATCAATAGTTGTCATATACGACTCTTAACAAAACCCAAATCGATAGAGTACGAGTGAGAAAAGAAAGAAAATATTCGGCTAGCTCTTACCTCAATCACCAACCCTTAATCGGCCAACGTAGACACCACTAGAAGAGGGGATAGATTCGATCAAGGCTTCCAAAGAAAGAAGAAAGAAAACGGCTTTAAGTGTTTATCACCTCTAGTGTTCGGCTTGAGTGGAAGAGAAAGAAAAGAAGTGTGAGCAAAATGTAGTTTCGGCAATGGCAATTGAGAAAGAGAGAAATGGATGGAATGAAAGTAGTTCCGGTTTGCCAAAAGAAGAAATGAGAAGAGAGTTTTGAAGGATGGGTTTCGGCTAAATGGTATGAAAAAGGGAAAAATGAAAATTAGAAGAACAAGGTAAGATGATTTCGGCTTAACTCAAAATGATAGAAAGAAGAAGAGTGGGGAGGAGCATTCGGCTAACCAACACAAAATGTAGAAAACCACTTACAAAATTCGGCAATGGAGTTGCTTTTAGACCTACGGCTTCAAGGAGAAAAAATGAAGAGATTAGCTTGAGAATTCGGCTTGGTATGACAAAAAGAAAGAAAAGTGTTTTGACTCCTAATGGCCGAATATGCACAAAAATGCCCAAAAGGAATTTCGGCTACCCCAATTACCACTTACCAACCGGCCAACCTCTCCCCCAAGCATCCAAGCCGTCACTTCCCACACTCCAAGCTCCCTAAAATTCAGCCATAAACCCTCCATTCACTCACCACCAATCCTTCAAACTTGCATGACCAAGTCTCCCTCCTACAAATGCACTCCACCCTTCATTTGAAAGGTATGACTTGGTCCAAGGTAGAATTTCACTAGCCTTCTACCTCTCCTCCATGCCGTCCCAAAGAGAAGCCAAAATGGGGACTCTGCAGCTCGAACACTAGACCTCCACCACATGTAGATGACGCCACACCAAGCTCCCCCATGTAGCGCATGCTTTGCCACTAAGCTAGCTCCTTACTTGTGCAACAAAACAACGAATTATTTTCTTAAACCCCAGCTTCCTCAGCCCCCTTCACTTAGCACCCAAAAACCAAAATTTACCTACCTACTCAGGCACACTCCTAGCCCACAATTAAGCCCCGACACTACACAAACAACAACACAGCACACAAAACTCATGCAATAACATGCAACAACAACCTAGCCCCTAACCCGGGATATTACAGTTCTACCCCCCTTAAAAATAATTTTGACCTCGAAATTACCTGATCAAAAGAGTTGCGGGTATTGCTGTCTCATCATATCCTCGGGTTCCCACGTAGCTTCTTCTACGCCATGATTCCGCCAAAGTACCTTAACCAAAGGCACGGACTTTCTACGCAGAACCTTCACATCCCGATCAAGAATCTGCACAGGTTCCTCCTCCATGGTCAAATCTGGGTTTACCTCGATCTCTTCCACTGCTACCACATGTGACGGATCTGAACGATACCTCCGAAGCATCGAAACGTGAAATACGTCGTGAATCTGGCTAAGCTCTGCTGGCAACTCAAGCTGATACGCTACTGGTCCAACTCGCCTCAAAACCTTATACGGCCCAATAAACCTCGGACTTAGCTTGCCTTTCCTTCCGAACCTCAACACTTTCTTCCAAGGCGAGACCTTCAGGAAAACTCGATCCCCTACAGCAAACTCTATGTCTCTCCGCTTAAGATCGGCATAAGACTTCTGCCGGTCTGAAGCTTCCTTTAATCGAGCCTGAATCACTTTAACCTTGCCTTCTGTCTCAGCAACCAACTCGGGTCCCAACAACTGACGTTCACCCAACTCCGTCCAACATGTAGGTGAGCGACACTTCCTACCATACAACGCTTCATACGGTGCCATCTTGATGCTCGCTTGATAACTGTTGTTGTAAGCAAACTCAACTAATGGTAGAAACTCCTCACAACTACCTCTGAAATCCAGGACACAACCTCTCAGCATATCTTCCAAGATCTGAATAGCCCTTTCTGATTGACCGTCAGACTGCGGGTGAAAAGCCGTGCTGAAATCCACACGAGTACCCAGAGCTTGATGCAACGCTTTCCAAAACCTTGACGTAAACCTGGGATCCCTATCCGAGATTATCGAAACTGGCACACCGTGCAACCTCACTATCTCTGACACATACAGCTTCGCTAGCTTCTGAAGTGAGTAGTCAACCCTCACCGGAATAAAGTGAGCTGATTTAGTCAGACGATCCACCACTACCCAAACTGAATCCTTCTTGCTTGGCGTAAGCGGTAACCCACTGACGAAATCCATGGTTATCCTTTCCCACTTCCACTGAGGAATCTTCACAGGCTGAAGCAATCCCGATGGCAACTGATGTTCAGCCTTGACCTGCTGACAAGTCAGACACTTCCCAACAAACTCTGTCACCTCTTTCTTCAAGCCAGGCCACCAAAACTGCTCTCTAAGATCCCTATACATCTTGCTACCTCCAGGATGCATAGCATAAGGACTGCTATGTGCGTCCTGAAGAATCTTCTGCCTCAACTCAACATCTTTAGGCATACAAGCCTTACCCTGAAAACACAACACCTCATCACTAGACAAGCTGTAACCATCCACACCACCATTTTGCACTTGCAACCTTCGCGCACTTAGAATCTCATCCTCTAACTGTTTCTCTCTGATCTGCACAACCCAAGTAGGCTTAACCTGCAGTTCTGCCAGAATACTCCCGTCGTCATACAAACTCAAGTGGGCAAACATCGCTCCTAAGTCCGACACAACCTTACGGCTCAACGCGTCTGCCACCACGTTAGCCTTGCCCGGATGATATTCAATCGAGCAGTCGTAATCTTTCAGCAACTCAACCCATCTGCGCTGCCTCAAATTCAAATCCTTCTGAGTCAGTAGATACTTCAGACTCTTGTGATCTGTGTAGACTATAGATCTTTCTCCATACAAGTAGTGCCTCCAAATCTTTAAGGCGAAGACTACAGCCGCTAGCTCCAAATCGTGCGTCGGATAGTTGACCTCATGTGGCCTCAGCTGTCGAGAAGCGTAAGCCACAACCTTACCTTCCTGCATCAGCACACAACCCAAGCCCGTATGTGATGCATCGCAATACACTGTGAATTCCTTACCAGCCTCAGGTTGAATTAAAACCGGAGCCTCAGTCAAAATCTTCTTAAGCTTGTCGAAGCTTTCTTGCTGTTTCTCAGTCCATACAAACGGAACTTCTTTCCTCAGCAACTTGGTCATCGGCGCTGCTATCAACGAGAAACCCTCAACAAACCTTCGGTAGTATCCGGCCAAACCCAGAAAACTCCGAATCTCAGCCACTGACCTAGGCGGCTTCCAATCCAAAACTGCCTCAATCTTACGAGGATCTACCCTAATCCCCTCAGCCGACACTACATGACCCAAGAAAGTCACTTCTCTAAGCCAGAACTCGCACTTACTGAACTTAGCATAAAGCTGCTTTTCCCTCAAAATCTGCAACACCACTCGCAAATGCTTATCATGCTCTTCCTCTGTCCTTGAGTACACTAAGATGTCGTCTATGAAAACCACGACGAACTGATCCAGATACTGCTGAAACACCCTATTCATCATATCCATAAACGCTGCCGGTGCGTTAGTCAACCCGAACGGCATTACCAGAAATTCGTAGTGCCCGTATCGAGTCCGAAACGCTGTTTTATGGATATCAGCCTCTTTAACCTTCAACTGATGATACCCAGACCTCAAGTCGATCTTCGAGAATACCGCTGCACCCTTCAGCTGATCAAACAAGTCATCTATCCGTGGCAACGGATACTTGTTTTTAATTGTCAGCTTGTTCAACTGGCGATAATCTATACACATCCGCATCGTACCATCCTTCTTCTTAACAAAAAGTACCGGTGCACCCCACGGCGAAACACTTGGCCTGATAAAACCCCGATCCAATAACTCTTGGATCTGAGCCTTAAGCTCCACCAATTCCTTTGGCGCCATCCTATACGGAGCAATAGACACTGGCGCAGTTCCGGGTAACAGATCTATTCCGAACTCTACCTCACGATCTGGCGGCAAACCCGGAAGCTCCTCAGGAAAAACATCAGCAAATTCCTTAACAGTACGAACCTTCTCCACAGCAGACTCTTTAGCCTCCAACGCATACACATGAACTACATACGCTTCACAGCCCTTCCTGACCATCTTCTCCGCTTTCAAAGCAGATACCACATTTGATAAGTAATTTCTCCTATTACCTATCATAGCCACCTCATCACCCTCAATCGTCTTAAGAACCATGCGCTTGGCCGCGCAATCCAACCTCGCCTGGTACTTGACCAACCAATCCATCCCAAGAATCAGATCGAACTCCCCAAACGGCAGTTCCATCAGATCAGCAGCAAACACTACCCCTTGGAGTTCTAGGGGTACCTCTCTAAACAGTTTATCTACTACTACAGAGTGACCTAGAGGGCTAATCACAGTCATCTGCCTAGAAGATATCTCAGAGTCTAAATCCATGGTCTCTACTATACTACTGGCAACATAAGAGTGCGTTGAACCCACATAAATCAAAGCAGTATAAGGAGAACCAAAAATCAAAAACGTACCGGTTATGACGTCCGGTGCGTCGCCCTCCTCCCGGCGCCTCGCAGCATACACTAATCCAGGCTGTCTGGCATCAGAACTACCCGCACCTCTGCCCGGTGCTCCACGGCCCCGACCAGAACCATTACCACCTCTGCCATTACCACGGCCCCTCTGCGGTGGCGGTTCATTACTCCTGAACTGATTACGGCCCTGACTCTCAGACTGAATCCTAGCCAACCTACGCGGACAATCCCTCACACGATGCTCCAGAGAACCACACTCGAAGCAACCTTTTCCTCCAGTCCAGCAGCCACCCCAATGAGATTTTCCACACTGATTGCACTGCGGCGGTCCCTGCCTAGCAGCAACAAACCTACCAGACTGATTCGGCCCACTCGGTCTAGCCCTCTTCTGCGGATTACCCGACGATCCAGAAGACCCAAAACTCCTCTTATGCCTATTTCTGTCCATGCCCTGCCTCACTGACTCTTTAACACCCTCGGCTACCTTAGCCTTCTCAACTAAGACAGCAACTCGCGCTCCTGCTGTGGAGCAATCAGCAGTCTCAACTCGTCTCGCAGACCATCCTCGAAACGAACACACCTCTCATGCTCAGTGGCCACAATGCCCCTGGCATACCTACTCAGCTTCAGGAACTCAGCCTCGTATTCAGAAACAGATTTACTCCCCTGAACAAGCCTCAGAAATGCCTTCCGCTGGGAGTCAATATAACTAGCTCCGATGTATTTCTTTTGATATGCAGCCCTGAAATAATCCCATGTCAGATCCTCTGCTGCCACACTGTCCCAAACCGTGAGCCACCACTGATATGACTCATCCCGGAGAAGCGATACGATGCCCTTCAGCTTCTCTTCAGCAGTCAAGTCCAGATCATCCATGATCTGCTCAGTTGCCTCCAGCCAATATTCAGCAGTGCTGGGAGCAACACCAGATACACCTCGAAAGAATTCGGCCCCATTTGCCCGAAGTCGCTCAGGCACAGATTTCCTAACTCCCGCACCACCACCTACACCAGCTACCCTTTCCAACACTCGCAGCATCGCCTGTGACACTGCATCGTCCCCAGTCTGATCTTGGAACTCACCACCTCCAGCTGGTGGCGGAATCGGTATCTCATTTTCTAAACCCTGACCAGACCCTACGGGCTCAGAAACTGTCATTCTACCCCTACCTCTAGTGCTCATGACTAATCTTTCTACGTATCTGGTTAAGAATTTTATGCATCAGTACTTATTCCACTGTTTAAGAGCAAGTCTTATGAATATTCAAGGAGATTTGTTCTCGCGAGTTCACAGAATCCTATCAGTTTCAATCTCTAAAGTAGAGTACTATTGCTATTCATCAAATCATATCACATCCAACCAAATCACAAGTAATGGTACGGGGTACTTACCTGGGCGAACTGGTGCCGGAGACTCGGTGCCATGCCTTCAAAACCCAAAACACTTAAAACAAACTTTTGAAACCATTTTGGGCCTCAGGCCCACAGCCGAGCTTTTGAACTTGGCTCTGATACCACAATTGTAACATCCCAAACTCGGACAAGACACCACGTCCGAATCTGGTATGTTACGGGAAAACGTATTTGAGAGGTTAGATTTTCCGTTTAAAAGCGGGGGAAAACATAGTGAATTTGAAGAAAATTTGAGTAGGCTTGTTTGAAATCAAATAGTGTATTTGAAACTCGGAAATTTTGAAAACTTATCCGAAGTATATAGTTAAAAACGAGTTGATTTCATTTAGTAATTCCAATAGTTTCTTAGTGCTATTTTAAAACATTTTTGACTTAGTAGAAAATCGAGTTTGATTTGAAAATCATTTGAGTTTACTTTATAACAAAACATAGTGAGATACCCGATGGTATAGTTTAAAACACGTTGCGTTATAGTTTTGAAATCATTGTCTTTTCAAGTTTCAGTAAGATTCGTACCAAATTATTTTGTTAAGGCATAATAAAATCTAATTAGAACCTAAACATCATAAAACATACTTTAAAGGCCTTTTTACAAATCCAAAATAAACCCAAGTAATAGTAAATAAACTAAGTACCCAAAATATAGAGTCTGAGTAAAACTTAATTCAGCATGGCATGAGCACCCCGAGTCCACCCCGGCTCCATGTCCGCGTCTACGAGTCACCTGAAATGTCAAAGGAGAGGGTGAGTCGAATGACTCAGTGCATAAATCCCGCTCCCGATGAAACAACATGCTAACACACATCATACATAGCAACATAATTAATGCAACCCGATCCTAACCATCCGTATCTCCTTTTCTACCCCGTGTGGTACCAAACCACTGGCGGTGCCAAACCACTGGTGACATATAGTCACAATGTGTTACCAAAACACTGGTGTCCCAAAGACACAATATCCGTCAATGTGGTGCCAAACCACTGGTGTCCCAAAGACACGTTTGTGCTACCAAAGCACTGGTGACCGAAGTCACAAATCCAATGATGGGGCCAACCCATCGTGTGATACCAAATCACTAGCAGACGATCCCATATCTCAAGTGGGGCCAACCCACGGTGGTGTCAAACCACAGGGACGAGTCGCAATGAGGTGCCCAACCTCTGGTGTCCCAAAGACACAAATGTGGTACCAAACCACTGGTGACCGTAGTCACAATAATCGAGTGATGGGGCCAACCCATCGTGTGATACCAAATCACTAGCAGACGATCCCATATCTCAAGTGGGGCCAACCCACGGTGGTGTCAAACCACAGGGACGAGTCGCAATGAGGTGCCAAACCTCTGGAGGTGCCAAACCTCTGGTGACCCAAAGTCACAAAGTGTGTTACCAAAACACTGGTGCTCGTCAGCTCAAAAATATCACTGCCCCCTCCACTCGTATCACCCATCCTCATACCAACTCATGTATCATGCATATCATATAAATCATACATATCATGCTAATATGTTTAACATCAGGTCCCATATCATACATCCATAATCATGGTATCATATAGATCATCAGTAAACTTGTAACAATACTGACTTACCCGAGTCCAAGATCATACCCAAAAGGGTATCATATCAATCCATCAAACTGCCATGATTTTAATAGGCAAACAGGTTTAATAATAATATCACTAAGTATGGGTGTGCTAGTTACACACCTGGTAAATACGAGTCTAAAATCCCAACGAAACAATCTACACTCTTTTAAACTCCTTGCTCCTAGAATTGGCCAAACATAGGGGTTAGGCATCTACAACTTTCGGCCAAGGACATATAAACCCAAAGGGGTTAATTCCAATCCCTTACCTTGAAGATGATCTGGTTTCCTACCAAATCCGAATCAAACAGTGATTCCCTTTGACAATCGGCCACCCCTAAAAAGAAAACAGTTAAAACACTTGAAGCCCTATCTTATTGAAATCCAAAAGAACATACTAACAGATAATCTTCTTACCACCACTTATCAAATGGTTAAACAAAGGTAGAAAGTTCCACTTGACTGCTTCGAAGTCCCCGTTGTCCTATGATGCAATCGGTTCCCACATAAGAGATAACACTCATCAATAGTTGTCATATACGACTCTTAACAAAACCCAAACCGATAGAGTACGAGTGAAAAAAGAAAGAAAATATTCGGCTAGCACTTACCTCAATCACCAACCCTTAATCGGCCAACGTAGACACCACTAGAAGAGGGGATAGATTCGGTCAAGGCTTCCAAAGAAAGAAGAAAGAAAACGGCTTTAAGTGTTTATCACCTCTAGTGTTCGGCTTGAGTGGAAGAGAAAGAAAAGAAGTGTGAGCAAAATGTAGTTTCGGCAATGGCAATTGAGAAAGAGAGAAATGGATGGAATGAAAGTAGTTTCGGTTTGCCAAAAGAAGAAATGAGAAGAGAGTTTTGAAGGATGGGTTTCGGCTAAATGGTATGAAAAAGGGAAAAATGAAAATTAGAAGAACAAGGTAAGATGATTTCGGCTTAACTCAAAATGATAGAAAGAAGAAGAGTGGGGAGGAGCATTCGGCTAACCAACACAAAATGTAGAAAACCACTTACAAAATTCGGCAATGGAGTTGCTTTTAGACCTACGGCTTCAAGGAGGAAAAAATGAAGAGATTAGCTTGAGAATTCGGCTTGGTATGACAAAAAGAAAGGAAAGTGTTTTGACTCCTAATGGCCGAATATGCACAAAAATGCCCAAAAGGAATTTCGGCTACCCCAATTACCACTTACCAACCGGCCAACCTCTCCCCCAAGCATCCAAGCCGTCACTTCCCACACTCCAAGCTCCCTAAAATTCGGCCATAAACCCTCCATTCACTCACCACCAATCCTTCAAACTTGCATGACCAAGTCTCCATCCTACAAATGCTCTCCACCCTTCATTTGAAAGGTATGACTTGGTCCAAGGTAGAATTTCACTAGCCTTCTACCTCTCCTCCATGCCGTCCCAAAAAGAAGCCAAAATGGGGACTCTGCAGCTCGAACACTAGACCTCCACCACATGTAGATGACGCCACACCAAGCTCCCCCATGTAGCGCATGCTTTGCCACTAAGCTAGCTCCTTACTTGTGCAACAAAACAACGAATTATTTTCTTAAACCCCAGCTTCCTCAGCTCCCTTCACTTAGCACCCAAAAACCAAAATTTACCTACCTACTCAGGCACACTCCTAGCCCACAATTAAGCCCCGACACTACACAAACAACAACACAGCACACAAAACTCATGCAATAACATGCAACAACAACCTAGCCCCTAACTCGGGATATTACAATGTCGTTGAATTCTGATGAGTGCATTAAGTGTGCAGTTTTCTTGTTGAGAGACATGGCTTATAACTGGTGGAAAACATTGATATCTGTGGCTCTAAGAGAGAGAATCACTTGGGACTTCTTTCAAGCCAAGTTCAGAAAGAAGTATATCAGTCAACGCTTCGTTGATCAGAAACGTAAAGAGTTTCTAGAATTGAAATAGGGTCGTTTGTCTATTACTGAGTACGAGCGGGAATTCGTAAGATTGAGTCAATACGCGAGAGAATGTGTTTCGACCGAAGCTACTATGTGCAAACGTTTCATAGAGGGATTGAATGAAGACATTAAGTTGTTGGTTGGGATACTAGATATAAACGAATTTGTTGTATTAGTTGAAAGAGCATGCAAAGCCGAGGAACTCAGTAAAGAAAAGAAGAAAGTCAATTCTGAGGCTAGAGATGAAAGAAAGAGATCGATGAATAAATTTTCTCCACCTTCTACAAAGAGATATAGAGATGCAAGCAACCGTTCAAATGCTTCGTTTGGACATCCATGTAGAAATTGTTCGAGACAAAGTACTAGTTTACGAATTCAAGCTCCAAATGAATCAAGTCTTGGCAGCGTTAAGAGTAACAAGCCCGAGTGCAGACAATATGGGAGACGACATGTGGGAGAGTGTTGGGGTAAGTATAACAATAGAACATGCTATAAGTGTGGATCCCAAGATCATTTTATTCGAGATTGTCAAAAGATGGTCGATGAAGAAAATGTTCAGAATGAAAGACCGAGTAATGTGACAGTTAGAGGTAGACCACTCAGAAACACCAGAAATGTAAGCGAAAGTCAGCGAGGGGCAACTGATACAGCTGTGAGTTCAGAAGCGAGAGCACCTGCTCGAGCCTATGCTATACGTGCTCTAGAGGAAGCATCATCTCCAGACATCATCACCGGTACTTTCACTTTATTTGATACTGATGTCATTGCATTGATAGATCCATGATCAACTCATTCCTATATGTGTATAAATTTAGTATTGAATAAGACTCTACCTGTTGAGTCTACTGAATTTGTGATTAGAGTATCGAACCCCTTAGGCAAGTGTGTTTTGGTGGATAAGGTGTGCAAGACTTGCCCATTGATGTTTTGTGATATATGTTTTCTGATCAACTTGATGTTGCTACCATTTGATGAATTTGACATAATTCTGGGTATGGATTGGCTTACTCTGCATAATGCCACCGTGAATTGTGAAAGAAAGAGTATTGAGCTGAAGAGTCAGAATTGTGAGATAGTTCGAATTGAATCCAATGATATTAAAGGATTACCAGCTGTTGTATCTGCGATGGAAGCTACGAATTATGTGAGAAAAGGTTGTGAAGCTTATTTGGCGTATGTGATTGATACAAAAGTGTCGGAAAAGAAAGTTGAATCAGTGCCTGTGGTATGTGAGTTTTTAGATGTGTTTCTTGAAGAACTGTCAGGATTACCTCCAATTCGAGAGGTGGAATTTGGTATTGAGTTAATGCCAGGAACTGCTCCTATTTCGATAGCTCCATACAGAATGGCTCCAACCGAATTGAAAGAGATGAAATCTCAGTTGCAAGAATTAACCGATAGAGGATTTGCACGACCGAGTTTCTCACCCTGGGGAGCTCTTGTGTTATTTGTGAAAAAGAAAGATGGAACTATGAGAATGTGTATTGATTATCGATAGTTGAACAAAGTGACGATAAAGAATAAATATGTGTTGCCTCGTATTGATGATTTATTTGATCAGTTGAAGCGAACTACAGTGTTTTCAAAGATAGACTTGAGATCAGGTTATTATCAGTTAAGAGTTAAGGAAGCCGATGTGCCAAAAACTGCTTTCAGAATGAGGTGCGAACATTACGAATTCTTAGTGATGCCTTTCGGACTAACAAATGCTCCTACAGTGTTTATGGATCTGATGAATCAGATTTTCAGACCGTATTTGGATCGCTTTATAGTAGCGTTCATTGATGATATTTTAATCTATTCGTGTGATGAGACGCAACATGCTGAGCATTTGAGAATCGTACTACAAACTCTACATGAGAAACAGTTATATGCCAAGTTTAGTAAATGTGAATTTTGGTTGCCTTAGGTTGGATTTCTGGGACATATTGTATCAGCTGCGGGAATAAGAGTTGATCCAAGTAAAATCTCTGCTATTTTGGAGTGCAAGCCTCCGAGAAATGTGTCTGAAGTCTGTAGTTTTCTGGGACTAGCGGGATATTATAGACGGTTTGTGAAAGGTTTCTCTATGATTGCGACTCCGTTGACGAAGTTGTTATAGAGAGATGTTAGATTTGAGTGGTTCGAAAAGTGCCAGTAGTGTTTTGAGCAGTTGAAAGTATTGTTAATGGAAGCACCAGTTTTGATCCAATCCGAATCAGGCAAAGAGTTCATAGTTTATAGTGATGCATCATTGAATGGTTTGGGTTGTGTACTGATGCAAGAAGGGAAAGTCATTGCTTACACCTCGAGATAGTTAAAACTACACGAAAAGAATTACCCGACGCATGATCTTGAGTTAGCTGTGATTGTGTTTGCGTTAAATATTTGGCGTCACTACTTATTTGGTGAGAAATGTCATATTTATACTGATCATAAGAGTTTAAATTATTTGATGACTCAAAAAGATTTGAATTTGCGATAGAGAAGATGGTTAGAACTAATTAAAGACTACGAACTTGTGATAGATTACCATCCGGGTAAAGCTAATGTTGTAGCTGATGCCTTGAGTCAGAAATCGTTATATGCTTTGCGAGCTATGAGTAATCAGATAGATCTGTATGATGATAGTATGGTTGTAGCTGAATTGAAAGTAAAGCCAATGTTTATACAACATATTTGTGATGCTTAGAAAAATGATGTTGAAATGATGGCTAAATGAACTCAAGGTGAATTGAATGCTGAATCAGAATATCGAGTTGGTAGTGATGATTGTTTGAGATATAGAGACCGGATTTGTGTTCCGAGAAATTCAGAGGTAATCTCAATGATTTTGAATGAAGCTCACAATAGTCATTTGACTGTGCGTCCGGGGAGTACAAAGATGTATAATGATTTGAAACAGTTCTATTGGTGGCATGGCATGAAAAGAGACATTTCTGACTTCGTGTCAAAGTGTTTAGTTTGTCAGCAAGTTAAGGCTGAACATCAAGTTCCGTCTGGTTTGTTACAATCGATTATGATTCTTGAGTGGAAGTGGGAGGGAATTACGATGGACTTTGTGTCGGGTTTGCCCTTATCTCTGCGTTAGAAAGATGTAATCTGGGTGATAGTGGACAGATTGACGAAATCAGCTCATTTCATTCCGGTGAGAACCGATTATTCTTTAGATAAGTTAGCTGAACTGTATATCAATGAAATTCTGAAATTGCACGGAGTACCGTTATCTATAGTGTCTGACAGAGATCCGAGATTTACCTCGCGATTTTGGAAGAAATTGTAAGATGCTTTAGGCATGAAATTGCATTTCAGTATTGCTTTTCATCCGCAAACGGATGGTCAATCCGAGCGAATCATTCAGATCCTCGAAGACATGCTGAGATGTTGCATACTTGAATTTGAAAGTACGTGGGAAAAGCATTTATCATTGATTGAGTTTGCGTATAACAACAGTTTTCAATCTAGTATTAAAATGGCACCATATGAGGCTCTTTATGGTCAAAAGTGTCGAACTCCATTGTATTGGACTGAGCTGAGTGAGAATAAGATTCACGGGGTTGATCTGATAAAAGAGACTGAATAGAAAGTGAACGTAATTCGTGACAATTTGAAAGCAGCCTCAGATCGTCAGAAGTCTTATGCAGATTTGAAACGAAAGGATATTGAATTCGAAATTGATGATAAAGTATTTCTGAAAGTGTCTCCGTGGAAGAAAATACTTCGATTTGGCCAATAGGGCAAGCTAAGGCCGAGGTTCATTGGACCGTATGAGATTATTGAACGAGTTGGGCCAATTGCTTATAGATTGAGATTACCATCTGAGTTAGAAAAGATTCATAACGTGTTTCATGTGTCGATGTTACGACGGTACAGATCAGACCCGTCTCATGTGATTGCTCATACTGAGATTGAGATTCATTCAGACTTGTCGTATAGTGAAGAACCGATCCGAATATTGGCAAGAGAGATTAAAGAATTGAGAAACAAAAGAATTTCTTTAGTGAAAGTGTTATGGCACAAACATGGGGTTGAAGAGGCTACGTGGGAATCTGAAAATGTTATGAGAGAGCAATATCCACACCTATTCACTGGTAAGATTTTCGGGGACGAAAATCCCTAAAGGGGGAGAGTTGTAACAGCCCAGTTTAGACCTTAGTTGGAACAGTGGTTTCGAGACCACAAATCTAAGGTCGTAAGAATATTTTAATAATATTTTCTGTGTGAATAGTATATGATTTAGCGTATGTGAAATTTCTGTATGATAATTTTATTGACTGTGTGTCAAATTGTGAGAAAGAACTTAATTGTATAAAGTGTAAAAATGTTGTGTGCTGATTGTTATATACTTATTTGTTGTTTTTTTAAGGAGGAGGCCTTGTGTTGTTAATAACCCATTTTTAAGATAGTGGAAGGTTAAATGACATGATAACCATGATGATTATTTGTTTTATATGTGTAATGGAAGGCTATTTTTGTTAATGGATTAATAATATAATTTTTATACAAACAAAAGGTTAAAATAAGATGAACATATTCATCTTTGTTAACCGAAAAACACAAAAGAAAGGAAGGAAGAAAAGCTTTGAAAATTTCGGCTAGGGTTAAGCTTGATTCAAGGTATGTTTGAGCTCGGTTTTTGATAATTTCTACGTTTTTGTAATCGTTGCTTTTTACTTTACAAAACCCATGCTCAAATATTGTGAATTGATGATGTTTATGAAATGTGCCATTGATGAAATGGTGAGCTTTGTGATGAGTGTTGGTGTTTCATGAAAGATATGTGTTTAATGAACATGTGTTGTTCTTGAATTTTTGATGAATTTAGCTAATTAGGGCTAAATTGTGAAAATAGCATTTTGAAGGACTAGAAAGTGAAAAAAATGGAATGTGTGGGTTTGTATAAGCATGGTGAGAATTCGGCTAGGTTTGAACCAAGTGAAATTATGTGAATTTGATGATTTTATGAATTAGGGACTAAAGTGTCAAAATGTGAAAAAGTGAGGGCTATTTTGTAAAATGCCCTAAATGTGTGTGTGTGGACAAAAATGAATGATTTGGTAATTAAATGGATTGAATTTGAATGTGTATAGACCAAGGGAGGAAAGGTTCAGATTGAGATTGAGGCAAAGATAAAGTGCTCGATTAATCGACCGTATCGGTAGCCCGACGTCCGAGGTAAGTTCAGACATAATACATGTATTTAGCTATGTTTAATGTTATGAAATGATTTGGAATGATATTATTGAAATGAGAATACTATATGATAGCTTGCGTTATGTGGCACTAAGTGTGCGTATTTGGAAATGTGACCGAGATGAATAGCACTGTGTGTGCGATGTTATGAAAGCTTCGGTTATTTGACGTGGCACTGTGTGAGCGATACTGAGATAAGTCGGTTGAAAGATTAGGCACTAAGTGTGCGATGACTAATATGTATCGACCATGTATATGGCACTGAGTGTGCGGTTAAATTGAAAGAATATCAAAGGATGATCGATTTGTAATATCAAGCATTGAGTAGCTTGGAAATTGAATAACTATGTGTTAGCTAAGGTATGTGTTGAACCTTTGTGGTTGATGAGTTTATAGATAAAGCTATGAATGGATGAATGAATGATTTTAGCTATGGATGATATGGTATGATTAGGAGAGAATTGATCTATGTGATGGTTGTTTTAGTTTAATGTTTTATGTTACGAACTTACTAAGCTTTATAAAGCTTGCTGTGTGATTTGTTTCTTTGCTTTACAGTGTCAGTAAAGCTAGCTCGGATCTGGGAATCGTCAGCATCTTAATCACACTATCGACATTCTATTTTGGTACTTTTGGAAAGATGTACATAGTTGAAATATGGCATGTATATGTTAGTTGTTTGGACTCATATTTTAGATGTGTAAATAGCCATGTTATATGGCCAGCTAAATGTTGGTAATGTGCATGAGTGAATATGGTATTTGGTGCATATTTTGATATATCATGATGGTAATGAATTAGCTTATAAATGGTGAGTTCAATGATGAATTAATGCCTTAGTCATTTAGTGAGGTTATGGATGATTTATACCTAGATTTACATGTAATTTGGTTGTGCTAAATGGCATGCTTAGAAATGAGATTATATGTGATGATATGATGATTATAGGACATGAAATTAGTTGCCAAATTGTGTATATAAAGATGCTCAAATGTGCTTGTAGGATTGACCCATGTGGGTGGCATTTTGGCCTTGCAAATGGCCTATTTTTGCCACACGGTGTTGGCACACGGGCGTGCCTGGTGACTGTGGGCGTAAGTTAGTATATGGCCTAAGAGCACACGGCCATGGCACACGGACGTGCCTGGTAGCCGTGTTGTTTTCAACAGGATCGACCACGGCCAAAGTACACGGGCGTGCTTGGTGGCCGTGGGAGCTAAGTCAGTTTCGACCACGGAGAGGACACACGGGCGTGTATGGGAGGCACATGGCCTACCTACACGGACGTATATCCCCTGAAACCTAGAAGAGTTTTAAATTTTCAGGAAGTTTCTGTTCCTGTTCCGGTTTAGTCCCGACCCCTTCCTTACATGTGTTTAAGGTCTTATACTCCTTAATAAGGGACTATTTGTTTATGTTTGATGTATTATGATGATGATTGACTTTGTGTCGTAATTGGGTTATAAATAATCCTATTGTCCGGTAATGCCTTTGAACCCTATTCCGTAGATGGTTTCGGGCTAGGGGTGTTACATGGAAAATGATACAAGTCCTGTACCCTTGAATAGAAATGTGATGGATTAAAGAAGAAACAAATCCTACATTTTCGAGTCGTAGTGGGGTGGATTTAGATCTTATACCCTTAAGTCACAATGAGATGAACCCTGAAGTTACAGTGGGGGCAAATCTATTGAGCAAGATATAATTGTTTTCTCGGGTTTTCTATTGAGAATACTAGCCGAACAAGATGACATCACACTACGTCAGTGATAAAGCCGTGATAAACGATGAGTGATGGCAACCCTAAGCTTTTAAAAAAATATCATTCTCATGACATTCTGCGTTCATGCAAATGTCATCCAGTTAGGAGCATTTGATTCATTCTGATCATTGCTTCCTAATCATTACAAGAGATCATTCTCATGACATTATTATTCATGCAGATGTCGTCCATAATACATTTAGTTAGGAGCATTAGATTCATTCTGATCATTGCATCCTAACCGTTTTGCATAAGCATGTATCCATTCTATAGGTTATGTCCTCAAGAGGGCAGTGTAATGAAGTGGGTCGAAGATACCAGTCTGGCATTCCTGAAGTTGCAGGAGTAGATTGAAGATACCAGTCTGGCATTCCTGAAGTTCCAGGAGCAGATTGAAGATAGTAGATCTGGCATTCCTGAAGTTGCAGGAGCAGATCGAAGACCTCGGATCTTGTCTCCTTGAGTTTGCAGTGGAGTAGATCGAAGATACTAGTCTGGCATTCCTGAAGTTGCAGGAGCAGGTTGAAGATAGTAGATCTGGCATTCCTGAAGTTGCACGAGTAGATCGAAGACCTCAGATCTTGTCTCCCTGAGTTTGCAGTGGAGCAGATTGAAGATTGCAGATTTGGCATTCCTGAAATTTCAGGAAGCAGCTCGAAGACATCAGATCTTGTCTCCCTGAGTTTGCAGTGGAGCAGATTGAAGATAGCAGAATTGGCATTCCTGAAGTTGCAGGAAGTAGATCGAAAACATCAAATCTTATCTCCCCGAAGTTGCGGCGGAGCAGATTGAAGCTATAAGTCGAAGCGTTAGTTCTCATGCCCCTGAAGATGCAATGGGATGGAATGAAGCTACTGAAAGAAGCCCAAGATTTGAAGACCGGGCAAAAATGGTCCTTTTTGAAGTATTTGCTCTATTCTCGTTACACGACAACAAGCAAAGAGGGGCAGCTGTAAAAGCCCATTTTTGCCCGGGCCCAATACCAAAAAAAACCAAAATAAGTTAAACCATAATAAATCCATAATAAAATAAAAAGTCCACAGTCCTCTATTTACAAAACAACAAAGCCCAATTGGCCCAAGTTAAATTTTAAACCCAAATTAAATTAAAATAAGGCCCAAATACAAATGACCAAAATCTGAAACCTAAATGCCTAATCAAGACCAATACAGAGTTGGCCAAAATAACCCAATCGTCAGAAAAAATTCTAGAAACCCTAGTGGATTCTGGAAACCTCCAGCGCCGAGGCTTTCCCCACGCGCGCCTCGTGTGCATCTTCGTCAGCGGTCATCGTGCGCACGCGCGCCAGGAGGGATCTCCTCATTATTTTGAATGGATAGAATACAGTAGAAGAACGTGTATTTCATTTTTCTTTTTGTTTTTAGGCTATAAAAAGCCTGATGTAATCCTCATTATTTTTTAAGCACACAAAGGAAAGAAATAGGAAAACAGAAAGGTGATTTCATTTTCCCCTTTTATTTTGATCATTTTTGTAACATCCGAGATTTAGGGGCTTTGCGTTTTTATGTTTTCTACATGTCGAACTGTTTTGCTTGTTGTTTGGTTGTGTTTGAGGGTCTCGGGAAGTCTTGGGGTTAAGCTGAGGCCTTGGTAAATTTTAATTTTGGGCACCTAAGAGGGGATAGCTGAATAGGGGAAGGACTTAAGGGATTTTAGTTCGCTTCTGGTGACACAAAAAGGTGCAGTAGAAGAGTGGCAAGGTGACGCCACTCAGTATGTAGGGTGTGGCATCACAAGGAGTGGGGAGAGTGGAGGTTCGAATCACTCTAGCAACAAGGGAGTATTATTTTTGGCTCAGGCAAGGGAGGTGATTGGATGAGAGAGGTAGGACTTGGTCAAAGTATTCAAACAAATGGTGGATAGCTATTTGTGGAGTTTGAATGATTCAAACTCATTTGACTGGGTGATGTAGAGGGAGTGAAGGAGAAAATCGTGGGGGTGATGGCTAGGTGAGTGTTAGCAGAATTTTTGAGGGGTTGAGAGGAGGGGAGCATTTGGTTTTGGGCATGCCAAAATTTGGTTCTCAGGGTGCTAGTGTATAGTGGTTTTTTTTTTTTTGGCATGTGGTGTGTGCTTCACACTTTGTTTTCATTTTTCTCTCATCCTCTCTTGTGCCAAAAATCATCTTAGCATTTCAATTATTTTCTCCCTTTTGACTCATAGCCGAAACCTAGAAGACCATTAGGGTCACTTTTGTTCATCTTTTCTTCTCACTTTCAAAAGCCGAAAATATCACATCTTCCTCCCTTTTCATTTAAGTTTTCATTTTCTTTCTTGAAACCATCTCTAGCCGTATCTTCTACATTGAATTGGGATTGTTCTTCTCTTTTCTTTTCACAAAAGCCGAAACCACACTCTTATATCTTCACATAGCCGAAACCTCCAAAGTTCAGCCTCATTTCTCGAAGTTTCACCTTAGCCGAATCATCATCTCAGGGTTGAAGCCGAATCCCCCTCTGTGGTGTCTGCTTGTGCCGAATCTTGAAGGTAACTGAAGGTAGGGAGATAGAGTTTTTGTGTGGCCGTTTAGTGGAGGGTGGACTTATGTCCCCTATGTGGCCAAAAGGCCACTTCTTTTTAATCCATTCTCTATTAGCCGAAACTCATTCGGTTGCGGTGTAGGGGTTCAATCCACGTTTTAGCCAAGAATGTAAACTCCGGGATCCAATCGAGTTAGGTAAGAAGATTTCTTTTAGTGGTTTGTTAATCGATTCACTTTCTCAATGTTATCTTAACCGAGTTGGGTGGACATTAAAGTCATATCTCTCGTGACTGTCGCTTTTGATGGATGCTAGCAATTCGCAGTTTGGCGAGGGAAGTAAACCTTCGGGTTCGACCCCTAAATTCAAGAAGAGGGTTGTGTCTGCTCTTCGTGATTGGCCACCTAGGTATGGGCAAGCTTCTGAGCAGGATCGTAGGCAAATAGTGGTAGTGTTGATTAGCGATAGTGTCGACATTGAGGGCGTGATATTACGTGTTATTAGGTGTGTAACCTCTTACATCATTGACATGGTTCTGTTTTATACCGTACCGTTAATACATATGTGTTTATGTATATTCTGTTAAATGCCGGAATCTCGGTATGGCTGGTGTGTACGAAAACATCAGGTTAGTGATTTATGTTCTGATAAAGTAAAGTGGCTATGGTATATTATATCGATCCATTCTATGATTAATCCGTATATGCTTTTTGAAATCTGTTGCATCTATACATTTGTATTCTATGTGCATGGGATTTGGGAATATGTGATGAAAGGGGAAGTGCTTAGTGGCTCTGCCATGATTTGTTGTAGTGGCTCTGCCATGATCTGTTGTAGTGGCTCTACCATGATCTGTTGTAGTGGCTCTGCCATGATCTGTCGTAGTGGCTCTGCCATGATCTGTTGTAGTGGCTCTGCCACGATCTGTTCTGGTGACTCTGTCACGATTCTGGCAATGAGCAACATGACTGTCATCCATGGTGTGTAGCGGTGAGGGTTGATTGTAGAAATCCCTAATGGAGATTGGTTGGTACGGGAGGTGTGTAGCGGATGGAAATCTAGGTTGGGATGGGTTTTGCATTATTTTCTGTACATGCAACATGCTGATATTCTGTTCTGTAGGGCTAAGGCCCGATTTGTTGGTGCTTGAGTGTTGCTCACTGAGTCTTGCGACTCACCCTGTTGATTTAACATCTTTTTAGGTAGCATGTAGTGCAACGGACTGGGCAGCAGAGGGGCGCAAGGTGGCCATGCATAGGTTCCATTCAGTTTCAGTAAAGGACTTAATTTTCTTTTTAGTAATGACTGATTTTGGTTTTCATTCTAATAAGGCCACTAACGTTTTCGTTTAAATTTGGTTTAAACTTTTGGCGTTTTGACTATACAATAATCGACAAGATGTTTTGCAAAAGTACAAAAAAAAGGATTTCTCACAACTTAGTAACGATTCTATAAACGGACTTTCTCGACAAACGTTTGGGATTAGCCTAAGGTAACAAACATGTGCTTCCAACGTCACCTAATCTCAAATAATAGGCTAAATAAAGGTTTTCTTAAATAAGTATTAAATTTTCAACAAACTAATAAACTTGGAGTTTTTAAACAAAAGAACTTGAAAATTTTCTAGAAGTCGCGAAGTTGTTTAGATATTTTCCAAGTGACATGTCAGATCCGGTCGTGGTGTTTGGGCCAGGTTTGGGTGTTACAATTTGGTATCAGAGCCCGGTTCAAAAGCTCGACTTTGGGTTTTGGGTTCAAAACGTTTTCTAAAAATGGTTTTAAAACGTAGTAAAATGAAATACATGATTTTTTCTGCATGGCTCCTGCGTCTCTGGCCCAAGTCCGCCAGGTAAGTTCTGTTTAAGTTTGAATTGTATGTGCCATGTGGATATATTATCATGGATGTTAGAATTAAGGAACTATACTTTAGAAATGGAAACTTTTAGGTTGTGTGTGTGAGTCGTGGAAACTACTCGTAATTATATTCCATAAAATTTCTCTTTAATAAACAAGTGACAAGAATTGCTAACACATAAAATTCCTAAATCAGATTAAGACGATACGATAGAGATGAGTAGTAGAGGAGGTGGACGTAATGTACGTGGTCGTGGAAGGGGTAGAATTACCGTATCGAAACCGGTAGGGTCTGGTCATGGGTCAGAAAATGAGGTGCCGCCACCGCCGGCTGTGGAAGAAGAGTTTCAGGACCAAATGGGTGGAGACGATGCAGTGTCTCAAGCAATGCTACGGGCTTTGGAGAGAGTTGCTGGAGCAGGTTTGGGTGCTGTGGCTTGGAAATCGGTGTCTGAACGACTTCGGGCCAATGAAGCGGAAATGTTTAGGGGCGTTTCTTGTGTAGCCCCTAATACAGCTGAGTATTGGTTAGAAGCAAGTGAGCGCATAATGGATGATCTTGACTTCACGGTAGAGGAGAAGTTGAAAGGGGTGGTGTCTCTTCTCCGAGATGAGGCCTATCAGTGGTGGCTCACGGTGAAAGAGGGTACTCCAGTAGATCGAATCGACTGGGACTTCTTTAAGGTGTCATTTCAGGGGAAGTACGTCGGGGCCAGCTATGTGGATGCCCAGAGGAAGGCATTTTTGAATCTGGTTCAAGGGATCAAAACTATGGCCGAATATGAGGCGGAGTTTCTGCGCTTGAGCCATTACGCTCGAGGAATGGTAGCGACTGATTATGAATATTGCGTACGGTTCGAAGATGGGCTGCGGAATGAGTTAAGGGTGTTGGTAGCGCCGCAGCGGGAGAGGGACTTTGCTGTTCTGGTTGAGAAAGTCAAGATAGTGGAGGAGGTGAAGTAGACCAAAAGATAGGATAAGGATAAGGATCGGGGTAGAAATAAGACAAGTTTTGGGTCATCAAGTTCATCTGGGGGTTTTCAGAAGAGGCTAAGGTCTAGTGGGCTAGCCCGTGCTTCGACAGCTATTGCAGGGGGTCAGTATCGATCATGTGCTTTGTGTGGGAAGATACATTTTGGGGAATGCAGGAGGAGAACTGGAGGATGTTTTAGGTGCGGTTCTACGGATCATATGATTAAAGACTGTCCACAGGTGGATCAGGAGCAGCCAGCTGGGCAAGTTTATGATCAGGTTAGAAGAGGTGGTCAGCCGTTGCCGAGGGGTTGTGGACCAGCCAGAGGAGGTAATGGTTTCGGTCGGGGCCATGGAGCACCTGGTAGGGGTGCTAGTAGCACTGATGCAAGACAGTCTGGATTGGTCTATGCAGCTAGGTGACGAGAGGAGGGTGACGCACCGGACTTCATAACCGGTACATTCTTAATTTATGGTTTGCCTTATACTGCCTTGATTGATATTTGTTTGACGCACTCTTATGTCGCTAGTGCTATAGCTGGGACTTTGAACTTAGACTATGAAACTTCTTCTAGGGAGATGACTGTAGTGAGCCCTCTAGGACAAACTGTAGTAGTGAACAAACTGTATAAGGATGTACCCCTGGAAGTTCAAGGGGTAGTTTTTTTGACTGATTTGATGGAACTGCCATTTGGGGAGTTCGATTTGATCTTAGGAATGGATTGGTTAGTGAAGTATCAAGCAAATCTGGACTGTGCAGCCAAGCGTATGGTGTTGAGAACCGTAGAGGGGTTAGAGGTGGTGGTGTTAGGCGAGAGAAGGGACTACCTATCCAATGTGGTATCTGTGTTGAAGGCTGAGAGAATGGTGAGAAAGGGATGTAAGGCATTCATGGTACATGTGTGTGCTTTGGAGGCTAAGGAATCAGTTGTGGGGATGTTCGAACGGTGAAAGAATTTACTGATGTGTTTCCAGAAGAGCTTCCGGGATTGCCACCAGATCGCGAGGTGGAGTTTGGTATTGACCTTCTACCGGGAACAGCGCCAGTGTCTATTGCTCCGTATAGAATGGTGCCAAAGGAGTTAGGGGAGCTGAAAGCGCAGATTCAGGAGTTGTTGGACCGAGGTTTTATCCGGCCAAGTGTTTTGCCTTGGGGAGCACCTGTGCTTTTCGTAAAGAAGAAGGATGGATCAATGCGGATGTGTATTGATTACCGTCAGTTGAATAAGCTGAAAATCAAGAACAAGTACCCGCTGCCGAGGATAGACGACCTATTTGATCAGCTCAGAAGGGCTTCGGTTTTCTCCAAGATCAACTTGAGGTTAGGGTATCACCAGTTTAAGGCGGACATTCATAAGACGGCATTTCGTACTCGTTACGGTCACTACGAATTTTTGGTGATGCCGTTTGGTTTGACCAACACGCCAGCAGCATTTATGGATATGATGAATCAGGTTTTTCAACCATATCTGGATTAGTTCGTTGTGGTGTTTATTGACAATATTCTGGTGTACTCAAAGTCTGAAGAGAAGCATGATTCACATCTTCGGGTGGTTCTGCAAATTTTGAGGGAGAGGCAGTTGTTCGCTAAGTTTAGTAAGTGCGAGTTCTGGCTAAGAGAGTTTACTTTCTTGGGTCATGTAGTGTCAGCTGAGGGGATCAGGGTGGACCCTCGGAAGGTTGAAGCTGTGTTGAATTGGAAACCACCTAAGTCCGTGGCAGAGATTCAGAGTTTTCTTGGTCTAGCGGGGTAGTATAGAAGGTTTGTGGAAGGGTTCTCTTTGATTGCGGCACCATTAACCAAGTTGTTAAGGAAGTGGGTTCCGTTTGTGTGGTTTGGCAAACAACAAGAAAGTTTTGAGAAGTTTAAGAGAATTCTGACAGAAGCTCCGGTCTTGATTCAGCCGGAGGTAGGGAAGGAGTTTACTGTCTATTGTGATGGGTCGCATACTGGGCTAGAGTGTGTGCTGATGCAATAGAGGAAGGTTGTAGCGTATGCTTCTCGACAACTGAGGCTTCACAAAGTGAATTATCCCACGCATGATTTAGAGTTAGCTGCAGTGGTTTTTGCCCTGAAGATCTAGGACATTACCTGTATGGGGAGAAGTCTATAGTTTACACAGATCACAAGAGTCTGAAATACCTCCTTACCCAGAAAGAGTTAAACCTAAGGCAGAGGAGGTGGATCGAGTTGTTGAAGGATTACGATTGCTCGATTGAGTACCAACCGGGTAAGGCTAACATGGTGGTGGACGCGTTGAGCCATAAAGTAATATCAGACTTAAGAGCAATGTTTGCCCACCTTAGTTTGTATGATGACGGAAGCTTATTAGCAGAACTACAAGTAAAGCCAACATGGGTGAATCAGGTTAAAGAGAAGCAGTTGGTAGATGATGTTCTGAGCGCTCGACTTCTACAGGTACAAGATGGTGGTTTAGAGGATTACAGTTTGAACAACCATGGAGTTTTGTGTTTCTGCAGGAAGGTCTGTATGCCGAAAGATGTGGAGTTAAGGCAGATGATACTTCAGGAAGCGCACAGCAGTCCATATGCTATGCATCCTGGAGGTAGCAAGATGTACCGGGATTTGCGGGAACATTTTTGGTGGCCGGGTTTAAAGCGAGAGGTAACTGAGTTTGTGAGCAAGTGTTTGACGTGCCAGCAGGTAAAGGCAGAACATCAGTTGCCTTCAGGATTGTTGCAACCGGTAAAGATTCTGTAGTGGAAGTGGGAAAGGATCACGATGGATTTCGTTAGTGGGCTACCTCTTACGCCTACTAGGAAGGATTCCGTTTGGGTGATAGTCGACCGTTTAGCGAAGTCTGCTCATTTTGTACCGATTCGGGTCGATTACTCTCTGTAAAAGTTGGCTAAGTTGTACATAGCAGAGATTGTAAGGTTGCATGGGGTACCAGTGTCGATTATTTTAGATAGGGACCCTATATTCACGTCAAGGTTCTGGAAGGCGTTGCATCAAGCTTTGGGTACGAAGTTGGATTTTAGTATGGCTTTTCATCCACAGTCTGATGGACAGTCTGAGAGGGTAATTCAGATTTTGGAGGACATGTTGAGGGGTTGTGTCTTAGATTTCAGGGGTAGTTGGGAGGAACTTCTACCATTGGCGGAGTTCGCGTATAATAACAGCTACCAGTCGAGTATTCAGATGGCGTCGTATGAAGCATTGTATGGTCGAAAATGTTGTACACCTACATGTTGGACAGAGTTGAGAGAACGTCAGTTGCTGGGTCCAGAGTTGGTGGCTGAAACGGAGGACAAGGTTAAGTTGATTCGAGCCCGATTGAAGGAAGCTTCAGACAGGCAAAAGTCTTATGCTGATCTAAAGTGGAAAGATATAGAATTTGCGGTGGGAGACAAAGTTTTCTCAAAGGTGTCACCGTGGAAGAAAGTGCTAAGATTTGGTCAGAAGGGCAAGCTGAGCCCTAGTTTATTGGGCCTTATCGGGTGTTGAAGCGTGTGGGTCCTGTAGCCTATCAGTCGAGTTGCCTTCAGAATTGAGTCAGATCCATGACGTATTTCACGTATCTATGCTTAGGTGCTATCATTCGGATCCGTCGCATGTTGTGCCAGTAGAAGAAATTGAGGTAAGTCCAGACTTATCTTTTGAGGAGGAACCAGTGCAGATCTTGGATAGGGACGTCAAAGTGTTGCGTAGGAAATCAGTTCCTTTGGTGAAGGTTCTGTGGCGAAATCATTGTTCAGAGGAAGCGACGTGGGAACCGGAGGATGTTATACGGCATCAGTATTCCCATCTCCTTTGATTAGGTAATTTCGAGGCCAAAATTATTTTAAGGGGGTAGAACTGTAACATCCGAGATTTAGGGGCTTTGCATTTTTATGTTTTCTGCATGTCGAACTGTTTTGCTTGTTGTTTGGTTGTGTTTGGGGGTTTCAGGAAGTCTTGGGGTTAAGCCGAGCCCTTGGTAAATTTTAATTTTGGGCACCTAAGAGGGGATAGCCGAATAAGGGAAGGACTTAAGGGTTTTTAGTTCGCTTCTGGTGACACAAAAAGGTGCAGTGGAAGAGTGGCAAGGTGACGGCACTCAGCATGTAGGGTGATGGCGTCACAAGGAGTGGGGAGAGTGGATGTTCGAATCACTCTAGCAACAAGGGAGTATTATTTTTGGCTCAGGCAAGGGAGGTGATTGGATGACAATCAAACTCTAGAGGAGAGAGGTGGGACTTGGTCAAAGTATTCAAACAAATGGTGGAGAGCTATTTGTGGAGTTTGAATGATTCAAACTCATTTGAATGGGTGATGTAGAGGGAGTGAAGGAGAAAATCGTGGGGGGTGATGGCTAGGTGAGTGTTAGCCGAATTTTTGAGGGGTTGAGAGGAGGGGAGCATTCGGTTTTGGGCATTAGGTGAGGGTGCCAAAATTTGGTGCTCAGGGTGCTAGTGTATAGTAGTTATTTTTTTGGCATTTGGTGTGTGCTTCACACTTTGTTTTGATTTTGCTCTCATCCTCTCTTGTGCCGAAAATCATCTTAGCATTTCAACTATTTTCTCCCTTTTGACTCATAGTCGAAACCTAGAAGACCATTAGGGTCACTTTTGTTCATCTTTTCTTCTCACTTTCAAAAGCCGAAAATATCACATCTTCCTCCCTTTTCACTTAAGTTTTCATTTTCTTTCTTGAAACCCTCTCTAGCTGTATCTTCTACATTGAATTGGGATTGTTCTTCTCTTTTCTTTTTAAAAAAGCCGAAACCACACTCTTATATCCTCACATAGCTGAAACCTCCAAAGTTCAGCCTCATTTCCTGAAGTTTCACCTTAGCTGAATCATCATCTCAGGGTTGAAGCTGAATCCCCCTCTGTGGTGTCTGCTTGTGCCGAATCTTGAAGGAAACTGAAGGTAAGGAGATAGAGTTTTTGTGTGACCGTTTAGTGGAGGGTGGACTTATGTCCCTTATGTGGCCGAAAGGCCACTTCTTTTTAATCCATTCTCCATTAGCCGGATCTCATTTGGTTGTGGTGTAGGGGTTCAATCCACGTTTTAGCCAAGACTATAAACTCCAGGATCTAATCGAGGTAGGTAAGAAGATTTCTTTTAGTGGTTTGTTAATCGATTCATTTTCTCAACTGTTATCATAACCGAGTTGGGTGGACATTCAACTCATATCTCTCGTAGTGATTTATTGACCGACGCTTTTGATGGATACAAGCAATTCGTAGTTTGGTGAGGGAAGTAAACCTTCGGGTTCGACCCCTAAATTCAAGAAGAGGGTTGTGTTTGCTGTTCGTGATTGGGCACCTGGGTGTGGGCCAGCTTCTGAGCAGGATCGTAGGCAAATAACAGTACTGTCGATTAGTGATAGTGTCGACATAGAGGGCATGATATTACGTGTTATCAAGTGTGTAACCTCCCACATCATTGATATGGTTCTGTATTATATCGTACCATTAATACATATGTGTTTATGTATATTCTGTTAAATGCCGGAATCTCAGTATGGCTGGTGTGTGCGAAAACATCAGGTTAGTGATTTCTGTTCTGATAAAGTAAAGTGGTTATGGTATATTATATCGATCCATGCTATGAGTAATCCGTATATGCTTGTTGAAATCTGTTGCATCTATACATTTGTATGCTATGTGCATGGGATTCGGGAATATGTGATGAAAGGGGAAGTGCTGTAGTGGCTCTGCCATGATCTATTGTAGTGGCTCTGCCATGATCTGTTGTAGTGGCTCTGCCATGATCTGTCGTAGTGGCTCTGCCATGATCTGTTGTAGTGGCTCTGCCACGATTTGTTCTGGTGACTCTGTCACGATTCTGGTGATAAGCAGAAATCCCCAATGGTTGATTGATTGTAGCGGTGAGGGTTGATTGTAGAAATCCCCAATGGAGATTGGTTGGTACGGGAGGTGTGTAGCGGATGGAAATCTAGGTTGGATGGGTTTTGCATCATTTTCTGTGCATGCAACATATTGATATTCTGTTCTGTAGGGCTAAGGCCCGATCTGTTGGTGCTTGAGTGTTGCACACTGAGTCTTGCGACTCACCCTGTTGATTTAACATCTTTTCAGGTAGCACGTAGTGCAACGGACCGGGCAGCAGAGGGGCACAAGGTGGCCATGCATAGGTTCCATTCGGTTTCAGTAAAGGACTTAATTTTCTTTTTCGTAATGACTGATTTTGGTTTTCATTGTAATAAGGCCACTAACGTTTTCGTTTAAATTTGGTTTAAACTTTTGGCGTTTTGACTATACAATAATCGACAAGATGTTTTGCAAAAGTACAAAAAAAAATATTTCTCACAACTTAGTAACGATTCTAAAAATGGGCTTTCTCGACAAACGTTTGGGATTAGCCTAAGGTAACAAACATGTGCTTCCAACGTCACCTAATCTCAAATAATGGGTTAAATAAAGGTTTTCTTAAATAAGTATTAAATTTTCAACAAACTAATAAACTTGGAGTTTTTAAACAAAAGAACTTGAAAATATTCTAGAAGTCGCGAAGTTGTTTAGATCTTTTCCAAGTGACATGCCAGATCCGGTCGTGGTGTTTGGGCTGGGTTTGGGGTGTTACAATTTTTCTAGTGACTGTTCTAGTATTGTATGTGTGTGTGCGAAATAAAGGAGAAAAGGGTGTACCGTCGCAAGTAACTTCGTCTTCTCTGTCGCAATCGGAGTTAGGCGAAGATGTTGAATAAACCATTGTGAGTATACTTCATTTTCTCCGTTGCAATCGGAGATAGACGTTGGTTAGAAAGCGAGATTTTAAGATCAGTATTCATGAAGCAAATCTGATCGTTCGTTTACGGCTTTTCGCTGGTTATGGTGGCGATTTGGTGGTAAACAGAAAGGGTTTTGGGTTGCTGCTGAGGAAGAGAACAGGAGAGGATTAGGGTTTCATTTAGGAACAAAATGTTGATTTATTTTTTAACACCGGTTTTTAATGTATTAAGGGAACGACACTGTTCAATTTTTCAATAATGTTGAAACGATGCGATGTTACTCAGTCCCCGACCCGATCCGATTCAAAAACCACAAGATCCGCGTGTTTCTGCAATTAATGGAGAATTTGCACGTTTAGTCCCTTTTATTTCTATATTGTTTTTAATTAACTCCGTTATACGTTGTCTTTATTGTTTAATTGATCTCAATAATTTACGCGTTATTTTAATCTAGTCCTGTTCATATGTTGGGTTTAGGATTTTAGAATATTTACCAGATTGATCCTTTACTTTTCATGCGAAAATTCAATATGATTCTCCATTTTGTTTAAACAATTTTGTTTATCTACATAATAGCCTTCAAATTTTATTTTATTTTATATATTTTGGTTAAGTGTTAATTTTTATTCTTGTATTTTTAGTCTTAAATTTATTCATTATTCAGGTTATTTTAATCAAATTATTTTAATGTTGATTCTTCATTGTTTTAATTTATTTTGTTTATATGTATTGTATAAATGTTTAATTTCAAAAATCATATATTATGTATTCTTTTGATGTTTTGTATAATATTCAATCTAAATACAATTATATTACTTTGTACATACATATACATATAATAACAAGATTTTGTACAACTTATTCCATTTTAAATAATTCTGTAAAGTGTTAATTTCAAAATCAATTTATTTTAGTTACTTTAAATATATTTGTTAGCATCTAAAGTTCTATTTTTATGTTAATTTGACATTGTCAATTTTGTAGAATTATTATATTTTATAGCCTATTGTTAATATGATATTTAATTTGTGTATTTCATGATTAATGTTTATGCATCTTATCATTGTATTAAACCTCGAATTCCAATGTATTCAAGTCTGTACTAAATGTTCCATTTCATTAAAAATACATTTTGAGCCGAGTTTAAGATTGTGTATTTGAAAACTCTTTTTCAAGATAAGGCAATATTCGTGCGTTTGGAAGGTTGAAAAATTATGCCCTAACGTGCCGGGTGTCAATTTTCCGTTCAACCAAATAGCCAAATACCCTTTTTAATTGCATGTTTTGAAGATCAAAGATGATCTCGGTGTCGAGGTATAAACGTGTTATATCCTAACGTGTTGGGTATGATATTTTTATTCCTTCAAAACGAGTTAATCTTGAGATTCAAATTCAACATTAGTTAACATTCCTTAAACAGAATTATATCTTAAACATTTTCAAATTTTCAACGCAAGGACATTAATTAATTGATTTGGTACTCGTTCTGGGGCGTACGAAGGTGCTAATCCTTCCTTATGCGTAACCGACTCCTGAACCCTTTTCGTCATTTATTTTCGCAGACCAATAAAAATTTTACAAGGTGATCCAATCACTCCTAAACAAAAAAAAAGGGTTGGTGGCGACTCCACATCATATTTTTAAGTCGACCCCTTTTTTCAAACTTACAATAAAAATGGTTTTGATAGAGGTTAGGGTATTGTTTTCTCATAGCTTTCTTAGGTTCTCACGTAGCTTCTTCATCCCCGTGACGTTGCCACAAAACCTTTTCCAAAGTTATGTTTTTTGTTTCTCAACTCTTTAACTTCAGAAGCTAAGATTCTGATCGATTGTTCGTTATACGACATATTAAGTTGAATATCAATCTCTGACGGTGAAATGATATGCGATGGATCCAATCGATACTGTCATAACATCGACACATGAAATACATTGTGAGTCTTTTGTAACTCCGAAGGTAAAGCTAGTCGATATGCCACTAGCCCTATTCTTTCAATAATCTCATACGGCCCGATAAATCGCAAACTCAATTTGCCTTTGCGACCAAAACGAAGAATCTTCTTCCACGGAGATACTTTCAAAATTACTCTATCGCTGATTTAAAATTCAATGTCTTTACATTTCAAATCTACATATGATTTTTGTCGATCTGAAGCTGCTTTCAAACTGTCGTGAATTACTTTCACTTTCTCTTAGGTCTCTCTGATCAAATCAACCCTGTGCGTAACATCCTTAAATCGGGGCCTCTGCATTTTATCTGTTTGCATGTTTATGTTATGGATGTTATATTAGTTTGACTAATTTAGGGTCTAGGCTCGAGCTTGGGATAGGGTAGGGTTATAGCAAAAATTTTTATTTTTGGCTACTTGGAAGGGGAGCTGAGTGAGCTAGGTGTTAAGGGAAATTATTGGAGTGTTTTGACACAAGCATCTCAGTGGTAAAGTGGCAAGGGAGGCGCCACTTAGGCACAAGGGAAATGACGCTAGATGCAGGTGGGAGAGCCTTGGTTCGAGTTGCAGGAATCCCTTTGCTGCTTATTCTTTTTTACGCCTGGACAAGGGAGGAGATGTGCTCAGGATGGACTCTGATGGATGAGGGTGGAAGAAGTCAACAGGTTCAAATGGGTGGAGAAGAGAAATTGTAGGAGTTTGACTCATTCAAATCGGTTTGAATGAGTGGCCAGGAGAAAATTGAGGAGATGGACATGGGAGCTAGAGTTTGCCGAATTTTAAACTGTGCTTAGGGAAGGAGAAATCGGTTTGGGTAGCCAGGGGTGTGCCGAATTTCTATAGTAGATTGAGGGGAGCATTTTCAGCATTCTTTGCTTCATTTCTTTTTGGTCAAAAACTGAAACATCCCATTTTGTTGCGTTTTCTCCTTTGTACCAAAACCGAAACCTCTCTTACATCTTTTTCCTTTTTCCCTTTCGGCATTTTTGGTGTTTGTTCGAACCAACTTTGCTTCCCATTCATCTTCTGCGATTTATCTTCTTGCCACTCCCTTGAAGAGCCGAAACCCCATATTCCCTTTCTTCTCTTCTTTTTGTTCATTCATTGTTAGCCAAAATCACCACTCCTCCTTTTTTTTGGGTTTCTTTTCTTTCCTATCTTTTGACCATAGCCGAATCACCTTACCATTCTTTTTCCCTAATTCTTTTCAATCTATTGAGGAGCCGAACCTTTCTTCTTGTTTGGGGTAAGTTTGTTCTTTCTTCTTTCAATTGTTCTTAAGGCCGAAACTCCCTAATTCTCTTTTCACTTTCGATTTCTTACGAACACGAATATCTTTGTTCATATTTTTATTTCTCTCCTTGCGTTTTCTCTTAATCTCCTTAGGCCGAAATCTATCTTTCTTCTCTGGTTCATCAAGCCAAAATCTCAATCCTTATTTGGAGATCATTAACGTGGGGTTGTCATTATTTGCAATCAATTCTGCTAGGGTGGTAAGTGTTTTCGTTGTTTCGACATCTCCTATTGCGTTAAATGCCAAAAGGCAGACGATCCAGTGTTTTAATGCTTGGTCGAATGCACGGGAGTGTGTTGACGCCAACTTGTGGAGACTTCTGGGATTCGTTGGGTGTGAGTCACGCGTAGAGCCTTGGGTTTTTGTCGATTTGGGTAAGGGATTTAATTTCGGGTCTTAGTTCCTTACGTATTGTTTCACTGCTTTAACCCAATTTAGTGATAAGGTGTGCTATGGATTCGAAGGCTAACCAAGCATTAGGAGGGGTTAGATCTGAGACCCCAGCCCCTAAGTTCAAGAGGAGGGCAGTGTCGGCTGTTCACGATTGGCCACCTAGGTGTGGGCCGGCATCTGAGCAAAGCAGTAGACAGATAGCAGTAGTGTCGATTAACGGCAGTACCGACGTAGAGACCGTCGTATTGCGAGTAATCAGGTATGTAACTCTTACACACTTTATTTGTTAATATGTTTTATCGTGTAAACTGCTAAAAGCTGGAATAACTATTGAAATGGGTATGTTACCCTTGTGGGTAAAAGAAAGGACTCCGGGTAAGTCCACTCTGGTTGGCTAACGTTAAAATGCTTTTGTTAAAATCTGTATATGCCATGCCACGTGATTACTGTATGTTAAAGCATGATATTTATGCCATGAAAAGTATGTTGATTAAGGTGGGTATGATGAGAGGAGGGGGAAGGCATTTCAGACTGTCACCAGTGGTTTTGACCACACAGTGGGTTGGCCCCGCTTTCTATATTATTATTGTGACTAAGTCTCAGTGGTTTTGACCACCGGTGGTTTGGTACCACATATTGCTATCTTTGTGACTCGTCACTGTGGTTTGGCACCACCGTGGGTTGGCGCCACATATTGATACGGGATTGTCATCAGTGGTTTTGACAACATTATAGTTTGGCCCCAAAGATATTATTTGTGACTACGGTCACCAGTGGTTTTGACCACACCGATATTATTTGTGACTACGGTCACCAGTGGTTTTAACCACACGGGGTAGAAACAGGAGTATGGATGGTTAGGTTTGGGTTGCATGACTTGCATGTTGGCTTATGAAATTGTGTAAGAGCATTGATATTTTCGGGTTGGGGATTTATACACTGAGTCTCGGTGACTCACCCCTTCCTTTACATTTTGCAGATGATTCGTAGATCACGAACGCGGAGCCGGGGCAGACTCGAGGTGGCCATTGCATTTGTTTTCGGGTTTTGTTTCAAATTACTTTTTTGGTTTTACTTACTATAAATTTGGTTTCTTGTTGTAATAAGGCCATCTAAATTTTTATTTCGGGATTATTTACTTCGTTGATTACTTTGAAATTGTGTTAATCATAGAAGCATGCCTAAAATGGAGAAAACCAATAAAATGAATGTTTACCAAAACTTTAACCACTTAACGGGATTTTCAAAAAGGTTACCATCGGGTAAATGGCAAGCATGTGGTAACAAATGGTTTAATTCGATTTCTTTTAAGCAGACTTGACATGATTTTACCAATCTACCCAACTTAACTCCATTTTCTACAAATGTAACGTTTTTTTTTCGATTTAAAACAACAACTGGTTTTGCAAATAAAAACGACTTTTCCCTGTGACATGCCGGATTCGGTCGTAGCGTATTGACTGGGTTTGGGGTGTTACACTGTGAATCTTTTTCTCACTAAGCTCGGTCCAATACAATGGAGTTCGCCATTTCCGACCATACAATGCTTCACACGGTGCCATCTTTATGCTTGATTGAAAACTATTATTATACGTGAAATCAACCAATGGTAAATATTTCTCCCAGTTGCCTTCAAAATCTAAAACATAGCAACGAAGCACATCTTCAAGAATTTGAATTACTCTCTCAGACTGACCGTCAGTTTGCAGATGAAAAGCAGTACTAAAGTGCAACCGCGTACCTAAAGCTTCTAGCAATTTCATCCAAAATCTCGATGTAAACCTTGGATCTCTATCTGAAATAATAGAAACTAGCACCCCGTGTAATCTAACAATCTCATAGATGTACAACTCAGCCAATCTATCAAGCGAGAAATCTGTACGTACGGAAATGAAATGTGTCGATTTCGTCAGTCGATCATAGACAACCCAAATAGCATCTTTTTTTTGGAGATAGGGGCAATCCCGTTATGAACATTTCAAATCGGATCTTTTACGCACATTTCACATCATAATTTAATAATTCAAATCAAAGTGTCTCGTAAAAAGCTCTACGAGACCTTACTCATGCACTAGAAAAAGGTCGGGACTAAACCAAACACATACAAAAATTTTTGAAATTCAAACATTTTTCAAAGCGACAAAGGTCACACACTCGTGTGGGCAGGCCGTGTGCCTCACACGGCTTCGGACATGCCCGTGTGTCCAAGCCATGGCAAAACAGGGCATACATACTGACTTGTCCACATGGCCTAAGACATGCCCGTGTGCCTCACCCGTGGTCGACACTGACTTGCATCACAAGGCCAGTCACACGCCCGTGTGTCCAGCCCGTGGTCGAAACTGACTTGTTTTGAAATGTAACCACGAAGGACACAGTTGAGCCACACGCCCGTATGCCCAACTGTGTGGGAAAATATAGGCCATTTTCAAGGCCAATTTGCCACCCACACTTTGGTTAAACCAATAAGCATATACAAGCATCATTCAAACACCAAAAGCAACAAAATCATACCAAATTGTTCACCCTTTCTAACCATTCATCAGCATATCAATCAACAATTACAACATTTATCTCATTCTTATTACAAGCATTACTAAGTTTAAACCATTCAAAAACTTACCAATTCAATGTATCAACCTTTCATCAATAATATGCAAATTTTGCATCATAAGACTTGTCACAAGCTTGACCATCTCATTAATCCAAATATTAATCATCAAACCGTACCAAGTTATGCATCATATAGCATGAACTACTAATTCACATCATATTCATTATCTAGCCATATCAAATTGCTATTTATACACCTTTCAAAATATAATCAAAACTCACTAGACTATACATGACATACTTTAATATATACACTTTTAAAAGGTACCAAAATAGAGATTGATAGTGTGGTGATGATCCTCGACGATCCCCGAGCCTTCCGTAGCTTTAACGATCAATAAAACAATGCAAACACACACAGAGTAAGCTTTCAAAAGCTTAGTAAGCCATATACAAATAAACTTAACATATAACATTCATAATCATATCAAATATAAGATAATTAATATATCTCAAATGCAAATTCATAATTCTTCTTTGGCTCATTTATTTAGCCATTACTTACTAACAATTCATACCTCAAAGTACCTCTTTTGCTCATATCACAATCATACATATATCACATTTAGTCTCATTGAATCTATGCACATATTTCACTTGTGCACAATCACATATACTTATCTTTCATACTCAATCATAGTATACATTTCAAACGTACCTGAATCGATTACATATTTCACATAGTCTTTCATTTCTTGAAATTGCCCGTTGAACCATTCAGAATCAAATAGGATACTCGGTATACTCATACAATGCCAACGTCCCAGACGTGGTCTTACATGTAATCAAATATCGATGCCATTGTCCTAGACAAGGTCTTACACGAATCAAAACCGATGCCAATGTTCCAGACATGGTCTTACACGTAAATCTCAAATCAATGCCAACGTCCCAACGTGGTCTTACATGATATCACATACCGTAATCTCTATGTCATGACATATGAATCCTATCTATTCCTAAGGTTCGTACGGGACTTTTCGGACCTTGACACATTGTTGATACTTACTCAGATTTCACATGTACATGATCCAAAGCCATTCATCACAATTCAATATCAAATGAACATGAATAATTCAACTTAAAAACATTTATTTGTATATAGACTTACCTCGTATTAGGAATAAACGGACGGATTCGACTACTCGATCACTTTTGACTTTCCTCGGTCTAAATCCGTTTTCTCTGGTTGTTGATCTATACATATTCAAATTTAACCCTTTTATTCACCAAATCATTCAATTCAATCCAAAAATAGACATTTAGGGCAATTTACAAATTAACCCTCATATTTTCACATTTTGACATTTAAGTCCCTATTTCACAAAATCACAAAATACACATAATTTCTTTGTACCATGCTTAGCCAAATTTTCATATGCCTCATATAATTCCTTTATCAATTATCAAGGCACTTTTGCATTTTATGCAATTAAGTCCGTTTCTCAAATTAAACACACAAACAACAAAATTAATTAACGAAACTTCCACACATGCTTAATCATATATTGCAAACGCAAAAAAATAATATTAAAATATTTTTCTGACTCATATTTGTGGTCCCGAAACTACTGTTTCGCCTAAGGTCTAAACTGGAATGTTACAATTCTTACCATTAAACAGATTCGGATATTGTTGTCTCAGTATCTTCGAGCTCCAACGTAGCCTTTTCCACTCCATGTCGATGCCACAGTACTTTCACTAATGAGATTTTCTTATTTCTCAATTCTTTCACTTTGCGATCTAAAATCTGGATCGATTCTTCCTCATAAGTCATATCGGATCGAATTTCAATCTCAGACGGAGTAATCATATGTGATGGATCAGATCTATATCGTCGAAGCATTGACACATGAAACACATTATGAATATTTTCTAGTTCCAGTGGCAACAACAATCTGTATGCTACAGGTCCAATACGTTCGATAATTTCATACAGCCCGATGAAGCTCAGACTCAATTTGCCTTTCTTGCCAAAATGAAGTATTTTCTTCCACAGAGACACTTTCAAAAACACTTTATCACCGATCTCAAACTCCATATCTTTTCGTTTGAAGTCTACATAAGATTTCTGAAGATCTGATGTGGCTTTCAGACTATCACGAATCACTTTCACTTTTGTTCAGTTTCTTTGTAACAGCCCGATTTAGGGCCCAGTCGGAACAATGGTGCGAGACCACAAATCCGAATTAGTAAAATGAGTTTTTATGATAATTTAAAAGTTTGCATGATAGTATGAAAGTTTCATGTGGAAATTTTATGAAAATTTCCATTAAAGGGTCCATTAGGATTAAATTGCAAAAGTTGTAAAATATGAGTTTCTAGAAGCTTTTTGTATGAAATAGCCTTAGAATAGTAATTAGAAGTCCTTAAATAGAAATTTTCCCAAATTATAATTTTTGGAAAAAATTGGACATGAGTTAGTAATTTGTAAAAATTTTGAGAGAGGGGCATTTTGGTCATTTACCAATTAAATGATTAAAATAGGAAAAAGATGATAAAAATCTCATTCATCTTCTTCCTTGGTGCTGAATATTGGAAGAACCCCATAGCTAGGGTTTGTTCATCTTTCAAGCTTGCTAGTAAGTTCATCTTAGCCCCGTTTTTAATATTCTTCGTATTTTTGAAGTTCTCGTATTATGAATTAGCTAATTTTAGCTATAAAATGAGCTAAGATGCATGTTCAAAAATCTACCCATGAATGACATGCTTGTAAAATGATATTTCATGGAAGATTATGAGAGTTTGATGTTAGATAAACATCTTTTCCTTAGTGAATTTCATGAAAAATGATAGTATGGACTAATTTGCAATGATTATGAAATTGGTCATACATATTAGAAATAGTGAGAATTGATGATTGTTATAGTAGAGAAAATGAATCAGCTAAGCATGATGTTTAAGAAAGTTGAATGAGAATCATTTTACGAGCCTAGGGGCAAAAGTGCAAATATGAGAAAGTTTAGGGGCAAAGTAGTAATTTTTCCAAAGTATGAGTTAAGAGTCAATTTAGTCAATGTGAGTATTAAATGATCTAATTATTATTATAGATCAAGAAAAATGAAGCCCGGATCGAAACCGAGGCAAGAACAAAGTCGAGGACTAAATTGCATATCTACATACATTTTGTATATTAAGGTAAGTTTGTATGATTTCTAAGTTTTATGATTTTTATCATTGAATTGCTTAGCACATTGTACAATATTATCATGAAAATGTTTAATGTTATGTTAAATAAAAAATAATAATGAGATTAAGCATGAGAAAGTCCCGATTGAAGTTCAATTACCTAGGATACTCGATCTGTCACATGAAATGAGAAAGTCCGTATAAGACCAAGCCGAGGCATGGCATCGGCAATCAAGCAAAGTTATCATGTAAGACCAAGACAAGTCTTGGCATTGAAGAGTTATTATGAGATGAAGACACATATAAGCCCAAACCAAGGTATGGCATTAGTGAGTCTCCAAGTAAAGATGTCATGTAAGTCCAAGACAAGTCTTGGCATTGAAAAGCTATCAAGAGATAGAGATCCCATGTAAGTCCAAGCCAAGGCATGACATTGGTGAGTAACAAGGAATATTTCATGGAAGTCTAAGCCAAGGCTCGGCATTGACTAGTTCATGAGTAAAGATACCAAGTAAGACCATGTCAAGACATGGTAATGGTAAGTTCCCAAGGGAACTCCTGAGAAAGACTTCGTATAAGTCCATGTCAAGACATAGCCTCAAAACCAAGATGAGAAATTCCATGTAAGACCGTATTTAGGATATGGCCTTGGCATTGAGTTATGTGAGATGAGATTTAGTATCCTCTGTTATTCATAGTAATTCATCGGGTAAAAGAGTAAAGATTAAATGAGAAATTCAGAAAGTTTAGTAAGTAAAGCTATTATCAAGTTATGTTAGTTAAAGTTGACTAAGAGTGTTATTCTTGTTATGAATGATGAAGTTGAGATTATGCTTATCATAGCAAAGTATGCTGATCTACGTGAACAAGTGATACAGGTACCTTGTTTATCGTACAAGCATGAGAATAGTAAGTACCATGAGATATGTAAGAATCAGTAAGAGTAAGTAAGTTTATACACTTGAGATTTATAATGAGTTTATACACTTGAGATTTATAATGCCATTTTTTATGATGAATGGTTAATGTTAAATAAATATATTGCTATGAGTATTACATGGAAACTTACTAAGATAAATGCTTATGTCTTTAATTCTTTCTTTCCATGTAGTCCCACCAAGCTAATCTCGTGGATCATCGTCAACGGAGCTCGGAGCACACTATCAATAGATATTTTGGTATAGCCAAGTGTTTATATTAAGTATGGCATGTATAGGAAACATTTCACTTTGTGCTATGTTTTAAAATTAGCCAAAGTGTTGGCTATCAAGCTTAGTATTCTTTTTGTGTATGGCTAAAGAGATTGGTCATGAATTATTAAGTATGTATGATTTTATTTATCAATGAAGTATGCATCCTTGTTCATGTTAGATTTACTAAATTGAGTTGTTGAATTAAGCATGAATTTGATCTTGATTTCAGGGTGGCAATTGGCTTGGGAAATAACCTCTAAGTGCCCACACGGATGGATACACGGGCGTGTGTCTAGGCCGTGTGCACCTTGCACCTTGGTACCTTAAGTCAGGATAGACCACGGGGCTAATCCCACGGCCGTTTGTTTAGGTCAGGTGTGATACACTGTTAGAACATGGGCGTGTGCCCAAGCCGTGTGAATAAGTCAGTATATCAAGGTATAGCACACGGTTTAAGTCCACAGGCGTGTGAAGACCGTGTGAAACTAGTCCATGTCGACCACAGTTGGGAGACATGGGCGTGACTTAGGGGTACACGGGCGTGCCCCAAGCCACAAGGGTGTAACAGTCTGGTTTATACCCTAGTCGGAACAGTGGTTTCGGGACCACAAATCCGAGTTTGTATAATATTCTAATATTATTTTCTGTGTTTCTGATAAGTGATTAAGCATGTGATAAATTTCTGTAAGTTAATTTGTGTGTTTGTGTGTTTAATTCGACAAAAGGATTGATTTGCATTAAATGTGGAAGTTGCTTGCTATTTGTTAATGTACTAATGTGATGTGGCTTTGTTAATGTAGAGGCCTAATATTGTTATTATCCCAATTTATAGTTAGTGGATGGTGGAAATGTCATGATAACCATTATATATGTTTGTCTTATATGAATATTAAATGGGAAATTTTGGAAATGGATTAATTTGTATGATTTAATAATTATAAGCATAAAATATGGCCATTAGTTCATCCCACTTTGACCGAAATTAGCAAAGAAAATAGAAGAACAAGTGCTTTAAAGGTTTTGGCTATTTCAAGTTATAATTAAGGTAAATTTTTACTTCGGTTTTTGATAATTTCTACGTTTTTGTAATCGTTGCTTCGAGAGCTATCAAACCCATGTTTCAATTTAATGAATTGATGATGTTTGTGTGATATGCCATTGATGCTATGTCAAGCTTTTTGATAGTTTTTGGTGTTAAATGAAAGATATGAACTAGATGAACATACTTTATTCTTGAATTTTTTATGAATTTAGCTAATTAGGGATAAATCGAGAAAATAGAAAATTGAGGGACTAATTTGTGAATTTGATGGAAAATATAAACTTATATAGTCCCTAGGGATATTCGGCTATACATGTGTATGAACAAATTTTGTGAATTTGATGTTTTGAGAAAAATGGACTAAATTGTTAAAGTGTGCAAATATGAGGGTTAATTTGCAAATAGCCCTAAATGTGTGTCTTTGGATTGAATTGAATGAATTAGTGAATAAAAGGATTAATTCTGAATATGTTTAGATTAAGAACCGAGGAAAACAGATTTAGATTGCGGGAAAACGAATGTAACCGAGTAGCCGTTTTCATTCCGATAAACCGAATTCGAGGTAAGTCACTATGCAAATAAATGTATATGTATGCAATTGTATTTGCTCATATGACTAATGATGATAATGAATGCTTATGAGAGGTTATACATATGAATTCTGAGATAAATTCGATATAGTGATTAAGTCCGAGAAGCCCCGTATAGACCTAGGAATAGATAGGATTAACTTTGTTTTTACGTAGGTATCTACTCTGTTTTATCATGTAAGACCACGTCTGGGACGTAGGCGTTGATTTGAGACTCGTGTAAGACCACGTCTGGGACGTTGGTGTCGATATGAGATTTACGTGTAAGACCATGTCTGGAACATTGGCATCGTATTTGATTCGTGTAAGACCCTGTCTGGGACAGTGGCATCGATATCTGATTATGTGTAAGACCCTTTCTGGGATAGTGGCATCGATATCTGATTGCATGTAAGACCTCGTTTGGGATGTTGGCATTGTACGAATATTCCGAGTACTCTGAGTTTCCTATTAGATTTCTTACGGTTCAATGGGCATATCTGTGATACGAGTTACACTACCAAGCTTAGAACAAATACGTGAATGTACATCCGTTTCAGGTACGTTGATATATATGTATATTCTTTGTAAAAGCATGGAAGGAAAGTATGTATGTGCATTAATGCAAATGAGATATTTGAAGTGTGTGGATTGGCAAGGAATGGTAAATCATGTGAGCCCAGAGTTCATTTATGTGCTTGATTTGAGAATATGTTAATGAATTCAAATTGCCATACTTATAAATGAATTATGTTAAGTTTATTCGTATATGACTTACTAAGCTTTTGGAAAGCTTACTCTGTGTGTGTTTACTCTGTTTTATAGGTCGTCAAAGCTACTGAAGGCTCGGGACCGTCAAGGATCGTCATCACACTACTAAAAACATTTTGGTACCCTTTTGAATATGTATATAGCTAAATATGGCATGTATAGGCTAAGTATATGTATATGAGTTGTAAAGTGAATTTAGCCATGTGATTTGGCTAGTTATGTTTTGGTAATATGCTTATAAGAAGGTGATATGTGAAGTTGTTTTTGTATGATTAGTTGATATATGAAATGGTTATGAGGTGGTAAGCATATAGATGAATGATGCTTTGGAAAAATTGAGTTTTGGTCATGCAAATTGGTATGTTTGGAATTGGTTTGAATGTATAGATTGAATGAATATTGAATGTATTGTAGTAATTACCTTAGTGGTCAAATGTGCATGATTTGGAAGACTATTTGGTATGTTTTTGGTGGTGTTATGTGCATGAAATGTTTTGGTTAATATGGCTTGTAGGTTTGATCCTTTTGGGTGGCATTTTGGCCATGTAAATGGCCTATAATGTCACACGGTCGTGGCACACGGACGTGCCTAAAGACCGTGGGTGAATAGCAGGATGTAGATTGGTAGCACATGGCCTCGACACGGGGGTGTCCACTAGCCGTGGTGCACATGTCAGTAGCTAGCCACAGCCTTGGTACACGGGCGAGCTTGGTGGCCGTGGTAGGGAAGTCAGTATATGGCCTAGTAGTACACGGCCATGGCACACGGGTGTGCCTAGTGACCGTGTTGGTATAGTCAGTATATAGACACGGTTGGACACACGGGGGTGTCTAGTAGCCGTGGAGGGCACACGGTCTCCTCCCACGGGCGTGTCTCCCCTGTATTTTAGAAAATTTTAAATTTTTCCATAAGATTTTGTATACGTTTTGATTTAGTCCCAACTCGGTGTATAAGCATGCTTAAGGTCTCGAGGACCCATTTAAGGGGCATTATGCTTGAGATTGACGAATGAATGTATGAATTTCTGTATTTGCTTTCCGATCTGTCTTGTAACACTCCTAACCCTAATCCGATGTTGGACACGGGATAGGGTGTTAGAATGGGCGTGTGACCCCTGTTTCGAGGAAAAGTTCCCAATTGAATTCCGAAAGTTCCCAGCTATGTGTTTAAGGCCTCATAGGCCCATGATATGTACGTTTTGAATAAGAAAAAAGAGTTTCTATTTTGGAACAAATTTTCACAACACGTAAGTACAAGTTTAAGTGAGTTCAAGCATGGTAATGTCTCGTATCCAGTCTTAGCCTCGAACTCGGGTATGGGGTGTTACATTCTTTGACCAAATCAACCCTGTGTATCTTATTTTCACTTAGCTCAATCCAATACAAAGGTGTTCAACATTTGCATTCGTACAAAGTCTCATAAGGTGCCATTTTGATGCTTGACTGAAAACTATTATTGTACGCAAACTCAATCAATTGCAAATATTGCTCCCACGTACCATCAAACTCAATAATGTAACATCTCAACATATCCTCGAGTATCTGAATAATCTGTTCAGATTGGCCATCGTCTATGGGTGAAAAGTTGTACTGAAATGTAGTTTAGTACCTAAGGCCTCTTGTAGTTTCTTTCAGAATCGTGAAGTAAACCTCGGATCTCTGTCAGACACAATAGATAGTGGCACTCCGTGCAATCTCACAATATCAGAAATATAAAGCTCAGCTAATTTATCAAGTTGGTAATCAGATCGTACCGGAATAAAATGGGATGATTTCGTCAATCTGTCCACTACGACCCAGATTGCATCTTTCTTTCTCGAAGTCAAAGGCAATCCTAAAACAAAATACATTGTCACTCTATCCCACTTCCATTCAGGAATTAAAATCGTTTGTAACAAACTAGATAGCACTTCATGTTCAGCTTTAACTTGCTGACAAATTAAACATTTCAAGACAAACTCTGAAATATCCTGTTTCATACCAGACCACCAATACTGTTACTTCAAATCATGGTACATCTTTGTACTTCTCGGATGAATAGATAGACGACTGCTATGTGCTTCTTTCAATATCAACTGAATCAACTCTGGATTTCTCGGAACACATAATCGATCTCGATATCTTAAACAATTATCATTATCAACTCGAAATTCAAAATCAAAGTTTAAATCACACTGAGCTCGTTTCGCTAACATTTCATTATCAACTTTTTGAGCATCATATATTTGCTGTAAAAACAATGGTTTCTCTTTCAATTCAGCCAAAACTGAACCATCATCAGGCAAGTCTAAATAAGTATCCATCGCACGTAATGCAAACATCGATTTTCGACTCAATGCATCAGCAACAACATTAGCCTTTCCCGGATGATAATCTATCACAAGCTCATAGTCTTTCAACAGTTCTAACCATCTTCTCTATCGTAGATTCAGATCTTTCTGAGTCATCAAATATTTCAAACTTTTATGATCCGAAAACACATGGCATTTTTCACCGAAGAGATAGTGACACTATATCTTTAATGCAAACACAATCGCAGCTAACTAAAGATCGTGTGTTGGATAATTCTTTTCATGCAATTTCAATTGTCTTGAGGCATATGCTATGACTTTCCCTTCTTGTATCAAAACACATCCCAGTCCATTCAACAAAGCATCACTATAAATCACAAATTCTTTACCCGATTTTGGTTGTACCAAAATTGGAGCTTCAGTTAAAAGGGCTTTCAACTGATCAAAGCTTTTATGACATTTATCGAACCATTCAAACTTCACATCTTTCTGAAGCAATCTAGTCAACAGAGTAGCAATCGTCGAAAAGCCTTTTACGAACCTTCGATAATAACTAGCAAGTCCCAGAAAACTACAGACTTCAAACACATTTTTCAGAGGCTTCACTCCAAAATAGTTAAAATGTTGGTCGGATCAACCCGTATACCAGATGCTGACACAATATGTCCCAGAAAACCAACTTTGCATACAATTGCTTATCTCACAGAGTTTGTAGCACGATTATCAGATGTTCAGCATGCTCAATTTCATCACATGAATAAATCAAAATGTCGTCAATGAATACAACAACAAATCGATCTAAATATGGTCTGAAAATTTTGTTCATCAGATCCATAAAAATAGCAGGAGCATTTGTTAGTCTGGAAGGCATAACTAAAAACTCATAATGCCCATACCTCGTTCTTAAAGCAGTTTTCGGAATATCTGAATCTTTTACTCGCAACTGATAGTATCCCAATCTCAGGTCTATCTTTGAAAGCACGATAGCTCCTTTCAGCTGATCAAACAAATCATCAATTCTGGGCAGAGGATATTTGTTCTTTATAGTCACTTTGTTCAACTGACGGTAATCAATGCACATTCTCATCGTGCCATCTTTATTTTTCACGAATAGAACGAGAGCACCCTAAGATGGAAACTCAGTCGTGTAGATCCTCTATCGGTCAACTCTTACAAATGTGACTTCAACTCTTTAAATTCTGTTGGTGCCATTCTATACGGGGCTATAGAGATAGGAGTCGTTCCCGGTAATAAATCAACTTTCTTTTCAGTCGCTCTCGAATCAATCACATAGGCAAAATAAGCTTCATAACCCTTTTTCACATAACTCTGAGCTTTCATTACTGATATCACAACCGGTAACCCATTCAAATCATTTGATTCAATCCGAACTATTTCATCATTCTGACATCTCAAATCAATGGTCTTTCTTTTGCAGTTCACAACAGCTTCATGCAATGTTAACGAATCCATACCCAAAATTATATCAAACTCATCAAAAGGTAATAGCATCAGATCAGCCGAAAAACAAATATCTCGAAACATCAACGAACAATTCTTGCATACTTTATCAACTAAAACACTTTTACTTAAGGGGTTCGATACTCTAATAACAAATTCAGTAGACTCTACAGGCAAAGTCTTACTGGATACTAAGTTCATGCATATATACGAATGAGTAGACCCTGGATCTATCAATGCAATCACAGAAGTATCATAAAGAGTAAATGTACCCGTAATAACATCTGGAGATGAAGCTTCCTCACAAGCTCAAATGGCACAAGCTTTGGCAGGTGCCCTAGCTTTAGATCTCGTAATTGTATCTTTAGTAGCTCTCTGACTACCACTGACATTCCTTGTATTACGGGAAGGTCTACCTCTAGTTTAAACATTATCTGGCCTCGGATTCTGTACAATCTCTTGTTCAGTAGACTCGAGACAATCTCAAATGATATGGCCTAATGATCCAGATCTGAAACATGCTCAGTCATTCAATCTACAATTACCTGAATGTCTTTTACAACAATGTTTACATTCAGGTCACTCAGATCGGACATTTCCCACACTAGCTATCAAAGTAGCTAGAGCTTTGAAGTTTAACTGTGATCTAGCTTGATCTTTGTTCGAATGTCCCACATTAGTTTTTGAACGGCTATGCTCATCTCTGAATTTCTTTAAAGCAACTGAAATGATTTACTCGAAAATCTCTTCCTCACATCTCTAGCTTCAGACTCTACTTTTCTTTTATCTTTCCCGAGTGCTTCAGCTTTACACGCTCAATCGACAAGCACAACAAATTCTTTTATTTCAAGAATTCCAACTAGCAAACGGATGTCTTCATTCAAGCCATCGTCAAACCTTTTACACATTATTTCTTCAGTTGAAACACATTCCGAGCATATTGACTTAGTCTCATAAATTCTTGCTAATATTCTGTGCCGGACATACGATCTTGTTTTAATTCCAAAAACTCTTTTCACTTTTGATCTATAAATCTCTTACTAATATACTTCTTCCGGAACTCAGACTGAAAGAAATCCCAAGTAACCCGTTGTTTTGGAACAACAGAAATCAAAGTCTTCCACCACTTATAAGCTGCATCCGTAACAAGGAAATGTCACATTTTAAGCATTCATCAGGAGTCAATGACATTTCATCAAACACTCGGATTGTATTCTTGAGCCAAAACTCAGCTCTTTCAATATCGTCATCACTAGTGGCCCTGAACTCTTCAGCCCCATATTTGTAGATTTTATCGACCAGAGGCTTATTCATCAAATTCGGATTCACAACCGGAGGCACAACCAAAAGACTGAGAAGGATTAGGCGGGGGCGGAGGTTGTGAAACAACTGAATTTGTTCTAACATATTGCGTGAACCACTCATTCATCATTTGGAAGAAGGCTTGTTTAGCCTCTCTTTCCTAACCGCTAGTAGCCGGTCTCGAATTAGATGGCGCTATCCCTTGAGCGGGAGCAGGCGCGTTACATTCAACATTGTTAGCTACAGCTCTTTCGGGATCTATTTACTATGCGAAAACACATTTTATACGTCAGGATTCATCACACTATTACAGTTCGTATATATGGCATGTATAGTTAGACTCTCATATGCTATGTTAGTCCTAGAATCGACTAAAACGTAGCTCTGATACCAATAAAATGTAACACCCCTAACCCGTAACCATCGTCGGTCTAGGGTTAAAGGCATTACCGGACAAATCGGATCTTTTACAAACATTTCACATCATAATTTAACAATTCAAATCAAAGTGTCCCTTAAGAAGGCCTACGATACCTTAATCATGCACTATAAAGAGGTCGGGACTAAATCAAACACATACGAAAATTTCTGAAATTTAAACATTTTTCAAAGCTACAGAGGTCAAACACCCGTCTGAGCAGGCCGTGTGCCTCACCTGGCTTCGGACACGTCCGTGTGTCCAAGCCGTGGCAAAACAGGGCATACATACTGACTTGTCCACACGGCCTGAGACACGCCCGTATGCCTCACCCGTGGTTGACACTGACTTGCACAATACGGCCAGTCACACGCCCGTGTGTCATGCCCGTGGTTGAAACTGACTTGTTTTGAAATGCAACAACGAAGGACACGGTCGAGCCACACGCCCGTGTGCTCAACCATGTGGGCAAATATAGGCCATTTTCAAGGCCAATTTGCCACCAACACTTTGGTTAAACCAACAAGCATATACAAGCATCATTCAAACACCAAAAGCAACAAAATCATACCAAATTATTCATCTTTTCTAACCATCCATGAGCATATCAATCAACAATTACAACATTTATCTCATTCTTATTACAAGCATTACTAAGTTTAAACCATTCAAAAACTTACCAATTCAATGTATCAACCTTTCATCAATAATATGCAAATTTTGCATCATAAGACTTATCAAAAGCTTGACCATCTCATTAGTCCAAATATTAATCATCAAACCATACCAAGTTATGCATCATATAGCATGAACTACTCATTCACATCATATTCATTATCTAGCCATATCACATGGCTATTTATACACCTTTCAAAAGATAATAAAAACTCACTAGACAATACATGCCATACTTTAATATATACACTTTCAAAAGGTACCAAAATAAAGATTGATAGTGTGGTATTGATCCTCGACGATCCCGAGCCTTCCGTAGCTTTAACAATCTATAAAACAATGCAAACACACATAGAGTAAGCTTTCAAAAGCTTAGTAAGCCATATACGAATAAACTTAACATATAACATTCATAATCATATCAAATATAAGATCATTAATATATCTCAAATGCAAATTCATAATTCTTCTTTAGCTCATTTATTTAGCCATTACTTACTAACAATTTATACCTCAAAGTATCTCTTTTGCTCATATCAAAATCATACATATATCTCATTTAGTCTCATTGAATCTATGCACATATTTCACTTGTGCACAATCACATATACTTATCTTTCATACTCAATCATAGTATACATTTCAAACGTACCTAAATCGGTTACATATTTCACATAGTCTTTCATTTCTCAGAATTGCCCGTTGAACCATTCGGAATCAAATAGGATACTCGATATACTCATACATTGCTAACGTCCTAGACGTGGTCTTACATGTAATCAAATATCGATGCCACTGTCCCTGACAAGGTCTTACATGAATCAAACACGATGTCAATTTCTCAGACATGGTCTTACACGCAAATCTCAAACCAATGCCAACGTCCCAGACGTGGTCTTCCATGATATCACATATCGTAATCTCTATGTCATGACATATGAATCCTATCTATTCCTAAGGTTCGTCCGGGACTTTTTGGACCTTGACATATTGTCGATACTTACTTGGATTTTACACGTGTACCATCCAAACACATTCATCACAATTCAATATCAAATGAACATGATTAATTCAACTTAAATACATTTATTAGTATATAGACTTACCACGTACTCGGAATAAACAGACGGATTCGACTACTCGATCACTTTCGACTTTTCCTCAGTCTAAATTTGTTTTGTTTGGTTCTTGATCTATACATATTCAAATTTAACTCTTTTATTCACCAAATCATTCAATTCAATCCAAAAACACACATTTAGGGCAATTTACAAATTAACCCTTATATTTTAACATTTTGACATTTAGGTCCCTATTTCACAAAATCACAAAATACACATAATTTCTTTGTACCATGCTTAAGCCAAATTTTCATATGCCTCATATAAGCCCATATATTTAATTTATTTCAAATTTTAGTCCCTCAAAATATTATTTTCGCAATTTAGTCCAAATTACTCAAATTCACCAAAAATCCAAAGACAAAACATGTTAATCTAACACATATATTTCATATTTCATCAACTAACATCACAAAGCTCAAGCATTCATCAATGGCACATATCAAAATCATCATCAAATTCCCAAATTAAGACATGGGTTTTATAGTACTCGAAGCAACGATTACAAAAACATAGAAATTATCAAAAACCGATCAAAATCCATACCTTAATCAAGCTCTTCAATGGTCGAGCCTAGTTGTTCTTCTTTTCTTTAGTTGTTTTCTTTCACATTCGACAATATAGATGCATGAAATGGCCATTTCATGATTTGTTTTATTTTATTAACATCAATTTACTAAATTACCATACTATCCTTCATAGTTTAATATGAAAGCACTATATTTTATGCTTATTACCGTCCATCACTTAATACAGTGACCTAATTCCATTTTGAGGCCTTCATATTAAAAAAACATAGAATTAAAACACTTTAACAATTATCAAGGCACTTTTTCATTTTACGCAATTAAGTCTTTTTCTCAAATTAAACACACAAACAACAAAATTAATTCATGAAACTTCCACACATGCTTAATCACATCTTGCAAACATAGAAAATAATATTAGAATATTTTTTTGACTCGGATTTGTGGTCCCAAAACCACTATTCTGACTACGGTCTAAACTGGACTGTTATAGTGTCGCACACCCTTGTGCCAAGCAGTGTAACTCTCCGAGTAGCCCCACATGCCCGTGTGCTAGACCCTGTAACTCACTGATTTGTACCCTAAGAAACTCTCAGATGACACATAGCCGTGCCGTCAGGTCGTGTGTACCAAAAATGTATCTAAAATCAAACCATTACAAGTTCATTTCATACCTAATCACTTAAACCATATAAGCACACATTCAAGGGATTAAAACTCCATTCAAACATACATAAAGCTGCCATTTCAATCATCGTAAATTACCTAACCAATGTGCCATTCAAAGCCACCACAATTACATCAAACATCATTTATCAAATCAAGTCAACCTTACCTCATTTCTTACATAAAAACCTAGTTCAAATAAGTGCCAAAGCACACCACAAATTACCATCATCAAGCCATTTCAAACATACCAAAATAACCTTATATACATGCACTTTTAAGTGACCAACATGACATACTTTGATAAGACATTGCAATTACCAAATCCACATAAACTTCCAAATCACCATTACATAACATCCTATACATTTAAACCACATATTCATCTATATAAATATATACATGCCACTACCCTATGAGATACAAAAACTGCAAACAAAGATGGATAGTGTGAGTTGATTGATTGATCCTTCCAAAATGTCGGCAACGATTATCTACAAAATAATTTGTAACGCCTCAAATTTGGGCCTCGTAGAATTGGGCCTATTGGGCCTCGGGCATGGGAGCGTTTAAAATTTTTTAGAACAAGAGAATGACACCAACCAACTTGTAACGCCCCAAAAATCTCGAAACCTTAAATTTCTGTGTACTGAGGTTGGTATGTAGGAGTAGTACTTAGAGTATTAATTTTAAGGTATTATCGGGATTATTTGAAGCCTTAGAGATAGGGAAGACCATAGGGAAAAATTTATTTTTCTTGCTTTAGTGGACCCTAGTCTCAGGCATTAGGCCTCTTAAGCAGATTAAGGGGAGAATAGGACACAAGATGGGCTTGTGGTCCAGTGGCAAGTGGTGTCACTTGGGGAGCTATAAGGTGGCGTGTTGTCAGCTGAGGAGGTCCAAGGTTCGAGCATTAGGAGTGGTATTTTTGGAGTGCCTTATTTTGCATAGGTGGACGGCCAGAGTTGTGCTGAATATGAACTCTTGCGTTGGAGTGTTTGAGTGGTAAGGGGAACTGATAATGGAGGAAAAATTCAGATAAGGCTAAGGTGTTATCAGGAGAATAGTTAGGGGATGAGGAGAGGGAGAAATTGGTACCGAATGGGACTGTGGGGAAAGGAGTATTCGGCTGGTGGCTATAAAAGCAGAGGCCGAATGCTTTGAAAGGTTCTTTGAGCTTTCATTAGTCTTTGATAGCTAAGGAAGGGCTATCAGAACCTGGTGGCAGACGGTAAGGTTTCGACTTTTGGTAAATGTTTTGATTTAGTGATTGATTGAAGGTTGGTTGGTTGTAGGTACAAGGCTAAGGATAGTATAGCACGTCGCAATAACCAGGTGTGTACAAACACTACACATACATGACATCGGCAATGCCGAAAAGTCGAAAGTGGCTAAACGGGCTCGATGGGCCCTGAGGCTAAGTTTGATGAAATTGATTGATTTGGTTATATGAATTGAGTTAGTCATGCATGTTACATGATCTGGAATTGTTTTGGGCCTAATAGGCCATATGAATGAGATCTGGGCCTAATGGGCCATAAGAATGGGATTTGGGCTTAATGGGCTATATGAACGTGAAATGGGCTTGATGGGCTTTATGGGGACGTTGACAAGTATGTTAGGGTTTAATGGACTTTAGGCCTAGTTCTGAACAACTCTTAAACTGCATAAGACTTAATTTAATAATCAACATGTCCGGGGACAAGTCGCTGGGTTAAAGTGTGGCAATGGACATATGCATGTCTAGGATTGGATCTAGGGAGAGCTTGGTACTCAAGCGGTCCTAGCGACCCACCTCATCTTCTTTGGAATCCTACCTGGTGCATAGTGTCTGTTCACTTTAGCCGCAAGGACTTGTTAATGGGCCAAAGTTCATAACTAAAACCCGAGAGGGAACAAAATACCCCTAATTTAAAAAATTACCAAATACCCTTAGTTTGAAAATTACCAACATATCCTTAGATTTGCAAAATTACTAAAATACCCCCAAATTGTTAAGATCACCAAAATACCCTTGATTTGCAGAATTACCAAAACATCCCTGGTTTACAAAATTTCCAAAATACCCCTATTTTGCAAAATTACCTTAATACCCATGTAGGGTAGATTTACAAAAATACCCCTGGGTAGTGAAATGACTAAAATACCCCTAAGTGCTTAATTTGTGAAATTGTGTATGTTGCATTCATGAAATATATGTTGCATTTGGGTGGGTTTTGATGATAGAGGAAGTTTTGATGATCACATAGTCGCTTGATGACCGTGGATCCACCGGTGGCTTTAAGCCCATATACCAGCTTTGCTGTAATGTTTGAGTAGTGCCACTGCTGGTGCTACCTTTAGAGTGTAGGGATGGGTGGGTCGATATTTATATCCCCACAGGTGTGTAGGGTCAGAAGGGAAATGGTGTGCAGGGTTGGATTTGGGATGGGTGAATTGCATTCATGTGATACAGATGTGATATGAAGTCATTGTGGGCTGAGGCCCAAGACCACCAAATTTGATAGGGCTTAGGCCCAATGTAATATTTGCATGTTGATTGGATTGCTAAGGGTCGTACACACTAAGTTACGAAACTCACACCCTTTTTATTAAATGTTTCAAGTGATACTCAGTAGATGGCTCGACGTGGGAGAGGCTCGAGGATGGCCATACTACAAGATACTTAGACATTTTATTTAATTGTTCAAAAGACATGATTTTAAATTGCTTTATTTGAGTTTTGTTATTATTGTTTCAACTGTTTACTTAGTTATTAAACTTGAGTAAACTTCTTATGTTTAAACATGGTTTCCGAAATACTTAAAATAATAAAATGGGCTTTTGTCATTACTTAACAAGATCTTCAAGGATTTTTGGGCTTTTAGGCCTTAAAATTTAACTTAGCTAAATCGTTTTGAAATATGCCTTCGATGTGACATTCTCGGATTTGGCCATAACGTCTGGGCCGGGTCTGGGGGTGTTACACAATCCATAAGAACCGGTAAGCTTACAAAGCTTAGTAAGGACATATTATAACATTTACTCTAAATACAATTAAATACAATTCCTATACTACATGGCTTAGTGCTATCAGAGTATAAATAGGGGAACGTAAGTGCATTCAGGGGTACTACAGTACAAATACGGGCACGTAAGTGCATTTAAGGGTATTGAAGTATAAACAGGGGCACGTATGTGCATTCAGAGGTACCGAAGTATGAATAAGGGGACGTATGTGCATTAAGGGGTACCAAAGCACAAACAGGGGTACGTATGCGCATTCATTCAATAATTATCTATAAACATTTAATTAAAGAACTATAATATAAGAATACAAGTAGAAATTCATTTACGTGTTGAAACACTGTGAACTTACCTTCTATTCGATTCCAACCAACACGCCGGAAACTAATATGCAATTTTCCCTTTTACTCGGTTATTGTTTTTTTATTTAAATCTTGATCTATACAATAATTAAATACAATATATATTAGTTTCATACACATTCCAGATTCCATTCAATCTATATGACTCTTAAATTTTCATTAAGTACACATTTTTCCTACACTTTTATAGCTTTTTGCAATTTAGTCCTCTAACTCGAAAATCATCAAATTAACCAGTTTCTAATAATCAAATTACATCCGATTATTCTAAGCCCTTCAATAGTCCCTACTACACATCAAAATCACCATCAAACCTTGAAATTTTGACATTTTAACAATTTAATTCTTAAACCAATATAATAAAAATCACTTCACAAAATAACCAAATATCACAATCAAATTGTAACAGCCCGATTTTGGGCTTAGTCGGAACAGTGATTTCGGGACCACAAATCCAATGTTGAGAAATTTATTTTATTTATATTGCTATGGTCTAAAATTTCACAGTATGATTTCGTGAAAATCTCATTCTAAAATTTTGACGTTTGGGCACTCAATTTAGTCAAAAGGACTAAATTGTAAAAAGTGCAAAAGTTGAGTTCTACATGTTAGAGGTGTCCAATTGTTATGAAATTTTAAATTGGAGGTCCTTAAATGATAATTAGACCATTGGTTAAGTTGGCGGACAAAAATGGACATGGATGGGTATGTTTCAAAAGATTTTTTTAAGGCGCATTTTGGTAATTTAGTGAATTAAATGAATAAAAAACAAAATTTAAATGCCAAATTTGTCCATCTTCAAGCTTAGGATGAATTTAACATGTGGGAAGCCATGGATAGGATTTCCAAGCTTTCCAAGCTTCATGGTAAGTCCATTCTAGCCCCGTTTTTCATGTTCTTTACGTTTTTGGAGTCCCGGTAACTTAATTTAGCTTATTCTATCAATAATTTAACCTAGGGTTCACATTTGGAAAAATACCCATAGGTGAAATGTGTTTACTTTGATGTTTTATGGTAGAATATGAAGCTTAGAATTATGTTAAACAACTTTTACTAAGCGATTGTAAGTGAGAACGAGTAAAACGACATAATCGGCAAAAATACCTAATGTACATAAGTGCATGTTAGAGCAAGAATTTGATGTTGCCATAGAACAGAAAAATGATCAGCATGTTATAAAACATAAGAATAAGGGATGAAGTTTAATTTTCGAGCCTAGGGGCAGAATCATAATTATGCAAAAGTTTAGAGGAAAAATTGTAATTTTTCCAAAGTTTGAGTTAGGGACTTTTTTGAGTAGTACATTAATTAAATAAGTGAAATGTGATGTCTTAGAACCCAAAAAAAAACGAGATTTGGACCTAGAACGGGAGGAAAATTGAAAATCGAGAAATTGGTAAAATGACCGTTTTTGTATCGAGGTAAGTTCATATGTTTAATAAGCATTTAATGATGCAAGTTTGATTTTCCAATATAATTATAATGTTCGATAATGACTCGACATTTTAATGAGAATTGGTATAAGTTTACATGTAAGACAAAATTAGAAAGATGGCTTTGTGTAATATCAAGAAAGTATTGAATAGAATAATTTGGGAAAGATAAGTTAAATTGATAGTGTGATGAGATTGAGAATGTAATTATGTAAGTTGTATGTCAATAATTCTTTATTTTTATTGACTTTTTATATTTCAACATATTTTATGCATTGTAGCTTATTTTTGAATTGTAATTGACTATTGAAGTAATGGAATAAAGTGTTAGAAAGTGAGATACTTCCCGTTTGAACCTTCGAAATCAAAGATATAAATGGTATGTAGCTAGGTCACATGAGTGGTACTAAATGCAGGCCACTATGTGCACAAGAGAGCTACAAGATACATATATATACGTAGCTAGGTCACATGTGTGGTACCGAGAGTACGCCATGTGTACAAGAAAGCTATACATAGCTAGGTCACATGTGTGGCATGTAGTGTGAGCCACTTTGTGTACAAGAGAGATACGAGATGGCTAGGTCACATGAGTGGTACTAAGTGAAGGTCACTATGTGTACAAGAGAGCCAGAATTATGTGTACAATCGAGCTAGGTCACATGAGTGGTACTAAGTAAAGGCCATTATGTGTATAAGAGAACATCAACTTGAATGGTGGGTTGTGTGCAAAACCACCGCGTATCCGTTATTATTCCGAAGCATTCAACGGGAAAATTGATTAAGTGAAATTATGTGTGACTTTGTCAACCAGATATCTCTAAACATCAAATCAGTAGGACAACAGATATCTCTAAACATTAACGGACAGTTCTTGCATACTTTGTCAACCAGAACACTTTTACCTAAGGGGTTCGATACTTTTATAACAACCTCGGTAGACTCTACAGGCAAAGTCTTATTGATTACTAAATTCATGCATATATATGAATGTGTAGAACCAGGGTCTATCAATGCAATCACAGAAGTATCATAAAGTGCAAATGTACCCGTTATAACATCAGGAGACAAAGCTTCCTCTCGGGCTTGGATAGCATATGCTCTAGCAGGCGCTCTAGCTTCAGATATTGCTACAGTGTCTCTCGTACTTCTTTGACTACCACTAATGTTTCTTGCATTCTGGAAAGGTCTACCCCTTGCTGGGACATTATCGGATCTCGGATTCTAAGCAGTCTCTTGCTTCACAGACTCTGGGCAATCACGTATAAAATGATCTAACGATCCACATCTGAAGCAGGCTCGATCATTCAATCTACAACTTTCCGGATGTCTTTTCCCACAATGTTTACATTCAGGTTTCTCAAATCGAACATTTCCAACACTTGTTATTGAAGTTATCGGAGCTTTAGAACTCAATTGTGATCTAGCTCGATCTTTACTTGAATGTCCCATATTCAACTTTGAACGGCTATACTCATCTCGAAATTTCTTCAAAACAGATTGAAATGATCTACTCTGAAATCTCTTTCTCACATCTCTAACTTCAGACTCAGCTTTCTTTTTATCTTTCCCAAGTACTTTAGCTTTGCATGCTCGACCAACAAGCACAACAAACTCTTTTATCTCGAGAATCTCGACTAGCAGACGGATGTCTTCATTAAGGCCGTAAAGCTCATATCGATGCCAACGTCCCAGATGTGGTCTTACATAATAAACAAAACAGGCACCTATGTCATGACATAGCTAATCCTATCTATTCCTAGGTTCATACGGGACTTCTTGAGCATTGTCACTAAGTTGATCTTATCTCGGATTTCATGTAAACAATATCTCATAAGCATTTATCATTATCATAGTCATATGAATATACATAATTTAATACGAATACGTTCATTTGTATATTGACTTACCTCGAATTCAAATATTTTCGGAGTCGTTTATTCAACTATCTTCGCTTTCCCACGATCTAAGTCCGTTTTCTTCTTTTCTTGATCTATACATATTCAAATTTAACCCTTTTATTTAACAACACATTCAATTCAATCCAAATTCACATATTAAGGGCTATTTGTAACTTAGCCCTCAAATTTGCACATTTTGACAATTTAGTTCCTAATTCACAAAATCATCAAATACACAAAATCACCATATACCCATGCTTAGCTGAATATTCATATATCTCATACAAATTCAAACATTTCATCAAATTCATAATTTATGCAAGTTATGACAGCTTAGTAGTAAGCTAAATTCATTGCTAATGCTTAATTATATTTTCATGTGAACTTACTAAGCTTTAGAAGCTTACCCCCTTTTCTTTCCCATGTATTATAGTCCTATTAAACAAGCTCGGGCTAGAGGTCGTCGGAGATCGCTTCACACTATCAAGCTATCTATGGGTATCTTTATTTATTAATGATTTAAGTTATGGCATGTATAGGGGCTTGACTAAGTTATTTTGTATATGTGATAATTAATTTGACCAAATGTATTGCTTCATAACGGTAATAAGGATTATTCTGTATTTAGCCACAAGTTGTGGCTTATATTGGTTATGGAGTTATAATGCTTGTGTATGCATGTGTTTGTTAAAGTTTAAATTATAAGTGAAATTTTGGGGCTCGGGATTTGGTAGAATGTATTGTTAAGTCTGGTAATGCCTCGTACCCGGTTCTAGCGTAGTATATGGGTAAAGGGTGTTACATTTAATGGTATCAGAGCTATGGTTTAGTCGGTTCTCGGACTACCATATGAGTGTGAGAGTCTAGTTATACATGCCATATTGAACTGTGATGGTGTGACGACTCCCGACCCTAATGTAAATTATTTTATTAGACATATGCGCACTTTAACCGAGCTAAATTTGATAGTGCAAACAGTGTGTTTATGATGAGTTGAGACTCGTAAAAAGTAAGAATAATAGTTTATGATGTTTATGTGATGATGAATAAATTGTGGATGGGAATTTCTCTTGAAATATGAATGATGAGATGAAAGGAAAGTTTATATTATGATAAGTGTTCATGTTTGATTGACATTTGTATGATGCTATGAGTATAACTTGTGAAATTAAGTGAATGTTATGAGTAATTTTACTCAGATTTATGAATGAAAGTATAAATACACTTGTTTGTATAAGATGATAGGAAGGTTGCGTAAAATGAGTATGCATGTTAAGTTACTAGAAACAAAATATATATATTGATGAGTGTTAAGTTATATGCATGAGTATATAAGAGGCAAGTCAGAGGCGTTACAACCTCACCCCCTTCCAATAAGGTATGTTATAAAGAAATTTCATGAAACTTAGACCAAATGGGTTTACAAGTGGAAGACTAAAGAGTTGAGTTGTAGATTAATTGACAACGTGATTAGAGTTGAGAATGGTTTAGTAAATGAACACAATTTTAGAAAAGATGTCAGATTAATATGAAGATCATTCGGATTCCGAAATGTTATAGTTAAAGAAAGGTCAGGCTCAGCTAATTAACTCATCCAGGTATGAGGCCTAAAGTATGTGATTACTGGAATTTATTCTGAATTAATTTCTATTCGCAATTGGAATAATATCAGATTAGTAATGACAGAATTAGATAGTACAATCATGATCAAGATGTATTAATGACTGAATGCAGTGTTTATGGTTGAGAAAATACAGCAATCTCTTCTAACTATTATATGTTTCCATTTACTCTCAGAAGTATATATATCTGCAAGATTTTGAATGAAATTCCTATAGTATGAGAATGTCAGCTAAATTTACAGGTAGATGAAAGCATTGTAGGTCTATTTGTGTATGCATGTGTCTATTAAAGTTTAAATTATAAGTGAAACTTTGTGGCTTGGGATTTGGTAGAATGTATTGTTAAGTCTGGTAATGCCTCGTACCCGGTTTCGGCGTAGTATACGGGTAAGGGGTGTTACACAAATCTTCAAATATATATTATCATCACAAACAACCAAGATTCATCAATGGTAACTTCAAAAATTTTTAAGAGATTAAAAACAAAGGTACGGGCTAGCTAAACCTTGTAACACCCCTCACCCGTATTCATTGCCAGAATAGGTTTACAGAGCATTACCGGACTTACAACACATTTAAACATACTTTTCTCATACATTTAATCAATACAAAAAATAATCATTCAATCTCAACCAATATGTCCCTATTACGAGTGTAACGTACCGAATTTGGGCCTAGAATAAATGGGTTTCGTGTGTCGAGAGAATGGATTTTGTCGATCGAAAAAAAGGGGATAATGAATTAAGGGTGTTTAAAACAAATTATGATTGTATGTTTAGTTTAATTTTAGGTGATTTAGGAAGGGTTGGTAGTGTTGGAAAAGTCCTGGACTTGGCAAAAGAAAATTATTGTGCATATGTTAGTATGAAGGCTGGGGTTTAGGCCTTATAATTAGTTGTGTCTAATTCCCGACAGAAAGAAATGCCTGGCCCAGTGATAGAGGCGTTAGGAGCAAGAGGGGGAGTAGAGTTCTAGTCACGGCATGCGCTAAATGTTGGTTTTTTTAAGTAAAACTGGAGCACGGTAGAAAGGTTTATAATTAATTGGGGAGGAATCATGACACAAATAAAGCGGGCGGCGTTGTGGCAAGGGGTGTGTATCATAGTGAAGAGGTTGGAGGTTCGAAGATGGGTGTTGGCAAATATTTTTAGATTTCTTGGGATGATTCAGTCGCTGGGAAATATGCCTTAAAAGAAGTTGGGAATGGAATATATCACGAGAAGAGTTGTGGTGTAGTGGCTAGTAGCGTGTGGTTGTGCCTAGAGGTCTTGGTTTGGAGTTGCCTTGTGCGCAATAACTTGCTACTTTGCTGCTGGCATGGGGAAGGTGTTTGAAGTGGATCGAAACACCAAAGGATGGCTGCTATTTGGGGAAAGCAATTTGAATGTAATTCAAATTGGATTTTTGGCTAAATAAAGGAAATTTTTGGATGGGGATGAAGATAAAATTTGGAGAAAATAAAGGAATTTAATTGGTGATAAGTTTGAGTCGACTAGGGAGTGTAGGTTAATTTTATTTTTTTATTTATTATTTATTAGTATATATATGGGTGCCGAATTAAGTTCCTAGAGTAATGCCGAAATTTTGTTTTCCCTCTGGCCGAATTTCTTCACTTGTGAGATGTCCAAACACCCTTTTTCTCTCTAAGTGTTCAGAAGCCGAATCCTCCATACTCTCCCTTCTCAAATTCCCTTTTTGGTTCACCACTTGGTTCTAGCCGAATCACCTCTTTTCTTATTCTCCCTAGTATTGCCGAATTGTCCCTGTCACCTTACTAGTCTCAAAAGCCGGATTTAAGCCACGGGATCAAAGGAGAATTTTGGTAAGTGCTTAGTTGAATTTTTAGTGTGATTTGTTAAAAGCCGAAGGGCTATGTGACCCAATCCTTGTCGTTAACCTTTATTAACAAGGGTAAGGCTCAACAATCGCAAGCGTGGTAGGTAAGGATTGCTAACAAGGGGGTAAGGGTTCTCGACTTAGTCATGGTTTAGTAAATGGCCGAATCTAATGTGACTCGTAAGGGTGACTTATGTACAATATGGGTCACTTGGTTTTGACGATATAGGTGTTTTAGTGCAGATCTAGAGGATAATCACAAATAGTAGCAAAGGAAGGGCTACTAGAACGTGAGGCACACGGTAAGGATACAGTGAGGTTTCGGTTTTTGATAAGTATGTGTTTAAGCCTTGGTTAATCATTAGTAATGTCGATTGTAGTTTCATGACTAAGAGGTTTGTAGCACGTGAATACCAGGTGCTTACAAACACTACACACACGATATCGGCAATGCCGGAAAGCCAAAAAGCCGAAAGTGGCTAAATGGGCCCGGTGGGCCCTAAGGTTAGGTTTGATGAGTTTGTTTGGTTTGGTGTATGAATTGAATCTGTCAAGCATAATACTTTATCTGGAATTGTTTTGGGCCTAGCGGGCCATAGGGATGTGATTTGGGCCTAATGGGCCATAAGGATGTAATTTGGGTTTGATGGGCTTTATGGGGACGTAGACAAGTATGTTAGGGTTTATGGACTTAAGGCCTAGTTTGAACAACTCTTAAATTTCATAAGACTTAATCTAACTAAACATGTCCATGAACAAGTGGCTGGGTTAGAGTGTGGCAACGGACATACGCATGTCTAGGATTTGATCTAGGGAGAGCTTGGTGCTTAAGCGGCCCTAGAGGCCCACCTCATCTTCTCTGGAATCCTACCTGGTGCGTAGTGTCTGTTCACTTTAGTCGCGAGGACTTGTTGATGGGCCAAAGTTCATAACTAAAACTCGAGGGGGACCAAATACCCTTAGATTTGTAAATTACTAAAATACCTTTAGATTTGTAAAATTACCAAAATACCTCAATTTTGAAAATTACCAGAATACCCCTATTTTACAAATTACCAAAACACCCCTGTTTTGCAAAATTACCAAGATACCCCTATTTTGCCAAATTACCAAAATATCCCTGTAAGGTAGAATTACGGTTATACCCCTAGATAGTGAAATGACGAAAATACCCCTATGTGACGAATATGAGTTTGTGGATGTTACTCATGTGTTTGATGCATTCATATGATATTCTGCTTAGGATGCATATGGGTGGGAATTATGGTACGGAGGAAGATTTGAGGATCGCATAGTCGTTTGACGACCATGGATCCACCGGAGGCTTTAAGCCCATTATATGATTAGCAGCTTTGCTGCAACATTAGGTAGTACCGCAACCGGGCTACCCTTGGTGTGTAGAGGATGGGTGGGTTGATTTAGAAATCCCCACAGGTGTGTTATGGTTGGAAGGGAAATGGTGTGTGTACCAGATGGATTTTTGGGGAAGGTTTCGCATTATCATGTTTATATATGATACGATATGATATGATATGATATGATATGATATGATATGATATGATATGATATGATATGAGGTCATTGTAGGCTAAGGCCCAAGACCACCGATTTTGATAGGGCTTAGGCCCATTGCAAATATTTGTATGTGATTTGATTGCCAAGGGTTGTACACACTGAGTTTCGAAACTCACACCCTTTTATTTATGTTTCATGTGATCCTGAATAAATGGCTCGACGTGGGAGAGGACTCGGAGATGGCCACACTACAAGCTGATCAAATGTTTTATTTCGTTCAAATGAATTTATTTTAAATACTTTGTTTTTTTCATTGGATTGTAATAAGGCCATGTAACTCCTAATTAACTTTAGATTTTGGGTTTTATTATTATTGTTTCAACTATCCACATAATAAATTTCATAAAATTTCTAAAGTTAACATGGTTTTCGAAATAACTTAACCTCTGAATGTTTTCTAAAATATGGATTTTTCAACGTAACTTAACAAGATACAAGGGTTTTGGGCTTTTGGGCCTTAAATTGTTAAATGGTAAAATCGTTTTGAAGTGTGCCTTTAATGTGACATTCCGAACTTGGGCCTAACTTCTAGGCCGGGTTTGGGTTGTTACAACGAGCCTACGAGGCCCTAAACATGCTTTATGAGTGTTTTGGGACTAAACTGATAACTTAAGAAACTTTCACGAACTTTGATTTTTTTCTCAAAACAGGGGACACATGCCCCTGCGGCCAGGTCGTGTGTCTCATACGGCCACCAAACACGCCCGTGTCGCAGGCCGTATAAACATTCGAAATGGGAGCATACGGCCATGTCCCAGACCATGTCTTACCCAGTGTCCAAACAAGTGAGCTTATTGACTTGGGTCACACGGCTGACCACATGCCCGTATGTGCAGCCCGTGTACCCTTCGAAGTGGCCACACATGCTCGTGTACCAAGCTGTGTGCTAGGCCGTTCCAAACCTGTAGGGTATACTGACTTATGCCACAGGGCCAATCACATGCCCGTGTGAGAGGTCGTGTGGAGCATACTGACTTCATTTCAATTTCAACTCCATGGGCCACACGGTCGTGTAACATGACCATGTGTCACGCGCGGCTGAGACACACGTCCGTGTCTATGCCCATGTGAAAAAAAACAGGCTACTTACCAAGCCAATTTGCCACCCACACTTATGCTCACCTAATCAACCAAAATGAGACCAATCCATAGTATAAATAAACATCCAATTTAGCAATTCATACTATTTCCAATACTAGCAACCAACATGTTTATACCTCAAAATTTACTCAACCAAAACATACCAAAATACATATACCAATCAACTAGCTAAACCTTTACCTAACATACATCATTTTGTACCAATTCACAAGCATGATGCCAATTCCACAAACCTCATAATATAGGTCATTCACATATCCATTCATGAACTCAAACATAAACCATATATGCACATATAAGCACATAACTAAATTCACCAAATTAAGCCAAATCTCATGGCTATATTTACAAACCAAAACATATACATTTACAAGCTATTACAAATAACCAAAACCATTATTAATCCATAATCAAAATGACTTAAAATACCTATACATGCCATATACTTAAAATACCAAAGCTCAAAGGTACCAAGTGATAGGTGGTAGTGTGAAACGATCTCCGACGATCCTCGAATCTGAGCTAGCTTCGATATCACTATAAAACACAGGAAAAATACACAAAGTAAGCTATAAAGCTTAGTAAGCTCATTTGAAATAACATAATGTAATTACATAATTATAATTCAATAATTTGAATACATTAACATGTAGCTTACATTAGCTAACAATGTAACACCCCTTACCCATATTCGACGCCGGAATAGGGTACGAGGTGTTACCAGACTTATACACAAACAATTATGCAATACTGAGACATGGATTTCCACTCAAAATTAAAACTTTTCATATCACCTATTAAACAAGCCTACGGGGCCTAAATCACACTTTAGGATTGGTTCGGGATCAAATCAAACTCTTTTAAAGATCCTTAGAAAAACTTAGAAAATTTTCATTAAACAGTCCACACGCCAGTGTGGAGGAAGGGACACGCCTGTGTGTCATATCACATGCCCGTGTTCCACACCCATGCGAATTTATGTTTCAATTCGAACCTACAGGGGTTTTCACACGGCCGGACAGACGCCCGTGCCTTAGCCTGTGTACAAAAACTTTGGCATTCTATTTCTGACGTCATCACCCCATAAATGTCACACAGCCAAGGCACACGCTTGTGTCCTTCAACCGTGTGGCGAATTAAATTCCTAATTCAGGTGCAAACTTCACACGGCCTGGGCACATGCCAGAGTCTTAGGTCATGTCTTCCACACGGTTGATACACACGGCCGTGTCTCTACCCGTGCGGTTACTACTGAGCATACTGACTTGGCAACCTAGCATGCAAGGGGAACACACGGCCTAACCACACGACCATGAGGTTGACTATGTGTCACACACCGTGTCACGGCCTAGACACACACCCGTGTGTCTACTCTTGTGGACTAAAACAAGGCTATATTCCAATCTCTTTCTATCACCTCAACTCATACAAACATAAATCACATCATATCATCAACTCATTCATGCATAATTAAACCAAGTAAATCAACCATGCAACTTGCACATTCATGAATAACTTCATCTTTTCATAGATTAATAAGAAAGAGCCATCAACTATCGTCTTATATAAAAGAATTCATCTTTGAATGAGCCAACACATTTGGCCAAATAAATATGACATTCATCTAAGCCTAGTCCCTATACATGCCATACTCAAAATGCTAATTCTAACTATACCAAGATGTGTTGATAGTGTGAGTGATCCTTTTATTATCTCCGTATCCCGAGCTGGCTCTTCGACACTATAAAACAAGGGAAAAGAGAAAGGGAGTAAGCTTTAAGCTTAGTAAGTCTATATGTAAACAATAAACATCTTACCACAAACTTATCAATCAAAAGCATTACATACTAAGTAAAAACAATTCATATCCTCATAATCATGCTTACTCATTTCAAACCTTACCACATCCCAAATACATATCATAAACATTGCTCACATTTACTTGCACTTATACCCTGCACTTAGACAAGTTTCTCGATAAACCCTTTGGAATGATACAAGATTCCTGGTGGTTTTACACACAACCCACCATTTATAATTTACGACGTGGTATCGCACACAGCCCACCAATAATAACATGTCTACAATGGTATCGGACATAGCCCACCAATGATAATAAATACGATGGTATTGCACACAGCCCATCGTTAATAACAACAAGGTGGTATCGTGCACAGCCCACCAAAATTTACATATTTACGGATACTCATCCGTACCCATATTTCTATCTCGAAGATGCTTTTGAGAGTTTTCTCATTTTCCACTATTTTCAATAAATCTCAGCAATAATAAATTATATCCACACAATATATTAATAGGTAAAACATACGTAATAAGGATGTATTGTTTACACATAAACTTACCTCAATACAAAATATGTCAGTTTGCGGTTTAGTCCGAAACCTTGCCTTTTCCCCTGTCAAGGTTGATTCTATGTTCTTCTTGATCTATAAGGACATATTTACTCATTAAATAATCACATTAATCAAATTACTCCAAAATTCTTATTTTGGAAAAAATGACCATTTTGCCCCTTTACTTTTACAAAATTACGATTTTACCCTTAGGCTTGTAAAATGAAATGTGTTCATTTTTCCACACTCAAGTCTACCTGATTCATATTCCCTCATATAGCAACTCAAGATTTCAATTATTTCTCACATTTATCATCTATTTCATAACCTTTACAAAAAGGTCCTTTTTGGTGTTTTCATGGAAACACCTTTCACAAAAATTGTTTATTTCACAACCAAGACTCATTTTCTTCCATAAAAACTCAGCAAACAACATAAGCACTCTCATGTAAAATCCCTAAACTTTCAACCATTTTGCAAAATATTCCCCTCTTTAGTTAGCTTAAGCTTTAGGGGTTCAAAAGTACAAAAATTATCAAAAATAACCATCAAAAACACTTACTAGGAAGGAGGATAAGTTGCTGAAATTTCAAGCTCCCATAGCCCTTTCTTGAGTGTAAAAATCGGTAGAAGAAGAAAAGAAATCAAAAGATGATAGCCTTTTTTTATTTTTTCTTATTTTATTCATTTAGTTACCTAATGTCACCAAACGTTGACCAATTTTAATTCTCTTGTCCCCTTAGCCGGCCATCACCTTTAGGAAGGCCTAATTGCACATTAAGGACCTCCAATTTAAGGTCCTATAGCTATCTAACACCTCTAACTTGTATAAAACTTTCACACTTTATGCGATTTAGTCTTTTTTCACAATTTAGCATACAATCACTAAAATTAATGCACCAAAAATTTTATGCATTCATATAATCAAGCCATAACTCATAAAATAATATTAAAAATAATTTATACGACCTCGAATTAGTGGTTTCGAAACCACTATTCTGACTAGCCCCAAAATCGGGCTGTTACAAACAAACCATTCTAATACTCATTCACAAAACTAAGTACTTTCATCTTCAATTCTTTGATTCAATGCCAAAATAGTTTATAGACATATTTATACCATGTAACATCATAAAATTTGAGATTTTATGTTTTGCATTATACCATGCGTTAGGCTAGCTAAGAATGTTAGTTGTGTATGTTTTAGGACCCTAAGAAGGCTTGGGGTTGAGTTGGGCCTTAGTATATTTTTTGTGTTTAAGCACTTAAGGGGGAGAAGTCAAGTGGCATCAAGACTTAAAAGAATAAGAGTGTATTTTGCTAGCACAAGTGGAGCTAGTAGCATAGTGGTGTGGCGTTACATGAAGGGGCTTAAGGGGTGGAGTTCGAATCCCACCTATTTCAACTTTTGGGATTTAATTTTTATGCTCATCTTGTGCAAGATGGTAAATGTCGGCCAAGGCTCTAAGGAAGGAAATGAAGACTTTTTAAAGATGGAAAGAACACTAAGGAGAAAAGTACGGAGGAGATCAAGGGAAAAATAAGGAAAAGAGTAAAGGAAAGAGATAAGGGGCGAACATGTTGGCCGAATTTTTGGAAGAAGCTTGGGGAAAGAATTTTGGTCAACACTCATCTTTTTGGTAAAGGTGATACACAGTTCTGGTAGGGAGAAAAGGGGAGCCAAAATTCTTTTGGCCTTTTTGCAAGTTTGTGCATGATAGGCTTTCATTTTCTTTTTAACATTTTGGTGCTCTTTTTTTTCAATCTTTTCCCTTTGATTGCCAATTTTTTTAGGCACTTTGAGAAGTTTTTGTTCCATTTGAAACTTCTTTTCTTTTGACCATTTGATACTTCTTTTCTTACCAAAAAAACAGTGACCTTAAGGGATACTTTCTCTTCTTTTTCTCATCTTTTCATAGTTTGCTTTTCTTTTCTTTTCTTTCTCACCATTCTCCAATCTTCCTCTTTTTCATAAGTCAATAATACTTGAAGGCCGAACCTTCCTTGTCTTTTTCTCTCTAAATAGCCGAACCTTATAGCACTTTATCTCTTCTTCATTTTCTTTTGTGTTGGGCACTCTCTTCCTTGACCGAATTGGGTAAGTGATCTCTTTCTCTTCTTTTCATTGTCTTTTCTCCATGGTCGAATATGTACCCCTTATCATTGGACGGTTCTTTAAACCGAAACATCACTCTCTCCTACTCCCTCATATCGTGATCATCTCCATTTTGTAGTGTTCTTGTGGGTTGGCCGAATATCACAACCTTGCCGACTCATCTTTAGCTTTAAGTCGAATCAGTGGGAGTCAGATCTATCATCGTTAAGGTAAGGAGTTTCTTCATGATTCATTTTGATATCTCATTGCTTGGTTATTCCGTTAAAACGGATCGATGGTTATGTTTAATCATTTGTTCTAGGTACTAAATCACTCGTTTTTCTCTACTCGTTGGTCTTTCAGAAGTAGTGGTAAGCCGAAACCCTCTCCTTAGACTTTTTCTCATCGTAGTATTATTCTAACTGAGATTTTTCCAATGGAGGCAAGTGGTAGCGATACTAAAGGAAAATCGATAGGAGGGCAAAAAGGGAGTGGACTTGTAATCTCTACTCCCAAGTTTAAACGAAGGGCAGCACCGGCAATTCAGGATTTCCCACCAGGTTGTGGACTATCTTCTGGTGAGAGTAGGCAAATCGTGGTCGTTCACGATACTAAGGGTAAGCATTTTTAGATCGTTGATTTAGATTTGGATTAAGACACTATCTTTTGTTAGTTAATCGAGTGTTATGGTGATTTAGGTGCCGACGATCAAGAAGGTTTAGTTCTTACCGTAATCAGGTGTGTAATCCCACACCAAAATCCTGTAGATTCGTGATTCACTATCATGTTGGAAAATAGTTCATTGTTGCTTATAGATCTAATAACCGTAATATGGCATGAATCGAGTAATTTGCTTAATCAACACTATTTCTAAAGATTTGTCAAAATCGATATTAAATTGCTAAATTACCAAAATGCCTCTATGTGCCGATTTACAAAAATGCCCTTATGGGTCGATGTACGAAAATGCCCCTATGGGCCGATTTGCTAAGAATGCCTTAGTAGGCCAAATTATTAAATTGCTTTAATGGGCCGGTTCACCAAAATAATTCACTAGATTAATGGTGGTTATATATATATGTGTGTATGTGTGTGTGTGGATATTTTATTATGTATGTTGCATTTTTACATTTTGCATGGGATGGGAAAAATTGTATGGAGAGCAGTGTAGCCTGGTGGCATAGCCACAATTTGTTAATTATTGTGTTCAAATTTTGATTTCAGTGGCTTGACCACAAAAGTAATATATTATAGCAGCTTGACTGCAATTTTGGTGTGAGCGGCGGGGTAGGTTGACTCGATCCCCACAGGTGTGATTGGCTGGTCGGGGGTGTGATGGATGGATGGGTTGGGCTGCATACATTTCATATAAATATTGTTATGTAATTGGGCTTAGGCCCAAGATTATGCTATGCGGGTTCAGGCCTAGTGGATGACGGTAAGGGGATTATGCATTGAGTTCTTGTAACTCACCCCCTTCCTTTCTTTATCCTTGCAAGTAATGCTCAGTGATGAGGACTTGGGGCCATGGATGACTCGGTGGAAGCCATACTTTTGGAATGATATTTTCAAACTTTAGTAAATTTCTTTTCTGCTTTATTTCGTTACTTTTACTATTTTGGGTTTAAAGTTGTCATAAGGCCTCTGGGATTTTTCTTTTGTTTTATGTTCGACGTACTTATTACCTTCCATGAATTGTTTTGTAACATCCTGAAATTGGGCCTAGGAGAATTGGGCCCAATGGGCCTTAGGAGTAGTAGCGTTTAAAATTTTTAAGAACAACATTAATGCAAGTTAGACTTATGGGATAAGTGATTTTGGAAGGTTAGAGGGCTTCTATGAAGTCCCGGGATCAAATATTGGCTTTGGGGAAATTTTGGTTTTAGGTGAAAAAATCCTGGAAGTTGGCAGGTAGGCCTTAAGAATAAAATATGGAGAAAATGACACAAGTGGAGTGTGTGGTGTAGTGGCAAAGTGACGCCACTTAGGGGGAAAAGGGATGATGCCACGAGGAAGGAAGGAGGTTCAAGGTTCAAGTCTTGGCTCTTGCATTTTGGTTTTCTTTTTTGCATGGACCTTAGAATTGGGCTATAGATTTATATTTAGTTGCGCATGGTTTAAGACAGAAGAGGAGCTTGTGGCCAAGTGGTTAGCAGCATGGATTATGTTGCAAGGGAGCCTGGGTTCCAATCTCATGACAAGCAATGGAGCATTTATTTTGCGGATTGGACGGAAAGAGTTTCAGTTGAATTTATACTCTACTGACGAAGGGATCCCACATCGGAAAGACACAAAGAAGGAAGGCGAAGAGCTAGCTATATAAAGGGCATCCTAGGAGGAGATTTAACATACCTTGGTGGGCGTTTGGGCGCAGGAATGGTCGCGGCGCGGTTTAGCACCGGATTCCTATCAGGTGTGTGTACTCTCTCTACTCTAGTTGTAGAGCAGTAAATGCTGAAGTGCCGGTCACGGCAATAGTAGCCACACGAGCGAGCGAGCGCACGTGTGGGGCTTCGACGCAATAGTTGAGGCCATTAGTAGTATTATGCTGGGTTGAGGCTGCTTGGGCCACGACGGGCTGAAGTGGGCCCGTGGGCCCATATGAGTAAATTGTATGATGATATAGTATATAGTGAACTAGACTAGGTGGAACTTATATACGTGGCTAGATTTGTGCTAGGTGGGCCACACGAGTGTGTGGGCCCGAATGGGCCGAAATCAGGTCTTAGGCCCAATAGTCTGGTAACGACCAGAAATGGCAGTTGAGTCACTCGTGGTGACATTGGGCCTATGGAAAGGCCATTGCAGGTGCGAGATTACCGAAATACCCTTGGTGGGTAAATTACGAAAATACCCCTGGTAGGTAAAATTACGGTTATACCCCTAGAGATTGTTTAGCTTGATTATGTTGTAGTGGTTATTCTGATTATGATGGTATTTCGTTTCGTACATTATATTTGATATATGATTTGCATACATGTCATACTGCATACATGAATTATTATGTCATGACATGTTGCATGGGCTCGGGATATATTAAATGAAGGAAAGGGTGTACATTTATGTACGTGGATTGATGTTAGCCTTGAGCTACATCGTGGATTGATGTTGGCTTCGTGCGTCATCGTGGATTGATGATGACCTTGAGTCACATCGTGGATATTGTGATTTAATCGCGTGGATCAGTGGCTAGACCACTAAGTGGACTTTGAGCAGCATGACTGCCAAAGAGGTGTGTAGCGGATGGAGGGTCGATTTAGTAATCCCCTGGTGTGTGGTGGATAGATATACGGGGGTGTGTAGCGGTTGGATACTAGGTTGGGTTGGGTTAACATATTGCATCATTATGCGTGGTATGTGGTTTTATGTGGATTTGGGCCAAGCCCATTTGTGGAATCATGTGGATTAATTGCATTGCTCTCATTATGGATATGCCATGACATTGGGCTAATGTATCACTGTGGGCTTAGGCCCAGTTATCGTGGTAAGGGGAATTGCGCACTGAGTTTTCGTAAACTCACCCCTTCTTTTTATTAAATGTTTCAGGTAATTCCCAGCGATAGAGGATTGGGAGCCGTGGGGGACTCGAGGTGGCCATGCGTTACTATTTCTTCTGTAAACTACATTACCTTATTTTGAACTTATTATATTGGGATTCTGTTATGTAATAAGGTCTATGGTATTTTATTTGATTTTAGCTTTTAATTTGGTTACTGCTTATTATTTTAAATGTTTAATTCGGGATTTTCCTAAAATGTTAATAAACTGTTTCTTATTCAAAATTACTTAAACTCGATTTTTCACAACAAATATAAAGAATACGAACTTTTTAACGAACGCACAGTTTTTAGACATTCCTTTCATGTGACATGCCAGATCCGGTCGTAACGTCTAGGACGGATTTGGGGTGTTACAATTATGGTATCAGAGCCAGGTTTCAAAAACTCGGCTGTGGGTTTGGGTTCAAAAATGTTTCCAAGGGATGGTTTAGAAAATATATATATCTCTTTTCTGTAAGTATGGCACCCGAGTCTCCGGCACCAAATCCGTAAGTTTCCTTTTTACTATATTCTATTATATGCTGAATGATTGTATTTATTCTGCAATGTGTGGATGTGATGCTTGAATATAGGAATTGTATGTATGTGTGGAAAATATCTGTTTGCTTCGGTGTTAGATAGTTGGTTATGTGAAGGGTTCCAAGATTTAGTTAGAAAGTATATTAGTTTTATTAAGATCAGAGTGCGCAGTGTGAGTGTAGTGTTGTAGGTTAGAATGTGTGACTGTTCCTATAGTTGGAAATTTCGAGGATGAAATTTCTTTAAGGAGGGCAGATTTGTAACATCCTGAAATTGGGCCTAGGAGAATTGGGCCCAATGGGCTTGCGGAGTAGTAGCGTTTAAAATTTTTAAGAACGGCATTAATGCAAGTTAGACTTACGGATAAGTGCTTTTGGAAGGTTAGAGGGCTTCTATGAAGTCCCGGGATCAAATATTGGCTTTGGGGAAATTTTGGTTTTAGGTGAAAAAAACCCTGGAAGTTCGCAGGTAGGCCTTAAGAATAAAATATGGAGAAAATGACACAAGTGGAGTGTTTGGTGCAGTGGCAAAGTGACGCCACTTAGGGGGTAAGGGGATGACGCCACAAGGAAGGAAGGAGGTCGAAGGTTCAAGTCTTGGCTCTTGCATTTTGGTTTTCTTTTTTGCATGGACCTTAGAATTGGGCTATAGATTTATATTTAGTTGCGCATGGTTTAAGACACAAGAGGAGCTTGTGGCCAAGTGGTTAGCAGCGTGGATTATGTTGCAAGGGAGCCTGGGTTCGAATCTCATGACAAGCAATGGAGCATTTATTTTGCGGATTGGACGGTAAGAGTTTCAGTTGAATTTAAACTCTACCGACGAAGGGATCCCACATCGGAAAGACATAAAGAATGAAGGTGAAGAGCTAGTTATACAAAGGGCATCCTAGGAGGAGATTTAACATACCTTGGTGGGCCTTTGGGCACAGGAATGGCCGCGGCGCGGTTTAGCACCGGATTCCTATCAGGTGTGTGTACTCTCTCTACTCTAATTGTAGAGCGGCAAATGCCGAAGTACCAATCACGACAATAGTAGCCACACGAGCATGCGAACGCACGTGTAGCGCTTCGACGCGATAGTTGAGGCCATCAGTAGTATTCTGGTGGGTTGAGGTTGCTTGGGCCACGATGGGCCGAAGTGGGCCCGTGGGCCCATATGAGTAAATTGTATGATGATATAGTATATAGTGAACTAGACTAGGTGGAACTTATATACGTGGCTAGATTTATGCTAGGTGGGCGACACGAGTGTGTGGGCCCGGATGGGCCAAAATCGGGTCTTAGGCCCAATAGTCTGGTAACGACCGAAAATGGCAGTTGAGTCGCTCGTGGCGACATTGTACCTATGGAAAGGCCATTGCAGGTGCGAGATTACCGAAATACCCTTGGTGGGTAAATTACGAAAATACCCCTGGTAGGTAAAATTACGGTTATACCCTTAAAGATTGTTTAGCTTGATTATGATGTAGTTGTTATTCTGATTATGAAGGTAATTCGTTTCGTACGTTATATTTGATGTATGATTTGCATACATGCCATACTGCATACACGAATTATTATGTCATGACATGTTGGATGGGCTCGGGATATATTAAATGAAGGAAAGGGTGTACATTTATGTACGTGGATTGATGTTAGCCTTGAGCTACATCGTGGATTGATGTTGGCTTCGTGCGTCATCGTGGATTGATGATGACCTTGAGTCACATCGTGGATATTGTGATTTAATCAGGTGGATCAGTGGCTAGACCACTAAGTCGACTTTGAGCAGCATGACTGGCAAAGAGGTGTGTAGCGGATGGAGGGTCGATTTAGTAATCCCCTGGTGTGTGGTGGATGGATATACGGAGGTGTGTAGCGGTTGGATACTAGGTTGGGTTGGGTTAACATATTGCATCATTATGCGTGGTATGTGGTTTTATGTGGATTTGGGCCAAGCCCATTTGTGGAATCATGTGGATTAATTGCATTGCTCTCATTATGGATATGCCATGACATTGGGCTAATGTATTACTATGGGCTTAGGCCCAGTTATCGTGGTAAGGCGAATTGCACACTGAGTTTTTGTAAACTCACCCCCTCTTTTTATTAAATGTTTCAGGTAATTCCCAGCGATATTGGGAGCCGTGGGGGACTCGAGGTGGCCATTGGTTACTCTTTCTTCTGTAAACTACATTACCTTATTTTGAACTTATTATATTGGGATTCTATTATGTAATAAGGCCTATGGTATTTTATTTGATTTTAGCTTTTAATTTGGTTACTGCTTATTATTTTAAATGTTTAATTCAGGATTTTCCTAAAATGTTAATAAACCGTTTCTTATTCAAAATTACTTAAACTTGATTTTTAACAACAAATATAAAGAATACAAACTTTTTAACGAACTCACAGTTTTTAGACATTCCTTTCATGTGACATGCCAGATCCGGTCGTAATGTCTAGGCTGAGTTTGGGGTGTTACATGTTTTAAACGGGATTTTTTTTTTGAAACCATAAACAACGGTATTTCTTAAAAATTATCAACAAACGGATTTCATAACAAATATGCACAAATAATTAAACTTGGATTTTCCTTCGAATTATCAACAATATTTTCAAAAGTCACGGTTTTAAAGTGCACTAGTTCAAATTTCGATTTACCAATCAACCTCTTCAAATTTGTAGTATTTTATCAAATATCTATAAACCAAGCGTCAATTATTAGTAAGATCACAAGTACTTTCTTCATGTGACATGCCAGATCCGGTCATACCGCATGGGCGGGGTTTGGGGTGTTTCATTTTATGGTATCAGAGTCGGGTTGCAAAACTTGGCTGTGGTTTAGGTTCAAAAGCGTTTTCTAAAACTGCTTGAAATTCTATTTATAAATACATGTTTTTAGAGGAAGTATGGCACCACGAGTATCTGGCACCAAGTTAGTAAGTTTTTGTTTTCATTTTTATGATTATTGTGGTATGACTGTGGTAAAAAAACTCCACAAAATAGAAACACTCTAGAACTTTTAGCTTTAGGAAGCTGAAACTATAGAGATTGAGACTTTAGGATGCGTTTTGCGAAAACAACTTTACTTCCTATACACCATAAAACATTGTTTAATAAACATTGAATAGCATACTGATTCATAAGACTCTTAGTCAGATTAAATCGACTTAGCAAACATGAGCGCTAGAGGACGTGGACGCGGTAGACGTGGACGTGGTAGAGGCCGAGGTGCTAGAGTTGTATCTGAGGCATCGGGACATATGCCGAAAATAGACGCACCTACGTCGCTAGTGACTAAAGCTGGGTCACATGATCAAATGAGAGAGGACGACGCTCTATCCCAAGCGATGTTACGGGTACTGGAAAAGGTTGTTTGGGCTAGAACTGGGTCGGCAGCTTGTGGGTCGATATCCGAGTGACTTAGATCAAATGGGGCTGAAGTTTTTAGGGGCATTTCGGGTGTAGCCCCTAGTGTAGCGGAGTACTAGCTTGAGGCAGTGGAGCGGATTATGGATGATCTGGATTGTACAATTGAGCAAAAACTGAAAGGGTTGTGTCATTGCTAAGAGACGAGGCGTATCAGTGGTGGCTCATTGTTTGGGAAGGCACTCAGGCTGATCGTATTACCTGGGATTTCTTTAAGACAGCATTCTAGGGAAAATATGTCGGGGCTAGCTATGTGGATGCTCGAAGAAAGGAATTCCTGAATCTAGTCCAATGAGGTAGATTTGTAGCAGTATACGAGGCGAAGTTTCTGCGTCTGAGCCGGTATGCCCAGGGTATAGTACCGACTGATTATGAACGTTGTGTGCGTTTTGAGGATGGATTGCGTGATGAGTTACGAGTACTGATAGCCCCACAGAAGGAGAGGAATTTTTCTACACTTGTGGAAAAAGCTAAGATTGCTGAAGAAGTAAAACACTTGGAACGGCAAAATTGAGACAAGGATAGGGGCAGGAACAAGAGAGACTCTGGGTATTTAGGTCTTGCTAGAGGATTTTAGAAAAGGCCCAGGAATGATGGGCCAGTTCGAGCAGGTGCTCCAGCTGCTACCAATCAGTTGCAGCCTTGCGTGGATTGTGGGAAACTTCACTCGGGTGAATGCTGGAAGAGAACTGGTGGTTGTTTCAGATATGGACCAAGGACCATTGGTATAGGGATTGCCCTCAAGAGCCTGCTCAGACTCAGGTAGTTCGTAACAGATTTACTCAGCCATTAGGGGGCGCTAAGCAGCTGTTGAGAGGCCGTGGGCCAGGTCGAGGTCGTATGGCGTAGGATGAGGTCAGGGTACACCGAGTAGGGGTACTGGTAATAGGGGTAACACAGAGGCTAGACAACCATGATTGGTCTATGCGGTCAGACGTCGAGAGGATGGTGATGCACCGAACGTCATAATCGGTACATTCTTCATATTTGATGTACCTTTTACCGCTTTGATAGACATTGGATCCACCCATTCGTATGTTGCATGTGATGTGTCTGGAACTTTGAATATTAGATCTGAGATTACTGCTAGAGAAACAACTGTGATTAGCCATTTAGGACAGTCAGTGGTAGTAAATAAGTTGTTTAGGGATGTGCCCTTAGAAGTTCAGAGGGAAGTATTTCTGGCGGATTTGATGGAACTGCCATTCGGTGAGTTCGATCTTATTTTGGGCATGGACTGGCTGGTTAAACACCGTGCGAACTTGGATTGTGCTGCAAAGCAGGTGGTACTAAGACCTTCAGAGGATAAGGAAGTGATGATGATAGGTGAAAGAAGAAATTATTTGTCTAATGTGGTATCTGCTTTAAAGGCAGAAAAGTTTGTACAAAAGGGTATGGTGCGTTCTTAGCCTTTATCAGTGCTTTGGATGCCAAAGAGTTGTTGGTAGAGGTGAAAGAGTTTTCAGACGTCTTTCTCGAGGAGCTTCCGGGGTTGCCTCGGGATCGGGAGGTGGAATTTGGTATTGAGCTGTTGCCAAGAACAGCTCCGGTGTCCATTGCCCCTTACAGAATGGCACCGAAGGAGCTTTTGGAACTTAAAGCTCAAATTCAGGAGTTGTTGGATCGTGGATTCATTCAACCAAGTGTGTCACCGTGGGGAGCGCCTGTTTTGTTCATTAAGAAAAAGGATGGGTCGATGCGTATGTGCATCGATTATAGACAATTGAATAAGTTGACGATCAAGAATAAGTACCCATTATCGAGGACCAATGCTCTGTTCGATCAGCTGTGAGGAGCTTCGGTTTTCTCAAAGATAGACTTGAGATCGGGGTATCACCAGTTAAAAGTCAAGGAGGCGGATATTCACAAGACTGCGTTTCGAACTCGTTATGGGCATTACGAGTTCTTGGTGATGCTGTTTAGGTTGACAAATGCACCAGCTGCATTTATGGATATGATGAACCAAGTCTTCCGAGCCTATCTAGACTGGTTTGTGGTTGAGTTCATAGATGACATCTTGGTGTACTCAAAGACTGAAGAGGAGCATGATTCGTATCTACGGGTAGTATTGCAGATATTAAGGGAGAAGAAACTGTATGCCAAATTCAATAAGTGTGAATTTTGGCTGAGGGAAGTGACCTTTTTGGGGCATGTTGTGTCTGCCGAGGGAATTAGAGTTGATCCCCGGTAGGTCGAGGCTGGATTGGATTGGAAGCCACCGAAGTTATTTGCAGAAATCTGAAGTTTTCTAGGATTGGCTGGGTATTACAGGCGATTCGTTGAGGGGTTTTTGTTGATTGTTGCACCCATAACTAAGCTGCTGCATAAGGGAATATCGTTTGTATGGTCAGATAAGTAGCAAGAGAGCTTTGAGAAAATGAAGAAGATTCTGACAGAAGTGCCAGTATTGATTCAACCTGAGGCTGGTAAGGAGTTTATTGTTTATTGTGATGCGTCACACACGGGCTTGGGATGTGTGTTGATGCAAGGGGGAAAGGGGTGGCTTATGCATCTCGTCAATTAAGGCCGCATGAGATAAACTACCCCACAATTGTAACACCCCTAACCCGTATCCGTCGCCGGATTGGGGTTGAGAGGCATTACTACACTAAACTAAATTACGAAACAGACTTCAAATTGGATTCAAGTACCAGCAATGCAATCATTTTACTACCCGTATTTAATGCACAAAAATGTTTGACTCACATAACTTAAACATTCACGATATATTTAAACCATATCTTAACTTATGCCAGATTATCGCATATATCGAGTATCAACCAAAATTTAAATAACATAAACTAAGTTTTATTTATAATACTATAATACCTGCATGTATTAAATCAAGTGAGCCATTTTACTAAAACCCATAAAAACAAAATGTATATTTATTTTATTTCAAAAGATACATTCGAACCAAGCATACTATATTTATTGGTCAGGTACAAATGAAATTCCAGCCCAATTATAACACCCAAAAACATCTTCTACTTACTACTATATATGGCCGAATATATACTATTGAGATTGATCCTTTTCTTTTTATTATTATAAACTTTATATTACCCACTTAAGCAAAACATGCATGTTTAATATGATAAATATTACTCCACTAAACATATTACACATAGGTGCCATGATCAACCTATATATATATGTGTATATATATATAGATGCGATATACACCTAGAATAAAACCGAATATGCCCAGACAAAATTTCTAATACCCTTGCATCATAATAATATACTCATAAGCATTACTAAATTATCAAGCCATGTATCTTTACACAAATAAACATCAAACTTAAGCCATATTCGTATGGCTATAATACATATAATAGTAAAGTTTCCATTCAAACACGATCATTTTCAAATCCCTCCTATACATGCCTTTATCTAAATTAACACAACTAAAAGAGTACCAAAATAGTTGATAGTGTGGGCGACTTTCTTGACGATCCCTCTCGAGCCCGTAGCATAACCAAATCTATAAAACAGAGGAGAACATTTTACACAATTTAGCTTACTAGCATAGTAAGTCCTAAGCTCAAGATAATATAATATTTAAACATTAAAACAATTAAAACATTCGACTTATAACATTTTACATAAACATTTAAGTATATTTATGTATACAAGGCCGAATACTCATAGTTCATTAACCTAAGTAATTGTACTTCATTTCCTTCAACCTACATCTCCTTGAAACTCAGATAAGTATATTACAAACATCACATCCTCCAATTCGTATAAGTATAGCATTCATATCAACCATGTTATCGCACTAAAATCTCCTTTATTCTTAGCATTTCTACTTGAAGGCCGAATTTCCATAATAGTACATTCAAATTCGAATTCAATCATATAATACTCATACACATCAATCTTAGCCTCAAACATATATAACACCATTCCCATAATATTAACTTGACTCAAGTAATATAAAACATAACATACCTTACGTGTTTACCTGAGCCGTTAACTAGATACATTAGTTATGATTTGCCTTAAATAATATTCGGTTTATCCTTGATAAAACACATCACCGGCATCAAGCCTGCTAGGCGATAAAGCCCGATAAGTATCACCGACACGAGGCCTGCTAGGCTCAGAGCCCGAAAGTAATCACTGGCACTAGGCCTGCTAGGCTCAGAGCCCGAAAGTAATCACTGGCACTAGGCCTGCTAGGCTTAAAGCCCGAAATGTCAACACATTTAACATTATTTTCACTTATTGAACAGAACTCACTTAATCACCTTGCATTAAGCTAATAAATTCAATTCAATACTATACATTCACATTCGGCTATATCATGTATTTATACTCTAAATTTCCACAATTCATTATTCACTAAGTTCATAATTAATTTATTAACATTAGTATGCTTAGAGACTTACCTTGGAAGTCGATAGATTCAAAATTTCCGGCTATTCGTTTAGTTTAGCTTTTCCTCGCTCCAAATTCTTTTCCTTTTGTTCTGGATCTAATTCGGTTCAAATTAAACCAATTAAACCACATTTTCATTCAATTAAAAGCAAAATCATATAAATATACAATTTGCCGTTTAACCCCCAACATTTATAATATTTATAAAATAATCCTTAAAATTCAAAACACGAAATATCAAGAATTTAATTTCCCCTTTTCAAAGGTTGAATGTTCCCCATCTCCATACAAGTCTCTATGAATTAATTTTTATAATTTAACATGCTTAAGTTCATGAAGGCCGAATATACAAGCTTAATTTCTTTTTCTCTTATGACTGAATTGGCTAACTCAATGTACACATGCATATCCATCAATACATGACCAAACAACAAGCTAAATAACCACTATTTATATTCATCCCATTATAGCCGAATAATAAGAACATCCCTATGCTCAAATCCAAAATAAATTCTATAACTCTCATACAATTTAAGCCACAAGTCTTCAATTCATCTAAGTCTCTTAAGCAATTCATGTTGATTTTGAATCAATACTAAACATTTTTCAAATCAAATACAACTCAAGAGTGCTCATGCTTGGCCGAATATTAACATGCTTAACCCCAAAATTTTAACATGATTTTATTAGCATTCAAAGCAACCAAATCCAATATGTAAAGATTTACTAAACCCAAGCTAAAATACTCACCTTACTACTACATGCAAGGCCAAAAAATGGAGGTTTCAAGTTTTCTTCTTTTCTTTGAAATAGAATCGGTGAAGAAGATGGGGGAAAAGAGAGAGAATAGAATTAAAGATACTTATTTTTGTTTAAACAATTAGCACATATTATAGCATGCTTATAATATAATAATACTTTAGTTATAATATACTAGGACAATATAATATTCATAGCATGCTTACCGTCCACTATATTTAAAAAAGTGGGGAATTTGACATGCAAGTCCTCACATGCAAGAAAAAAATTCAATTAACCCCTCTATTTAATAAAGGCTACTTTTACTACTTTAACAGTTTGATCATTCCTCTTAATTAAGCACACCAAAGCAATTAATTTAAAAATTTTTCAACACATACCCATTCATAATTTATTTCACATAAAATAAAATATTATTAGGAAATTTTTCGATTCGGATCCGTGGTCCCGAAACCACCGTTCCGATTAAGGTCAAAATTGGTCTGTTACAACTCTCCCCCCTTCAGGATTTTCGTCCTCGAAAATCTTACCGTTAAATAATTTCGGGTATTGCTGCCTTATTGAATCCTCGGGTTCCCATGTAGCCTCTTCAGCTCCGTGTCTATTCCATAATATTTTTACTAGTGGGATCTTCTTATTTCTCAACTCTTTTGTTTCCCGAGCTAAGATACGGATCGGTTCTTCATCATATGTTAAATCAGATCGGATTTCAATCTCTGACGGTGTGATCACATGAGATGGATCTGATCTGTACTTACGAAGCATCGAAACGTGAAATACATTGTGTATCTTTTCTAACTCAGAGGGCAATTTCAATCTATAAGCAACAGGCCCAATACGTTCGATGATTTCATACGGTCCGATAAATCTCGGACTCAACTTGCCTTTCCGACCAAATCGGAGTACTTTCTTCCACGGGGAAACTTTTAAGAATACACGATCTCCGACCTGAAATTCAATGTCCTTACGTTTCAAATCGGCATAGGACTTTTGACGATCCGAAGCAGCTTTCAAATTACCTCTAGTAATAGCTACCTTCTGTTCTATTTCTTTAATCAAATCAACCCCGTGTATCTTATTTTCACTGAGTTCAGTCCAATATAACGGTCTGCGACATTTTCGCCCGTATAAAGCTTCATAAGGCGCCATTTTGATACTAGATTGAAAGCTATTATTGTAAGCAAATTCAATCAAAGGTAGATACCGTTCCCACGTACCTTCAAACTCGAGAACGCAACATCTCAACATGTCCTCCAATATCAAAATAATTCGCTCAGACTGACCGTCTGTTTGCGGATGAAAGGCTATACTAAAATGAAGTTTAGTACCTAAAGTATCTTGCAATTTCTTCCAAAACCACGATGTGAATCTCGGATCTCTGTCTGAAATAATGGAACTCGGTACACCATGCAACCTTACAATCTGCGATACATACAATTCAGCAAGTTTATCAAGCGAATAGTCTGTACGTACTGGTATAAAATGAGCTGATTTAGTCAGTCTATCAATGATAACCCATATGGCATCTTTCTTACTCGGTGTCATAGGAAGACCGGATACAAAATCCATTGTAACCCTATCCCATTTCCAATCAGGTATCATAATTGGCTGAAGTAGTCCGGATGGTACCTGATGCTCAGCTTTTACTTGCTGACAAATTAAGCACTTGGAAACAAATTCAGATATATCCCGTTTCATGCCAGGCCACCAATAGAACTGTTTCAAGTCGTTATACATTTCGTGCTACCCGGATGTATCGATAGTCGACCACTATGGGCCTCACTCAAAATCATCTGTATCAAATCTGAGTTCTTCGGAACACACATTCGGCTTTTAAAATTCAAACAATCATTAGCATTGATCTGAAAATCTGATTCTGCACCTTTTTCACACTGAATTCGACTAGCAATCAAATCTTTATCAACTTTCTGTGCATCACAAATTTGTTGAGTAAACATTGGTCTTGCTTGTAACTCGGCTATGATCGAACCATCACCAGACATAGTTATCTGTGCGTCATTGCATGAAGAGCAAACAATGATTTTCGACTTAACGCATCGGCAACAACGTTAGCTTTTCCCGGATGGTAGTCAATCACCAATTCATAGTCTTTCAGCAATTCTAACCATCTGCGTTGTCTCAAATTTAGATCTTTCTGAGTCATCAAATACTTTAGACTTTTATGATCCGAATAAATATGACATTTCTCGCTGAATAAATAGTGACGCCAAATTTTCAATGCGAAAACAATGGCTGCTAATTCCAGATCGTGAGTCAGATAATTTCTCTCATGCGGCTTCAATTGTCTCGAAGCATAGGCTATAACCTTGCCTTCCTGCATTAACACGCAACCCAACCTATTCAAAGAAGCATCACTAAAAACAATAAATTCTCTACCCGATTCAGGCTGAGCTAACACTGGAGCTTCGGTCAGAAAGGCTTTCAACTGCTCAAAACTTTTCTGACACCTTTCCGACCACTCAAACTTGACATTTTTCTGTAGTAGTTTCGTCAAAGGTGCAGCTATTACAGAAAAACCTTTTACAAATCGTCTGTAATATCCCGCAAGGCCTAGAAAACTTCAGACCTCGGAAATATTCTTTGGTGGTTTCCAATCGAGTATAGCTGCTATTTTGTTTGGATCCACCCGAATACCTGATGCTGAAACAACATGACCCAAGAAGCTAACTTCATTCATCCAGAATTCACACTTACTAAACTTCGCATACAGTTGTTGATCTCTCAAAGTTTGTAACACTAATCTCAAATGCTCAGCATGTTCGTTTTCATTTTTGGAGTAGATCAGTATATCGTCAATAAACACTACTACAAACCGATCCTAAAACTGTCTGAAGACTCGATTCATTAGATCCATAAAAACAGCATGTGCATTAGTGAGTCCAAAAGGCATAACCAGAAACTCAAAATGTCCGTACCTCGTTCGGAATGCAGTCTTTGGCACATCTGTATCTCTGACTCGCAACTGATAATAGCCCGATCTCAAATCTATCTTCGAAAATACTGAAGCCACCTTCAAGAAATCATCAATCCGAGGTAACGGGTACTTATTCTTTATAGTTACCTTATTTAGTTGCCGATAGTCGATACACATTCTCATAGTCCCATCTTTCTTTTTCACAAATAAAACCGGTGCACCCCAAGGAGAGAAACTCGGTCGTGCAAAGCCCCTATCTGTCAACTCTTGCAACTGTGCTTTCAACTCTTTTAACTCAGTAGGTGCCATCCGATACGGAGCTATCGAAATCGGAGTCGTCCCCGGTACTAATTCAATGCCAAACTCAATCTCTCGTACTGGTGGTAAACCCGGTAGTTCTTCAGGAAACACATCTTGGTATTCACATACAACCAATACAGATTCAATTTGTTTCTCGGGCAATTTATTATCCAGTACATAAGCCAAATAAGCTTCGCACCCTTTTCTCACATACTCCCGAGCTAACATCGAAGATATTACTGTAGGAAACCCATTTACATCACAGGATTTAATTCTGATGGTCTCACCGTTTTGACATCTCAAATCAATAAGCTTTCTTTTACAATCCACTACTGCCTCATGTGAAGTTAACCAGTCCATACCCAAAATTATATCAAATTCATCAAAGGGCAATAACATTAAATCAGCTGGGAAGCAATAATCCCGAATCATCAACGGGCAACCCCTACACACTTTATTAACAAGCACACATCTACCCAAAGGGTTGGACACACGAATCACAAACTCGGTAGACTCAACTAGCAGAGTCTTACCGAATACTAAAGTTTCACACACATATGAATGAGTTGAACCAGGATCAATTAGTGCAATCACAGTGGTATCATAAAGGGTGAAAGTACCGGTAATGACATCGGGGGAGGAAGCATCCTCTCTGGCTCGTGCAGCATAAGCTCTAGCTGGAGCCCTAGCCTCAGATCGAACTGTAATGTTCTTCGTTCCTTTCTGACTACCACCTACATTGCCTGAATGTCTGGGTGGTCTGCCTCGCACTGACGTGTTGCTCGGCTTAATGTTCTGAACTGTACTCTTCTCAGCTAACATCAGACATTCTCTAATAAAATGATCTGACGATCCATATTTAAAGCAAGATCAATCATGAAATCTACAACTTCCAGAATGCCATTTCCCACAGTGCTTGCATTCAATTCGAGTCTGTGGAATGTTACCAACACTGGCCATCGAGGTAGCTCGGGAGCCCACGGGAGGTCGATCACGTCTAGGTAAATCTGAAGTAGCTTTATGTCGACTGTGGTCATCTCTGAACTTCTTGGATGTGGGATGGAAGGTCTTACCCGAAGATCTTTTTTGAATGTCTCTAGCTTCTATCTCAGCCTTTCTTTTCTCTTTCCCGAGCTCTTCAGCTTTACAAGCTCGCTCAACTAGTGTCACAAACTCTTGAATTTCAAGAATGCCAACAAACATCTTTATATCTTCATTCAGGCCATCTTCAAATCTTTTGCACATAATAGCTTCAGTAGAAACACACTCTCTAGCATATCTGCTGAGCCTGACAAATTTTCGTTCATATTCCGTCACGGTCATTCGCCCCTGTTTCAGCTCAAGGAACTCCTTTCGTTTTTGATCAACGAATCTTTGACTGATATATTTCTTGCGGAATTCATTCTGGAAGAAATCCATGTCACTTTTTCTTTCGGAACTACTGATACTAGTGTATTCCACCAGTGATATGCAGTGTCCCGTAGTAAAGATATAGCACACTTCAGACATTCATCTGGAGTACAAGATAGCTCATCAAGTACCCGAATAGTGTTATCAAGCCACATTTCAGCTCGCTCTGCGTCGTCATCATCATTGGCTTTAAATTCTTCGGCCCCAAATTTTCGGATTTTGTCAACTGGAGGCCTACTAGATCTCATCGGATCTATCATCGGGGGTTCTGATGGAATCGGAGTTGGATTATTCGGGGGTAGAGGTTGGAATACAGCCGGGTTAGTCTGAATAAACTGGGTAAACCACTCGTTCATCATCTGATAGAAGGCTTGTTTAGTTTCCCCCTCATGGCTACCCGAAACGGGTCGAGAGTCTACTGGCACTGATCCATGTGCACGGTCAGGCGCTACACTCTCTACATCATCCGCTACGGCTCTTTCAGGGTCAGTGTCCATTTACTATATAAAAAATAGTTCAGACTATCAGAAGTCACCACACTATCAATATATGATAAAAGGCATGTATAGCTAGACTCACCCGCACTACGGTAGTCCTAGAATTGACTAAACCTGAGGCTCTGATACCAATTAAATGTAACACCCCTAACCCGTATCCATCGCCGGATTGGGGTTGATAGGCATTACTACACTAAACTAAATTACGAAACAGACTTCAAATTGGATTCACGTACCAGCAATGCAATCATTTTACTACTCGTATTTAATGCACACAAATGTTTGACTCACATAACTTAAACATTCACGATATATGCATATATATATATATATATTTATATTTAAACCATATCTTAACTTATGCCAGATTATCACATATATCGAGTATCAACCAAAATTCAGATAACATAAACTAAGTTTTATTTATAATACTATAATACCTGCATGTATTAAATCAAGTGAGCCATTTTACTAAAACCCATAAAAACAAAATGTATATTTATTTTATTTCAAAAGATACATTCGAACCAAGCATACTATATTTATTGGTCAGGTACAAATGAAATTCCAACCCAATTATAACACCCAAAAACATCTTCTACTTACTACTATATATGGCCGAATATATACTATTGAGATTGATCCTTTTCTTTTTATTATTATAAACTTTATATTTCCCACTTAAGCAAAACTTGCATGTTTAATATGATAAATATTACTCCACTAAACATATTACACATAGGTGCCATGATCAACCTATATATATATGTATATATATATATAGATGCGATATACACCTAGATTAAAACCGAATATGCCCAGGCAAAATTTCTAATACCCTTGCATCATAATAATATACTCATAAGCATTACTAAATTATCAAGCCATGTATCTTCACACAAATAAACATCAAACTTAAGCCATATTCGTATGGCTATAATACATATAATAGTAAAGTTTCCATTCAAACACGATCATTTTCAAATCCCTCCTATACATGCCTTTATCCAAATTAACACAACTAAAAGAGTACCAAAATAGTTGATAGTGTGGACGACTTTCTTGACAATCCCTCTCGAGCCCGTAGCGTAACCAAAATCTATAAAACAGAGGAGAACATTTCACACAATTTAGCTTACTAGCTTAGTAAGTCCTAAGCTCAAGATAATATAGTATTTAAACATTTAAACAATTAAAACATTCGACTTATAACATTTTACATAAACATTTAAGTATATTTATTTATACAAGGCCGAATACTCATAGTTCATTAACCTAAGTAATTGTACTTCATTTCCTTCAACCTACATCTCCTTGAAACTCAGATAAGTATATTACAAACATCACATCCTCCAATTCGTATAAGTATAGCATTCATATCAACCATGTTATCGCATTAAAATCTCCTTTATTCTTAGCATTTCTACTTGAAGGCCGAATTTCCATAATAGTACATTCAAATTCGAATTCAATCATATAATACCCATACACATCAATCTTAGCCTCAAACATATATAACACCATTCCCATAATATTAACTTGACTCAAGTAATATAAAACATAACATACCTTACGTGTTTACCTGAGCCGTTAACTAGATACATTAGTTATGATTTGCCTTAAATAATATTCGGTTTATCCTTGATAAAACACATCACCGGCATCAAGCCTTCTAGGCGATAAAGCCCGATAAGTATCACCGGCACGAGGCCTGCTAGGCTCAGAGCCCGAAAGTAATCACTGGCACTAGGCCTGCTAGGCTCAGAGCCCGAAAGTAATCACTGGCACTAGGCCTGCTAGGCTTAAAGCCCGAAATGTCAACACATTTAACATTATTTTCACTTATTGAACAGAACTTACTTAATCACCTTGCATTAAGCAAATAAATTCAATTCAATACTATACATTCACATTCGGCTATATCATGTATTTATACTCTAAATTTCCACAATTCATTATTCACTAAGTTCATAATTAATTTATTAACATTAGTATGCTTAGAGACATACCTTAGAAGTCGATAGACTCGAAATTTCCGGCTATTCGTTTAGTTTAGCTTTTCCTCGCTCCAAATTCTTTTCCTTTTGTTCTGGATCTAATTCGGTTCAAATTAAACCAATTCAACCACATTTTCATTCAATTAAAAGCAAAATCATATAAATATACAATTTGCCGATTAACCCCCCAACATTTATAATATTTATAAAATAATCCTTAAAATTCAAAACACGAAATATCAAGAATTTAATTTCCCCTTTTCAAAGGTTGAATGTTCCCCACCTCCATACAAGCCTCTATGAATTAATTTTTATAATTTAACATGCTTAAGTTCATGAAGGCCGAATATACAAGCTTAATTTCTTCTTCTCTTATGACCGAATTGGCTAACTCAATGTACACATGCATATCCATCAATACATGACCAAACAACAAGCTAAATAACCACTATTTATATTCATCCCATTCTAGGCGAATAATAATAACATCCCTATGCTCAAATCCAAAATAAATTCTATAACTCTCATACAATTTAAGCCATAAGTCTTCAATTCATCTAAGTCTCTTAAGCAATTCATGTTGTTTTTGAATCAATACTAAACATTTTTCAAATCAAATACAACTCAAGAGTGCTCATGCTTGGCCGAATATTAACATGCTTAACCCCAAAATTTTAACATGATTTTATTAGCATTCAAAGCAACCAAATCCAATATGTAAAGATTTACTAAACCCAAGCTAAAATACTCACCTTACTACTACATGCAAGGCCGAAAAATGGAGGTTTCAAGTTTTCATCTTTTCTTTGAAATAGAATCGGTGAAGAAGATGGGGGAAAAGGAGAGAGAATAGAATTAAAGATACTGATTTTTGTTTAAACATTTAGCACATATTATAGCATGCTTATAATATAATAATACTTTAGTTATAATATACTAAGACAATATAATATTCATAGCATGCTTACCGTCCACTATATTTAAAAAGTGGGGAATTTGACATGCAAGTCCTCACATGCAAGAAAAAATTCAATTAACCCCTCTATTTAATAAAGGCTACTTTTACTACTTTAACAGTTTGATCATTCCTCTTAATTAAGCACACCAAAGCAATTAATTTAAAAAATTTTCAACACATACCCATTCATAATTTATTTCACATAAAATAAAATATTATTAGGAAATTTTTCGATTCGGATCCGTGGTCCCGAAACCACCGTTCCGATTAAGGTCAAAATTGGTCTGTTACACACATGATTTGGAATTTAGCTGCAGTGGTGTTTGCTCTAAAGATATGGAGACACTATCTGTACGGGGAGAAGTCGATTATCTACGCGAACCATAAGAGTCTGAAGTACCTCCTTACCTAAAAGGAGTTGAATTTAAGACAGTGGAGGTGGATAGAATTGTTGAAAGATTATGACTGCTCAATCGAGTATCACCCAGGTAAAGCTAACGTAGTGGCAGATGCATTGAGTCGTAAGGTGATATCAGATTTGAGAGCGATGTTCGCTCATCTCAGCCTTTATGAGGATGGTAGCTTGTTAGCTGAACTTCAAGTGAAGCCTGCGTGGGTAAGTCAGATTAAGGAAAAGCAGTTGTTAGATGAAAGGTTGGGTTCTCGGCTTCAGCAAGTGGAAGGTGGTGAGATAGGGGATTTTGGATTAAATAGTGATGGAGTATTGTGTTTCCGTAGAAGAGTTTGTATGCCCAGGGATTCGGAATTGAGACAAATGATTCTGCGTGAGGCGCATAGTAGCCTATATGCTATGCACCCTGGAGGAAATAAGATGTACCGAGACCTCCGTGTGCTGTATTGGTGGCCGAGTTTGAAGCGGGAAGTTACTGATTTCGTGAGCAAGTGGTTGACATGTCAGCAAGTGAAGGCTGAACATCAACTGCCTTCAGGGTTGCTACAACTGGTGAAAATTCCATTATGGAAATGGGAAAGGATAACGATGGATTTTGTTAGTGGGTTAGCTTTAACGCCTACTAAGAAAGATACAGTATGGGTGATAGTGGATCGGTTAACAAAGTCTGCTCATTTCCTACCTGTATCTACGGGTTATACGTTGCAGAAGTTGGCCAAGTTGTATATAGCAGAAGTCATGAGGTTGCATGGGGTACCAGTGTCTATTATATCGGACAAGGATCCTAGGTTTACATTACGGTTCTGGAAGGTTTTACATAAAGCTTTGGGTACAAGAATAAATTTTAGCACGACGTTTCATCCGCAATCAGATTGTAACATCCTCACTTTTTGGACCTATGCGTTTAATGGGTGAACATGTGTAATGAGTTAATTTAAGTGTTAGGGGTCCAAATTGGGCTCAGGCTTAGGTAGAGGCCTTGGTTAAAATTATCTGTTTGGGCATTATAGGGTTTAAAAGGTAGTATCTGTGTTTAAAACATCAAAATGGGCTTGTGGCCCAGTGGTCAATGGCGCCACTTAGGGAGCAAGGAGGTGACGCCACACAAGGGAATAAGGGGCCCAAATTTAAGTTTCATGGAGCCCAATTCTTTTAGTTTAAGTTATCTAATTTTCGGCATTTGGGTTAGGTGGAGTGGATGGCAACAAGGCTAAAAAATAGGAGGATTTATATGAATAAGATAATGTAGATATTATAGTTGATAATATGGAAGATAAAAGGAGAAAAGATAGGAGCTATCTACAAGGCTAGGAGTTAGCTGAAATTTCTATAAATAGGAAGGGTTCTCTTCTTTATTTTGTGACAATTAGGGTTTCCACATTTTCTTTCTCTTCTTTCTTCTAAAAGCCGAAAACCCCATTATTCTTTTCTCTTCTTTCTCCTAAAAGCCGAAAACTCCATTATTCTCTTCTTTCTTCTAAAAGCCAAAAATTCCATTATTCTCTTCTTTCTTCTAAAAGCCGAAAACTCCATTATTCTCTTCTTTCTTCTAAAAGCCGAAAACTCCATTACTCTCTTCTTTCTTCTAAACGTCGAAAACTCCATTATTTTCTTCTTTCTTCTAAAAGCCGAAAACTTCATTATTCTCTTCTTTCTTCTAAAAGCTGAAAACTCCATCATTCTTTTCTTTCTTCTAAAAGCTGAAAACTCCATTATTCTCTTCTCTTCTTTCTTCTAAAAGCCGAATCTCTATAGATTTCTTCGAATCATCTTCTCTTCCTGATTTTCACAAAAAGCCGGAATCCTCTGGGAGTAGCCGAATCTTCTCTAGTAAGTAGATCTCTTAGATCTAAAAGCCGGAAGCACTAGTCCCTGAATCTCATATCTCTTTTCGGGATTTCAAGGCAGATAGCGATGGTGTGGCTACGGATAGCGTCGACTTAGAAGGTCTCGTTATAATGGTAATCAGGTGTGTAGATCCTTATCACATAAGTTTTATTTTGTATTATATCTGTTAGGGGCTGAAAAGCTGGAAAAAGGGGTTGTATGAACAGTCGTGTGTAGATCTCTAACACACTAATAATCTGTATGAATATATGTATGTTTATGTTAGGGGCTGAAAAGCCGGAAAATGAGGCTGTATGAACAGTCGTGTGTAGATCTCTATCAATACTCAGGGGTCACATCCAACTCATCCATAATTCGTTCCGTTGCCTCCAACCAATACTCAGCTGTACTGGGTGCCACACCAGATACACCACGGAAAACCTCAGCTCCATTGGCTCGGAGTCGCTCGGGTACAGATTTCTGAGCTCCCATATTTCCACCTGCTCCAGCCACCATCTCCAGAACTCGCAGCACAGCCTGCGACACAGCATCATCCCCCGTCTGATCTTGCTGCTCAACATCAACAGCTGGTGGTGGTGGTGGATGTGGTACCTCATTCTCAGATACTTGACCCGATCTAACGGGTTCCGACACAGTCATTCTGCCTCTACCGTGTCCTCGCACATTACGACCACGTCCCCTAGAGCTCATTTCTACGATTGCACTTTAATCTGAATAAGAAAGTTTTATGAATTAGCCTTTATTCCACTGATTATCCGCGAAGAAATTTTATGTAAAGAGTTTAGTAGTAGTTCTTTCGAGCGATTAAAGTTTCAAGTTTTCTATCCTAATTCACAGAAAACACATCCATTCCGTAGTATCTCCCATACACATTCACTCTTTGAACATTTTTGTTTATCCCTACCCCAGGGGTATTTTCATCATTTGTCCTACAGGGGTATTTCGGTAATAAACCGGGGTCAATTTGAAAAAAAAATCTCTTTAAATCAAAGGTATTTCATAATTTGCAAAACTTAGGGTTCTTTTTGAGGATTTGTTTTCCAAATCGGTGTTGTTGCAGAAATTTTAGAAATCGGGGGTCATTTTGGTAATTTTGTAAAGCAGGGGTAATTTCGTAAATTTCCAAATCAAGGTACCTTAGTGTTTTGTAACAATAAAGTTTTTGGATATTCTTGCAAAATCAGAGAAGGTTATTGAAATCGGGGGTGGTATGGTCATTTTGGAAACCAAGGGCATTTTAGTAATTTTACCACTAGGGGGTATTTAGGTAATTTTGTAAATCAGAAATATTTTGGAAAATTTTCAAACTAAGTTTTGCTACAATTTAAAGGGGTAATTTGGTGATTTTTAAACCGAAGTTTTTATGAAAATACAGCTAATCCCTTTCGGGTTTTAGTTATGGGGTTTAGCCCGTGAATGAGTCCTCTTGGTTAGAGTGAACCGAAGCTACGCACCAGGTAGGATTCCAGCGAAGAGGAGGTGAGTCACTAGGACTGCTTAAGTACCAGGCTCTTCCAGATCCAATCCTAGACATGCGCACAATGGTTGCCACACCCTAACTCGGCGACTTAGTCACAGGTTGGTTTAATTAGGCATTTAAAGTTTTATCTAATCGTTGGGGTAAACTAGTCCTATGGTTCAAGTACCTATCATACTAATCTACGTTCCATTTCTACCCTTCTACAAATCATAATATAAATCACACAATGGATAGGGGTACTTACCTGGTGGACTTCGGGTCGGAGACTTAGGTGCCTTGCCAGAAAAACCTGCTTATTTCACAAAATTCTTTTGGGCTTAACTTTTGAAAACGTTTTGGGCCTTAAACCCAAGGTCGAGAGTTTAAAACTGGGCTCTGATACCAAACTGAAACACCCCAAACCCAGCCCACGAGCCTTGACCGGATCTGGTATGTTCCTCGAGAAAACATTTGAAAATCTGTTTGTTACTTAGGAAAATTCGAGTGGTTCTGAAGAAAGAATTGCTTATGTTGGGTTCAATTGAAAACTTCGTTAATTTTTTTGCAATCAGGGATTTATTAAAAACTTCGTTTCTACATTAAAAGGACATGCCGATTTTGGTTTTAAAGATTTTACTTTTAAAATTAAGAATCAATTGAATGTAAGTGTCAAAACATTTAAAGATTTATTTTTATAAAAATTGTTTTAACCTCGATTTGTCATTAATCATTTCGTAATAAAAGAATTAAAATGCATGCATGAAACAGTTCATACTATGGCCTTAATACATCAAAAACAAACCCAAAATAAATTTAAAGTACTTAAACAAAATAAAATGTCCAAATAATAAAATTCGTGCTGAGCATGGCCACCACTAAGCTCCTGCCGACCCGGTCCATTACTGTGCGTCACCTGAAAAATATTCCCACAACGGGGTGAGTCAACAAACTCAATGTGTACAACCAACACTAAGTCCAAACAGATTCAGGCATATCAGAACATACATACACATATAGCATTTAAATAAAATGATGCAATCCCGAACCCAATCCTAGATGCCATCCGCTACACATCACCCGTACCAACCTGCACACCGTGGGGACTACTAAGTCAACCCTCCATCCGCTACACATCATCGAAGGCAGTCGCTGCAGTCGACGTGCTCATCGCCCTTATAAAATTCGTGGCATAGCCACCAGATAATTATTTTGTGTCATGAGACACCACATTCAGATAATGTGACCGAAGTCACCACATTCAGATATCGTGGTATAAACCACCAGATCATTTCCCCTTTCCATATAACCCATATGCCCCATATCATACTTATCATGCAACATCATGCTTTATGCCTTATTTCACATTCTTATCACATTCACTTATGTGCCATAACAGATCATATCATACTCACAGTATGAGTAGGAAAATGTACCTGAGTACTTTGTACCATTGCATGGTACTCTTATCCACATTCACATTATTATAAACACATATATTACATGGGTACCGTAAATCTATAAAGAGATAGTGTGGGGTACACACCTGGTATACTTATCGAGTTCACTCCAAATCCCGAAAACCCGATCTACTGATTTAGATCTCAAGTTCCTACATTTGGTCAATCGCTTAATGTTTAGCAAAAGCCTATTCGGCTACATGATCAAATCCCGAAGGATTATTGCACCCAAACTCTTACCTTGATGCCGATTTGATTACCAATCAAATCCCGAAACGTTGTAATCCTTCTTCCTTGTAATCGGCTAACATTAGATCAATTGACTCGGTTAGTTTTCGGCTTTTAAGTAGATAAGAAATAGATCCTAGTCAATAAATAGGCCTTGGCCGAATGTGTATGTGCACTTACCTTACTATTCTCAAATCCCGAAAGTATCCCTTGTCTTAGGTATCTATCGAAATCCCTATAGACACATGTTAGATCAATTTCTAACATTTAATCCCAAGTAAACCGCCCTTGGCTGAATATACACATGACTTACCTTGAATCTTTAAAATCACGAGGGTCCTCCCCTTGTAGTCGACAGTCACAGAATCCCAAAAATTTCCTTCAGAGTTTCGGCCAACATACATTAGTAAGATTAGTCTTTGTCTTTCGACTAAAAGGAAAGAAAAGGAATTGAATAACACTTAATCTTACCCTTAGCACAAAATCAACAGCACCTATGCCTGACACCACAACGATTCGGCTTTGAGACTTGGAGAATAGTCGACTATGGGTCCCTTGTGTGTTCGGCCTCAACAAGGATGAAAAGAAAGAGTGTGGAGCCTTAGGAAGAATCGGTTATGATGGATTTTAGGAGAGGGATATTCGGCCTTTGATGAAAAAGAAGAAGAAAAAGGTGAAGAATTCGGCTAGACTTTGCTTGAGTTTTCGGCTTTGGCAACTAAAAGAGAAGAGAGAAATTTTGCTAGAGGATTTCGGCAGATGAACAAAAGAGAAAGAAAGAATAAAGGTTGGCCTCTCCTCCTTGCCGAAATTACTATACCAAGAATCCCCTATTCGGCCAACACTATCAATTCCCTTGTTTTTCTCTTTATCTCTTTACTTAAAATTAATAAAAATAAGCTATCATTTATCTCTTATCCTACCCATACAAAATAAATTAATAAAGTCTATAATTATCTTCTATCTTAGCCGAATATTAAAAGGAATTTAATCACAACCAAAGCTCATCCCTTAGTGCCCCATTGCCGTCCACCTCTCTTGTTCCTTGCAGCAAAATAAAACTCCTTTATTTGCTTCCCATGTGACTCGAACCTTGGCCCATTAGCACATGTTGGTGGCGTCATTTACAGAGGCCCTAAGTGGCGCCTCCAAGCCACTTAACCAAGCTTATTTGTGTGTCAGGTTTCACATACAATTTCTCTTAAGGCCCTACCAAGCTTAGCTCCCCTATTAAAACTTAAAATACTATATTTTCTAAATCATTCTCCCAAATTCTAGGGTTCCCAAAATTCATAAAAACACATTCATACACACCAAGGCATGCTTTCACATTCAATTAAGCAATTATGCATAAGCCATAATCCAGGATATTACAAAAGCCCGTTTACAAAATAGATCATTTACATTTACATAAAAAAAAGCAATATATGCAACCCAACCCATCCTATAAATTCCATCCGCTACACACCACCCGTACCATCCCATCACACCTGTGGGGATCAAGTCAATCCACCCCGCCAAACACACCAATCGCAGGCTTATTGCCATTTATAACATATTATGTTTTGGCCAAAATTATAGTGAATCATATAACAAACATTTTTTTGTGGCAGTGCCACCAAAACTTCTCTTCATCATATTTCCCATCACATGAAAAATCATATCAATGCATTATACATAGAAATCATGAAATTTACAAATAATTAATTCGGAGATTACAAAAAAAAAATCAGCCCAATACAACACTTATCAAATCGGCCCTTTAAGGCTTTATATATCAAATCAGCCCATTAAGGCATATATCAAATCGGCCCATTAAGGGCATTTTTGTAATTTTACGCTTTTAAGGGTAATCTCGTAATTTTCACAGTGTTAATACTGATTTTTGCCCACTTAATCAAAATAGTGAAATTTAGGCAAGTTTTTCCCGAATTACGAAATTTTACGACTTAAAACATAGCGACTTATTTCCAATATGATATCAAACTTTAACCCATGGAAAACGGTGTGAGATTACACACCTGATTACGGTATGTATAAGGCTTTCTTGATCTTCGACACCTAAAATATTGTAATCACTCGATTATTCAACATGCGTGATTCTAATAATCAAACTTTAAAATAACAATCTAAAGTGTTTATCCTCGGAATCGCGAACAACCACTATTTGACGATTTTCTCCGGATAACGATCCACAACCCGGTGGAAAATCTCGAACCGCCGATACCGCCCTTTGTTTGAATTTAGGAGTAGAGATCGCAAATCCGCTCCTTTTACGATCTCCAATCACTATCCCTTTCGATTCGATATTGCTTGTCTCTATTGAAATCAAATATTAGTCAAAACTAATATCACATTGATATGAACGATTGATTTAAGGAATAAGGTCGGCTTACCACAAAATCTGTATGGTCCTAAGGCGATACATAGAGCGATAAAGTCCCTAAAACATGTAGTTGATTTGCCAACCTTTAATCCAATTAATGCAATAACCAAAGGAGTTATTGAATGGACTATAAGAGAACTTCCTTACCTTGAACAATGAAATTCTCGTTTCCCACGATCGTATTATGGCTAAAGTCGATTAAGCGATGTTGTGATTTTCGGCCTCCCACTATACCACTACAGAGAAGAGAATGATCTGATATGAGAGGGTAGAATAATATGATGGATTCGGTTGATATGACCATTCCAAACAAAATATATATATATTCGGCACTAAGAGGAAGGAAAATATAATGTTGGAAGAACTCTTACCAATAGGTCAAAGAATGAGTATTAGTTCGAATGAGAAGAAAAGGTAGAAAAGAGGTGAAGGTTCGGTGATGGAGGATTATCAAACAAAAAGAGGTGATGTCGATTTTAGGTAAGAGGAAGATTGAAGGAATAGTTAAAAGAAAAGTATGAAAGATCGGATGGATGCTAGGTGGTTCGGCTATCAAAGGAAGATGAACAAGAGATGAATGTTTTTGACCAAACAAATGAGAGACAAAAATGCACAAATGTGCTAGGAGATTCAGCCAAAGCAAAAAGAAAGAATAAAATATACTCACAAGGGCTTGTAATTTTGGCACAAAGCAAAAGAAAGAGTTTGGAGAAAACCACAAAATTGTGCAAAAGTGATTTTGGCCTAACCACACCAAAATTCTACCAAAAGACCAAACAAAAATTCGACTATCCCCCCCTAACACACAAAACCGTCCACATTCTTGACCATAATGGTCAAAAATTTGCCAACCATACTTTCCATAACATTCTCCCCTTTTTGTGCCAACATGTCCCCTTTAGTTTCACCTTTCATTTGATTCCTTACCTTACCTTCATCTTTTCCTTATTTCCTTAGCCACCTTGCCTAAAATAAAAAGTCCACCTTTCCATATTTACTTGCTTGGCCGACACATAGGGAGAGAATGCAAAAATATTAGTCAAAATTTTCACACAATAGGATTCGAACCTCCTCCCTCAAAGCTTTCATGTGGCACCATATCCTCTTTACCAATTGCTCATTTATGCAAGTAATTTACTTAATTATTTCCATATTCCTTGAAGCTACTTTCTATCTCTCCTTAATAGGCTTAAACACAAAAATTTTTATTAAGGCCCAGATAAACCCAAGCCTTCACAGAACCCCTAACATACACTATTAATATTATATCAAGCTCACTACAAGCAATATTGCAAAAATCAAACTTCCAAATTTTGGGATGTTACAATTGGTTTAGTCCCGACCCCTCTCTAGCATGTGTTTAAGGTCTTATAAACCTTAATAAGGGACTAATTGTTTATGCTTTATGTATTATGATGATGATTGACTTTGTGTTGTAATTGGGTTGTAAATAATCCTATTGTCCGGTAATGCCTCTCAACCATATTCTGGCGACAGTTTCGGGTTAGGGGTGTTACAACATTTCTCGTTGTATAAATAATGCCTCCAAGTCTTCAAAGCGAAGACAATCGCGGACAGCTAAAGATCATGAGTAGGATAATTCTTTCCATGCGACTCTAACTGCCGAGAAGCAAAAGCTACCATATTCCATGATTGCATTAACTCGTAACCTAAACCATTAAGAGATGCATTGCTGTAAACAACAAATGGCATTCTAAATTCATGTTGAGTTAAAACTAGAGCTTCTGTTAACATGTTTTTCAGCTGATCTAAACTCTGTTGACACTTATCAGACCAAAAAAATTTGATATTTTTCTGTAATAACCTGGTCATAGGTGAAGCAATGATTGAGAAGTTTTTAACGAATCGACGATAGTATCTGGCTAAACCCAAGTAACTTCGTATGTCAGAAACATTCTTCAAAATTTTCCAATCAACGATTGCAGAAACTTTATTCGAATCAACCTTGATTCCATCACCAGCTATAATATGTCCTAGAAAATCAACTTCTCGAAGCTAGAATTCACATTTACTAAATTTCACATACTATTATCTTTCATGCAAAATTTGCATCACAACTCTTAAATGTTCGGCATGATCTAACTCATTTAGTGAATAAAACAGTATGTCATCAATGAATACCATAACAAACCGATCTAAATATGGCTGAAACAACCCATTCATCAAGTCCATGAATGGCACATGAGGAGTAGTCAAGCCAAATGGCATCACCAGAAAATCATAGTGACCATATCTAAGAATGAATGCAGTTTTCGATACATCGAATTCTTTAACTCGCAGCTGATAATATCCAGATCTTAAGTCAGTCTTCGAAAACACTATAGCTCCTTTTAACTGATTTAATAAATCATCAATACGAGGTAATAGGTATTTATTCTTGATGGTGGCTCTATTTAGCTGTCAATAATCTATGCCTAGTCTTATTGACCCATCTTTCTTCTTCACGAACAAAACTGAAGCACCCCAAGGTGATACGTTTGGTCGAATAAACCCTCGATCTAACAGCTCTTGTAATAGTACTTTTAACTCTTTCAATTCTATAAGGGCCATCCTACATGTCGTTATCAAAATTGGAGTTCTTCTAGGCCCAAGTTCCATCACAAATTCTACTTCATGAGTTAGAGGCAACCCGGACAGTTCTTGATGAAAAACATCAGCATACTCTTTGACTATCGGTACTTGCTCAAATTTTTATTCTGCTACTTTTGAATCAAGAACATAGGCTAAATAAGCTTCACATCCCTTTTTAATTAATTTTTGACCTAACAGCACTGAAAATACATTTTTAATACAATCGACTGTTATTCCCTCAACCAAAAGTAGTGTTTCTAGCGTTTCCAGGTCGTCTACCTCTCTGTGAGGTTGCTTTAGGCTTGTTTGTTTGATTACCAAAATCATTCTGCCTTTTCGAACAATCACAAAGGAAAAGGCCAGTAGATCCAGAATGGACACAAGCTCCCAACTTTGATCGACACTCACCAAAATGCCTTTTGTTGCTATCATCAAAAATATGAACTATTCTTTCAACATTTCTTACACTTCCAACACTAGTTGCTGGAGAATTAACGGACTGGAAATTACTTTGCCTTAGTTTCTCTCTACCAATGAACTCTAAAGGGGCAGCTGATCGACTTGTGTCATTTCTAAATTTCTTCAATGGAGACATTTGAGTAGGCTTGAACAACACCCTTTTGTAAAAATCTGTAAATTTTAAATCTAACTATCATTTACTTTTGCAAATTTCTTCAATTTTCTTTGTTTGTTTTGAAAGTTCTACAAATTCCAGTAACTATAGTGCTACCACAGACATATGGCTATTATCATTTAACCTGTCCTCATATCTAATACATATTTCTTCCTCATTTGATACTATATTATGGGCATACTAGCTTAACTACACAAATTCCCGTTCATACTCAGCTATAGTCTGATTCCTTTATTTTAACTGAAGAAATTCTTTCTTTTTCTTGTATATAAACATCTGACTAACATACTTCTTCCCGAATTTCGTCTGAAAAAAATCCCAATTAATATGATCATTTGATGTCATCGTGCTCAAAGTGTCCCACCATAAATACGCTTCATCTTTTAGTAACAACACAACACACCTCAAACAATCTTTAGGAGTGCACATTAATTCCAAGAAGACTCTCTTTGTATTCGTTAACCAATACTCAGCTTTTGAATGATCATCATCCACCTTGCCTCTGAATTCTTCTATAACACATTTTCAGATTTTATATACAGATTTGCTTGCTTGAATTCATTGAACAACTGTTTCATCATTACAAGAAACACATTTTTCACTTCATGCCAAAAAGGCTATGGAATTGATGCACTATTACTTGCTTTAGGGTTCGAAGCTTGAAAATTACTTTCAGCTTCGTTAACTGCAACCCAGTTCGACTCAGTTGACATCCTGAATCAATAAGAAAATAAATTATTAGAGTAGATCAAAAGCATCACACTATCACAGGGTAGATGTGGCTTATATATACTAAACTCTAATTCGCTTCATCAATTTTAGAATCAACTAAACCATAGCTCTGATACCACTAAATGTAACACCCCTAACCTGTCTCCGTCGCCTGATTAGTATTACGAAGCATTTCTGTACAATCAAGAACAACAAACATCATAATATTCAAATAGATTAAAAATACCATAATCCATCAATCTCATGCACTTTGTTCCTAAATCAAGCCCTCGAAGCCATAAAAATAGTTTAGAACCAATTCGAGACTAATTTGAAATAACTTGAAAAGTTTAAGAAAAATATGCAAAAATTTGAAACAAGGGTCACACGGCTGTGTGGCCAGGCCGTGTGACTTAGCCCCAGGCCGTGTAATGTTTGAACAAAGGACACACAGCAGTGTCCCAACCCGTGTCTGCACCAGTGTAACTCACTGAGTAGGATCAAAGGGCCGTGTCACACGCCCGTGTGCCAGGCCGTGTAAGTCACTGACTTGTACACTAAGAAACTCTCAGATGACACACGGCCGTGTCGCTAGGCTGTGTGCCTTACACAGTTGTGTCACACGACCATGTTCTAAGCCGTTTGTACCCAAAATGTACCTAAAATGAAACCATTACAAGTTTATTTCATACCTAATAACTTAAACCATATAAACACACATTCAAGGGATTTAAACACCATTCAAACATACATAAACATGCCATTTCAATCATCCTAAATTACCTAACCAATGTGCCATCCGAAGGCACCATAATTCCATCAAACATCATTTACCAAATCAAGTCAACCTTACCTCATTTCTTGCATAAAACCCTAGTACAAATAAGTGCCAAAGCACACCACAAATGACCACTATCAAGCCATTTCATACATACCAAAATAACCTTATATACAAGCACTTATAAGTGACCAAAATGACATACTTTGATAAGACATTGCAATTTCCAAATCAATATAAACTTCCAAATCACCATTACATAACATCATATAAATTTAAACCATATATTCATCTATATAAATATATACATGCCACTACCCTAGGAGATACAAAAACTGCCAACAAAGATGAATAGTGTGAGCCAGTTGATTGATCCTTCCAAAATGTCAGCAACGATTATCTATAAAACAATCCATAAGAACCAGTAAGCTTACAAAGCTTAGTAAGGATATATATATCATTTAATCTAAATAAAATTAAATACAATTCCTATACTATATGATTCAGAGTTACCGGAGTATAAACAGTGGCACGGAAGTGCATTCAGGGGTACCGAAATACAAACAGGGGCATGTATGTCCATTAGGGGTATTGAAGTACAAACAGTGGCACATATGTGCATTAAGGGGTACCGAAGTACAAAAAGGGGCATGTATGTGCATTCAGGGGCACCAAAGTACAAACAGGGGAACGTACGTTCATTGAGGGATACCACAGTACAAATAGGGGCATGTATGTGCATTCAGGGGTACCGAAGTACAAACAGGGGCACATATGTGCATTCATTCAACAATTAACTATAAACATTTAATGAAAGAACTATTGTAACACCCCTATCCCGTGTCTGTCGCTCGATTAAGGTTAGGAGCGTTACCGGACATATCGAAAACGTTCGCGGACAAAATCATACATTCAATCAACATTCTCAGACATAATGTCCCTTAAACGGGTCATCAAGACCTTAAGCATGCTTACAATTTGAGTCGGGACTAAATCGAAACACATAGAGATTTCTCAGAAAGTTTAAAACTTTACTAAACTATAGGGGAGGCACGCCCGTGTGACATGGCCGTGTGCTTTTAGGTCATATACTGACTTCCCCACCACGACCACCAAGCACGCCCGTGTGTTTGGCCGTGTACTTTTATGCTAGCTATTGACTTGCACACCACGGCCAGATGACACGCCCATGTCGAGGCCGTGTGATGTTAAACTACATCCTACAATTCACCCACGATCGTTAGGCACGCCCATGTGCCACAACTGTGTGACGTTATAGGCCATTTATGAGGCCAATATGCCACCCATAAGGGTCAAACCTACAAGCCATATTTAACAAGATGTCTCATGCACATTTTACCATCAAAACATACCAAAATAATCAACCAATTCATGCATCTTTGCCAACTAAGGTAATCACACTACAAACCATTCAAACCAATTCCAAACATACCAATTTGCATGACTAAATCTAAATTATACCAAGCTCCTTTCATCAATATATATACTTACCGTCTCATAACCATTTCATATATCAACTAATCATGCCAAAACGACTTCACATATCACATTCATTAAGGCATATTACGAAAACATAATTAGCTAAATCACATGGCTAAGTTCATTATACAACTTATACCAAAACTAGCCTATACATGCCATATTGAGCTATATACATTTTCAAAGTGTCCCAAAATAAGTTTTAGTAGTGTGATGACGATCTGTGACGGTCCCGAGCCTATCAGTAGCTTTGACGACCTATAGAACAAAGAAAACACATACAGAGAGTAAGCTTTCCAAAAGCTTAGTAAGTAAATACACAAACAAACTTGATATGTAAAGCATGTAAGCATATAACCACATTGGCATATTTCTTCTACAAGGTAAATTTCTCACATTTATACTTTGATTCATATTCTTAGCCCAATTGCCACATTTATCAATTCAAGAATCACAAACACATAGTTTTTCATATATGCTTTCATGTATCATATTTCCAATCCATCATAGTAAAACACTTAGTCACTTACCTTATATACACATTTGGTGTATGATCAACATACCTGAATCGAACATTCATTTACTTAATCTATCAAAGCTCAGATTTGTCATTCGTTTTTCATACTTGCCCGTTGAACCATAAGGAATCCAATAGGATACTTTGAAAGCTCGGAATAGTAGTACAATGCCATCGTCCCAGATGAGGTCTTACGTGCACTCAGATATCGATGCCATTGTCCTGGACAGGGTCTTACACAAATCAGAACGATGCCAATGTCTCAGACATGGTCTTACACGTAAAAATCATAATGATGCCAACGTCCCAGACGTGGTCTTATACGTAAATCTTATATTGATGCCAACGTCCCAGACGTGGTCTTACACATATTCAGATATCGATGCCACTGTCCCAGACAGGGTCTTACACGAATCTCAAATCAACGCCAACGACCCAGACGTAGTCTTACATGATAAAACAAAACAGTTACCTATGTCATGACATAGCTAATCCTATTTATTCCTAGATTCGTACGGGAGTTATCGGACTTAATCACTATATCGAACTTATCTCGGAATTCATTTTCATAACTTCTCATAAACCTTCATAGTCAACATTAATCATATGAACACATATAATATCAAACAAGTACGTTTATTTTCATAGTGACTTACCTCGGATTCGATTTATCGGAATAGAAACGACTACTCGTTTACTTTTGCTTTCTCGCGATCTAAATCTATTTTCCTCAGTTCTTGATCTAAACATATTCAGAATTAACCCTTTTATTCACTAGTTCATTCAATTCAATCCAAATACATACATTTAGGGTTATTTGCAATTTAGCCCTCACATTTGCACATTTTATCAATCTAGTCCATTTTTCACAAAACACCAAATTCATAAAATCCACATATACACATGCTTGGCCGAACCTCTCTAGGGACTATATAAGTCCAAATATTTCATCAAATTTGCAATTTAGTCCCTCAACTTTCTATTTTCTCAATTTAGCCCTAATTGGCTAAGTTTATCAAAACTTCAAGAACAAAGTATGTTCATCTAACTCATATATTTCATTTAACACCAAAAATCATCAAAAAGCTTAACATATCATCAATGGCATAACTCACAAACATCACCAATTCATCAAATTAACACATGGGTTTTGAAGCTATCAAAGCAACGATTGCAAAAATGTAAAAATTATCGAAAATCGACTGAAAATATACCTTGAATTCAAGCTTAAAAGTGCCGAAAATCAAAAGAACTTAAGCCTTTTCCTTCTCTAATATTCGGTCAAAAGATGAATGAAATAATGTCTTTTTTTCATACTTTGTTTTTATCATAAAACATTTTAATTCAAAAATGGCATTATTAACCTTTTATAATATAAAACCAAACATATATATAAGGTCAATAATGACCATTGCCGTCCACTATAAATAAAAATGAGCAAATTACCATATAAGGCCTCCAACCTTACAAAGCCACAACACTTAGGTACTTTAACAAATAGCAAGCAACTTTCACATTTAATACAATTTAATCCTTTTGTCAAATTAAACACACAGACAAACAATTTAACTTACGGAAGTTTAGCACATGCTTAATCACATATTAACGGCACAGAAAATAATATTAAAATATTATTCAGACTCGAATTTGTGGTCCCGAAACCACTGTTCCGACTAGGGTATAAATCGGACTGTTACAATTCTCCCCCCTTAGGGATTTTCGTCGCCAAAAATCTTACCGTTAAACAGATTCAGATATTGTTGTTTCACTGAGTCTTCAGGCTCCCAGGTAGCCTCTTCAATCCCATGTCAATTCCACAGTACTTTCACTAATGGAATCTTCTTATTTCTTAACTCTTTCACTTCACGAGCTAAGATACGGATCAGTTCCTCTTCATATGTCATATCAGATCGGATTTCAATTTCATATGGGGCAATCACATGTGACGGATCAGATCGATAACCTACGGAGCATCGAAATATGAAATACGTTGTGTATCTTTTCTAGCTCAGACGACAACTTTAATCTATATGCAACAGGTCCGACACGTTCAATGATCTCATACGGTCCGATGAACCTCGGGCTTAATTTGCCTTTTTGTCCGACTCGAAGCACTTTCTTCCACGGAGACACTTTCAGAAATACTTTGTCGCCGATCTCAAATTCTATATCTTTTCGTTTCAAATCTCCATACGACTTCTGACGATCAGATGCTGCTTTCAGACAATCTCGAATTAACTTCACTTTCTGTTCTGAATCTTTTATCAAATCAACCCTGTGAAGCTTATTCTCACTGAGTTCAGTCTAATACAGAGGTGTACGACATTTACGTCCATACAAAGCTTCATAAGGTGCCATTTTGATGCTCGTCTGAAAACTGTTATTGTACGCAAATTCGATCAACGGCAGATATAGTTCCCACGAACCATTAAATTCAAGTATACAGCATCTCAACATATCTTCAAGAATCTGAATAATTCATTCAGACTGGCCATCTGTTTATGGATGAAAAGCTCCCTAGTCTCCAATTGTGGTTTGGACAAGAGGTTGACGAGAAAGAATCAATTAATATGTCTAATTTGTTTTAATTTGTTTAGTTTAATTTTGATTTAATTACAAGTTTGCCATTAAACACCTATTAATTAATCATTTTCATACCATTTTCCATCCAACCATACTAACTAGGGCTAATTGCAACATAAGTCCATCTACATTTAGTTATTAAAATATTTAATCATCTAAATGCAATAATTACTAAGTTTTGCACCTTTTTTAATTTAGTCCTCTTTCTTTAATTAGCTATCTAGACTTTAATATTTCTTAACCAAATTTTAATACGACTATAATGACTCTGTAAATATTCTATAAATAATATTTATGTGCTAACGTAATTTAAATTTGTGGTCCTAAAACCACTATTTTGTCACCACTGAAAAATGAGTTGTTGCAACTCTACCTCCTCAGGAAATTTTATCCTCAAAATTGTTATCTGAAAATAGATTCAGAGATTGTAATTTCATCAATTCCTCGGTTTCCTAGGAAGCCTCCTCAATACCATGCCAATTCGACAAGACTTTCAGCAATAGTACTCATTTATTATGAAGTTCTTTGACTTCTCGAACCAAACTTTTCACTAGTTCTTTAGAATACGTCAAATTTGGCTGTAATATTAAGCTAATGACTCCAAAAATATTCTATAAATAATATTTACGAGCCCACAAGATGAAAATTTGTGGTCCCAAAGTGGGATGTTACAATCCTAACGTGTTATATAGATTTTAGAAGATACGCTTCGATGTTGTGTGTTGGAATTTGAAGGTAATTGGAAAAAATAACTGCCTTTAGTTAAATTTGCATACAATAATAGTTATTAGTCTAGCATTAAAATGGCTCCGTATGAGGCTTTGTATGGTCATAAATATAGAACTTTCTTGTACTGGACGAAACTCAAGAAAAAAGATCCATGGAGTTGATTTGATTCGTGAAACTAAAGAAAAGCTTAAAGTGATTTGGGATAGTTTAAAAGCAGCCTCTGATCGTCAAAAGTCTTATGCCGATCATAAATGAAAAGAAATAGAATTTCAAGTTGGAGACAAGGTATTCTTGAAAGTATCACCTTGGAAGAAAGTTCTGTAACACCCCAAACCCGGCCTAGAAGTGAGGCCCGAATCTGGCGTGTCACATTGAGGTCTTTTTCGAAAACCGCATTTTCTATAGAAACCTTTCTTGACATTAAAAAAAAAAATAGAAGTCCTAGTTTATTAGAAATCATTCTTGGAAAAAACATTATTATTTTTCAAAATCTTTCCACTGTTCAAAATCTCTGATTTCATGTGCTTATTTTCAAAATGTGGTTTATTAGAAATCATTCTTGGAAAAAACATTATAATTTTAAAACCTTGTTCATTCGCGGAAGCTTAGCTTAAAACAAGTGACTTATGAAAATGTGATATTTACAACTTAGCTACGAAAGCGTAGTGTTTTGAAAACATATATTGTTTTGGAAAACCGCAATTCAATGTTGAGCAGATTTAAAACATAATAAACTAAAAATCCAAAACTAAAAACTGAAATTTAAGAGAGGCCTTATTACAATAATATTAACCAAAATTAGAGAAAAGTAAAATACTAAAATCTGAAACTACTTTTTGTGTAGCCACCTCCGAGTCCTCCAGTACGTTGAACCGCCAACTAAGGTGATACGGGCCGGCTCGGGGTGAGTCGAAACGTAAGCGGGTTGCCCAATCGTCTACGAGGAGGAATCAAGCCTTTGGAAGATAATCAGAAAAATATAAATGAGTTTGCGGAAGCTTAAATAAATAAAAATAGGATTTGGTTCGGTTTTGATAAAATAAAATATAAATTAGATAAAAGGATAATTGGATGGAGATGGATAAACGAACTTAAACGAGAAGCGATTCAACACTAAAAAGTGTCACCCCGGGTTCTATAATGTTTAAGGTGGATAAATGGATTCAAAGATGGAAATGGAAATACGAACTTAACTTAAGAAAGATTCAACACTATATAACAGTGTCACCCCGTTTCTTATATCGTTAAGGTGGAAAAATGAAGATAGGTTTATAAATGCCACACCAAACGAAATTTGGTGATAAGTTCAAACAAGTCGAAGACGCCACAAGCAAGCTTGATAAGTCTAACGAAACTTGTACGAAAATGAAGAGGAGATAAACTCACTCAAATGAACATAGGTTCATAAAATTTCATTCATAAAAATTCTGTTCTCCCAACAAATGAAAATGGCCAAATATTTATAGCCAATGTGCCTTACAAATAAAAATAAATAGCAAGAATTTTGGTCTTCAATTTGCTGTCCAAGATATGAAAAATTAATCCCAAAGAAGTGGCAGTGCCGTCCCACCATTACCTTCATGAAGTGGCCTTCCTTTATGCACATTTGTTTATTAGTGTTTGTTGTCCATGCATCCATTATGTCCCACTCAATTTTGATTTAAAAATTTCAAGGCAACATAAGATTCCTTGCCGTCCAAAACCATAATTCAACACCTCAATTATTTATTTAATTTCTTTTGACACATGTTTGTTTCCACCAAGGTGTGCCGTCCAAGTTTCTTGTCCAAGTTGCTTCTAACTTGCTTTAAATATTCTTCACTAATGCTCCTTTCAAAACCTTGCAAATTTTAATTTATTTATTCACCCATTAGCTCCATTTGGCCGTCCACAACCAAGCTCCCATGCATGCTTTCCTAATGCCTTCAATTTGTTTAAACCAAAACAAGCTTGCCGTCCAACCTTGGTTTCTATGCTCAATCCATGTTGAATATTTTAATGCTCCAAATTCACCCATTAGCTCCATTTGGCCGTCCACTACCAAGCTCCCATACATGCTTCCCAAAGCCATGCCGTCCAACATATGATGAATGTTGCTTGGTATATTTTAATTCCACCCATTATGCTCTCTTTTTGGCTTTTCCTGTTCCAATCTATAATGCTCCCATTATTCCCTCAATAATGCTTGAAGTTGCTGTCCATTGCCGTCCAAATACTATGTGTTATCACTTTAAATTTCTCTCCTTTAAGCTTTATTATTTTATTCAAGCTAGTGTCGCCCCCATGCTTTGAAATTCTTAATTCCCCTTTGTTTGCCATATTCCCACGCATGGAGCATGCTTATGGATTTTTAATTGCCACATTCTCTCTCTATCATGCTCTTGCCGTCCCTTACACTTGCACATTTTTATTTTCTAGTTCCCACTATGTTTTTGAATTTTAAAAGCTCTCATCCACTTCATGCACCAATACTTCCACCAAGTTCCCTTTCTCCATGCACCAATCTTTGCCGTCCAACAAGCTTTACAAGAAGACAAATGGTGTTTGCTTATTTAATTCAAAAACAAGAATGCTTTCCATTTGCTATTATTTAATGCTCTATCATGTGCCTTTCACGCATGCTTCCCACGGTGCCCACCTTTGCTTCATGTAACTTTTATTTTAGGCATCCACTAAGTTCCTATTAAACTAAGGCCTTGCCGTCCACCCTTGCATCTCACTTGCATAATTTTTTTAAATGCACCCACTTGCCTTAATTTATTGGTACCGTCCATGCACTTTGGGTCTTCTATCAAGCTTAAAAGTACTCCTCATTTTGACGGCACCTGTAATACATGAACCAACATCAATTTAAGTGCAATTCAGCTGAACATATTAAAACAAAATCAAAACACTTTATTTAAATACTAGGTAAAAACAAAGATTAACAAGACACCTCAAAACACACAATAACTAGGACATAGTGATACGTGACTAAATTATTTAATTAACTTAAATTTAATTAATTAAATTTTATTCCAGACATTTAATTAACTCAAACTAAGTTAACTAATTTTTATTCCAACAATTAAATAATTTAAAATGAGTTAAGAGTGAGCTAATAACGAGCTCCACAAATTAAAAATTCATTGGTGCCCCGGGCGTGCTCGTATCATCCCCTCCCTCTTCAAGACGATTCATCCTCGAATCGACCCGTTGGTTGTCCGAAAAAAACTCCTTGCTCGTCTTTCCTCGATCAAACGGGACGAATAATAATTACAATATCTGAACAGAAAATTCAGGAATTAGCAAGAAATGTTTTAAACATACTTGCGTCCCGAATAAAATCAACACCAAACAAATAAATCGCATGCGGACAGGCATAAGCGCTTTATTATACAAAAGGATCAAAGCCTTGTCAAAATTTTGGAGCAAAAGCGGATAAGCTTTAAAGCATGCATACGATCTAATTGGATTCCACAAGTCAAAATAAATATGCGAATAACACATCAAGTGATAGATATAGTCGTCACAAGCAAGTAATGAAAAAAATGCACATGGCACTTGAAATTGAATATTCAACCCTTGCTTTGTACTCGCACATGAATAAAAATGATCAAACACAAAATTCTTTTTGTCTTCTTTTAAAACAAATAGACCATTAATAAACAAAATAGGGCATTCAAATAATTCATGATCTAAATGATTTACAAAATGGTAGTCATCATTATGAACTCTTTCAACATCTGATATGAACAAAATTGTTTCAACAAATGCTTCATGACACTTATCGAAAACAATTATCTTTTTGTCAAGAACCCAAACAGATAGTTCATTATCAAACAAGATAGAACAATAAGGAACATCACACTTTAAAGACTTTACAAGAACGGATTCATCAACGTGATTCTTGTCAACATCCGAAGAAAACAAAATGGGTTCATAGGGTTCAAGTGTCTTACCTTTGGGTGTTGAAAGACAGAAATCGACTTTACCTTTACGCGCGGTATGGCAAAAGTCATTCTTACCTTGCTTGTCTTCACAAGCTAAAAATCGAAGATCGAGTTTTCCTTGCTCGATCAAGACGAACCTTCTTTCTTCTGGATTGTAGTGTAATCGAAGATGCTCGTTTGATTCAATCTTTTTGAAATGGTGGGTGAACAACCATAAGATTTATTTAAGGAACCAATAAAAATTAAAAACAAAGTTGACAAAATTTGTTACCTTATTTAAAAACTAAGTATCGAATCGATGGGAATCTTTCAAACTTACCGGATGATACTTGAGTTTTCCACAAAACAAATCGAAACATATGCCCGATTTATGGGACTTAGGTTCCGAAAAATCAATCACGTTAGACCAATAAGAATTATGTACGTTCAAGATAAAGCGATCAAAACTCTTAACATATTTCAAAATGTATTTACAAAAACTCAATGATTTCATGTTAGACAACGAATTAATCTCGTAATATCTACAATCAAACAAATGAGGATTAAGAGAAAAGTCATCGTCATACCTTGACGAGCCTTGGATTTGTCAGATAGACACTACTTCACCATCGCACTTTGCATTACAGTGATTATTATGAGATGAACTCGCCTTACCACCATTGAAGTCGTCACCATTAATCCAAGAATGGCAATCAACGGTATTATCCACATATTCACATTCATTAGCAAAATTTAGTGGAGTCGAAATTGTTTCAAAACACTTACCTTCCTTACCTTTCGACTCGGGAGGTTCAACTTCACCTTCAACTTTACCTCTTTCAATCAAAGAAATACGTCGCCCTTCCGGGAGGTGTTGAAGTGGTAGGTTCTTGTACGATACGTCGGGAACCTGAAATGAAGAAGCAAAAGAAGAACATACTCCAAATGAGTTAGTTAAATCAACACTCTCTTCTACTTGCTCATCTCGTTTTCTCGTTTCTTTTTCACGCACTTTTTCATTTTCTCTCTCTTTTTCTTGTTCTTTTTCAATGATTTTCTCAATGGCCTTTTCAAGCTTTCTCAAAACTTGCTCATTGTCTCTCTTTCTTGCCTCTTTTCTTTCTATTTCTTTTTCTTCTTCTTTTTGTTTGTTTCTATTACATGAAGTTACAAGAGAATCATAATAATAAGAATTTCCAAAAGAAGAAAGATTATTTACGGAAGAATCACGATAATTTCTTCGGGAAGAATACTCCAAAGACGTTTTCTTGGAAGTTTCTGAATGAATATATCGATCAACTCGCGTGTTTTCTTGGAGGGAATAAGAATCATAATATGTACCACTTCTAGAATAATCTTTCGTGGGTGAATACCGTCTCGAACTTCTTGAGGAATAAGAATTTCGATTACAGTCTCTTCTCGAATATTCTTCGAAAGTGTGTCTTCGGGATGATCTTGACTCCGTCCTTCGACTTGAAGAAAGTCGATCTCGTTGGTCTAGTTCCTCGATCCGATCCAAGTTCTTTTCCAACTTGTTTATGGCTCTTCGCACTCCATTCAACAAGTATTGGTAATCATTGGATGAGAACTCTTCTTGAGACATATTTATTGCTGAAAAAGAAACTTATTATAACAAAGGGAAATAAACCGACAAAAATTAAAATACCTTACCACAAAATCTTACAAGTCACTCACAAAAAAAAAAAAAAAATATTTCACTCACACTCGTGTTTCACTCGTATAAGGGTTTTTTTTAATGAATCACTCGTGCCTTTTACCACTCAATCTCGTCTCACAAATTCGTACTTTGTTTCAAAAAGACTTATTGCGGCTTAAGGATCGGCTTCAAAATTGGTAACAAAGGTTTTGGTGTCGGGTAGGCTGAACAAAAGAAAAATTTTGGGTATCGAGTAGGCTAAAACAAGAAAAAAAAATTTCGGGGGTCGGGTAGAAGGAAAGAGGGTAGAGGGGTGGTTTTGAAATCGGGGTAAAAAGTAATGAACAAAACTTGCAAACTTAAAAAAAAAAAAATTCCACACGTTTTTTTTTTAATTTTTGTATTTCTCTCTTTTTTTTTTTTTTTTTGAACTTCAAATAAGGAACAAAAAATACAACTTGATTTTTTTTTGAATTTTTTTTGAACCTTTTTTTTTTGGGGTATAGTGGCGTTGGGGTGAAGAAGGGTGGCTTGAAGATCGGGAAAGAAATAATGAAACAAAACTTGCAAACTTCAAAAAAAAAAAATTTCCACACACTTTTTTTTTACTTCTCTTTTTTTTTTTGTATTCGTATATTTTTTTATACGATTTTTTTTTTATTTGAACCCCTTTTTTTGTATCTCTTTTTTTTTTTGAACTTCAAATACAATATATGCTAAATACAATGAAAATAAAATACAACTTTTTTTTTGAATTTTTTTAACGAATATTTTTTTAATTTTTTTTTTTACAAACCTATTCCAGCTTTACGTATGGCCGTCGGTAGTCCTCGTTTTGTAGCTCTGATACCAGATGATACGATCTGGTATCAATTGGTACGTCACGTCTTCGAAAGGACTTCGGGTTAGTCGTCGGAGCTTCGTAGTTCTCGGTTTAACTAGCTCTGATACCAGATGATACGATCTGGTATCAATTGATATGTCCAGTCTTTGAAATGACTTCAGGTTAGTCATTGGAGCTTCGTAATTCTCGGTTTAACCAGCTCTGATACCAGATGATACGGGCCGGCTCGGGGTGAGTCGAAACGTATGCGGGTTGCCCAATCGTCTACGAGGAGGAATCAAGCCTTTGGAAGATAATCGGAAAAATATAAATGAGTTTGCGGAAGCTTAAATAAATAAAAATAGGATTTGGTTCGGTTTTAATGAAATAAAATATAAATTAGATAAAAGGATAATTGGATGGAGATGGATAAACGAACTTAAACGAGAAGCGATTCAACACTAAAAAGTGTCACCCCAGGTTCTATAATGTTTAAGGTGGATAAATGGATTCGAAGATGGAAATGGAAATACGAACTTAACATAAGAAAGATTCAACACTATATAACAGTATCACCCTGTTTCTTATATTGTTAAGGTGGAAAAATGAAGATAGGTTGATAAACGCCACACCAAACGAAATTTGGTGATAAGTTCAAACAAGTCGAAGATGCCACAAGCAAGCTTGATAAGTATAACGAAACTTGTACGAAAACGAAGAGGAGATAAACTCACTCAAATGAACAAAGGTTCATAAAATTTCATTCATAAAAATTTTGTTCTCCTAACAAATGAAAATGGCCAAATATTTATAGCCAATGTGCCTTACAAATAAAAATAAATAGCAAGAATTTTGGTCTTCAATTTGGTGTCCAAGATATGAAAAATTAATCCCAAAGAAGTGGCAGTGCCGTCCCACCATTACCTTCATGAAGTGGCCTTCCTTTATGCACATTTGTTTATTAGTGTTTGTTGTCCATGCATCCATTATATCCCACTCAATTTTGATTTAAAAATTTCAAGGCAACATAAGATTCCTTGCCGTCCAAAACCATAATTCAACAACTCAATTATTTATTTAATTTCTTTTGACACATGTTTGTTTCCACCAAGGTGTGCCGTCCAAGTTTCTTGTCCAAGTTGCTTCTAACTTGCTTTAAATATTCTTCACTAATGCTCCTTTCAACACCTTGCAAATTTTAATTTATTTATTCACCCATTAGCTCCATTTGGCCGTCCACAACCAAGCTCCTATGCATGCTTTCCTAATGCCTTCAATTTGTTTAAACCAAAACAAGCTTGCCGTCCAACCTTGGTTTCTATGCTCAATCCATGTTGAATATTTTAATGCTCCAAATTCACCCATTAGCTCCATTTGGTCGTCCACTACCAAGCTCCCAAACATGCTTCCCAAAGCCATGCCGTCCAACATATGATGAATGTTGCTTGGTATATTTTAATTCCACCCATTATGCTCTCTTTTTGGCTTTTCCTGTTCCAATCTATAATTCTCCCATTATTCCCTCAATAATGCTTGAAGTTGTTGTCCATTGCCGTCCAAATACTATGTGTTATCACTTTAAATTTCTCTCCTTCAAGCTTTATTATTTTATTCAAGCTAGTGCCGCCCCCCATGCTTTGAAATTCTTAATTCCCCTTTGTTTGCCATATTCCCACGCATGGAGCATGCTTATGGATTTTTAATTGCCACATTCTCTCTCTATCATGCTCTTGCCGTCCCTTACACTTGCTCATTTTTAATTTCTAGTTCCCACTATGTTTTTGAATTTTAAAAGCTCTCATCCACTTCATGCACCAATTCTTCCACCAAGTTCCCTTTCTTCATGCACCAATCTTTGCCGTCCAACAAGCTTTACAGGAAGACAAATGGTGTTTGCTTATTTAATTCAAAAACAAGCATGCTTTCCATTTGCTATTATTTAATGCTCCATCATGTGCCTTTCACGCATGCTTCCCATGGTGCCCATCTTTGCTTCATGTAACTTTTATTTTAGGCATCCACTAAGTTCCTATTAAACTAAGGCCTTGCCGTCCACCCTTGCATCTCACTTGCATAATCTTTTTAAATGCACCCACTTGCCTTAATTTATTGGTACCGTCCATGCACTTTGGGTCTTCTATCAAGCTTAAAAGTACTCCTCATCTTGACGGCACCTGTAATACATGAACCAACATCAATTTAAGTGCAATTCAGCTGAACATATTAAAACAAAATCAAAACACTTTATTTAAATACTAGGTAAAAACAAAGATTAACAAGACACCTCAAAATACACAATAACTAGGACATAGTGATACGTGACTAAATTATTTAATTAACTTAAATTAAATTAATTAAATTTTATTCCAAACATTTAATTAACTCAAACTAAGTTAACTAATTTTTATTCCAACAATTAAATAATTTAAAATGAGTTAAGAGTGAGCTAATAACGAGCTCCACAAATTAAAAATTCGTTGGTGCCCCGGGCGTGCTCGTATCATAAGGGTTACCTGAGAAAAATTAAAAAGAGGGGGATGAGTTTACGAAAATTCAGTGTGCACAACTCTCATCAGTAAGAACATGAATCACAACAGTTCGGGCCGGAGCCCATTTCAGTAACGGTGGCAATTGGGCCTTAGCCCAAAATAGCCTCGGTTGGGCCTTAACCCATATCAAAAGTCACATATCATATATAAATCTGGGCCTAAGCCCATCTCAATATTAAAATCCATATATGCAATGTGTTAATGCCCATACCAGCCCTACACTCCGTCTCCTGTCCAACCATACACTACTATGCGGATTTAATCAAACCACCCATCCCTACACTCCTTATGTAACACCGGTTGCGGCATTACCTTAACGGTGCAGCATAGCTGTTCGGTGGCTAAAAAGCCTTCGGTGGATCCACAGTCGTCAAGCGACCATGCAATCTTATTAGCACTTCCCCTTTCAAATAATCCCAATCCCATGCAATATGACATAATAATTCGTGTATGCAGTATGTCATGTATGCAAAACATATATCAGATAACGTATGAAATGAATTACCATCATTATCAGAATAACAATATACAACATAATCAAGCTAACCAACCTCTAAGGGTATAACAGTAATTTTACCTACCAGGGTTTTTCGGTAATTTACCCACCAAGGGTATTTCAGTAATTTCATAAATTAAGGGTGTTTCGATAATTTCACAAATCGGGGGTATTTTGGTAATTTTGTAAATCGAGGGTTTGCTAAACAGAGATAACGATGCGAATGCGCCTAAGGCCCGTTCTCGGCCCAAATGAGCCCGCACACTCGTGTGGCCCATTTAGCCCAAGTCTAGCCACAGATATGAGATTCGCCTAGTCCGGTCTAATATATACTACACAATCATGCAATCTACTCATATGGACCCACGGGCCCATTGGGCCCACTTCAGCCCATCGTGGCCCAAGCAGCCTCAACCCATAAGAATATTACTGATGGTCTCAACTATCGCGTCGAAGCCCCATAAGTGCGCTTGCACGCTCGTGTGGCTACTATTGCCGTGACCGACACTTCGGCATTTGCCGCTCTTCAACTAGAGTTGAGAGAGTTGCACACCTGATAGGAATCTGGTGCTAATCCGCGCTCTGACCACTCCTGTCCCCAAACGCCCTCCAAGGTATGTTTCCTCTCCACATTGAATGGCTCTATATATAGCTAGCTTCTCACCTTCCTTCTTTGTATCTTTCTGATGTGGGATCCCTCCGCTAGCAGAGTTTAAATCCAACTCAAACTCTTGCCGTCCAATCTGCAAAATAAATACTCCATTGCTTGTCATGAGATTCGAACCCAAGCTCCCTTGCAACATAATCCATGTCGCTAACCACTTGGCCACAAGCTCCTCTTGTGTCTTAAACCATGCACAACTAAATTTAAATATATAGCCAAATTCTAAAGTCCATTTAAAAATAAAACTAAAATGCAAGAGCCAAGACTTGAACCTTGGACCTCCTTCCTTCCTTGTGGCGTCACCCCCTTACCTCTTATGTGGCGTCACTTTGCCACTACACCACACACTCCACTTGTGTCATTCTTCTCCACATTTTATCCTTAAAACCTACCTACCACGTCCCAGGGTTTTATTCACCTAAAACCAAAATTTCCTTAAAGCCCAAGTTTGATCCTGGGACTTCATAGAAGCCCTCTAACCTTCCAAAATCACTCATCTAATAGGTCTAACTTGCCTTAGTGCCATTCTCTTGTTCTCAAAAATTTTAAACGCTACTACTCCCAAGGCCCATTGGGCCCAATTCTCCTAGGCCCAATTTTAGGATGTTACAAATCTACCCTCCTTAAAGAAATTTCGTCCTCGAAATTTCCAACTATCTAACAGTCGTACATCCTAACCTACAACACTACACTCAAGCTGCGCACTCTGATTCTAATACACTAATACACTTTCTAACTTATTCTTGGAACCTCTTACACCCAACCAACCTCTAACCACAGAAGCAAGTCAATTTAACACACATACATAAAATTTCTATATTCATACATCACATCCACACATCACAGAATGAATACCAAAAATACATTTCAGCACAAAATAGAATATAGGGTCAGGAAACTTACGGATTCAACATAGTAGACTCGGTGTACCACACTTCTAATAAAGATATATATTTTCTAAACCATATTTCAAGCAAATTTTGAAAAACATTTTCGAACCCATTCCACAGTCGAGTTCTGCAACCGGACTCTGATACCATTAAATGTAACACCCCAAACCCGGCCTAGAAGTGAGGCCCGAATTTGGCATGTCACATTGAGCTATTTTTCGAAAACCACATTTTCTATAGAAACCCTTCTTAACATTAAAAAAATAGAAGTCCCAGTTTGCGCTTGTTATTTTTATTTTTCAAAATCTTTCCACTGTTCAAAATCTCCAATTTCATGTGCTTATTTTCAAAATGTGGTTTATTAGAAATCATTCTTGGAAAAAACATTTTAATTTTTAAAACCTTGTTTATTTACGGAAGCTTAACTTAAAACAAGTGACTTATGAAAACATGATATTTACAACTTAGCTACGAAAGCGTAGTGTTTTGAAAACAGATATTGTTTTGGAAAACCGCAATTCAATGTTGAGCAGATTTAAAACATAATAAACTAAAAATCTAAAACTAAAAATCTAAAACTAAAAATCGAAATTTAAGAGAGGCCTTATTACAATAATATTAACCAAAATTAGAGAAAAGTAAAATACTAAAATCCAAAACTACTCTTAGTGTGGCCACCTCCAAGTCCTCCAGTACGTCGAACCGCCAACTAAGGGTTACCTGAGAAAAATTAAAAAGAGGGGGTGAGTTTACGAAAACTCAGTGTGCACAACCCTTATCAGTAAGAACATGAATCACAACAGTTCGGGTCGGAGCCCATTTCAGTAATGGTGGCAATTGGGCCTTAGCCCAAAATAGCCTCGGTTGGGCCTTAACCCATATCAAAAGTCACATATCATATATAAATCTGGGCCTAAGCCCAACTCAATATTGAAATCCATATATGCAATGCATTAATGCCCATACCAGCCCTGCACTCTGTCTCCTGTCCAACCCTACACTCCTGTGAGGATTTAATCAACCCACCCATCCCTACACTCCTTATGTAACACCGATTGCGGCATTACCTTAACGGTGCAACATAGCTGCTCGGTGGCTAAAAAGCCTTCGGTGGATCCACAGTCGTCAAGCGACCATGTGATCCTATTAGCACTTCCCCTTTCAAATAATCCCAATCCCATGCAATATGATATAATAATTTGTGTATGCGGTATGTCATGTATACAAAACATATATCAGATAACGTATGAAACGAATTACCATCATAATCAGAATAACAATATACAACATAATCAAGCTAACCAACCTCTAAGGGTATAACAGTAATTTTACCTACCAGGGGTATTTCGATAATTTACCCACCAAAGGTATTTCAGTAATTTCATTAATTAAGGGTGTTTAGGTAATTTCACAAATCGGGGGTATTTTGCTAATTTTGTAAATCGAGGGTTTGTTAAATAGAGATAACGATGCGAATGGGCTTAAGGCGCATCCTCGGCCCAAATAAGCCCTCACACTCGTGTGGCCCATTTAGCCCAAGTCTAGCCACAGATATGAGATTCACCTAGTCCAGTCTAATTATACTACACAATCATGCAATCTACTCATATGGGCCGACGGGCCCATTGGGCCCACTTCGACCCATCGTGGTCCAAGCAGCCTCAACCCACAAGAATACTACCAATGGCCTCAACTATCGCGTCGAAGCCCCACACGTGCGCTCGGACGCTCGTGTGGCTACTATTGCCGTGACCGACACTTCGGCATTTACCGCTCTACAACTAGAGTAGAGAGAGTTGCACATCTGATAGGAATCTAGTGCTAATCTGTGCTCCAACCAATCCTGTGCCCAAACGCCCTCCAAGGTATGTTTTCTCTCCACATAGAATGGCTCTATATATAGCTAGCTTCTCACTTTCCTTCTTTGTATCTTTCCGATGTGGGATCCCTCCGCTAACAGAGTTTAAATCCAACTCAAACTCTTGCCGTCCAATCCGTAAAATATATACTCCATTACTTGTCATGAGATTCGAACCCAGGCTCCCTTGCAACATAATCCATGCCGCTAACCACTTGGCCACAAGCTCCTATTGTGTCTTACACCATGCGCAACTAAATTTAAATCTATAGCCAAATTCTAAAGTCCATTTAAAAAGAAAACTAAAATGCAAGAGCCAAGACTTGAACCTTGGACCTCCTTCCTTCCTTGTGGCGTCACCCCTTTGTCTCTTATGTGGCATCACTTTGCCACTACACCACACACTCCACTTGTGTCATTCTTCTCCACATTTTCTCCTTAAAAACTACCTACCAAGTCCCAAGGTTTTATTCACCTAAAACCAAAATTTCCCTAAAGCCCAAGTTTGATCCTGGGGCTTCATAGAAGCCCCCTAACCTTCCAAAATCACTCACCTAATAGGTCCAACTTGCCTTAGTGCCATTCTCTTGTTCTCAAAAATTTTAAACGGTGCTACTCCCAAGGCCCATTAGGCCCAATTCTCCTAGGCCCAATTTTAGAATGTTACAAGTTCTTTCGTTCGCCCGTAAAGAAAAACTGAGTCCACAGTTCATCGAACCTATAATAAACTATTTTTAGTCAAATCAGAATAGTGTTTTTAGGACCACAAATTCAAAGTTGAAAAAATTATTTTATTATTATTTTAATGTCTACAACATGATAATGTGATGGTGTGAAAATTTCGTTAAATTTTATCATTTGAATGCTCAATTTGGTAAAAAGGACTAAATCGCGTAACGTGCAAAAGTGGAGTTCTATTAGCTAAAGATTAAAGTGGAGGTCCTTATGTAGTAATTAGACCATTATTAATATGAGTGGACAAAGATGAACATCTTTTTAATGGATTTAAAGGTTAATTTAGTAATTAGATCATTTAAATGATAATTAATAAAACAAAAGGCCATTTAATTTATTCATCATCTTCCTAACTAATTATTGAAGAGGAAAAAGCCATTAAATTAGCTTCAAGGTTTGGCTAGCTATCATCTATGCACGTAAGTGTGATTTCGTCCCATTTTTAATGATTTCCATGTTTTTATTATCGTTGCAACTTAATCTAGATAACCCCGGGACTAATTTGCCAATTTGTTAAAGGTTTACGGTTTTACCATTGATGAATATAAGTGTATTTTGATGTTTGATGATATAAAATGTATGGTTGTTGTTAGATAAACAACATTTGTTAAGTGATTTTTAGTAAAATGTCTAAATAGGGATTAAATTGTGAAATGTGTAAAATTCATGGTTAAATTGTGAAATAAATGAAGATTTTGGGCTGTTAGGGACTTAATTGAAATTTAGTTAGCATGGGTTTAGGTTGAATTGCATGAATTTGTATTTTTATGAAATAAGGACTAAATTGTAAAAATGTGAAATATTAGAGGCAATAGTGTAAAATTGCCTTAATGTGTGTTTTGGATTAAATTGAATAGAGAGATTATTAAATAAGTTAATTCTGATTACATTTACATCAGGAAAAGTGAAATACATATTTAGATTGGGGAAAGAACAAGGTTTCGGACTAATGGACTTATTACGCCGTTTTGTATTCGAGGTAAGTTCGTATGTATTATGAATTGTTATATTTGTGCTTTAAATGCTTTGATACTGCATAAATTGAGTATACGACCTTGTAGACATATTCAACGATGGTTCAACAAATGTGAAATTTTGGTTAAACCTTAGAAATAGATTAGGATACGAATGACATGTCATTAGGGGTTATGTGATTTAAGTGCTGGTCCGTATGTCCTACCGGTGGCTGAGTTATCTGGCATGTGTTGCAGATACTCATTAGCTTGTGTGAGCAGCACCGTGTAGTTTCGTCATGACCGTCAGCTTGTGTGAGCAGACCCGTTGATAGCTCGAGAGTGAGCATTATATGTGATACGAGATTGTGATAGCTTCGGCTATGTGTGTTGCACTTAGTTTGCAAGTTTCCCGAGTATCTGATAGTATTCCGAATGGTTCAACGGGTATATCGAAGTCATGGATGAGTATAAGACTAACAAAAGATGGTAAAGTATGTATATGAACCTTATAAGCTTTGAATCAAAGCAACTTGTGATTTCACATCTAATCTTTTGATTGAATATATGTAAGCTTTGTTGGCTAATATAAATTATGTATTGATATATTCAATTATTGGAATTGTGTATTTATGATTAATTGAGTTTACTATTAAACAAACTTACTAAGCTTTACAGCTTACTTTGTTTATTTTTCTGTGTTTTATAGTGTTATCGAAGCTAGCTTGTATTTGGGAATTGTCGGAGACCTCATTACACTATCAAGCTTCTATATTGGTACTTTTGAGCTTATGTTGTGGTTATATGGAATGTATGGAACTTTGGTCATTTTGGTATGGTTTGGTAATAAATTTAGCCATTTGAATTGGCTTGTAAATGTTAAGTGTATGATATGTGTATAGCCATGTAACTTGGATTATTTTGGTATAATTTGGTGATGTATATATATGTGAAAATGACTTGTGTTATGTGTTTGATGATGGTTATGTAATGCTTGTTGACAATAGCTATTATGGATATCAAATGGTTGAGTTTTGAATGTTGATATGCTAGTGAACCTAAGTCAAATAATGCATTTTTGAAAGTGGTTATATAGATGATTTGTGAAAATGAAGTTTGGTAAGAATTTGAATGGTATATCATGGTGTTCGTGTGTTTTGCATTGTTGCTATTAAAATGGTAAGATTTATGCTTGGTTGAGGTTGGTTGAATGTCTATTTATTGGCATATTATGTGCTATTTGGTTTGGTGTAGGTGTGTGCAAATGTGGGTGGCAAAATAACCTGGTAAATAGCCTATTTTTGTCCACACGGGTAGACACATGGGCGTGTGTCTCAGCCGTATGTGACACATGGTCAGATCACACGACCCTGTGTCCCCTGGTGTTGAATTAGAAATCAGGTCAATATGCTCTACACAGCCTAGTACACGGGTGTGTGATTTGGCCGTGTGACATAAGTTAGTATACCCTATAGGTTTGGCATGGCCTAGTACACGGTCGAGCCACATGGGCGTATGAGGCCATTTCAATGGGCACACGGCTGGTCACACGAGCGTGTGGTTGGCCGTGTGACCCAAGTCAGTGATTTACACGGGGTCAGACACGGGCTGGGACACGACCATGTGATCCCATTTCGAATGTCTACACGGCCTATGACACGACGTGGCTTTGGCCGTGTGAGACACACGGCTAGGCCACAAGGGCATGTGTCCCTTGTATTTTGTAATAAAGTTTTCTAAGTTTCCCAGAAGTTTCATAAGTTATTGATTTAGTTCCGAACCACCCCGAATGCATGTTTTGGGCCTCGTAGGCTTGTATTAGGGATAATGTAAATGATTTGGAATGATGATTACATGAAATTTGAAAATATGTACGAAATGTAGTGTAATGGTATATTATGTCCAATGATGCTCCGTAACCCTATTTCAGCGTTGAATACGGGTGAGGGTTGTTACATTTATTGGTGTCAGAGCTACGGTTTAGTCGATTCTCAGACTAACGTAGCATATGTAATAGTCTAGCTATACATGCCAAATATAACCTGTGATAGTGTGATATCTCCTGACAATTTAAATCGTGTTTTCGTATAGTAAATGGATCCCAATCGAGCTATAGCTGATGATGTTGAGAGTAATGCGCCAATCTTCGTTCATGGAGTAGCGCAATCTGAGTCAAGACTTGTAATGGGTAGCCAGGGAGGAGATGCTAAATAAGCCTTCTTCCAAATGATGAACGAGTGGTTCACAGAGTTTGTTTGAAAAAATCCAGCTGCTCAACAACCTCCACCCCCACCTAATCCCTAGCCAATTCTCGTGGCTTCTCAACGTGTGGAACTTTTAAGATTGAATAAGTCGCCAGTTGATAAAATCCCAAAATACGGGGCCGAAGAGTTCAGAGCTACTATTGACGATGATCGTGAGAGAGCTGAGTTTTGGCTTGAAAATATGATCCAGGTATTTGATGAGCTTTCTTGCACACTGGCTGAGTGTTTAAAATGTGTCGTATCACTTCTGAGAGATAGCGTATCAGTGGTGGAATACTTTAGTATCAGTGGTATCGAGAGAAAGGGTCACTTGGGAATTCTTTCAAGCTAAGTTCAGAAAGAAATATATCAGCCAACGATTTATCGACCAAAAACGAAAAGAGTTTTTCTGGAGTTGAAACAGGGTTGTATGTCTATGACTGAGTACAAGCGAGAGTTTGTGAGACTCAATAAGTATGCTCGAGAATGTGTTTCAACTGAGGCAATTATGAGTAAAAGATTCGAAGATGGGTTGAACGAAGATATCAGATTGTTAGTCGGAATTCTAGAGTTGAAAGAATTCGTGATGCTAGTTGATAGAGCTTGTAAAGCCGAAGAACTTGGCAAAGAAAAGAGAAAGGCATATGTTGAGGCTAGAGATTCGAGAAAGAGATCGATGAGTAAACCACATCAGTCATCGTCAAAGAAATCACGGGATTTGTACACTCGTTCAAATGCTTCAACTGGATATCCAAATAGAGATCGTGGAAAACAATACTCAAGTTCTAAAGCTCAAGCTACTTCAGTGTCGAGTGTCAGTAGCGTGAGAAATAATAAACCCGAATGCCAATAGTGTGGATGACGACATTTTGGATATTGCTGGATGAATAATAAAGCTTGTTTCAAATGTGGTTCGTTAGATCACTTTATCCGAGATTGCCTAATTTAGCCGAGAAAGATAAATTCCAGAATGGAAGATCGAGTAACACAGCCGCAAGAGGGAGACCACCTAGAAATGTGGGAAATGTGGCTAATAGCAAAGGAATGACAAAAGACTCCGCTATGAGATCCGAGGCTAGAGCACCTGCCAGAGCTTACGCTATTTGTGCTCGCGAAGATGCGTCTTCACCAGATGTTATCATCGGTACATTTTCTCTTTATGACACTAATGTAATTACTTTGATAGATCTTGGATCGACTCATTCATATATCTCTATGAAGTTAGTGTGTTGTACTGTTGAGTCTACTGAGTTTGGGATTAAAGTATCGAACCCCTTAGGAAAGTATGTCCTAGTTGAAAAAGTTTGCAAGAATTGTCCTTTGATGACTTGGGGTTACTGTTTTCCAGCAAATATTATGCTATTACCGTTTGATGAGTTCGATGTATTTCTAGGTATGGAATGGTTGACGTTGCATGATGCTGTTGTGAATTCTATACGAAAAACCATTGATTTGAAATGTCAAAATAGTGAAATCCTTCGAATTAAATCAGATGAGTCGAGTGAATTGCTTGTTGTGATATCGTCAATTTTAGCTCAGAGATATGTGAGGAAAGGTTGTGAAGCTTATCTTCCTTATGTACTAGATACAAAAGTGTCTAAATTGGAGATTGAATCATTGCCAGTAGTCTGTGAGTATCTGGACGTGTTTCTAGAGGAATTACCGGGGTTACCACCGATTAGAGAAGTTGATTTTTCCATTGAATTGATACCGGGAAAACCATCGATATCGATAGCTTCGTACAGAATGGCTCCAACAGAATTGAAAGAGTTGAAAACTTAATTGCAAGAGTTAATGGATAGAGGTTTACACGACCTAGTTTTTCGCCCAGAGGGACCCAGTATTATTCATAAAGAAGAAAGACGGATCAATGAGACTTTGTATTGATTGTCGTCAGCTCAACAAGAGTTACGATAAAGAACAAATATCCTTTACTGAGAATTTATGATTTTTTTGATCAGTTGAAAGAAGCAACAGTGTTTTCAAATTTTGATCTGCAGTACGATTATTATCAGTTGAGAGTAAAAGATTTAGATGTACCAGAAACTGTATCCAGACAAGGTATGGGCGTTATGAATTTCTTGTTATGCCTTTCGGATTAACTAATGCTCTTGCATTTTTTATGGATTTTATGAATTGAATCATTAGACCGTTTTTAGACAGATTTGTTGTGGTATTCATTGATGACATTCTGATCTATTCCCGAGATGAGTCTGAACATGCCGAGCATTTGAGAATCGTGTTACAAACCTTGAGAGACAACCAACTATTTGCTAAATTCAGCAAATGTGAGTTTTGGCTTAAAGAGGTTGGATTTTTGGGACATATTGTCTCAATAGAAGGTACCCTTGTTGATCTGAGTAAGATTTCCACAGTTGTTGACTGGAAACCACCAAGAAATGTGTCATAAGTCCGAAGCTTTCTAGGATTAGTGGGCTATTATCAATGTTTTGTTAAAGGATTCTCGGTGATTGCTACACCGATGACTAGATTTCTACAGAAAGATGTGAAATTCGAGTGGTCTAAGAAATGTCAGCAGATTTTTGAACAGTTGAAAGAATTGTTAACTGGGGCACTAGTTTTAGGTCAACCTAAGTTGGTTAAAGAGTTTGTGATTTTCAGTGACGCATCACTAAATGGTTTGGGTTGTGCTTTGATGCAAGAGGGTAAAGTGATAGCTTATTCCTTCAGACAGTTGAAACCACATGCAAAGAATTATCCGATGCACGATTCAGAGTTAGTTGCTATTGTTTTTGCATTGAAAACTTGGCGACATCATTTATACTGTGAAAAATGCCACATCTTTACTGATTACAAGAGCTTGAAATATATAATGACTCAAAAAGATTTGAATTTGCGATAACGAAGATGGCTCAAGCTATTGAAAGGCTATGAATTAGTGATTGATTATCATCGGGGAAAGCTAACATAGTCACGGATGCTTTGGGTAGAAAATCATTATTTACTTTGCGAGCGGTGAATACATAGTTAACCTTGTCTGATGATGGTTCGATTTTGGCTGAATTAAAAGCTAAACCTTTGTTTCTTTAGTAAATTTGTGAAGCTCAAAAGTGTGACTACGAGTTGCAAGCTAAAAGAGTATAATGTAAGTTAACTAGTGATTAAAACTCTCAGATTGGATTCAATGATTATTTAATATTTCGAGATAGAATTTACGTACCAAAGAATTCTGACTCATTCAAAAAATTTTAAACGAAGCACACAGTGGTTGTTTATCTGTACATCCAGGGAGTACAAAAATGTTTAATGATTTGAAACAAATGCATTGGTGGTCGAGAATGAAACGAGACATTTCAGAGTTTAAATCGAGATGCTTGGTTTGTCAAAAAGTTAAAGCCGAACATCAAGTACCTTCGGGATTACTACAGCCTGTGATGATACCATAGTGGAAATGGGATAGAGTTACGATGAATTTTGTATCAAGTTTGCCCCTGTCTCCGCAAAAGAAAGATGTTGTTTGGGTTGTCATTGATAGATTGATGAAGTATGAACATTTTAGTCCGATACGTACTAACTATTCGTTTGATAGATTGGCTGAGTTGTATGTCTCTGAGATCGTTAGATTGCGCGGGGTGCCAGTTTCAATTATTTTGGATAGAGATTCGAGGTTCACATCGAGATTTTGGTAGAAATTTCAAGAAGCTTTAGGTACATGGTTGTATTTTAGTACTGCTTTTCATCTCCAAATTGACGGTCAGTCTGAGAGAGTAATTCAAATTCTCGAAGATATGCTTCGTGGTTGTGTTTTGGAGTTTGAAGGCAACTGGGAGAAATAGCTACCGTAGGTTGAATTTGTATATAACAACAGTTTTCAATCGAGCATAAAAATGGCACCATATGAAGCATTGTATGGTCACAAATGCCGAACTCCATTGTAATGGACCGAGCTTAGTGAGCAAAAGATTCATGTAGTTGATTTGATCAGAGACACTGAAGAGAAAGTGAAAGTAATTCGCGATTTGAAAATAGCTTCAGATGAAGAAAAATCTTATGCGGATTTGAAACGTAAAGACATAGAATTTCAAGTCGATGATAAAGTATTTTTAAAAGTGACTCTATGGAAGAAGATTATTAGACTTGGTCGCAAAAGAAAATTGAGTTCGCGATTCATCGGGCCGTATGAGATCATAGAAAGAATAGGGCCAGTGGCATATCGACTAACTTCACCATCTGAGTTAGAAATGATTCACAATGTGTTTCAGGTGTCAATGTTGCGCTGATATAGATCAGATCCATCACAAGTAATTTCTCTAACAGATATTGAAATTCAACTTGATATGACGTATAATGAATAACTGATCAAAATTTTAGCTCGAGAGGTTAAAGAATTGAGAAATAAATGCATAGCTCTAGTGAAGGTTTTGTGGCAACGTTACGGGATTGAAAAAGCTATGTGGGAGCCCAAGGAAGTTATGAGAAAATAGTACCCTAACCTCTTTTCTGGTAAGATTTTCATGGACGAAAATTACTAAGGGGGGAGAGTTGTAACAACCTATTTTTAGTCAAATCAGAATAGTGGTTTTGGGACCATAAATTTGAAGTCAAAATAATTATTTTATTATTATTTTAATGTCTACAGCATGATAATGTGATTGTGTGAAAATTTCGTTAAGGAGTTTTATCATTTGAATGCTCAATTTGGTAAAAAGGACTGATCGTGTAAAGTGCAAAAGTGGAGTTTTATAAGCTAAAGGTGTCTAATAGATATGAAATATTAAAGTGGAGGTCCTTATGTAGTAATTAGACCATTATTAATATGAGTGGACAAAGATGGACATTTTTTAGTGGTTTTAAAGGCTAATGTATAAGGTTAATTCAGTAATTAGATCATTTAAATGATAATTAATAAAACAAAAGGCCATTTAATCTATTCATCATCTTACTAATCGATTATTGAAGAGGAAAAGCCATTAAACTAGCTTCAAGGTTCGGCTAGCTATCATCTATGCATGTAAGTGTGATTTCGTCCCGCTTTTAATGATTTCAATGTTTTTGGGATCATTGCAGCTTAAATTAGCTAGCCTAGGGACTGATTTGCAAAACTGTTAAAGGTTTAGGGTTTTACCATTGATAAATATAAGTGTATTTTGATGTTTGATGATAGAAAATGTATGGTTGTTGTTAGATAAACAACATTTGTTAAGTGATTCTTAGAAAAATGTCCAAATAGGGATTAAATTCTGAAATGTGTAAAATTCATGGTTAAATTGTGAAATAAATGAAAATTTTGGGCTGCTAGGGACTTAATTTAAATTCACTTAGCATGGGTATAGGTTGAATTGCATGAATTTGTATTTTTATGAAATAAGAACTAAATTGTAAATGTAACATCCCGAAATAAGACCTAAACGGAACAGTGGTTTCGGGACCACAAATCCGATGTTGAGAAATTTATTTTATTTATATTTTTATGGTCTACAATTTCACGGAATGATTTCGTGAAAATCTCATTCGAAAATTTTGACGTTTGTCTACATGTTAGAGGTGTCCAATTGTTATGAAATTTTAATTTGGACGTCCTTAAATGATAATTAGACCATTGGTTAAGTTGGTGGAAAAAAATGGACATGGATGGGTATGTTTCAAAAGAATTTTTTTAAGGGGCATTTTGGTAATTTAGTGAATTAAATGAATTAAAAACAAAATTTAAATGCCAAATATGTCAATCTTCTTCATATGGACGAAATTTACCAAGAGAAGACATGGCTAGGGTTTTCTCAACTCTCCAAGCTCATGATTTGGACCTAGAATTGGAGGAAAATCGAAAATCGGGAAAGTTGGTAAAATGGTCATTTCGGCATTCGAGGTAAGTTGGTGTGATAATAATAATGCAATAATGTCGTAATGTATATTTGAAACCTAAATTGTGGTATTAAATTGATTTTTCTGAATTACATGTTTAGTATATTATGTTGGAGAATTGATTTAATAATATGTTTATGATAAAAGGTGACATAGGTGACATGGAAAATGGGTTGAAATGTTGTGCTTAAATGTGTTTTCTATGACTATGGTTATTATGTGAAATGGAAAGTTTATATGTAAATAATGCATTTATTTTACTTGTTCAATAATTATTTTGCTAGATATTATGGAAATCATTTGGTGATAACTACAATATGAAAATGTATGGAATGGGAAATTCTCAATTGAACCTTCGAAAAACCGAGAGATACGGACAATATGTAGCTAGGTCACACGAGTGATAAGGGAACTTCATCGTGTGCACAAGAAAGCTACGAGATGGCAAAATTTGATATGTAGCTAGGCCACATGGATGATAAGGGATTTTCACCATGTGTCCAAGAAAGCTACGGGATAATAATTTCATATGTAACTAGGTCACATGTGTAATATTGTGTGTATACCATGTGTACAAGAAAGTTACGGGTTATGAGTAGCTAGGTCACATGAGTGGTTCCTAGTGTTGGACACCATGTAGACAAGAGAGCTACAAGATGGAATGGCTAGGTCACATGGGTGATAAGGGACCTTCACCATGTGTACAAGAAAGCCGAATTATGTGTGGGTGGAGCTATGTGCTGAGACCACCGAGTATCAGGCGTTTTTCGAAGGGGTTCAACGAGATAATTTACTAATGATGATTGGTGCGATCATGTTATGAATAAGTGCAAGTGTGAATGTGACAAATTGAGAAATGTGGCAAATGTACATAGAACAATATGCTCGATATGTAATCAGAAATTGGAAAGATTGGTATAGGCAAGTGATGAACACAACTAAAGTGAGAGAAAGCAAAATTTTACAATAAAACTGTTTTGGACAGCAGCAGTGAGGTGAATTTGAAAAATCACCAAAACTGGTAGAAATTGAATTATAAGTTGTATGAGACATTTGTTTAAACCTTATTGCGACTATTTTTATATAAAAGAAATAGAGAAAGCAAAGGACTGGTATATTTTGAGATATTTAGATTTTTGTGAGACTGGTTCAGAGTGATTTCGAGATCCCCTATTCTGACTTGGAAAAGTCATTGAAAATTGTAACAAAATAATATTTGGACATAATGTATATGATTAGATTCCTTATTGAGTCTATTTTTAGAAGAAGCAAACTAGAACGTCATTTGAATTCTGTATAAAAAGAAAATTAAATTTTAGCAAAGAATGGTCGAAATTGTCAGACAGCAGAATAGGGGAGACTTTGAAGAATAAACTGTACTATCTGGCTAAACCAAAAATTCTGAAAATGTTATGGTAAAAAGATATGTGAGTCTATTTTCATGGAAAATTTACGGATCTTAATTTGGAGTTCCGTAACTCTAGATATAAATAATTTAATCACTGTGACCCAAGAAAATAGCTTAACTGGAATTTGAATAAATAGGAAGAATATGAAAATAACATGTTATCACATTGCTTATTATTTTCATTCGAGCTTACTAAACGTAAAGCTTCCTCCCTCCTTTCCATTTCTTTTAGTTTTGTCAGGTCAGCTCAGCGTTGGAGATCGTCAGAGGCAGTATCACACTATCGGGTCATTATCCTTGGAGTATTGGCATGTGTATGTTAAATGTTTTCAAGTGAGTGGCATGTATAGGGACTTAGTTTTTCTATGATGGATGTTGTTGTGATTAGCCAAATGTATTGGCATATAGTGATTTGTTGATTATGGCCATGAGATGTGGCTTATAATGATTTTGGCTTATAAGCCTATTTGTCCATGGTATGTGTTAATGTCTTGTTATGTGGTATAAGTGATTAAATAGATGACAATGTCAAATGCATGTCTTTGAAAAGCTTTAAATTTTGGGTGAAATTTGGCAACCCGGTTTTGTATGATTATGAATGTTGAAGTACGGTAACGCCTCCAACCCTGTTCTGGAGTTGGATACGGGTGAGGGGTGTTACATTTAGTGGTATCAGAGCTATGGTTTAGTCGGTTCTCGGACTAACATAACAAGTGTGAGAGTCTAGCTATACATGCCACCAATATGTGATAGTGTGATGCCTTCCGACGTGATTGAGGATGATCTTATGAAAAGAGAAGTACTCTCCAACCGAGCTATATCCGACCATTTAATAGTGATATTGAAGTATTTGAATAAAGTGTAGCAATGACGAGTTAAACTCGAAAAAATATGATTAAGAATTCGTAATGTGTATATGTGATAATGTGTGAAATAAAAGTTTATACAGTAATATGCTTATTCATATTTTTTCTGACCTTCACATACTATAGCATGCTTGACAAAAATTGATTAGTGAATGTGCTAAGTAAGTTATTCAAATTTTGTAGAATGTATGAATGAGTGCACTTGTTTGAATGAGATAATTGAAAATTTTATGTCAGGCAAATATGAATGATAAATTGTTCGAAGTGGGTCGTATAGTTATAATGACATATGTTGATAATGAAATATGTGTCATATGTATATATATATATATATATATATATATATGTGTGTGTGTGAGAATCGAGTTAGAGGCTATACGACCTCACCCCCTTACCGATGAGGTGTTTATAACGGAAATTCATGAGAATCATGTTGATTAAGTTCCTAAGTGTGGAATCAAAGAGTTTAGTTATAGAATAACTATAGATATGATCAAAGACTGAGAATGGTTGAAAAATGCAGGACAGGATTAGAGAAATATCATATTGACTCAAGAAATATTTGGTTTATACAATATCATAATTAGTGAAAAATTCAACTTTGATAAATCGACTTATTCAAATAAGATACTGAAAGGAAGTATTAACTGAAATTTTTCTGAACTGATTTTCTTTAGTGAAAGAAATAATGTGGAAATTAGTGAGGGCAGAATTAGTCAGAAGAATTATGTTTGACATGTGAAGATGTTTAAATATGACAGTCATAGTTGAGCAGTTTACGACTATCTCTTCTGGGCATTTTATGTTTTCGTATCTTTTCAGAGACAACTATGATTGCTTGTTTTCTAAGTAAAGAATCGTCAGTTTGATTGATCTATGATTGGTATTCCACTATCTTTTATTGAAATTTAATTCCATTATGTCTGAGATAAAAGTGACAGTGAACTTATATGAAATGATTCTACTGTTTCTTTTGGCTATTGTTCTGTTTATATTTGTATAGAATATGTTTTATCTCTGTTATAATCGACTTAGCAACACAATGGAATTATAATTTTTCAGTGACGTACCAATGAACGGATTTGAATGTGTATATTTTCTAAAATGTAAAGTAATGGTTCATGTTTTCAGACAGTTAATATTATATTAAAAAGAGCTGTTCGATTAGTAATTTAGAGATGGTTATTATTATGTCTGTATTGAAAAAATTGATGATACTGTTTGTTTAACGAGGATTGTCATATGTTTCTTGGTTTCGAGAGTTTAATATATCTGATGGCATAGCAAAATTTGAGTTTAAGACAGTGGTGAAGAATTAAGCTATTGAAAGATTGTGAGTGATCATCGATTGATCTGTGGGGAGCCAAGAGAAATGCTAGTGGGTTGTTTTCGAACGCTTGATGGAATTAGCATAATAATTTCAATATGTATCGATTCTTTGTTTGACAGAATTCACTGAGTTCTATTAGGATTCAGATCGATGACAGAGTGTTTCTGAAAATATCGTCTTGAAAAAGATTATTTAGTGATGTTAGAAATCATGAGAAGTATATTAAACCTCATTCTGTTAAGATTTTCAGGGACGAAAATCCCTAAGGGGGGAGAAATGTAACATCCCAAAATAAGGCCTAAACGGAACAGTGGTTTCGGGACCACAAATCCGATGTTGAGAACTTTATTTTATTTATATTTTTATGGTCTACAATTTCACGGAATGATTTCGTGAAAATCTCATTCGAAAATTTTGACATTTGGGCACTCAATTTAGTCAAAAGGACTAAATTGTAAAAAGTGCAAAAGTTGAGTTCTACATGTTAGAGGTGTCCAATTGTTATGAAATTTGAAATTGGAGGTCCTTAAATGATAATTAGACCATTGGTTAAGTTGGTGGACAAAAATGGACATGGATGGGTATGTTTCAAAAGAATTTTTTAAGGGGCATTTTGGTAATTTAGTGAATTAAATGAATTAAAAACAAAATTTAAATGCCAAATATGTCCATCTTCTTCACATGGACGAAATTTACCAAGAGAAGACATGGCTAGGGTTTTCTCAACTTTCCAAGCTCACGACCCCAAAAAACGAGATTTAGACCTAAAATTGGAGGAAAATCGAAAATCGGGAAAGTTGGTAAAATGGTCGTTTCGGCATTCGAGGTAAATTGGTGTGTTACTAATAATGCAATAATGTCGTAATGTATATTTGAAATCTAAATTGTGGTATTAAATTGATTTTTCTGAATTACATGTTTAGTATATTATGTTTGTGAATTGATTTAATAATATGTTTATGATAAAAGGTGACATAGGTGACATGGAAAATGGGTTGAAATGTTGTGCTTAAATGTGTTTTCTATGACTATGGTTATTATGTGAAATGGAAAGTTTATATGTAAATATGCATTTATTTTACTTGTTCAATAATTATTTTGCTAGATATTATGGAAATCATTTGGTGATAACTACAATATGAAAATGTATGGAATGCAAAATTCTCGATTGAACCTTCGGAAAACTGAGAGATACGGGCAATATGTAGCTAGGTCACACGAGTGATAAGGGAACTTCACCGTGTGCACAAGAAAGCTACGAGATGGCAAAATTTGATATGTAGCTAGGCCACATGGATGATAAGGGATTTTCACCATGTGTGCAAGAAAGCTATGGGATAATAATTTCATATGTAACTAGGTCACATGTGTAATACTGTGTGTATACCATGTGTACAAGAAAGTTACGGGTTATGAGTAGCTAGGTCACATGAGTGGTTCCTAGTGTTGGATACCATGTAGACAAGAGAGCTACGAGATGGAATGGCTAAGTCACATGGGTGATAAGAGACCTTCACCATGTGTACAAGAAAGCTGAATTATGTGTGGGTGGAGCTATGTGCTAAGACCACCGAGTATCGGGCGTTTTCCGAAGGGGTTCAACGAGATAATTTACTAATGATGATTGGTGCGATCATGTTATGAATAAGTGCAAGTGTGAATGTGACCAATTGAGAAATGTGGCAAATGTACGTAGAACAATATGCTCGATATGTAATCGGAAATTGGAAAGATTGGTATAGGCAAGTGATGAACACAACTAAAGTGAGAGAAAGCAAAATTTTACAATAAAATTGTTTTGGACAGCAGCAGTGAGGTGAATTTGCAAAATCACCATAAATGGTATAAATTTAATTATAAGTTGTATGGGACATTTATTTAAAGATTATTGAGTCTATTTTTATATAAAAGAAACAGAGAAAGCAAAGGATTGGTATATTTTGAGATATTTAGATTTTTGTGAGACTGGTTCAGAGTGATTTCGAGATCCCCTATTCTGACTTGGAAAAATCATTGAAAATTGTAACAAAATAATATTGGGACATAATTTATATTATTATATTCCTTATTGAGTCTAGTTTTAGAAGAAGCAAACTAGAACATCATTTGAATTCTGTACAAAAAGATAATTAAATTTTAGCAAAGAATGGTCAGAATTGTCGGACAACAGAACAGGGGAGACTTTGAAGAATAAACTGTACTAATTGGCTAAACCAAAAATTCTGAAAATGTTATGGTAAAAAGATATGTAAGTATAGTTTCATGGAAAATTTACGGATCTTAATTTGGAGTTCCGTAACTCCAGATATAAATAATTTAATCACTGTGACCCAAGAAAACAACTTAACTGGAATTTGAATAAATAGGAAGAATATGAAAATAACATGTTATCACATTGCTTATTATTTTCATGCGAGCTTACTAAGCATAAAGCTTACTCCCTCCTTTCTATTTCTTTTAGTTTTGTCAGGTCAGCTCAGCGTTGGAGATCGTCAGAGGCAGTATCACACTATCGGGTCATTATCCTTGGAGTATTGGCATGTGTATGTTAAATGTTTTCAAGTGAGTGGCATGTATAGGGACTTAGTTTTTCTATGATGGATGTTGTTGTGATTAGCCAAATGTATTGGCATATAGTGATTTGTTGATTATGGCCATGAGATGTGGCTTATAATGATTTTGGCTTATAAGCCTATTTGTCCATGGTATGTGTTAATGTCTTGTTATGTGGTATAAGTGATTAAATAGATGACAATGTCAAAGGCATGTCTTTGAAAAGTTTTAAATTTTGGGCGAAATTTGGTAACCCGATTTTGTATGATTGTGAATGTTGAAGTACGGTAACGCCTCAAACCCTGTTCTGGAGTTGGACACGGGTGAGGGGTGTTACAGTAAAAATGTGAAATATTAGGGGCAATAGTGTAAAATTGTCTTAATGTGTGTTTTGGATGAAATTGAATAGAAAGATTACTAAATAAGTTAATTTTGATTACATTTAGATCAAGAAAAGCGAAATAAGAATTTAGATAGGGAAAAGAACAAGGTTTCAGACTAACTGACTTATTACACCATTTTTGTATTCGAGTTAAGTTCGTATGTATTAAGCATTGTTATATTTTGCTATAAATGCTTTCATATTGCATAACTTGAGTATACGACCTTGCGAACATATTCGACGACGATTCAAAAAATTTGAAGTTTCGATTGAACCTTAGGAATAGATTAAGATACGAATGACGTGTCATTAGGGGTTATGTCATTTGGGTGCTGGTCCGTACGTCCTACCGATGGTTGAGTTATCCGACATGTGTTATGGATACTCGTCGGCTTGTGTGAGCAGCGCCGTGCAGTTCTTTCATGACCGTCTACTTGTGTGAGCAGACCCGTTGATAGCTCGAGAGTGAGCATTATATGTTATACGAGATTGTGGTAGCTTCAGCTATGTATGTGGCACTTAGGGGTGCCAGTTTCCTGAGTATCTAATAGTATTATGAATGGTTCAATGGGTATATCAAAGTCATGGATGAGGATAAGACTAATAAGAGGTGGTACAATTATGCATATGAACCGTATAAGCTTTGAATCGAAGAAACTTGTGAAATTCACATCTAGTATTTTGATTGAATATATGGAAGGTTTGTTATCTAATATGAATTATGTGTTGATTTATTCAATAATTGGAATTGTGTATTTATGATTAATTGAGTTTATTGTTATACGAACTTACTAAGCTTTATAGCTTACTTTGTTTATTTTTTCGTGTTTTATAATGTTCTCGAAGCTAGCTCGTATTTGGGAATCGTCGGAGACCTCATCACACTATCAATCTTTCTATATTGGTACTTTTAATCTTATGTTTTGGTTATACGGTATGTATAGGAACTTTTGTCATTTTGGTATGGTTTGGTAATAAATTTAGCCATTTGAATTGGCTTGTAAATGTTAAGTGTATGATATGTGTATAGCCATGTAACTTGGCTTATTTTGGTATAATTTGGTGATGCATATATATATGTGCATATGGCTTGTGTTATGTGTTATATGATGGTTATGTAATGCTTGTTGACAATAGGTATTATGGATATCAAATGGTTGAGTTTTGAATGTTGATATGCTAGTGAATCTAAGTCAAATAATGCATATTTGAAAGTGGTTATATAGATGATTTGTGAAAGTGAGGTTTGGTAATAATTTGAATGGCATATTGTGGTGTTGGTGTGTTTTGCATTTGTTGGTATTGAAATGGTATGATTTATGCTTGGTTGAGGTTGGGTAAATGTCTATTTATGCCATATTATGTGCTATTTGGTTTGGTGTAGGTGTGTACAAATGTGGGTGGCAAAATGGCTTGGTAAATAGCGTATTTTTGTCCACATGGGCAGACACATGGGCCTTTGTCTCAACCGTGTGTGACACATGGTCAGGTCACACGACCGTGTGTCCCCTGGTGTTGAATTAGAAATCAAGTCAATATGCTCCACATGGCCTAGTACACAGGAGTGTGATTTGGCCGTCTTACATAAGTTAGTATACCCTACAGGTTTGGCACGGTCTAGCACACAGCTAGGCCACACGGGCATGTGAGGTCATTTCGAAGGGCACACGGGCTGGTCACAGGGGCGTGTGGTTGGCCGTGTGACCCAAGTCACTGAGTTACATGGGGTCGGACACGGTCAGGGTGTAATAGCCCAATTTTGGGGCTAGTCAGAATAGTGGTTTCTAAACCACTAATCCGAGGTTGGAGAAATTATTTTTAATATTATTTTAGTGTTATAACATGATTATATGAGTACATGAAAATTTTGGTGAATTAATTTTAGTGATTGCATGCTTAATTTTGAATAAGGACTAAATCGCATAAAAGGAAAAATTCGTGTTATACTAATTAAAAGTGTTATATAGCTAGAGAACCTTAAATTAGAGGTCCTTAATGTGCAATTAGGCCTTTAAGAGGGTGATGGCCAGTCATAGAGACAAGAAAATGAAAATGATAAAGGTTAGGTGAGGTTTTGGTGACAAATGTAACTAGAAATAAAATAAAATAAAGAGAAAATGATATCATCTTTTTCCTCTTTCTCTACCACCAAAATATCAGCCAAAGTGGAGCTTTGGAAAGCTTAAAATTTCAGCAACCTTTAATCCTTGCAAGTAAGTCATTTTGATGGTCATTTTTGATGATTTTTGTACTTTTGGGACCCTTGCAGTATAATCTAGCTAATGAGGGGACTATTTTGAAAAATGGTTGAGGGTCTAGGATCTTTCCATGCGAGTATTCATGTTGTTTGCTGAAATTTTATGAAAGAAAATGAATCTTGGTTGTTAAGTAAACAACTTTTGTGAAAGGGGTTTCCATGAAAACACCTAAAATGGACATTTTTGCAAATGTTGCAAAATAGGTAGATAATGTGTGAAATAATTGGATTTGTGAGTTCCTATAAGCTTAAGATCGATTCGGCTAGGCTTGGTTAATGAGGAAATTTTGATAAAAATCGTTTTACGAGCATAGGGGCAAAATTGTAATTTTGTGAAAGTCTAAGGGAAAAAAGGTAATTTTTTCCAAAGTAGGAATTTTGAAATGTTTTAATTAATGTTGTGATTAAATGAGTGAATTTTATCATTATAGATCAAGAAAAATGGGATCCGAACTTAGACCGGGAAAAACTAAGATAGTGGACAAAATCGAACTAGTCGCCCACTTTTTGTAACCGAGGTAAGTTGTATGTAAATAATACAACATTATTATTATGCATTAAATAATTGATATTGCATAAAATGTTTAATTATTGCTATGAATACGCATGACGAAAGTTGACATGGTATACTCCCGGTTGAAACTTAGGAATAGATTGGATATCTAAGCCATGACATTTGAGTGATATGTGCACTAGTGTAAGACCAAGTCTAGGACATGGCATCGGCGTTGATATGTGCGATAGTGTAAGACCATGTCTAGGACATGGCATCAGCGTTGATATGTGTGCTAGTGTAAGACCATGTCTAAGACATGGCATCGACCTCAATATGTGAGCCAGTGTAAGACCACGTCTGGGACATGGCATCGGCAGTTTACCCTCTTGTGTGAGGCTTTTTGGGTATCCTTTAGTATTCCAATTGGTTCAATGGGTAATTTAGAGCTTTTATTAAAATTGAGAAAAGTTACGACTATGTTGTAACTGATACAGGTACCTACATGAAATTCATGAGAAATGAGGTCGAATTATGTTGTATGATTAGTAAGGGTGAAAATGAGTAAGTTATGCCTTTAATCATTCGAGAATTATGTGCAAGTTTATGATATGTTATGAGTATGATAATGAATGGTAATTGTTGTTAATTATTTACATGGGACTTACTAAGCTTTGTGCTTACTCTCTCTCCTTTCCATTTTCTTATAGTGTTGCCAAGCTAGCTCAGGGATCAGAGGACGTCAGAGGCTCGATCACACTATCAATCAGAACATTTGGTATAGTTAGATTTATCATCTTGAGTATGGCATGTATAGGGACTTGGTCTTAGTCAAGTGTCATATTGTTTTGGCCAAATGTGTTGGCTTGTCTAGAAGATTGACTCATTTTGTATAAGGCCATGGATGATGGCTATTTCTTATTATTGATATATGAAAATGATGATGTTTTTCATGAATGTGCAAATTGCATGGTTGAGCATTAGGTATGTTAATGCATGAATGAGTATGTTGTATGATTGAATTGATAAAGTATGTGTAAATTGGTCTTGCTTGATGTGGCTTATGTTGGTGCAAGTAGGGGTGGTAAAAAGGGCTTGGTAAATAGCCTTGATTTTGTCCACACGGGTAGACACACGGTCGTGTGTCTAGGCCATGTGTGACACACGGTCTGCCTCATGGGCATGTAGTTCATCCGTGTGTCCCCCCGCACCCTAAGTTGGCAAAACAGAATGCCTAGTAGTAACCACACGAGCAGAGGCACGACTGTATGTCTTAACCGTGTGGAAGACACGGCCATAGGACACGGGCATGTGCCTTGGCCGTGTGACCATATGATGTTGCTGACATCAGAAACAGAATGTCAAAGTTTTTGCACACGGGCCAAGACACAGGCGTGTGCCAGGCCGTGTGAAAACCCCTGTAGGTTCGAAAGGAGAAATTAATCCACATGGACATGGGACACGGGTGTGTCCCTATATGCTTAGGCCGTGTGAGTTACACGGTCCTTCAACATGGACATGTTATCAGATCACACGGGCGTGTCTCTCTTCTACACGGGCGTGTGCCCCTGTTTCTAGTGACATTTTCCAATGTTTTTTAAAGAACTCGGTTTGGTCCAGAACCGCTTCTAAAGTGTGTTTTGGGCATCGTAGGCTTATATTAAGTACTTTAAGACAAAGTTTGAAAAGTTTTAAATTTGAACGAACTTTTATGACTCAGAAATGTATGCTAGTATGTGTTTTAGTAAGGTAACGCCTCGTACCCTGTACCAACTTCGGTTACGAGTAAGGGGTATTACACTGGGACACGGCCATATGATCCCATTTCTAATTTCCACACGGCCTATGACACGATTTAGTCCCCTGTATTTTGTAAAAAAGTTTTCTAAGTTTCCTAGAAGTTTCATAAGTTATCGGTTTCGTCCCGAACCACCCCGAATGCATGTTTTGGGCATCGTAGGCTCATATTAGGGACAATGTAAATGATTTGGAATGATAATTACATGAAATTTGAAAATGTATGTATAATGGTATATTATGTCCGGTAATGCTCCGTAACCCTATTTTGGCGTTGAATACGGGTGAGGGGTGTTACAGAACCGTATGAAATCATTGAAAGAATTGGACCAGTTGCATATCGATTTGCATTACCACCAGAGCTTGATAGAATTCATAATGTTTTTCATGTGTCTATGTTGCGACGCTATCGGTCAAATCCTTCACATGTTATTTCTCTGACAGAAGTTGAGATTCAACCTGATATGACCTACAGCGAAGAACCGATAAAAATCTTGGCACGAGAGGCAAAAGAATTAAGAAATAAAAAGGTAACTCTAGTGAAAGTTCTTTGGTAACGACATGGGATTGAAGAAGCTACCTGGGAACCGGAGGAAACAATGAGAAAGCAATATCCGAACCTCTTTACTGGTATGACTTTCGAGGAAAAAAATTCTTTAAGGGTGGAGAGTTGTAACAACCCGTTTTTAGTAGAATCGAAATAGTGGTTTCAAGACCAGAAATCCAGTTAGAAGGAAAATTTATTTTAAAATTATTGCATGGTCTGCATCATGATAGGAGAGACATGAAAATTTTGATAAGAAAATTTTACCGATGTCATGTTTAATTATGGAAAGGGCCAAATTGCGTAAAATGCAAAAGTTGAAATCTAATAGCTAGAAGGATCAAATAGCTACAGAATTCAAAACTTGAGGCCCTTATATGGTAATTAGACCATTAAGAGAAGTTAGTAGATATTTTTGATGATTCATCCATGGAAAATTAGAAAAAGAAAAGAACTAAATTGGAAATTGAAATAAATAAAAGATAGTAAATAAAATAAATGTTTAATATCATCATTTTATATCATCTTCTTCCCTAAATTCTATGGAAACCTTAGGAAAGAGAATGAAAATCAAGCAAGCCTAATTGGGTAAGTAATCTTGTCCCGTTTTTAGTAATTTTTATATTTTTGAGATCGAAATAACCTAATCTATATATTTTGGGGATCGATTTATAAAGTTATCAAAGTATTAAAAGTTTTCCATGGATGAATATGCTAAAAAATTGAATTTTATGGTAGAAAATGAAAGGTTGTTGATAGATAAACAACTTCTGTAAAGTGATTTTTCATGAAATTGTGATTTAGGGATTAAATTGTAAAGATGTAAAATTCATGGAAAATTTATGATTTTTATGAAATATATGTTTTGTAAATGTTATATGTAAAATTCGGTTTGGCTTGGAATAAGGATTAAATTGCATGAATTTCATTTTTCGATTCTAGGGACGAAATCGTCATTTATGGAAAGTATAGGGGCAAAATGGTAATTTTCCTGGGATGTCAATTGAATAAAATTGAGTATGAAATGGATCAAATTGATGTTAAATTTATTTATATAGATCCAGAAAGACCTAATACTGATTTGGATCGAGGAAAACAAAAAGTATCAGATTTGTAGATCCTTGTATACGAATGTTTATCGAGGTAAGTTCGTGTAACTAAATTGTGTATATTTTCATGTTTAAATTGAATATTATATGTGTGAATTATGAATTTGTTATGTATATGAAAATAATTATATATCTGACATGCCCGAGAGTTGTTAAGTTCTGTTAGAATAGATAAAATTCGATGGATACAAATATTTCCGAACTGGTTGTGGTTTTGCATATGTTGCTGACACACTATAGCTCAAAAGAGCATCACGTATTAGCCCTCTCGAGTTTCCCCATATGAGGTTCTTGCGAGCTTCCTGTTATAGCTCTTTGGAGCGTCCCATTAGGTTGTGATTCTACATGTGTTGTGGACACAACTTAGCTCTTACGAGCATCCTGATATATGGCTCTTCATGAGCTTCCCGTTAAATTGGCTCTTCTTGAGCTTCCCATTAGTGCTCGATTGAACTTCCTGATATATGGTTATCCGTAGCTTCCCGTTACATGGCTCTTTGTGAGCTTTCTGATACGCTCTTCGTGAGCTTCCCGATATGGTTCTTTGTGAACTTCCCGATTATGGCTCTTATGAGCTTCCCATTATATAGCCCGGATAAGCTTCCCGATAGGGCTTTTGTGAGTTTCCCAAAATGACTCTGTGTGAACTTCCTGTGATAAGGCTCGACAGTTTGCTCTCTAATTATGTGCTCTAAAGAGTACCCTCGTATAAGAATTGACGGATCAATGATAAGTATATCTTGTGTGTACTACCTGGGTATCCATCGATATTTCAATGATTCAATGGACAAAACTCTTGATGTAAGAAGATATGAGAATCTAATGAATTATATCTTGAATATCCCTGAAATACCTGGAATTGGATGCATGATGAGCTCATCTCTGTTTTCTTGATAATCATGTAAATTTCATGACTAACTTGTTTGATGAGAGCATGTGTGTAGGCAATTGGCTACATAGTTTTGGATGCATTTTTGTATGCTTACTTTGAATGAATATGATTGGTAAGTTAATTTCATGTTATACGAACTTACTAAGCATTTGAAATGCTTACTCAGTTTTCTTTTCTCTATTTTATAGTGCTCAGAAGCTCGTAAAGGTTGGAGTCATCGGAGCACCATCACACTATCCTTCAGCTTATTTTGGTATAAATATAAAACTTATTTTGGTATAATAGCATGTGTAGGTTAACTTGGCCAATGTTGACATATAAATGGTTGTTTGTAATTTAGCCATTGGAATGGCTAATGATGGTATGTTTAGTGAATATACATATATATGAGGTTAAAGTATGGATAATATATGTGTGTTTGGTATGGTTAGATTGAATTATAGAAAGCATATATATGTCTTACAAAAAGGTAATTTTGAATACATGTGATGATATATCTTATATAATGTTAATATTGGCTTGGTTTAAATGTCTATAATTTGTTGGTATATGTATGTAAGTATTGATGTAGGTTGAAGACAATTTGGCTGGGAAAAGTGGCCATCAAAATGACCTATTTTCGTCCACATAGGTATACACACGGGCAGAGACACGGGCGTGTGTCTCAGTCATGTGAAACTCACGGCCCAACACACAGGTGTGTGTCTCAGCAGTGTGAAACACACGGCCCAACACACGGTTGTGTGTCTTGGCCGTGTGAATCTTGTACTTAATTTTTGAAAATTAAATTGTCCACACAGCCTAGCACATGGGCGTGTGGCTGGCCCTGTGACCCAAGTTAGTAGCTACTATAACACCCCGAAAATTTCTAAAGTAAGAAAGTAAGATATTATCGTCGAAATAGTAAAACAAGGAAATAATGTGACAAAAAAGGAAATTTTAAGTTATGACAACATTGGGAAGTATATTTGATATATTAATTCAAGAAAAGACTAAATTACAAAAGTGAGGAAATTTTTGTTGCCTAAGAGTAAATACTCAAAACTTGAGGGGTTAAAGTGTAAAAATAAAAAAGTTAAAAGACCAATAGTGCAAATATTTTAAGGGTGAAATGATCTAGAAACTAAGGAAAATGGATGAATTAGGATCAAATTGAATAGGAGAAGAATTATGAGGGACTAAATTACAATTTTACCAAATTAAGTTATGACTCAATGATGGAATTTTAAAAGATCATAAAGGGTAAAATGGTCAATTAGAAGAGAGAGAACTCTAGAAAGCAATCATAATGTTGGTGATATTTTAGATTCATTAAATAAATAAATATTAGTTTATTAATATTTTGATTTGATTTTTATTATATTTTATTATTATTTTATTTAGTATATAAAGAAAGAAAGATGAAGAATTCTCTTCATCTTTCCCATGCCACCAAGGTGAGAAGAGAAAAGAAAGAAAGAAATTTTCTTCTCTTCACAAATTGGTCCTTTTACTAAAAATTCACCATTTTCACTTAGAAATCAAAAGAATTTCCATAGCTACCAAGAGATAAAAATAACAAGGAGACTATCGAGAGCTAGAATATCAAGTTAGATTCAGGAAATAGAAGCTGGAGGAGAGAAAATCAAGTTAAAGATTGAAATCAATAGGACAAGGTAAGAACATCAAGATTTCAATATATTTTAAAGTATGATATTATCGAAAAAAACATGAAAATAATGTTAAAGTAGAGTTTTATATTAGTGAAGGGAAATAAGAGGAAGTAATGGGAAATATTGTGGAGAAAGGAAAAGAGGGTGTTATAAACTGGATTATCAACATTTTGCACCAAAATAGTTTTGGACAGCAACAAATAGTCGGACTTTGAAAATTCACTAAAAATTGTATAAATTTAATTAGAGGTTAATTAACATATTAAATTAAAGAATACTGAGTCTAGTTTTATATAGAAGAAACTTTGTAAGCAAAAGAATTCCATATTATGTGATATATGAATTTTTGTGAGATAAGGTCCGATTGATTTGGGGTTCCCCTATTCTGACTTTGGAAAATCATAAAAAATTGTAAAAATATAATTAGGAATTTAAATTTATATGTTTAAATTCGTAGTGAGTCTATTTTCAATAGAAACAAAAGTGAGCATCATCCAAACCCTTTGTTAAGAGATAATTAATTTTTAGTAAAGAAAGGTTGAAGTTGTCAAACAACAGAATAAGGATAAATTTGAATAATTTACTATACTTATTGGCTAATTTATAAATTTTGAAATTTTATGGTAGAAATATATTTGAGTCTAGTTTCAAAAACATCAAACTAATCTTAATTTAAAATCCTGTAACTGAGGATATAAATAATTTAATGACTATGACTGAAGTGGGCAGCTTTGATATGAACATATAAGTCAATAGTGGAATTATAGATAATGTTACATATAAGTATGTTATATACATTAAGGATGTGGAATGGAGAGAAGGAGGAAAATATATATGAATATTCAGCTAGCATGGATTTACATTAAAAAAATGGCTAATTTGCATGTTTTAGGCTTAATGACTAAATCAAATAAAAGTAAAACTTTAGGGGCAAATTTGTAAAAATGTCAAAAATGACCAAATTGAAGGAAATGAATTTTTTATTAATTAAATTAATAAATTGAATGAAATTATTAATTTAGATCAAGATTGGGCGAAAAATCGAGGAAAATAGAAAATTACCAAAATGCTCCTGAATCTTGGTATTTTTGCAATTTAGCCAAGTAAGTTCGTGTAACTAAATTGTGTTCATTTATATGTTTGAATTGAATGTTGTACGTGTGAATTGTGTACATGCTATTAATATGAAACTGAACACATATTCGATAAAGTCAAATAAATGTTAAGTCCTATTTGAATAATGAAATTCGATGGGTACATGACTTCCTGTGATAATTATGGTCCTACATATGTTGTGGACACACTATAGCCCAAAAGAGCAATCCTGTTGTAACACCCCTAACATGTAACCATCGTCGGTCTAGGGTTAAGGAGCATTACCGATCAATCCAGAACATTTACAAGCATTTTACTACCCAAAGTATATCATCAATCAAACATATCAAAATATATACATATAGTCCCTTAATGAGATCTACAAGACCTCAAATACGTGTTAGAAAGGGGTCGGGACTATACCTAACACATACAAAATTTGCTGAAAAGAAATCAAACATTTTTCAAAGCAACAAAGGTCACATGCCCGTGTGGTAGGTCGTGTGCCTCACACGGCCTCAGACACGCCCGTGCGTCCAAGCTGTGGTAAAACAGGGCATATATACTGACTTGTCCACAGGGCCTGAGACACGCTCGTGTGCCTCACCCGTGGTCGACACTGACTTGCATCACACGGTCAGTCACACGCCCGTGTGTCTAGCCCGTTTGCGAGCCTGACTTTTTTTGAATTACAAACTCGAAAGACACAGCCGAGCCACACGCCTGTGTGCTCAACCGCGTGGGCAATTATAGGCCATTTGCAAGGCCAATTTGCCATTCACACTTTGAAATCACCTACAAGCATCAATTCATATGCATTTATACCTCAAATGAAAATCCAAACATACCAATATATGCATCAATTAATCATCCATTATAACATTTATTTCCTTACTCAATTTCAACTCAAACATGTCCATCAAAAATATCAATTTCTCATTCCAAATCATATAATCTACTCATCATTTAATCCAACCAAATCTATCATGAAACATACAATTTTCGTTATGCTAATTTATACCATAATGATCACTCACATAGAACATACTCATACATATATAAGTCATTCTTTTCATATGATCAAAACATATACCAACCATCAAACTACCAAGCCAACTCACATGGCTAAGCTTATACACCTCAAAACATGCCATAATCACTAGCCTATACATGCCATATACATAGTATTTACAACTTCCAAAAGTACCAAAATAGATTGTCGATAGTGTGATTGAGTCGCTGACGATCCCCGGATCCGAGCTAGCTTTAAAGACACTGTAAAACAGAGAAAAACTTCACATAGTAAGCTTAAAAGCTTAGTAAGTTTGTTATATGATACATATAACTCAATAATACAATATCAATATACAAAATAAACCATCACTTAGATATTTTCACAATGATACACAATATCATCCTTAGCCGTATGCTTACACAACTAACCATTTGTCCATAAACAATATCATCAACCACATAGGTTCCGATAGTTAACAATCATTCTTGCTACTCAATGCTCGATACTACATTTCGATAATCTTCATTATTTGTTCGATTTATTCGCACACTTAGTGCCTTTATATTAAACCAAATTTAACTCGGTATTGCACACACAGTGCCAATTGATATAACCGAGGCTTCCTTTACTTTGCACACACAGTGCTATTCACCTCTGTCTCCATTCTAATTACGCACACTTAGTGCCAGATTTCTCAATTCCACATATAGCATTTCTAATTCAATAACCACATATTCATTCATTTCCTACCACATAGATATGAATTTAAACGATTCATATTATACACGAACTTACCTCGGACGTGGAAATAACAAAACAAGTCGATTAATCGAGCACTTTATCTTTGCCTCGATCTGGATCCAAATCTCTCTTTTCTTGATCTATACATATTCAAATTGAACTCATTTAATCACCAAATCATTCAATTTAGTCCAAACACACATATTTAGGGTATTTTACAAAATAGCCCTCACATTTTCACATTTCGACACTTTGGTCCCTATTTCATAACATCACAAAATACACAAAATTTACATTTACACATACTTAGCCGAATTTTCCCCTACCTCATACAAGCCCACATATTTCATTTATTTCACATTTTAGTCCTCTAATTTCTCATTTTCACAATTTAGTCAAAATTACTCAATTTCACCAAAAATCCAAATACAAACTATGTTAACCCAACATTAAGCTTTCATATTCCACCAACTAACAACACAAGGCTCACATATTCATCAATGGAATATCTCAAAATCATCATCAAATTCTAAAATTAAAACATGGGCTAGCTAGAACACTAAGCAACGATCACAAAAACTTTGATATCACTAAAAACCGAGCTCAAAACATACCTTGATTGAACCAACTTCTAGCCGAAACCTAATGTTCTTTTTCTTTTCTTTTTCGCTAGCAAAATTCGGCAATAAAGATGAACACCCCCCTTTTTCATGCTTTGTTTATTTTAATTAATCTTTAATTCATGTTTTACGATTATAACCTTATTAATATCATTTATAATTCCATTAAATAAAGCCCATTTTTGTCCATCCATTTTGCATGTGGAATAATAACAACATAAGGACTCACATTTTAATAAGCCATGTCAAATTAGCACTTTAACAATCAGCACACAGCTTTTACATTTTATGCGATTAAGTCCTATTTCATAATTCGACACGCAAATGATAAAATTTTCACATAGAATTTTCACACATGCTCAATTACATATTGTCAACACTAAAAATAATATTAAAATATTTCCCTGACCTCGGATTTGTGGTCTCGAAACCACTATTCTTTCTAGGGTCTAAACCGGGCTGTTACAACTCTCCCCCTTAGGGATTTTCGTCCCCAAAAATCTTACCAGTGAATAGGTTCGGATATTGCTCTCTCATAACATCTTCAGGCTCCCGCGTAGCCTCATCAACCCCGTGTTTGTGCCACAACACTTTCACTAAAGAAATTTTCTTATTTCTCAACTCTTTGATTTGACGTGCCAAAATTCGAATCGGTTCTTCACTATACGATAAATCTATCTGAATCTCAACCTCAGTAGGAGCAATCACATGCGATGGATCAGATCAGTATCGTCAAAGCATTGATACGTGAAACACATTATGAATCTTTTCTAATTCAGGTGGCAACATCAATCTATAAGCAACCGGCCCAATTCTTTCGATAATCTCGTACGGCCCGATGAACCTCGGACTCAACTTGCCTTTTCTACCAAAATGAAATATTTTTTCCACAGAAACACTTTCAAAAACACTTTATCAATCTCAAATTCAATATCTTTCCGTTTCAAATCTGCGTAAGATTTCTGATGATCTGAGGCCGTTTTCAAACTATCATGAATCACTTTCACTTTCTGTTCAGTCTCTTTTATCAAATCAACCCCGTTAATCTTATTCTCGCTAAGCTTGGTCCAATATAATGGAGTTCGGCATTTACGACTGTAAAGAGCCTCATATGGTGCCATTTTGATGCTAGATTGAAAACTATTATTGTACGCAAATTCAATCAACAGTAAATGTTTTTCCCACGTACTTTTAAACTCAAGAATGCAGCATCTCAACATATCCTCAAGAATCTGAATAATCCGCTCGGATTGACCATCCATTTGATGATGAAATGCAATTATGAAATGCAACTTTGTACTTAAAGCCTCTTGCAATTTCTTCCAAAACCGCGAGGTAAATCTCGAATCTCTGTCAGATACAATAGATAGTGACACCCCGTGCAATCTCACAATCTCAGAAATATACAATTCAGGTAATTTATCAAGTGAATAATCTGTTCTCACTGGAACAAAATGAGCTAATTTCGTCAATCTGTCAACTATCACCCAGATTGCATCTTTCTTTCTCGGAGATAAAGGCAATCCCGACACAAAGTCCATCGTGATTCTCTCCCATTTCCACTCAGGAATAGTAATCGGTTGTAACAAACCAGCTGGAATCTGATGTTCAGCTTAAACTTGCTAACATACTAAACATATCGAAACAAACTCTGAGATATCCCGTTTCATACCACGCCACCAATAAAACTGTTTCAGATCATTATACATTTTCGTACTTCCCGAATGAACAATCAAAAGACTATTATGAGCTTCGTTCAAAATCAAATGAATCAACTCTGAATTTCTCGGAATACAAATCCAATCTCAAAATTTCAAACAATCATCATTATTAACCTGAAATTCTGAATCAGAATTCAAATCACATTGAGCTCGTTTTGCCATTATCTCAGTATCACTCTTCTGAGCATCGCAAATCTAACGTATAAACATTGGCCTCACTTTCAATTCAGCCAAAACCAAACCATCATCACACAAATCTATCTGAGTACTCATTTGTAACACCCCTAACCCGTAACCGTCACTGGAATAGGGTTAAAGGCATTACCGGACTGATCGGAAACTTTTACAGATGAACTGTAACATAATATGTTAACTTACATCAAAGTGTCCCTTAATTAGGTCAACAAGACCTTAAACATACTTTAGAATAGGGCCGGGACTAAACCGATCAAATAAAAAAATTCTCGAAAATTTAAAATTTTTTCTAAGTTACAAAGGTCACATGCCCGTGTGGGCAGGCCATGTGCCTCCCACGGCCTCAAACACGCCTGTGTGTCTAGTCATGTCAAAACAGGGCATACATACTGACTTGTCCACACGACCGTGGATACGCCCGTGTACCTCATCCGTGGTCGCTACTGACTTGCACCGCACGGCCAGTCACACACCCGTGTGTCTATCCTATGGTCGAACCTAACTTGCCTTGAATTTCAACCACGAGGGACACGATCGAGCCACACGCCCGTGTGCTCAACCATGTGGACAATTATAGGCCATTTTTATGGCGAAATTGCCACCCACACAAGGGTCATCCCTACAAGCTCAAATAAGCAATATCCCATACACAATTGGCAACCAAAATCATGTCAAATGTTCAACCTATCATCTCATTTAATCACATTTCTAATCATGCCAACTTGTATGCCAAATAACACAACTAATATCACATGTAAAACCAAGCATGATTCGTCCACAATTTCACTAATTCACTAAGGCATCAATCCATCAATAAGCTTACCATTCATAAGACCATTCCATTTCCTATCAAGCTATATCAAAACATAATTCATATACCATAATCACCCATGCATAATACCAACATTTATCTAGCCACATCACATGGCTATTTACACATCTCAAACATGTTCCAAAACAACTAGCCTATACATGCCGTATTTAGCTATATACAAATTCAAAAGTACCAAAGTTGAGTTTGATAGTGTGGGGATGATCCTTGACGATTCCCGAGCTTTTTGTAGCTTTGACGACCTATAAAACAGAGTAAACACACACACAGAGTAAGTTTTCCAAAAGCTTAGTAAGCCATATACAAATAAACTTAGTATGAAATGCATATAGCCACATAGATGCAATGACATTTATATTTCTCATTTGCAAATTCATAATATCATCCTTGGCTCATGATTTAGCCATTACATACTCATATTCCACAACTCATATCTCACATGTTCTCATAACTCATTCAAGCATGTATAATACATATCATTTCAATACACATATTCACCTTAGTGAGTTCATATATAACTTACCTTTTTATACACATACATGGTGTACTCTTCAAACATACCTGAATCATTTTACATTTCACGTAGCCATTCACATATCAGATTTTCCCGTTGAACCGTTCAGAATCTAATAGGATATTTGGAATACTCGAAATAGCCGTACAATGCCAACGTCCCATACGTGGTCTTACATGTAACCAAATGTCGATGCCACTTTCCCAGATAAAACGAATCAATACGATGCCAATGTCTCAGACATGGTCTTACACGTAAATCTGATATCAATGCCAACATCCCGGACGTGGTCTTACACGAAATCTCAAATCAATGCCAACGTCCCAGACGTGGTCATACATGATATCACATATCAGACACCTATGTCATGACATACGTAATTCCTATATATTTCTAGGTTCGTACGGGACTTCTCAGATATTGATCTTTTTTATACTTTCTCAGAATTCATATATTCATCATTTCATACACATTCATTACCATGTAGCTTCATATGAATATACATAATTTAATACAAATACATTTATTTGTATATTGTCTTACCTCGATTTTGGAATGAACAAGCGATTTCGACTACTCGATCACTTTAGACATTTCGTGATCTAAATCCGTTTTCTTCGGTTCTTGATCTATACATATTCAAATTTAACCCTTTTATTCACCAAAACATTCAATTCAATCCAAAAACACATATTTAGGGCAATTTACAAATTAGCCCTCACATTTTCACATTATGACATTTTAGTCCTTATTACATAAAATCACAAAATACACATAATTCAATACATCTTATGCTTAGCCGAATATTACCCATGCTCATACAAGTCCTCGCATTTCATTTATTTCACAATTTAGTCCCTCATAATATTATTCTTTCAATTTAATCCAAATTACTCAAAATCATAAAAACTCGAAAGACAAAACTTGTTAATCTATCACATGTCATTCACAATTCATCTTCAAACAACACAAAACTCATGTGTTCATCAATGGCACATTTCAAAAACATCATCAATTCATAAAATTGAAGCATGGGTTTTGAAGAACACGAAGCAACGATTACAAAACGTAGAAATTATCAAAAACCGATTAAAAACATACCTTGAATTGAATCAAAAGCTACCCGAAACCTAACTTCTTTTTCTTTTCTTTTTCTTTGGTATTTTCGGCCGAATAAGATGATAATATTCATCTTTTTGTTTGTTTTTTTAGTAAAATGTATCATAATAACAAATTTTACCTATTTAACCTTTAAAACAAAATATATATAACATATAATATAAGGTCATTCTTGACCATTGCCATCCACTAACTAAATAATGGTTTAATTGCCTCATAAGGCCTCCTCATTAAAAAGCCACATCAATTTGGCCATTAATCAAATAGAAAGCTACTTTTACGCTTTATGCGATTTGATCCTTTATTCAAATTAAGCACACAGACGGACAAACTAACTCATAGAAATTTCACACATATTAATTCACATATCATAAGCACAGAAAATCATATTAAAATATTATTCTGACTCAGATTTGTGGTCCCAAAATCACTTTTTCGACTAGGGTCAAAACCGGACTGTTACATCATTGTTCGCAAAGCAAATACAGACTTTCAACTCAAAGCATCAGCAACAACATTAGCTTTACCCGAATGATAATCAATTACTAATTCATAGTCTTTTAGTAATTCTAACAATCTATGTTGTCTCAAATTTAATTCTTTCTGAGTCATGAGATATTTCAAGCTCTTATGATCCGTATAAATGTAACATTTCTCACCAAACAAGTAATGACGCCAAATATTCAATGCAAATACAACCGTGGCTAATTCAAGATCACGCGTCGGGTAGTTCTTTTCATGCAGCTTTAACTGTCTCGAAGCATAAGCTATAACTTTGCCCTCTTGCATCAACACACAGCCTAAACCATTCAACGATGCATCACTGTAAACTATAAATTCTTTACCCGATTCAGGTTGGACTAACATTGGTGCCTCTGTCAACAATGCTTTCAACTGTTCAAAACTCTGCTGGCACTTTTCTGACCACTCGAATTTAACATCTTTCTGTAGCAATTTCGTCAACGGAGTCACAATCATCGAGAAGCCTTTCACAAACTGCCTGTAATATCCCGCTAATCCTAGAAAACTACGGACTTCAGACACATTTGTCGGAGGCTTCCATTCTAAAATAGCTGAGATCTTGCTCAGATCAACTCATATTCTCGCAGCTGATACAATATGTCCCAGAAAACCAGCCTCACACAACCAAAATTCACATTTGTTAAATTTTGCATACAATTGCTTTTCACGCAGAGTCTATAACACAATTCTCAAATGCTCGGCATGTTACATCTCATCACAAGAATAAATCAGAATGTCATCAATAAACACCACGACAAATCGATCCAAATACAGTCTGAATATCCGATTCATCAAATCCATAAACACTGCAGGAGCATTCATTAGTTCAAAAGGCGTAACTAAGAATTCATAATTTCTGTATCTCGTTCTGAAAGCACTTTTCGGCACATCTGATTCTTTAACTCGTAGCTGATAGTAACCAGATCTCGAATCTATTTTAGAAAACACTGTAGCTCCTTTCAGCTGATTAAACAAAGCATCAATACGAGGCAAAGGATATTTATTCTTTATAGTCACCTTGTTCAACTATCGGTAATCAATACATATCCTCATAGTACCATCTTTCGTTTTCACAAACAACACAAGAGCACCCAGGGTGAGAAACTCGGTCGTGCAAATCCTTTATCTGTCAACTCTTGCAACTGAGACTTCAACTCTTTCAATTCTGTCGGTGCCATTCTATACGGAGCTATTGAAATAGGAGTCGTTCCCGGCACTAAATCAATACCAAACTCGACTTCTCATATCAGAGGTAATCCCGGTAGTTCTTCAGGAAATACATCTAGGGACTCACAAACTACAGGAATAGATTCAACTCTCTTTTCTATCACTTTTGTATCTATCACATACGTAAGATAAGCTTCGCAACTCTTTTTCACATAATTCAAAGCTTTCATCGAATGATATAACAGTCGGTAGTCTATTCAAATCACTGGATTCAATTCAAACTACCTCACCATTCTGACTTCTCAAATCAATACTCTTTCGTTTACAATTCACAATAGCATTATGCAAAGTGAGCCAATTCATACCCAAAATTATATCAAGAGTCAATGACATAGCACATTTTAAGCATTCATCAGGAGTCAATGACATCTCATCAAACACTCAAATTGTATTCTCGAGCCAAAACTCAGCTTGCTCGGCATCATCATCAACTGTGGCCCTAAACTCTTCGGCCCCATTATTTTAGATTTTATCTATAGGAGGCTTACTCAATCGAATCAGATCTGAAACTTGTGGCACTACAGGCACTTGTGGGGGTGGATGTTGTTGAGTAGCCGGATTCATTCAAATGAACTCCGAAAACCACTCACTCATCACTTGGAAGAAGGCTTGCCTAGTCTCTCCCACATGACTACTAGCTATCGGCCTAGATTTGGCCGGCACTGTCCCTTGAGCTGGAGCAGGCGCATTGCTCTCAACATAATCAGCAACTGCTCGATCAGAATCCATTTACTATATAAAAACACATTTTTAACTGTCAGGAATCATAACACTATCGCAGTTATATATATGGCATGTATAGCTAGACTCACATGCGCTACGTTAGTCCTAGAATCGACTAAACCGTAGCTCTAATACCAATAAAATGTAACACCCCTAACCCGTAATCATCGTCGGTCTAGGGTTAAGGAGCATTACCGATCAATCCAGAACATTTACAATCATTTTACAACACAATGTACATCATCAATCAAACATATCAAAATATATACATATAGTCCCTTAATGAGATCTACAAGACCTCAAATACATGTTAGAAAGGGATCGGGACTAAACATAACACATAAAAAATTTTCTAAAAAAAATCAAACAATTTTCAAAGTTACAGAGGTCACACGCCAGTGTGGGTAGGTCCTGTGCCTCACACGGCCTCGGACACGCCCGTGTGGGGGACACAGCCTCGGACACACCCGTGCATCCAAGTTGTGGCAAAATAGGGCATACATACTGACTTGTCCACACGGCCTGAGACACGCTCGTGTGCCGCACTCGTGGTCGACACTAACTTGCATCACACGGCCAGTCACACGCCCGTGTGTCTAACCCATGTGCGAGCCTGAATTTTTTTGAATTACAAACTCAAAAGACACGGCCGAGCCACACGCCCGTGTGCTCAACCGTGTGGGCAATTATAGGCCATTTGCAAGGCCAATTTGCCATCCACACTTTGAAATCACCTACAAGCATCAATTCATATGCATTTATACCTCAAATGGCAATCCAAACATACTAATATATGCATCAATCAATCATCCACTAAACCATTTATTTCCTTACTCAATTTCAACTCAAACATGTCCATCTAAAATATCAATTTCTCATTCCAAATCATATAATCTACTCATCATTTAATCCAACTAAATCTATCATGAAACATACCATTTCCATTATGCTAATTTATACCATAATTATCACTCACATAAAACATACTCATACACATATAAGTCATTCTTTTCATATGATCAAAACATATACCAACCATCAAACTACCAAGCCAACTCACATGGCTAAGCTTATACACCTCAAAACATGGCATAATCACTAGCCTATACATGCCATATACATAGTATTTACAACTTCCAAAAGTACCAAAATAGACAACAAAATAGCCTATACATGCCATATACAAAGACACTGTAAAACAGAGAAACACTTCACACAGTAAGCTTAAAAGCTTAGTAAGTTCGTTATATAATACATATAACTCAATAATACAATATCAATATACAAAATAAACCATCTCTTAGATATATTCACAATGATACACAATATCATCCCTAGCCATATGCTTACACAACTAACCATTTGTCCATAAACAATATCATCAACCACATAGGTTCCGATAGTTAACAATCATTCTTGCTACTCAATGCTCGATACTACATTTCGATAAATCTTTGTTATTTGGTCGATTTATTCGCACACTTAGTGCCAAATTCTTAGCCAAAGCTTTAATATCATCACACACTTAGTGCCTTTATATTAAACTGAATTTTACTCGGTATTGCACACACAGTGCCAATTGATATAGCCTAGGCTTCCTTTACTTTGCACACACAGTGCTATTCACCTCTGTCTCCATTCTAATTGCACACACTTAGTGCCACATTTCTCAATTCCACATATAGCATTTCTATTTCAATAACCACACTTAGTCGCTGGAATACATGAAGTAGACGCTCTTACTTCACTCGCATCTCAGGTATCATCAATATCCTCAATGCTTAAAAATCTTAGTACTAATGGGTCTAATAGTTTTGCAGCACAGCCGCCTAATTAATTTGAGAAGATAGCGTGTGTCTATTGTGGGGAGGGACATTTGTTTGAAGAATGTCCTTCGAACCCAGAATCTGTATACTACATGTGTAATCAGAACCAAAACTGAGGAAGGTAAGGGTTGCAATCAAATTTTTATAACCCATCATGGAGAAACCACCTGAATTTCTCTTGGAGTAACCAAGGGGATGGAACCAGTACCACTTACACCCAACCCAAACCAACCCAGCTGCCTAATTTCCCGCAACAAGTTTAGAAACCAGTTCAAGCTGAAGCATCCAATAGCTTGGAGTGTTTGCTGAAGGCATACATGGCAAAGAAAGATGCCTTAATCTAGATCCAAGCAGCTACATTGAAGAATTTGGCGAATCAAGTGGGCCAGCTTGTAACTGAACTTAAGAACCAACCACAGGGTACCTTTGTAACACCCCATACCCGAGTCCAAGGCTGAGACCGAATATGAGACATTACTATGCTTGAACTTTCTCAAACATACACTTACGGGCTGTAAAATTTTGTTCTGAATTAAAAACTTCCCTTTCTTAGTCTAATCATACATTTCATGGGCCTACGAGGCCTTAAACACATATCTGGAAAGTTTCAGAACTTAATCAAAACCTTTTCCTTGAAACAGGGGTCACAAGCCCATGTGGCTTGGGAGACGCCCTAAGACACGCCCATGTCTTCCAACCATGGTCGACACTGACTATATCCACACGGCCTTGACACGCCCGTGGACTTAGACCGTGGTCGACACTGACTATATTCACACGGCCTGGGGCATACGCCCATGTTCTGACCGTGTGTCACACACGGCCTAAACAAACGACTGTGGGATTAGCCTGTAGTCTAATCTAACTTAGAGTACTAAGGTGCAGGGAACGCACGGCCTAGACACACGCCCGTGTGCCTATCCGTGTGGGCACTTGAAGGCTATTTACCAAGCCAATTGCCACCGTGAAATCAAGATCAATCTCATATTCAATTCAACAACTCAATTTACTACATCTTTCATGAACAATACTACATGCTTCATTGATATCAATAAAGATACATACTTAGTCAATCTTGGCCAATCTCTTAGCCATATACAAAAGAATAATAAACTTGATAGCCCATACTTTTGCCCTTTTTAATACATAATTCTCAAAATAAAATGTTTCTTATACATGCCATACTTAATATAAACATCTTGGCTATACCAAAATAGCGATTGATAGTGTGCTCCAAGCTTCGATGACGATGATCCACGAGATTAGCTTGGCGGGACTACATGGAAAGAGAGAATAAAAGATGTAAGCATTTAGCTTAGTAAGTTTGCATATAATGCACATAGCAACATACTTGTTTAACATAAACCATTTGGCATAAACAATGGCATCATAATTTCAGCTATTTAAGCTTACTTACTCTTACTGATTCTTACATATCTCATGATACTTACTAGTCTCATGCTCGTGAGGTAAACAAGGTACCTGTATCACTTGATCACATAGATCAGCATACTTTACTATAATAATCATAATCTCTAATTCATCATTCATAACATGAATAATACTATTTCCAACTTGATAATAGTTTTGCTTACTTAATTTCCTTGTTATCTCATTTAAGCTTTACTCATTTAAGCTTTACTCATTTGCCTGATGAATTTCTATGAATAACCGAGGATACTAAATCTCATCCCACATATAACTCGATGCCAAAGCCATATCCTAGATATGGTCTTACATAGGATCTCTCATCTTGGTATCGTTGCCATGTCTTGACATGGACTTACTCAAAGTCTTCCTTGTGCGTTCCCTTAGGAACTTACCATTGCAATGTCTTGACATGGTCTTATTTGGTATCTTTACTCATGAACTGGTCAATGCCGAGCCTTGGCTTGGACTTACTTGAAATCTTCCTTGTTACTCACCAATGCCATGCCTTGGCTTGGACTTACATGGGATCTCTATCTCATGATAGCTTTTCAATGCCAAGACTAGGCTTGGACTTACATGACATCTTTGTTTGGAGACTCACCAATGCCATGCCTTGGCTTGGGCTTACATGGGTCTTCATCTCATAATAACTCTTCAATGTCAAGACTTGTCTTGGACTTACATGATAACTTTTCTTGATTGCCGATGCCATGCCTTGGCTTGGTCTTATATGGACTTTCTTATCTCATGTGGTAGATCGAGTATCCTAAGTAATTCAACTTTAATTGGGACTTTCTCATGCTTAATCTCATTGATTTCTTTATTTAACATAGCATTAAGCATTTCTATGGTAATGATGTACATTATACTAAGCAATTCAATGATAATAATCATAAAGCTTAGAAATCATACAAACTTACCTCGATGTACAAAATGTATGTAGATATGCAATTTAGTCCTCAACTTTGTTCTTGCCTTGGTTTCGATCCGGGCTTCGTTTTTCTTGATCTATAATAATATTTTAGATCATTTAATAATCACATTGACTAAATTGACTATTAACTCATACTTTGGCAAATTTACAATTTACCCCTAAACTTTCTCATAATTACACTTTTGCCCATAGGCTCGTAAAGTGATTTTCATTAAACTTTCTAACTCTTCATGCTCATCCGATTCATTGTCTTAACTATAGAAATAACCAATTCTCACTATTTCTACCATGTATGAAAAATTTCATAACTATTACAAACTAGTCCTTACTAGCATTTTTCATGAAATTCATTTAGGAAGATATGTTTATCTAACATCAAACTCTCATAATCTTTCTTAAAACATAATTTTACAAACATGTCATACATGGGTAGATTTTTGAACATGCATCTTGGCTCATCTTATAGCTAAAATTAGCTAATTCATAATACTAGGACTCCAAAAATACGAAGAATATTAAAAACGACGCTAAAATGAACTTACTAACAAAGCTTGAAAAATTGAAGAACCCTAGCTATGGCTAAAATGATTTTTGTCATCTTTTTCCCTTATTAATCATTTAATTGATTAAATGACCAAAATGCCCTTCTCTTTAAAAATTCACCACTTATTAACTCATGTCCATTTTTGTCCAAAAATTATAATTTGGGCAAATTGCTATTTAAGGACTTCTAATTAATATTCTAAAGCTATTTAATACAAAAAGCTTCTAGAAACTCATATTTTGCAACTTTTGCAATTTAGTCCTAATGGACCCTTAAATGGAAATTTCCATAAAATTTCGACATGAAACTTTCATATCATCTTGTAAACATCTCAAATACCTTAAAAACTCATATTACTACTTCGTATTTGTGGTCTTGCACCACCGTTCCGACTAGGCCCTAAATCGAGCTGTTACAACCTTACCCAGTGATACGAAAAATCTGAGAAATCTGGGAAAGGAACACTGCAAAGCGCTACCACTGAGGAGTGGAAGGATGATAGAGACCAATACCTTTGAAGCTGGAAAGGAGCAAGCTGATGCCCAAGATTCAGAAAAAGTTCAACCAAGTGTTGAAATCCCAGTTTCACCAGAACCAAAATTTGCAAAACCCAACAAAATAACCTCAGGACCAGCTAATTCTGATCAACTAACAACTTCTTTAGGTGCAGAATTGCCGCCAAAGATGAATCAACCAGAATCAGTTCCAGTAATGAAACCACCACCACCCTACCCTCAAAGACTTCAGAAGCAAAAGCAGGAGATTGAATTCAAGAAGTTCCTTGACGTACTCAAGCAACTTCATATCAACATCCCATTGGTTGAAGCACTTGAGCAAATGCCGAACTACATCATGTTCATAAAATATATCTTGTCTAAGAAATGAAAACTTGGAGAATTTGAGACGGTAGCTCTGACGAAGGAATGCAGTGCATATCTTCAAGACAAACTACCCCCAAAATTGAAGGATCCTGGAAGTTTTACCATACCGTGCAACATTGGAGCAACATATTGTGGTAAGGCATTATGTGACTTAGGTGCAAGTATCAACTTGATGCCTTTGCCAATATTTAGGAAGTTGGGTGTAACACCCCTTACCACTATTCGTAGCCGGATCAGGGTACGAGGCATTACAGTAATCTTTTACATTTTTCGATACATACATTTCAATTATACATTAAAACCATTCATAGTCACACTCTATGTCCCTATTATGGGCTTGCGAGGCCCAAAACAATTATTAAAGTTGGTTCGGGACCAAACTGGAACTTTTCGGGCATTTAGAAAATTTTTACAAAAACAGGGTCACACGTCCGTGTGACATATGACAGGGCCATATGAGTAGACCGTGTGGTCCTCACACGCCCATGTCTGAACCCTATGTGTAATTCACTAGCATTCTGTTTATGCACCAAGGCCAAACCGCACGCCCGTGCGGTGGCCGTGTCCTACCCCACGGCTGAGACACACGACCGTGTCTCTAGTCCGTGTGGCATACATTAGGCTATTTTTCAAGCCTTTTGTGTTCTTAACTCTTTGTACTAATATACAATATATCGATCTTTGTTATACCTTTAGCTAATTCTAACTTAGCCACATCAAGACATTTCTCCATGCATGCATAAAATAGGTTTACTTACCTATAGGCATTATGAGCCACAACTCTGGGCTCTATTCAACTAAATAATATAAACCTAAACATTTGGATAATTCATAACAATACATACAACCAATAACTAAATCTCTATACATGCCATTCACTTGAAAATAATTAGGAATTGTCGTGATTCCAACTTGACAAATTGATAGTGTGATGATACCTCCAACAATTTCCAACCCCGAGCCAATCTGACAACACTAAGAGAAATGGGAAAATTGTGTAAGCTTTATAGCTTAGTATGTTGGCATATAATAATAAACAATCTATTTAACAATACTATCCCATTCCTCATTAGATATGCTTAAGAAAATAGAATCATTATTTACATGATTTCACCTTTTACTCAAGTTCAGCTAAGGTTGTTTTTCTGAGTCAAGTCACTAATTTAATTATTTCATAAACTACAGAACTCGAAATTACGTTCTGTAAATTTTCCCTAAAATTAGACTCATATATCTTCTTTTCAAAAAATTTCCAGAATTTTTGTCTTAGCCAATTAGTATAGTTTAATCATTAAAGTTTCCCTTGTTTCACTATTTGGCAGTTCTTCCCTCTCTTCACGAAATCCGAGATATCTCATTGTACAAAGTTCAAATAATATTTTTGTTTGTTCCAATAAAACATAGACTCACTAAGGATTCTAAGAATATAAACCATGCCCCATAATTATTTTTGTACAATTTAGAATGATTTTTCCAATTCAGAACAGGGGATCACGTATTCATTCTGAACCAGTCTCACAAGAATTTAAATATCTCATAAAGTATAACTCATTTTTCACACCATTTTATTTCTTTTAAAATAGACTCAATGAGATTTAATTTCATATCTCATTAAATTATTAATTAAATTCCTACCTTTTTTGGTGATTTTTCAAAAATACACAACTGTAGCTGTCCAGTACTGTCTTAATGCTAATTTCACTTTTTTCATGATTTTCATGTATTCACTTTCATTTTTACACATGTGCACAAAAACATAGTATAACTTAGCATATAATTATAATTTGACCATAGGCACATCTCACTCATTTGCATCCTTACAATTGATGCATCATAACCCAAACACTTTATTCAACATATAAATCATACAATAGCAATTTCATACACATACCTGTATTATTTGTTCATACAGTTTCCTACTTAATTTCATACCTGCACTTCACTTATACAAACAGTTTCATATTCACACTTACACATATAAATGCATCTATTACAATGTTCACTTGCACATTATTATCACATGATTAAATCCTTTTCACATTCAATCACTTTTCATTATATCAATTCAATACCCGTTGAATCTCTTAAACATCATCAAAAGCACATTATTTCAAATCAATATCAATAAGTTCTACTATTCAATTCTTACTGATGAATCAATACCTATTTTTTTACCACTTTTCAAACTCATACACAAAAGTCAACAACCACATAGGTTCCGTACGTACCTGTACCTCGTCATACTTATCTATTACATTTCCCATGTCACCTTATTGATCGATACGTTCTATCATACGATAATATTTTATATTCAATGAACTCACACACTTAGTGCCAAAATAATCTTCGTTAGAGTCGGGAGATATCACACTATCGCATATTTAATATGGCATGTATAGCTAGACTCACATACGCTATGGTAGTCCTAGAACCGACTAAACCACAGCTCTGATACCACTAAAATGTAACACCCCTTACCCCTATTCATAGCTGGATCAGGGTACGAGGCATTACAGCAATCTTTTACACTTTTCCAATACATACATTTCAATTATACATTAAAATCATTCATAGTCACACTCTATGTCCCTATTATGGGCTTACGAGGCCCAAAACAATTATTAAAGTTGGTTCGGGACCAAACCGAAACTTTTCAAGCATTTAGAAAATTTTTACCAAAACAGGGTCACACGCCCGTGTGACATATGACACGGCCATGTGAGTAGACCGTGTGGTCCTCACACGCCCATGTCTGGACCCCATGTGTAATTCACTAGCATTTTGTTTATGCACCATGGCCAAACCGCATGCCCGTGCGGTGGTCGTGTCCTACCTTACGGCTGAGACACACGACCGTGTCTCTAGTCCGTGTGGCATACATTAGGCTATTTTTCAAACCTTTTGTGTTCTTAACTTAACTCTTTGTACTAACATACAATACATCGATCTTTGTTATACCTTTAGCTAATTCTAACTTAGCCACATCAAGACATCTCTCCATGCATGCATAAAATAGGTTTACTTACCTATAGGCATTATGAGCCACAACTCATGGCTCTATTCAACGAAACAATATAAGCCTAAACATTTGGCTAATTCATAATAATACATACAACCAACAACTAAATCTCTATACATGCCATTCACTTGAAAAATAATTAGGAATTGTTGTGATTCCAACTTGACAATTTGATAGTGTGACGATACCTCCAACAATCTCCAACCCCGAGCCAATCTGACTATAACATCCAGGAATTAAGGGCTTTGCATTTGTTATGTTTCTGTGTGTTTGGTATGCTTTGTCTATGAATCTAGTATGTTTGGGGGCCCCGGGTAGGCTCGGGGTTAAGCTTGAGCCTTAGTGAAAATTTTGTTTCTAGGCTTTAGGGGAAAGTTAGCTGAGGTAGGCCTTAAGGTTAGTTACTTATGTTTGTTGACATAAGAAGAGAGGTGGTAGAGTGGCAAGGAGACACCACTTAAGGTGCAGGGAAGTGGCGTCATTTGGGTAGCAGCAGGGGGAAGAGGTTCAAATCCTATAACACTCACTTGGAAGCTTTATTTTTTTTTACACTCAGGAAGCTAAGGTGGTGGTTTCAGCAAGGGCTCTCCAAAGTGGTTGGTGGAATGAGTCAAAATGTTTGAATTGAAGGGAAGAGAGGAATTGGAGGAGTAAGAATCAGTCAACAAGTTTGAATGTGGAGTGGAGAGTGGAAGGTGGAGGAAGTTGTGGGATTTGGAGAGAGGGAGAGAGGTTGGCCGAATTTGGGATGGTGTGTGGGTGTGTGTGCACGGTTTAGTTTGGCTAGAAGGGGGGTCGAACCTTCATTTGTAGCACATAGACTTTTTGTTGAGCATTGTGGTCATAAGGGTGTGTCATTCCTCCAGGTGATGATTTTTGAGTATTGTGCAGCCAATTAACCTTAGAAACCCTTTCTTCTCTTTTGCACTTTAGAAAATTTGCTTCTTTTCTCATTTACCAAAACCGAAACCATCATTTTGCTATCACTTTTGCATTTATTTCTTTTGCAACCAAAAAATCGAAACACCTTCTTGCTTCATCTTTCTTTTTATTGTTTCTTCATAGTCGAATCTTCCTATGTCCTTTTGCTTCTTGTTTTTTCATAGCCGAATCTCCCTCCATTTGCTTCTTGTTTCTTCTTCATAACCGAACCTGTAAGTGCTGTAACTGAACCTTATTCTTTGTTTTTATCTTCTTCTTTTCTCTTCTTTGATTACTTTCTCTTTGCAAATCGATTTCTCCCCTACTCCCTAACGCATCTCTCTTCTCCACTAGATTGCCGTCACTCATTCTTCTAGCCTTCTCAAATCGGCCTCTTCTTGTTTTGTGGTAAGAGTTTTTCTTCTTTTTTGGTTCTTTCCTTTCTCTTGTTGGTTGTTAAATCGAAGGTGTTAACTTGGTTCCTTAGTACATTGGCTGAATGTAGGGGGGCTCGTTTTCGTATTCCTTTCTTCATCTGGCCAGTGTGTGGAAGATCATTGGTAAATTGGATGTTGGCCGAATGGGTGGTAAAGGGGTTCATATCGATTTGTTAAGCCGAAAGGCCACTTCTTGCTATTCTATTTTTGAAGTTGATTCTAACATGGTGATTATTTAGGGGCAATCGGTTTCTTTGGCCAAGTTTGCTAGCAATCGGTGTTGGTTGATCAAGGTATGGGACTCTCGTGTTAGTTCTGAAACACCCCAAACCCAGCCCACGAGCCCTGACCGGATTTGGTATGTTCCCCGGTGTAAACCGTTTCAAATTCTTTTGTGACTTAGGAAAAACTTGTGCAATTTTAAAGAAAATAATGTTTTGGGTTGGGCTTGTGTTGAAAACGAGTTTATTTTATATTGAAATCCTTTTATTTCAGGTGATAAAATACTTAGAGTTTATTTTAAAATAAATTTGTTGATCCATAAATAATAATTTGTAAACATAATAAATAAAAGTAAAAAGAAATAAAGAAATTCAACTATGGCCTTATGGCCTTATTACATCAAATAATCCCAAAATAAAATTCTTAAGTACTTAAATAAAATAAAATGTCCATATTGAATAAAACTTCAAGCTGAGCATGGCCACCACAAGTTCTACCGTCCCGGTCCATCACTGTTCATCACCTGAAAAATGTTCCCACAACAGGGTGAGTCAACAGACTCAATGTGTACACAACACTAAAATTTAATAGATCAGGCATACCATAACGTATCACATGCACATTCATATACATTTAAAATAATGATGCAACCCATACCCAAACCTAGATGCCATCCGCTACACATCCCCGTACCAACCTGCACACCGTGGGGACTACTAAGTCAACCCTCCTTCCGCTACACACCATCGAAGGCAGTCGCTGCAGTCGACGTGCTCATCGCCCATATAAATTCGTGGCATAGCCACCAGATTCAGATAATTGTGTCATGAGACACCACATTCAGATAATGTAACCGAAGTTACCACATTCAGATAATGTAACCGAAGTTACCACATTTAGATAATGTGACCGAAGTCACTACATTCAGATAGTGAGACTGAAGTCACCACATTCACTTCCCCTTTCTCATATAACCCGAATGCCCATGTTATTCATATCATGCATATCATACTTAAATTCACATTCACGTTACTTTTCACATGTTAAATATAACATATTTCGTAATCCTAGTAGGAGTAGGAAACATACCTGAGTACTTTTTACCACATTAGGGTACTTAGCCATATTCACATTCTTATACATACATATATTACATATAGCCATATAACGTATTAAAAGATAGTGTGCGGTACACACCTGATTCACTTAACAACTTCACTGAAATCTCGAGATCTGATCTACCGCCTTAGATCTCAATTCCTACATTTGATTAATCACTTACTATTTAGTAAAAACCTATTTGGCTATAAAACCAAATCCTAGTAGGATTTGTACACCTAAAACTTCCCTTGTTGCCGATTGACTTAAGAACCAAGTCCCGAAACTTTGTATCCTTCTTCCTTGTATTCGGCCAACTCTAGATCCCTTTAACATATTAGTTTTCGGCTTTTAAGATAATAAAAGATAGATCCAAACACTAAAATAAGCCTTGGCCGAATGCTATAGACACTTACCTTGTGGATTTTAAATCCCGAAATTCACCGAATAACTAGGGAACACGTAGCTTATGGTGTACCTTCGGGAAAAGAACTTCTCCTTCCTTGTAGTCGACACTTAGTAAATCCCGGAAGATCCTTCCAAATTTTGGCAAACAAGTTTCTAATGGGATTAGTCCTAGATTTCGATAAATCTTAAAAGAAAAAGGATGAAAATTGAATGAGATCTTACCCTTACTTTAGATATCGACAGTTTCTTTGCTTGAAGTCTCAAACTATTCGGTTATGGCCTTAATCTTAGCAAGCTTTCGGCTTTTGGAATATTGAGAGGAGAAGAATGAAGAAGAAAGGAATAAGGGTTGCAGAGAAAATTCGGCAGAGGTTATCAAGGAAGAGTAAATAATGCTGAATGGCCTCTCTATTCCTTTTATAGCCGAATTTACTAGCTAGAGTCCCTTACTTGGCCACCACTCTTCTATTTGATAGCTTTATCCTTTGTATTATCACTAAATAAAAGAATTTAATCCAACCATTATCTCTTGAAAATAATGATAAATAAATCCCTTATTTATCCATCATTTAGCCGAATTTTAAAGAGAATAAAACTCTTCTTTTAGAAGCCTTGTGCCGTCCACCTCTCTGCTTCTGGAAGCTAAAATAAAACTTCTTTATTTGCTCCCCAAGTGACTCGAACCCTGGCCCAAATACACAAGCTTGTGGCGTCACTTTGCTGGGCTTTTAGGTGATGTCTTCAAGCCACTTTGACAAGCCTGGTTGTGTGTCAAATTCCTCCTATAAATTTTCTTAAGGCCACCTTGCCTTAATTTCCTCTTTTTAAACTTTAAAACTTGACATTTCCTTACATTTCCAAGTTTCCAAAAATTTTCATTTGCCTCCTTTAAACTTAACATTTCCTTACATTTCCAAGTTTCCAGAAATGTTTACTTTCCTCTTTTGAATCATTTCCACATCATTTCCTTACATCCCCTAGTTTCCAAAAATGTTCACTTTCCTCTTTTAAACTTAACGTTTCCAAAGCATTTCCTTACATTTCCATACATTGCCTTACATTTCCATACATTTCCATACATTTCCATACATTTCCTTACATTTCCATACTTTTCCATACATTTCCATACATTTCCATACATTTCCATACACCTTAGGGTTCCTAGAACTCCTCAGAACACATCCAACACACCCACTGAGCCCACTATCTCATGAATTACACACGAACGCATAACCCCTAATCTAGGATGTTACAAGTTCTTTTCATCTCTTTTATTTTCATTCAACAATCGATTATCCATTCTTCTATAACCCGTTCTTCCATTCTTCTTGGCTTGAGCTGAATATCAGGGAGAGAAGGGCTGATGCTTCCCTAGTTGCCGAAAGTTTGGTTCCAAGTAGCCTTACTCGTTGTGTTAGTAACAAAGGTAAGGAGTTCTTTAGTTTTTCACAATTTGATCTCTCTCTTCCGTTATAATCTGTGTTAATCGAATCTTTTGGGTTAGCCTATCAAAGGTTCTCTTTGACCACTGATCAAGTCTATTCATGGATGCAAGAAACGGTCAAGTTGAGGAAGGAAGTGTAACTGTATTCACCGTCCCTAAGTTTAAGAAACGTGCAGTATCGGCAGTACGAGACTTTCTGCCGGGCTGTGGTAGAGAGCCGACGTCTGCCTAGGATAGGTAAATAGCTGTCGTTCCTGCTAGTGAAAGCGTCAACGTAGAGAGTATAGTCTTACGCGTTACCAGGTGTGTAATTCTCACACACTCTGTATGTAAATTATGTTATTAACTGTGTTGGCTGAAAGCCGAAACGACTGAATTGGCAGTCGAGATACCCTTGGGGGTAGGGTTGGAGACACCGGGTAAGTTCCACTACGACTTCATGATCGAAATATGTGTATGTATGAATTAATTGGTTGTATGCATTCAAAGCATGATCATTCATTTCAGTATGATAACATGTGCATAAACTTGGGATATGATGCGAAAGGGGAAGTGCTATTTAGGGACTGTCAGAGTGGTTTGGTACCACAGTGGGTTGGCCCCACGTATTTGATTCAGTGACTATGTCTCAGTGGCTTGGTGCCACGGTGGTTTAACACCACGTGTATACAATTCAGTGACTCGTCCCAGTGGTTTGGTACCACAGTGGGTTGGCCCCACATATATCTATTCGGGATTGTCACATTGGTTTGGTACCACGGTGGGTTGGCCCCACACATACTATTAGTGACTCTGTCACAGTGATCTGGTATCACGGTGGTCTCGAACCACAGTGGCTTGGTGCCACGGGCGATTGGTTGTTTCAGGTGTCGTAGAGGATGGAAAGTAGGTGGGACTGGGCTGCATTGCATACATGCTTAATATATTGATTTGTGTGGGCTGAGGCCCAATGGGCCTCTGTGGGGAAAAAGCCAAGAGTTCGTTTAATGGGGATTTACATACTGATTCTCAGTGACTCACCCCTCTGCTAAATTTTGCAGGTAGTCATTAGATCACGGATTTGGAGCTGGGACAGACTCGAGGTGGCCATGCAGAATTTCTTCTAGTAATGTCGTTTTCTTTAATTAAAAAAACATTCTAATTTTGGGATTTTATTTGTGTAGTAACGCCACTATAACTTTAAACTTGGGATTTACGATTACACTATGATTATTCATTTTGCGATATACTTGGTACGGGGTTTTTCTAAAAATACAAACCTAAACCGGCATTTTCTTTAAAAATGGTGTTAACAAAATTTGACATATGAACAACCACTAATTTAGAGATTTTATCAAAAGCGCAACATTGTTCTCAACTTTTATGATTTTATGAACTTCCTTAAATTTGATTTTTTGACAAATAAACCTGATTTCGAGTTTCACCTCAAATTAAACAAACTACTTCAAATTTTCGCTAAAATTACAATAACGCGATGCCAAGTTTTCCCAAATCACGATATCTAGTTAGTTTTTTTTTCAAATTTCCTTTCCTGTAGCACACCAGATCTGGTCGTAGCGTATTGACCGGGTTTGGGGTGTTACAATTGTGGTATCAGAGCCAGTTTAAAAAACTCGGCTGTGGGTATAAGGTTCAAAATATTTTCGAAAAATGGTTTGAAAAATGATTCAGATAAAACACCTGTTTTCTGGAAGATGGCACCTGAGTCTCCGACACCAAATCCGTCCGGTAAGTCTTCTAATCATTTTTTGCTCTGCATGACGTAATTGTATTCTGATGTGATTGCCAGTACTAGGAAATCCAACTTTAGATACTGAAACCTGTAGGAGTGCATGTGTTTGCGAAGAATTACTTTTGCAACTGAGACTTTAACTTTTTCAATTCTATTTGTGCCATTCTATACGGTGCTATCGAGATAGAAGCCGTTCCCAGTACCAAATCAATGCTAATTCAACTTCCCAGATCGGAGGTGATCCCGGTAGTTCTTCAAGAAACACATCTGAAAATTCACTAAACACAGGCACAGATTCAACTTTCTTTTTTGACACTTTTGCATCAATCACATATGCTACGTAAGCTTCGCAACCCTTTCTCACATAGTTCATAGCTTTCATCGCAAATACAACAACCGGTAACCCTTTTATATCACTAGATTCAATTCGAACTATCTCACCATTCTGACTTCGCAATTCAATACTTTTTCGTTTACAATTCACTATAGCATTATGCAAAGTGAGCCAATCCATACCCAGAATTATGTCAAATTCATCGAATGGTAGCAACATCAAATTGGCCAAAAAAAATAAATCACAAAACATCAATGGGCAATTCTTGCACACCTTATCCACCAAGACACACTTGCCTAAGGGGCTCGATACTCTAATCACAAATTCAGTTGACTCAATAGGTAGAGTCTTCTTCAATACTAGATTCACACATACATAAGAATGAGTTGAACCCGGATCTATTAATGCAATCATATTAGTATCGAATAGAGTAAAAGTACCAGTAATGACGTATGGAGATGATGCTTCCTCTCGTGCACGTATAGCATAAGCTCGGGCAAGTGCTCTCGCCTCCGATCTCACAATTGTATCAGTAGTCCTTCTTTGACTTCCACTCACATTCTCGACATTTCTGGGTGGTCTACCCCTAGCCGTCACATTACTCAATCTCACATTCTGAACATTTTCTTCTTCAATCATCTTTGGGCAGTCTCGAATGAAATGATCTCATGATCCACATTTATAGCAAACTCTATTGTTATACTTGCCCTAACATTCTCCCACACGTTGTCTTCCACACTGTCTACACTCAGGTTTGTTATTTTTGGCACTATCAACACTTGATTCTATTGGAACTTGAGTCCTCAGACCAACACTTAGTCTTACGCGATCTCTATTCGGATGTCCAAATGAAACATTTTATCGGTTGGTTGCATCTCTGAATCTCTTCGTTGAAGGTTGAGAAAACTTATTCATCGATCTTTTTTCTTTCATCAGAAGCTTCAAAATCAGCTTTCTTCTTTTCTTCACTGAGTTCCTCGGCTTTGCAAGCTCTTTCGACTAGCACAACAAATTCGTTTATATCAAGTATCCCAAACAACAACTTAATGTCCTCATTCAACCCTTCTATGAAGCATTTACACATAGTAGCTCCGGTCAAAACACATTCTCGTGCATACTGGCTCAATCTCACAAATTCTCACTCATACTCAGTAACTGACAAACGGCCCCGTTTTAACTCTAGAAACTCTTTACGTTTCTGATCAATGAATCATTGACTGATATACTTCTTTCTGAATTCAACTTGAATGAAATCCCAGGTGATTCTCTCTCTCGGAACCACGGATGTCAACGTCTTCCACCAGTTATAAGCTATATCTCTCAACAAAGAAACTGCACACTTGATACACTCATCAGGAGTCAACGACATCTCATCGAATACCTGAATTGTATTTTCGAGCCAAAACTCAGCTCGCTCAACATCGTCATCAGCTGTGGCCCTAAACTCTTCGGCCCCATACTTTCGAATCTTATCCACAGTAGGTTTATTTAGTCGAATCGGATTTACAACTTGTGGCACATTTGGTATTTGTGGGGGTGGAGGTTGTGAAGCAGCCGGATTCATTCAAACGAACTTCGAAAACCACTCACTCATCATAAGGAAGAAGGCTTGCTTAGCCTCTCCTCCCTCACTACTTTCATTTGGCCTAGATGTGGCTGGCGCTGTCCCTTGAGCGGGAGCAAGCGCATTACTCTCTACATCGTCAGCAACTACTCGATCGAGATCCATTACTATACAAAAATAGATTTACAACTATCAGAATTCATCACACTATTGCAATTTCATATATGGCATGTATAGCTAGACTAACACACGCTATGTTAGTCCGAGAATCGACCAAACCGTAGCTCTGATACCAATAAAATGTAACACCCCTAACTCGAAACCATCGCCAGAATAGGGTTAAGAAGTGTTACCGAACAATCGACACATTTCACATCCATTTCACGACACAAAGTCAATCATCAATTAGACATATTCAAATACAAGCATATAGTCACTTATCTAGGTCTTCGAGACCTTAAACACGTATAGAAAAGAGTTCGGGACTAAACCGAACACTTATGAAAGTTTCAGAAATTTCAACATTTTTCAATACTATTGAGGTCACACGCCCGTGCAGTCAGGCCGTGTGCCTCACACGACCATCAGACCCACCCATGTGCCAAGGCCGTGCCAAAACAGAGCATGTATCCTGACTTCTCCACACGGCCACCAGGCACGCCCGTGTGCTATGGCCGTGTACTCTTAGGCAAGATACTGACTATTTCACACGGCTACAAGGCACGTCCGTGTATCGTGGCTGTGCACACTTGGGCTAGCCACTGACTTTATCCCACGGTCACTAAGCACGCTCGTGTGCCATAATCGTGTAGGCAAAACAGGCCATTTGCAAAGCCAAATTATCTCCCACAATAAGATCATACCTACAAGCATCAATACAATACCAATTCATGCTTTCAAATGCATTCAAACATACCATTTCATGCATTATTCAAACACCAACTAAACCATTTACTTCCATGCTCATTATCGTCACAACTAAAGCCAATCAAAGTGACAAATATACATCTCAAACATAGGTAATTCAAACATCATGTAATCCATATCAAAGTTCATCTTCAAACTACATCTTTCCAAATCAACTAAGTTATGAAATATACCATATTCATAGTTCATTCATCAATTCTACATCATTCAACTTCCAAGCCAAATCACATGGCAAGGATTAAACCTTTCATAAACATATCATAACATCTAGCCTATACATGCCATATTTCATCTATACACATCTTTCCAAAAGTACCAAAATAAATTGCCGATAGTGTGGTTGATATGCTAACGATCCCTGGATCCGAGCTAGTTTCACTGACATTGCAAAGCAGAGAAACAAATCACACAGTAAGCTTTCCAAAGCTTAGTAAGTTCATAACAAAATACATTAAACTAAAACAAAACATCACATAGATTATTTCATAAGCTCGTATCTCATATCATCCAAAACTAATATGTTCAATTAACCTTTCCATAAACTCATTCATAGTTTCATCAACCACATAGGTTCCGAACGTACCTTAGCCAACACTTACATGTCAATTACATTTGATACTCAATACTCACTATTTCATTTCGAACAACTTTTGTCTCTTCTTCGATTCAATCGCACACTTAGTGCCCAAATAGTTAGCCGAAGCCTAATTAACATCGCACACATAGTGCATCCATATCAAACCGCTCTTGAATCAGTATTGCACACACAGTGCCAACCCAAAATCCGAAGCTTATATTATTTCGCACACACAGTGCTAATCATCTCGATTACATTTCTTAGTACGCACAACTAGTGCCATATAACTCAAGCTCTCAGATAGCATTCACATATCAATATAATTATACCATTCATTTTATAGAATTAAACATAACTAAATACACGTATTATGTCCGAACTTACCACGGTAGTCGAATACTGAAACGGTCGATTAATCGAGCATTTTATCTTTGCCTCGACCTCGATCCGAACCTCTCCTTTCTTTATCTATACACATTCAAATTCAATCCATTCAATCACCAATCCATTCAATTTAATCCTCACACACTTATTTAGGGCATTTTACAAAATAGCCCTTACATTTCCACATTTCGACACTTTAGTCCTTATTTCACAAAATCATCAAATTCACATAATTTCTCTTCACACAAGCCTAGCCAAATTTTCCTTGTGTTCATACAAGCCAACACATTTCATTTATTCCACAATTTAGTCCTCCTACTTCTCATTTTCTCAAATATGCCTAAAATACTCAATTTCATTAAAAATCCCAATATAAACTATGTTAACCCAACACTAAGCTGTCATTTTCCACCATTAAACATTGAAGATCTCACATGTTAATCATTGGCACATTTCAAAAACATCATCAATTCACAAAATTTAACATGGGTTTGAAAGAGCACGAAGTGACGATCTCAAAAACGTAAAAATCATAAAAAATCGATCAAATAGCATACCTCAATCAAAGTAACAATGGCCGAATATCACAAAGCTTTTCCTCCTTCTTTTCTTTTATGTTTTCAGTGGACAAAGATGAACATATTCGTCTTATTTTAGTCTTTTGCTTTTTAATAAACATACTATTAATCTATTTACTATATTATCCTTTTACTAAACATATATGTACATTTATACATTAAGGGCATACTTGTCCTTTGCCACCCACTAACCATATAAATGGACTAATTGCCTTTTAACGACTTCACATTATAAAGACTTCAGCAATTGAACACTTAACTATTAGCACACAGCATTTTACACTATACGCAATTTAGTCCTTTCTCTTAATTCAACATACAATCTATAAAATTACCACACAGAATTTTCACACAGGCTATATCACATATAATCAACACCAAAAATAACATTAAAATATTATTCTGACCTCAGATTTGTGGTCTCAAAACCACTGTTTCGACTAGGGTCTAATTCAGGCTGTTACAAATGTAAGGTTGGAGAAAATTATTTTAATGTTATTTTATGAGTTATAGCATGATTATATATTTGCATGAGAATTTTGGTGCTTTAATTTTAGCAATTGCATGCTTAATTACGAAAAAAGGACTAAATCGCATAAAGTGCGAAGGTTCCATTTTATAAGCTAAAGGTGTCTAAAATCCATAAGATATTAATTGGAGGCCCTTAAAGTGCAATTAGACCCTTAGAAATAGGGTGGTCGGCCATAGGGGACAAGGAGTTGAAAAATAAGTCAAAGTTGGTAGGAATTTGGTGGACTAAATTGATGTTTTATAATAAAATAAAGAAAAGAAAAATATAATCTTTTCTTCTCTTCTCCTCCACTGAAAATTAGCAGCAAACTAAGGGGTTTGAGAGCTCAAAAATTTCAGCAAGTTTTTCTCCTTGCAAGTAAGTGATTTTGGTGTCCTTCCTTGTTAATTTTTGTACTTTTCGAACCACTAAAGCTTAAGCTAGCTAAAGAGGGGACTATTTTGCAAAATGATGGAAAGTTTAGGGATTTGACATGTGAGCATCTATGTTGTTTGCTGCACTTTTATGGAAGAAAATGAGTCTTAGTTGTTAGATAAACAACTTTTGTGAAAGGTGTTTCAATGAAAACACCTAAAAGGACCATTTTGCAAAAGTTATAAAATAGGTGTTAAATGTGTGAAATAATGAGTATTAAGGGCTTCTATAAGAGAAATAAATGTTCACCTAGGCTCATTAAAGGAAGAAATTTGATTAGAATTGATTTACGAGCCTAAGGGTAAAATGGTCATTTTGTAAAAATATAAGGGCAAAATGGTAATTTTGCCAAAATATGATTATTGAGATGTATGGATTAATGTGATAATTAAATGAGCTAATTTGCTATTATAGATCAAGAAGAACAAGGAATTAACTGTAACACCTCAAATTCGGCCTAGACGTTACGACTCAATCTGACGTGTCACATCGAAGGGATTTTTGAAATTTGGACTTGTTGATAAAAATCCGTATTTAAGTTAAAACCCATTTAGTTTTTATTGCTTGAGAACATTCGACAATTTAAGTTATTACAATTTGAAACCAGCTTATCAAAACATTTGCCATATTATTACCGTTGAGTTCTTAAACTGAATAAAACCCCAGAAGCTTCTCTAACTCAAAACCTTGAAGTTTAAAATGCGTGTTTTTCTTGAAAAGTAGTTGTGATTTTGAAAACTCTTTGGTGTCCGTTTGGCAGATTAAAACAAGAAATCAAAGCCCAATTAAAATTTTGAGCAAATGTCAATGGCCTTATTACATAATCAATAAGCCAATATGAAAATTAAAATTAAATAACAACATCCAAAGCAAAACATCAATGATCATATGACCACCTCCGAGTCCCTCGCGGCTCCAAATTGTTTAAGGCTATGGATTACCTGTAAAGTTAAAAAGAAAGGGTGATTTTATGAAAACTCAGTGTGTAATCCCCTAACAGTCAATTCGTAACAATATATGCAGTAACAGTCTAGGCCTGAGCCCTATTCAGTAACAGTGCAGTATGGCCTTAGCCCATTACAGTGAAAGTGTGGGCCTAAGCCTAATACGTATCAGTACGATGCAATTATGCAACCCACCCAGCTAGCACACCAATATCGCAGCATAGCTGCCAGTAAAAATAACGCAGCAGAGTTGCCAGTAACAGTATATGTGGCAATGCCACCACTAACAATGAATGTGGCAGAGCTTCCAGTACAGTACTTCCTCTATATCGGAATCCCAACCCCGTGCAGTATGTCATGTCATAAATAGTTTGTGTGTGCAAAGTGTCCTACTCAGTACAGTCATACAAATAATCATACACTCATCAATTAACCTACCTCTAAGGGTAAAATGGTCATTTTCATCAAGTTAGGGTATAACAGTAATTTTACCTTTTAGGAGTATTTTGGTTACTTTACTAATTTTGGGGTTTCAGTGCAAATAAGGACCTCTCTGAAGGTTTACAGTCGCTTCGAGTGACACAAATAATTTAAATGGTCATAAAGTGTAAATGGGACCAAACCCATTATTTGGCCCAAGTGGGCCCACACGCTCGTGTGGCCCGTTTAGCCCAAATTCAATCACGGCTATGTGAACTACATAGCCTAGTCTAGTATTTGCCACTTATCATGGATTTATTCTGTGTGAGGCCCACGAGTCCATTCGGCCCACACTGCCTATTTCAGCCACACGAGGCCCATATAAGCCAAAGAGCACGAGAATAATCGTGGTGGCCTTTACAATCTATTGCCCATGATTTTTGGGATTGATTTACCACACGAGCGATCGCACGCTCGTGAGGCCTCAAATGTCGAAGTTTCGACTTTTTAGCTTTTGCCGATTCACAGAAGAGTAGAGTGTGACTACACACCAGTTTACGAAACCGCTCTAAGTTCCACGAGCACCCAACCTAGATTCAAACATGACCCACCTGTTTACCCACCTTTTTACCTATTGATTCGTCAGAACTCTTACAAGACTGAAATCGCAACACCACTGCAGAGTATAGAGACAGTCGGCCAAAACCCACAAACAAAAGAACACCAAAAGAAGGAAAAGATAGAGGAAGAAAAGAGGGATGTACTACATGGTCAGAAAAGGGTACAGATTTGGGAATAGGAGAAAGAGAAAAGAAAAGGAAGAGTTGCTCACAATGATAACTATTGACCGAACAGAAAAGACCCTTGATGGCTAAGTCGTAGCAACCAAAAATAATTCTGAAAATGAGTTCCCCCCAAAGCCGAAAATGACTAACAATCCCCCCAGCCGAATTGTCAAAGTGTGAGTTCCCCCAAATGGCACAACACCACCTCTCACTCAAATTCCTTGTTCTTCTCCTTGAATTTCTCCCTTTATCCCTCATTGAATCTCTCCAGGACCAGTTCAAACACCATTCAAATCTATTCAAACTCCCCTTAGCAGTGTTTCAGTCCAACTCTACTTCCTACACAACTCAAGTAGCAAAATAAATACCCATTGCGCAACCCAGGACTTGAACCTCAGCCCTCTCTGTTGCGCAACAGGCCACCTTGCAACTAGGCCACAAACTTTTCTTGTGTCATAAAACATGCATAAATATTTATAAAGCCTATATGCCAATATCTAGATTTATTTAAGAGAAAAACTAAATATTTTGCAAAAGCCAAGACTTGAACCCAGGCTTCTCAAATACTCCCAAACACACCCAAATCACTCAACTACGGAAGCAAACAGGTATTTGTGTCAGAACATGCAAAATTAAAGACCCTATATTTTTGGGGCATTACAACTCTACCCCCTAAAAGAAATTTCAGCCTCGAAATTTACCTGGTCAGAATAGGTGAGGGTATTGGCGACGCATCGCCTCCTTAGGTTCCCACATGGCTTCTTCTGAACTGTGATTACACCAAAGCACTTTGACTAGTGGAATAGATTTCCTCCTCAGTACTTTAACCTCATGGTCCAATATCTGCACTGGCTCTTCTTGAAGGTCAGATCTGGCCTAACCTCGATCTCCTCGACTGGTACTATATGTGTGGGATCAGAGCGATAACACCTCAGCATGGAGACATGGAACACATCGTGAATCCGGTTGAATTCTGGAGGCAACTCAAGTTGATAGGCAATTGGTCCCACACACTTCAGTACACGATAAGGCCCAATGAACCTTGGGCTAAGCTTACCCTTTCGTCCAAATCTCATAATTTTCTTCCACGGTGAGACCTTAAGGAAGACATAATCCTCCACATAGTACTCAATCTCACGGCATTTAATATCTGCGTAAGACTTCTGCCTATCAGACGCTTCCTTCAACCGATCTCAAATCAATTTTACCCTTTCTTCGGTATTAGAAACTAACTCTAGCCCTAAAACTCGTCACTTGCCCAGCTCAATCCAACAGGTAGGAGTACGACACCTACGACCATACAACGCCTCGTACGGTGCCATTTGAATACTAGACTGATAGTTATTATTATACGCGAATTCTGCTAGTGGCAAGTAGTCTTCCCAGCTGCCTCAAAAATCCATTACACAACTTCTTAACATGTCCTCCAGTATCTAAATCCCTCTCTCTGACTGACCATCTGTCTAAGGATGAAACACAGTACTGAAGTCCAACCTGGTACCCAAAGACTCATGTAACTTCTTCCAGAACCGAGATGTGAATCTAGGATCTCTGTCAGATATGATAGAAACCGGTACCCCATGCAGTCTCACAATCTCAGCCACATATAACTTTGCCAGCTTCTGCAATGAGTAATCAGTACGAACTGGTATAAAATGGGCAGATTTAGTCAATCAATCTAAATAACCCATATCAAATCCTTCTTAGTAGGCGATAAGGGCAGCCCACTCACAAAATCCATAGTTACCCTCTCCCACTTCCAAAGTGGAATCTTAACTGGCTACAGTAACCCAGAAGGCAGCTGATGCTCAGCCTTAACTTGCTGGCATGTCAAGCACTTACTCATAAATTCAGTAACTTCGTGTTTCAGTCCTAGCCACCAATACAGCTCACGAATATCTCGGTATAACTTGTTTCCACCAAGATGCATAGCATATGGACTACTATGCGCCTCTCGCAGTATAGACTGTCTCAGCTCAGAATCGCTCTGTACACAGACTCTCCCATAGAAACATAGTACTCCCTCACCATTCAACCCAAAATTTGTAGCCTCTCCATTCTCTACTTGTCAGAAACGAGGAACCGGTAACTCATCCAACAACTATTTCTGCTTAATTTGCTCAGTCCATGTCAGTCTCACTTGAAGCTCAGCTAACAAGCTACCATCATCATACAAGCTGAGACGAGCAAACATTGCTCTCAAATCAGATACAGCCCTACGGCTCAGTGCGTCAGCTACCACGTTAGCTTTACCAAGGTGATACTTAATCGAACACTCATAATCCTTAAGCAGCTCTATCCATCTCCGTTGCCTAAGATTCAGGTCCTTCTGAGTAAGGAGGTACTTCAGGCTCTTGTGATCTGTGTAGATAATACACTTCTCACCGTATAAATAGTGCCTCCAAATTTTCAGTCCTATTACCACCGCGGCTAACTCCAAGTCATGTGTAGGGTAATTTGCCTCATGAGGCTTAAGTTGACGAGACACATAAGCAACCACCCTACCCTCCTGCATCAGCACACAACCCAAACCAACGTGTGATGCATCACTGTAGACCATAAATTCCTTACCAGACTCTGGCTGTATTAAAATAGGGCCCTCAGTCAGAAATTTCTTCAATTTCACAAAACTCTCTTACTGCTTATCAGTCTAATTAAACGGTACCCCTTTACGCAACAACTTAGTCATAGGTGCAGTAATTACAGAAAACCCCTCTACAAAATGTCTATAATACCCTGCCAGACCCAGAAAGCTTCGAAGCTCAGATACTATCTTAGGTGGTTTCCAATCCAGTACGGCTTCAATTTTTTGAGGATCAACCCTAATCCCCTTGTTAGATACCACGTGACCCAGAAATGTCACTTCTCGCAGCCTGAACTCACACTTGCTGAACTTAGCTTACAGTTGTTTCTCCCTCAAAATCTGCAAAACAATTCGGAGATGTGCATCATGTTCATCCTCGGTTCTCGAATACACCAAGATGCCGTCTATAAATACCACCACGAACTGATCTATGTAGAGCTGGAATACTCAGTTCATCAAGTCCATGAAAGTAGGTGGTGCATTCGTCAGCCCAAACGGCATCACTAGGAACTAATAATGACCATAACGAGTCCTAAACGTAGTCTTATACACATCAGCCTCTTTAACTCTCAGCTTATGGTACCTAGAACGAAGATTTATTTTAGAGAAAACTGATGCTCCTTGCAGCTAATCAAACAGATCGTCAATCCTCGGCAAGGGATACTTATTTTTTATAGTCAGTTTATTCAACTGCCGATAATCGATGCACATGCGCATGGATCCATCCTTCTTTACAAACAACACTTGTGCTCCCCATGGAGACACATTCGATTGAATGAATCCTCGATCCAGCAGTTCTTGAATTTGAGCTTTTAGCTCAACCAGTTCCTTTGGTGCCATCCTATAAAGGGCGATGGACACTGGAGCTATTCCAGGTAGGAGCTCAAAACCAAATTCCACTTTGCGGTTTGGAGGCAACCCAGGAAGATCATCAGGAAATATATCAGAAAAATCCTTAACTGTTCTGATATCTCCAATAGAAGGACCCTCAGAATGAGATACACCAATATAGGCTAGAAACACCTCACAACCCTTGCGAACCAGTTTTTTGGCCCTTAATACATATATCACATTACACAAAAAGTCTCTTCACTCCCCAATCACAGCCACCTCCTCCTCCTCCGAAGTCTTCAACACCATGGGCTTAGTAGCACAATCCAACCTTGCATGGTGTTATACCAGCCAATCCATCCCCAAGATCAGATCGAACTCACCAAACGGTAGCTCCATCAAATCCGCTGGAAATATAACGCCTTGAACCTCTAGGGGAACATCTCTGAACAACTTGTCTACTCTTACTGACTGTCCTAGTGGACTTAACACAGTCATCTCATTAGCAATACTCTCACATATGATACCCAAGGTGCCAACCATAGTGCATGCAATGTATGAATGTGTAGACCCTATATCAATCAGACTAGTGTAAGGTACATTTTGTATTAAGAACGTACCAGTTATAACATCTGGAGCGTCACCATCCTCTTGGCGACGAGCAACATAAACCAGTACTGGCTGCCTCACCTCAATGTTACCAGAACCTCTGCTTGGTGCTCCACAACCTCGTCCCATACCGTTTCCACCTTTAGCCTGCCCACGGCCTCTCGGTGGCTGTTGACCACCTCTCACTGGCTGAACATGACCCTGTCATTCAACTTGCGTCTGAACAGACCTCTGAGGACAATTCGTAACCTGATGATCCCTGGACCCGCATCTGAAGCACACCCCAATCCTCTTCCAGCACTCACCCTGGTAAGATCTCCCACAATCAGCGCACGGCTGCGATCTAGCAACAACAATAGGAACTCCAGCCCGAACTGGCCCATCAAACCTGGCCTTCTTTATAGGCCTTCTAGAAGAACCTGAGGGCCTAGAATTCCTCTTATTTCAACTTCTATCTTCCTCGCGGTTCTGGAGCTTAGAGCGCTTCACATCCTCAGTAATTTTTTCCTTTTCTACAAGGGCAGCAAAGTCTCGCTCCCTCTGTGGAGCTATCAATACTCGTAACTTATCTTGAAGGTCGTCCTCAAAACGCACGCAGCGTTCATACTCAGTTGCTACTATCCCAAGAGCATATCGACTCAACCGCAAGAACTCTGTCTCATATTCCGCCACTGACTTATTCCCTTGGTCTAGGCTCAAAAATTCTCTTCTTCGGGCGTCCACATAACTTGCTCCTCCATACTTCCCTTGAAAGGCTGCTTTAAAGAAATCCCATGTCAACCGGTTGGCCTGCGTACTGTAACAGCCCAGTTTAGGCCCTAGTTAGAATAGTGGTTTCAAGACCACAAATCTGAGGTCGAAATAATATTCTAATATTATTTTTGGTGTGTATTATATGTGATATAGCATGTGTGAAAATTCTGTGTGGTAATTTTATTGACTATGTGTTGAATTAAGAAAAGGACTTAATCGCGTAAAATGTAAAATGTTGTGTGCTTATTGTTAAGTGTTCAATTGTTGATGTCTTTATAATGTGAAACCCTTAAAAGGAAATTAATCCATTATGTGGTACTGGGGTGATTGATGGACAAATATGTCCATAGCTTAAATGATTCCATAAGTATTTCATTAAGGGCAAAGATGGTATTTGATAATTAAATTAATTTATAACAAAACAAAACAGTGAAATGGCCATTTTCTATCCATCTTTCCACCAAAAAATATAAAAGAGAATAGCCATTGGAGTTTTTGAAATTCCGGCACTTGCTAAGCTCAATTGAGGTATGTTTTGGTTTCAGTTTTTGATAATTTCTACGTTTTTGTAATCATTGCTTCGTACTCTAGTTAACCCATGCTTAAATTTTAGAAATTGATGTTGATTTTGAGATGTGCTATTGATGAGTATGTGAGCTTTGTGTTGTTAATTAATGAGATATGAAAACTTAGTATTGGGTTAACATAGTTTGTGTTTGGATTTTTGATGAAATTGAGTAATTTGGGTTAAATTGAGAAAAGTGTAAATTGAAGGACTAAAATGTGAACTAAATGAAATGTGTGGACTTGAATTAGCATGGGAAGAATTCGGTTAAGCTTGTGTGAGTAGAAATTTGATGTATTTGGTGATTTTGTGAATTAGGGACTAAAGTGTCAAAATGTGAAAATGTGAGGGCTATTTTGTAAAGTGCCCTAAATATGTGTGTGTGCACTAAATTTAATGAATGGGTAATTGAATGGATTGAATTTGAATGTGTATAGACCAAGAGAGGAGAGGTTCGAGTCGAGATCGAGGCAAAGACAAAGTGCTCGATTAATCAACTGTTTCGATATTTTGACGTCCGAGGTAAGTTCAGACATAATACGTGTATTTAACTACGTTTAATGTAGTGAGATGTATGATATGATATTAATGAATTGTGAATGCTATGTGAGGTTTTGAATTATGTGGCACTAAGTGTGCGTATTCGGAAATGTGACCGAAATGATTAGCACTGTGTATGCGAAATAATATAGGCTTCGGCTTTGTGGTTGGCACTGTGTGTGCGATACTGATTAAGGATCGGTTTGATATGGATGCACTAAGTGTGCGATGTTAATTATGCTTCAACTAACTATTTGGGCACTAAGTGTGCGATTGAATTAAAGAAGAGATGAAAGTTGATCGAAAATAAGATAGTGAGTATCGTGTAGCATATGTAATCAACAACTAAGTGTCGACTAAGGTACGTTCGGAACCTATGTGGCTGATGAAACTATGAATGAGTTTATGGAAGGTTAATTGAACCTATGTGATGGCTTGTTTCTGTATAATGTATTATGTTACGAACTTACTAAGCTTTTGAAAGCTTACTGTGTGATTGTTTCTCTATTTTACAGTGTTAGTAAAGCTAGTGTAACATCCCGAAATAAGGCCTAAACGGAACAGTGGTTTCGGGACCACAAATCCGATGTTGAGAAATTTATTTTATTTATATTTTTATGGTCTACAATTTTAGGGATTGATTTCGTGAAAATCTCATTCGAAAATTTTGACGTTTGGGCACTCAATTTAGTCAAAAGGACTAAATTATAAAAAGTGCAAAAGTTGAGTTCTACATGTTAGAGGTGTCCAATTGTTATGAAATTTTAAATTGGAGGTCCTTAAATGATAATTAGACCATTGGTTACGTTGTTGTTCAAAAATAGACATGGATGAGTATGTTTCAAAAGAATTTTTTTAAGGGGTATTTTGGTAATTTAGTGAATTAAATGAATTAAAAACAAAATTTAAATGCCAAATATGTTCATCTTCTTCATATGGACGAAATTTACCAAGAGAAGACATGGCTAGGGTTTTCTCAACTTTCCAAGCTCATGGTAAGTCCGTTCTAGCCCCGTTTTTCAAGTTATTTACGGTTTTGGAGTCCCGGTAGCTCGATTTAGCTTATGCTACCAATAATTCATGCTAGGGTTCATCTTTGGAAAATTACCCATAGGTGAAAAGTGTGTATTTTGATGTTTTGTGATAGAATATGAAGGCTGAAATTATGTTAAACAACTTTTACTAAGCGGTTTTACGTGAAAACGAGTAAAACGTCATAATCGGTAAAAATACCTAATGTCCATAAGTACATGTTAAAGTGTGAATTTGATGTTGCCATAGAAGAGAAAAATGATCAGCATGTTATAAAACATAAGAATAAGGGCTGAAGTTTAATTTTCGAGTATTGGGGAAAAAGTGTAAATATGTAAAAGTTTAAGGGCAAAATTGTAATTTTGCAAAAGTTGAGTTAAGGACTGTTTTGAATAGTACATTAATTAAATAAGTGAAATGTGATGTTTTAGACCCCGAAAAACGAGATTTGGACCTAGAATTGGAGGAAAATCGAAAATCGAGAAAGTTGGTAAAATGGTCGTTTCGGCATTCGAGGTAAGTTGGTGTGTTAATAATAATGCAATAATGTCGTAATGTATATTTGAAACCTAAATTGTGGTATTAAATTGATTTTTCTGAATTACATGTTTAGTATATTATGTTGGTGAATTGATTTAATAATATGTTTATGATAAAAGTGACATAGGTGACATGGAAAATGGGTTGAAATGTTGTGCTTAAAGGTGTTTTCTATGACTATGGTTATTATGTGAAATGGAAAGTTTATATGTAAATAATGCATTTATTTTACTTATTCAATAATTATTTTGCTAGATATTATGGAAATCATTGGGTGATCACTACAATATGAAAATGTATGGAATGCGAAATTCTCGATTGAACCTTCAGAAAACCGAGAGATACGGATAATATGTAGCTAGGTCACACGAGTGATAAGGGAACTTCACCGTGTGCACAAGAAAGCTACGAGATGGCAAAATTTGATATGTAGCTAGGCCACATGGATGATAAGGTATTTTCACCATGTGTGCAAGAAAGCTACGGGATAATAATTTCATATGTAACTAGGTTACATGTGTAATACTATGTGTATACCATGTGTACAAGAAAGTTACGGGTTATGAGTAGCTAGGTCACATGAGTGGTTCCTAGTGTTGGACACCATGTAGACAAGAGAGCTACGAGATGGAATGGCTAGGTCACATGGGTGATAAGAGACCTTCACTATGTGTACAAGAAAGCTGAATTATGTGTGGGTGGAGCTATGTGCTGAGACCACCGAGTGTCGGGCGTTTTTCGAAGGGGTTCAACGAGATAATTTACTAATGATGATTGGTGCGATCATGTTATGAATAAGTGCAAGTGTGAATGTGACCAATTGATAAATGTGGCAAATGTACGTAGAACAATATGCTCGATATGTAATCGAAAATTGGAAAGATTGGTATAGGCAAGTGATGAACACAACTAAAGTGAGAGAAAGCAAAATTTTACAATAAAACTGTTTTGGACAGCAGCAGTGAGGTGAATTTGCAAAATCACCATAAATGGTAGAAATTTAATTATAAGTTGTATGGGACATTTATTTAACGATTATTGAGTCTATTTTTATATAAAAGAAACAGAGAAAGCAAAGGATTGGTATATTTTGAGATATTTAGATTTTTGTGAGACTGGTTTAGAGTGATTTCGAGATCCCTTGTTCTGACTTGGAAAAATCATTGAAAATTGTACAAAAATAATATTGGGACATAATTTATATGATTAGATTCCTTATTGAGTCAATATTTTTGAAGAAGCAAACTAGAACATCATTTGAATTCTGTACAAAAAGATAATTAAATTTTAGCAAAGAATGGTTGGAATTGTCGGACAGCAGAACAGGGGAGACTTTGAAGAATAAACTGTACTAATTGGCTAAACCAAAAATTCTGAAACTTTTATGGTAAAAAGATATGTGAGTCTAGTTTCATGGAAAATTTACGGATCTTAATTTGGAGTTCCGTAACTCCAGATATAAATAATTTAATGACTGTGAATCAAGAAAACAACTTAACTGGAATTTGAATAAATAGGAAGAATATGAAAATAACATGTTATCACATTGCTTATTATTTTCATGCGAGCTTACTAAGCGTAAAGCTTACTCCCTCCTTTCCATTTCTTTTAGTTTTGTCAAGTCAGCTCAGCGTTGGAGATCGTCGGAGGCAGTATCACACTATCGGGCCATTATCCTTGGAGTATTGGCATGTGTATGTTAAATGTTTTCAAGTGAGTGGCATGTATAGGGACTTAGTTTTTCTATGATGGATGTTGTTGTGATTAGCCAAATGTATTGGCATATAGTGATTTGTTGATTATGGCCATGAGATGTGGCTTATAATGATTTTGGCTTAAAAGCCTATTTGTCCATGGTATGTGTTAATGTCTTGTTATGTGGTATAAGTGATTAAATAGATTATGTGGTATAAGTGATTAAATTGATGACATTGTCAAATGCATGTCTTTGAAAAGTTTTAAATTTTGGGCGAAATTTGGTAACCCGATTTTGTATGATTGTGAATGTTGAAGTACGGTAACGCCTCAAACCCTGTTCTGGAGTTGGACACGAGTGAGAGGTGTTACAGCTAGCTCGGATCCGGGGATCGTCTACATCTCTATCACACTATCGGCAAACTATGTTGGTACTTTTGAATATGTGTATATTGAATATGGCATGTATAGGCTAGTTGTTTAGAAATACATTTGAGATGTGTAAATAGCCATGTGATGTGGATAGATAAATGTTGGAATTATGCTTATGTGAATTTGGCATGTGAAGTATGTTTTGGTATGTTTTGTTGGCAATGAAAATGTCTTATAAAGGGTAAGCTTAGTGATGGATTGATGCTATTGTAACATAGTGATGTTATGGATGAATTATGCTTGGTAATGCATGTGCTTAGTTGTGACATTTGGTTATAAGTAGACATGAATAAAAATGAGATTGGATAGGATGGTATGTGATCATTTGACATGTATTTGGTTGCCAAATTGTGTGAGAAAATATGCTTAATTGTGCTTGTAGGGATGACCTTAGTGTGGGTGGCATTTTGGCCTTGCAAATGGCCTGTTTTGCATACAAGGTTGTGGCACACGGGCATGCCTAGTGGCCGTGGGATTAAGTCAGTAGCTAGCTTAGGTGAGGACGACCATGGTACACGGACGTGCCTGTTAGTCATGTGAATAAGTCAGTATCTAGCCTAAGAGTACACGGCCATGGAACACGGGCGTGTCTAGTGACCGTGTGGATAAGTCAGTATACAAGCTCTGTTTTGGCATGGCCAAGACACATAGGTGTATCTGGTGTCTGTGGAAGGCACACGGCTTGACTGCACGGGCGTGAGACCTAAACAGTATTGAAGAATGTTTGAATTTCTGAAAACTTTCATAAGTGTTCGGTTTAGTCCCGACCTCTTTTCTATCATGTGTTTAAGGTCTCGTAGACCTAGATAAGGGACTATATGCTCGTGTTTGAGAATGTGTGATTAATGATTGACTTTGTGTTTTGAGGTGAATGTGAAATGTTCTGATGATTCGGTAATGCCTCTTAACCCTAGTCCGGCAATGGTTTTCGGTTAAGGGTGTTACACGTACCCTCTCTCACATTGAGCCACCACTGGTACGCCTCGTATTGCAGTAAGGACACTATTCCCTTTAACTTTTCTTCCATAGTACAATTGAGGTCGTCCATTATTCTTTCAATGGCCTCCAGCTAGTATTTTCCCACATTTGGGGCTACTCCAGAAATACCCTTGAAAATTTTTGCTCCATTAGACCGGAGTCACTCTAAAATTGACCCTCGGCCCACTGCACCAGTATTAGATCTATCAACCCTCTCTAAAATGCGAAGCATAGCTTGGGATAGGGCATCATCCCCAACTGCTCGATCGTAAGACCCCGTCTCGGTCACCGGTGAAACTGGTGCTTCCCTAGCAGGCATGTGGCCCGATGCTGAAGACTCAACTCAAGTACTTCCTCGGCTTCTACCGCGGCCACGCTTACCCCTTCTACGAGTACCTCTTGTGCTCATTTCAATGTACGCTTTATCTGTTTTAAAAGTCTTATGCATCAGATTAATATTTCAGTAAGTAATAATAAATGTGTTATGAAAGACAGTCATTAGGGGTTTATTATCGTAGATTGAGGTCTCCCTACAGTTGTCAGTCTTCTACAGTCTCAGTTTTCTCTATCTAGAGTTTTACAGTATAGTCCTACTATCCATAGTAGTTTCTCAATATAATGCCTCAGTCTATAACAGTAAAAGTATTAGAGAACTTACAGATTTGGCGTCGGAGACTCGGTGTGCCACACTTGTGAATCTTTCAAAACAATTCCAATCTTTAAAATTTGTTTTCAGAAAAACTTTTCAAAAAACCCATTCCACAGCTGAGTTTAGCAATCGGGCTCTGATACCACTAAATTTAACACCCTAAACTCGGCCGAGACGTTACGACCGAATCTGACGTGTCACATCAAAGTGATTTCTAAAATTTGGACTTGTTGATAAAAATCCGTATTTAAGTTAAAACCCATTTAGTTTTTATTACTTGAGAATATTCGGCAATTTAAGTTATTACAATTTGAAACCAGCTTATCAAAACATTTTCCATATTATTACCATTGATTTCTTAAACTGAATAAAACCGCGGAAGCTTCTTTAACTCAAAACCTTGAAGTTTAAAATACGTGTTTTTCTTGAATAGCAGTTGTGATTTTGAAAACTCTTTGGTGTCCTTTTGGCAGTTTAAAACAAGAAATCAAAGCCCAATTAAAAATTTGAGCAAATACCTGTGGCCTTATTACATAATCAATAACCCAATATGAAAATTAAAATTAAATAACAACATCTAAAGCAGAACATCAACGATCATATGGCCACCTCCGAGTCCCTCACGACTCCAAATCCTCTATGGCTAGGGATTACTTGTACAGTTAAAAAGAAAGGGTGAGTTTACGAAAACTCAGTGTGTAATCCCCTAACAATCAGTCAGTAACAATATATGCAGTTACAGTCTGGGCCTGAGCCCTATTCAGTAACAGTGTAGTGTGGGCCTTAGCCCATTACATTGATAGTGTGGGCCTAAGCCTAATACAGTATCAATACGGTGCAACTATACAACCTACCCCAATCTAGCCAACACACCACCTGTACCAACCAACCACCATGTGGGGATAAAATCGACCCACCCAGCCAACACACCAATATTGCAGCATAGCTGCCAGTAAAAATAACGCAGCTGAGCTGCCAGTAACAGTGAATGTGGCTCTGCCACAAATACAGTACTTCCTCCATATCAGAATCTCAACCCCATGAAGTATGTCATGTCATCAATAGTTCATGTATGCAAAGTGTCCTACTCAGTACAGTCATACAAATAATCATACACTCATCAATTAACCTACCTCTAAGGGTAAAAAAGTCATTTCCATCAAGTAAGGGTATAACAATAATTTTACCTTTTAGGGGTAATTTGGTCATTTTACTAATTTTGGGGTCTCAGTGCAAATAATGACCTCTCCGAAGGTCTACAGTAGCTTTGAGCGACACAGATAATTTAAATGGTCATAAAGGTGTAAATGGGCTCAAGACCCATTATTCGGCCCAAGTGGGCCCACACGCTTGTGTGGCCTGTTTAGCCCAAATTCAATCACAGCTATCTGAACTATATAGCCCAGCCCAGTATTTTCCACTTATCGTGGATTTATTTCGTGTGGGGCCCACGAGCCTATTGGGCCCACACGGCCCTTTTCAGCCAAACGAGGTCCATATCAGCCCAAGAGCACGAGAACGCTTGTGGTGGCCTCTACAGTCTATCGCCCATGATTTTTGGGCTCGATTTACCACACAAGCGATCGCATGCTCGTAAGGCTTCAAATGCCAAAGTTTCGGCTTTTCGGCTTTTGTTGATTCACAGAAGAGAGGATTGTGACTACACACCTATTTACGAAACCGCTCCAAGTTCCATGAGCACCCAACCTAGATTCAAACATGACCCACATTAGTCCTTTAATCGTTAGGGTAAAACACCCTCTTATGGACACTTAATCCAAACCACCATCCTTACCTTGCCTGAATGAGGCGACTTAGTCCTTCAGAATCGCTAACTAGAAGTGACCATACGCCTTTATGGTTTATCTGTACCATAACACCGATTCTTAAACAAGATAGGCCATATAAGTGGCCTCAATTCATAAATATGAAACTTGCAGAACATAGGGATATTCGGCCTATGCACAGAAATGCCAAGATGACGCTTTTACCTTACCAGAACAATGAATGAAAAGGTTTTGATTGCTTCAGTCACTTACACCCTTTCACTCCGCTGAAGCCCCTAGCACCTAACAAACCCCCACATCGCAAGGAAGACAAGAAACACAAAAGAACATGTGAGAAGAAGCACTAGGCTTTCGGAAAAGATAGAAGAAAATGGATTGAACACATAAAGAAACAACAAGGAATCAAAGGAGGGAACTCATGAATACCTATCGATTCGTCAAAACTCTTACAAGACTGAAACTGCAACACCACTGCAGAGTATAGAGACAGTCAGCCAAAACCCACAAACAAAAGAACACCGAAAGAAGGAGAAGATAGAGGAAGAAAAGAGGGATGTACTACTCGGGCAGAAAAGGGTACAGATTTGGAATGAGGAGAAGAGAGAAAAGAAAAGGAAGAGTTGCGACAATGATAACTATTGACCGAATAGAAAAGACCCTTGATGGCTAAGGCGCAACAACCAAAAATAATTCCGAAAGGACCCAAATGCCGGTAAATGGGAGGAAAGCAAGGAGAATTCGGCAACTGCTACACCAAAGGCGAAAATGACTAACAATCCCCCTAGCCGAATGGTCAAAGTTTGAGTTCCCCCAAATGGCACAACACCACCTCTCACTCAAATTCCTTGATTTTCTCCTTAAATTTCTCCCCTTATCCATCCTTGAATCTTTCCATGATCAACTCAAACACCATTCAAATCTATTCAACCTCCTCTTAGATGTGTTTCAGTCCATTGCACAACCCAGGACTTGAACCTCAGCCCTCTCTATTACACAACACGCCACCTTGCCATTAGGCCAACAACTCTTATTGTGTCATAAAACATGCATTAATATTTATAAAGCCTATATGCCAATGTCCACATTTATTTAAGAGAAAACCTAAAAATTTTGCAACTGCCAAGACTTGAACCCAGGCTTCTTAAACACACCCAAATCACTCAACCATGGAAGCAAACAGGTATTTATGTCAGAACATGCAAAATTAAAGACACTATATTTTAGGGGCATTACAATAACTTTGACCAAGAAAAGGGCAAGGTATCGGACTAAATCAGCAATTTGGCCTATTTTGAAATCGAGTTAAGTTTGTGTGCAATAAATTCAACATCATGTTATTAAGTTTCTAAATGTTTGACATTAGTGATGTATAAAATTTCCATGAATTTGAGTAATGGTGTTGAATGAGGAAATGATGAGAATTTTGATGTGGAAGTCCCGGTTGGACTTTAGTAAATGAGAGAATAATATCATCAAGACTTGAGAAAGATAAGGTCCTGTATAAGACCATGTCTGGGACATGGCCTCGGCACCAAATTGAGATCCCGTAGAAGACCATATCTGGGATATGGCATAGGGAAACTAATATGAGGATCATATAAGACCATATCTAAGATATGGCATCGATAATCGATATGAGATCCCGTATAAGACCAAATCTGGGATATGGCATTGGCGTCTTATTTATGTGAATGATGATGGTTATGTACTTTCGAGTATTCCCAAGTGATTCAATGGGTAAATAGCTAAGCTTATAATAGAGATGAGATTAGTGCTAAAGTTATGTGATGAAGTGATATAGGTACATTTGAGTAATTCAAGATAAATGTTTACGATATAAGACATGATATGAAATTGATAAGAGTAAGCATAAGTAAGTTATGGCAATGTGTTTAAGACTTTGTGTTTTTATTCAATGCAATGGATGGATGCCATTATGAGGCTTTGGGTTTTTATTTATTTCATGCAAACTTACTAAGCTTTATGCTTACCCCTCTTATTTCTCTTTTCATTGTAGTATTGCCAAGCTAGCTCGGGAATTCGTGGAACGTCGGAATTTGAAAATCACACTATCAACTTCTCCTTGGTATAGCAAAGTTAGACTTATTTTGGATATGGCATGTATAGGACTTGCTCATTTTGTTATGTCATATTTGTTAGCCAAGGTGTTGGCTATTAATGTTGTTCAATTCATTTTGGAAATGGTCATTGGAAATTGACCAATACTTGACAGGTTCATATTTATAAATGAAGATGAAATTCATGAAATTCATGAAGTGCATGTTTGTGTGGATGTCTTGATTTTGAGTTCTTGGAAGTGCCTTATGGTCATGATATAGGTTGAATTGATTTGGTATAAGTGTGGTTGCTTTGTAGGGTTACAAATGGCTTGGTAGATAGCCTTACAATTATCCACACAGGTAGACACACGGGAGTGTGTCTAGGCCGTGTGTCCCTATGCATGCTAGGTTGACAAGTCAGTATGCTCAGTAGTAAACACACGGGTAGAGACATGGCCATGTGGGAGACACGGCCTAAGACACGGGCATGTGCCCAGGCCGTGTGAAGTCTACACCTGAAATTAGGAATTTAATTCGACACATGGTCTAAAGATACGAGAGTTTTCCTTGGCCATGTGACCTTATTGAGATGATGACTTTAGAAATAGAATGTCAAGGTTTTCACACACGGGCGATGACACGGGCGTGTCATGGCCATGTGAGGGACACGGGCGACGGACACGGGTGTGTGGCCGTGTGAAAACCCTTGTAGGTTCGAATTGGAAAATAAATCCACACCTTTCACACGGGTGTGTGGCCCTATTTTGTGTCAAAGTTTTCTAAGAGTTTAAGAGTTTTCCAGTTTGGCCCCAAATCATTTCGGGTGCAAGTTTAGGGTCTCGTAGACCTGTAATAAGGACATTGTGGTCTCGACTGAAAAGTTTTAAGTTGGAATGAAGTTCTTAAGGATTGATATTATATGATTGAGCAAGTTATGTACGGTAATGCCTCGTACCCGGTTCAGGTGTTGAATACGGGTAAGGGGTGTTACATGGTGTGTCTGAGGCCGTGTGAGGCACACGGCCTACCCACACGGGTGTGTGACGTCAGTAACTTTGAAAAAGTTTGATTTTTGGGAAAATTTTGTATGTGCTTGGTTTAGTCCCGACCCCTTCCTAATGCATGTTTAAGGTCTCGTAGACCTCTTAAAGGGACTCTATGTATAAGATTTGTTATATCATGATGATAATGTATTTATGTTTGAGAAATGATTATAAATGTTCCGTTATGTCCGATAATGCTTCTTAACCCTAGACCAGCAATGGTTACGACTTAGGGGTGTTACATAGGGGACGGGTTTGGAGTGCTACGTTTGATCAACAAAAATAGCACCAAAATTCTAGAATTAAACTAGTAAATAAATAGCATTAAAAGGAGAAAGGAAAAAGATGGTAAACAACACTTAAAAATAAAAAGAAAAGTGAAAAAAATGGTGATTTTAATGGCAACAATGTGGGTTGTTTTTTAGTGAAGAAAACAACAGATCGAAGGCTAGAATATAAATGGAAAAATAACAATAAGAAGGTGAAGAAAACAAGCAACAAACCATCGCCAAGAAGGGTGTTAAAAGCTAGTGTTTTGGGTGATTCAAGAGAGAAGAATAAAAGAATATTAAGAGAAATAGGAGACAAAGATAGGGACGACAATAGAAAAAATAATAATGAAGAAAGGCTAAAAGATTAAAAAAACAATTGTATTTATAGGTTGGACGACATCAACAAGGAGTGGGAGAAAAAATAGCAAAATAATATAATTTGCAAATGGAGGGATTCAAACTCAAGTCTCTAAGCCAATCACACTCTCTTCTTATTTTCTCTTAACTATTGAGTCACAAACTCATTCTTGTTATGATTTTACAAACTTTAAAATAAAAAAATTAGAGCATGACAACTTTTGGTCCACTAATTCAATTTCTTCTAACCCGATTTTCGGGATGTGACAGTACTTATCTTTAATTAGATAGGAGTTTCAAAAAAAAGAAATAAATAAAAAGAAAACAATTTATATTTCAAATTTTAAGTGTTGAAATATGCAATTTAATTGAATCCATAAACATTTTTAAGTGAATTGAGTCATTGTATCATTTAGTACCTGGACTTGGAGATCATATTAGTTATAGGGTGTTACATTCTTGATTCATATGTATCGTTGGTTTAGCCTGGACTGGTAAGCTCGAGACGATGTCAGCTTGTGTGAGCAAATTCATAAATCTCAACTTTTGTGAGCAACTCTGATCATTATCAGCTTATGTGAGCACTATAGTCCTGATCATTATATCCAAGTTTGATTTACTAAGGTTCTTTTGAGCGAAATGGTAACCTGATGGAAATGAAATTATTGAAATGACTTGAACATGAATTGAATTAAATATGCTTTCAAATTGAATATGAATTGGATGGTACATGATATTAAATGGAATTGTTGTGCATATATATGTTTTTTGTTATAAGTTCTTGATATGTAAGTGAATTAACCTATTGGTTGTATTTGTTGATATACATATGATACTATAAGGATACCAAGGGATGCCATTTATAATTCCAATGTATTTAAATGTTTAATTTGTTGTAATGGGAAGGTAAGTTAAGTAAATTTCATATGGACTTACTAAGCGTTCAATATGCTTACTCTGTTGCCTCCCTTTTTCCTTATAGACTACTAACTTGTAGAACGTGTCTATTGGACCGACAAAAAGCTTACACTATCCATTGATGATCCAGTAGTCTTTCAATTGTTTTAAAGTTTGTAATTGTGGCATGTATATAGGTGTTTTACATTTATGAACTTGAATGTTGTACAAGTTTGAAACCTATCTTTTGCATGATTTTGGCAATGTTGAGGTTTAGTTAATATGGATTAATTAGCTAACATGTTTGATATGTGTTAACATGAGAATTCAAATGGTATGTTTGGATGTGAATTGGCAATAAAAAGGTTGGATTGATAGTTTATGTTTAATCAACTTAGAATGATATTTGTATAAATTGGAGTTATATGGAATTGGTTTATTAATAATGGTTAAATGGTTTGTTTTGACATGTTTTGGTATATGTTTCATTAAGGTAAAAATGGTGGTATGTAAGTATGTGAGAATGGTTTGGTTGGGAAACTCAAAATAGGTACCAAATGACATATTTTCTAAAACAATGACTTAGTGGACTGTTTTCAATATAGCGATACCACACCTTAGATATCACAATATTGGTACTGAAATATTTTGTAAACTTTTTAGTTTGGTCCTCAAGTTAGGAAGTGTGGTAATTATCTTCAAGATTACGAAACCAAGCCCTGGATAGCGCGATATCCACCTGACATATTTTGACGTTTTGCTACTGCCTTTGGGATCACAATACCAAGCCCTAGATATCGTATACCTATTCTCAATTTTGAATTTTTTCAGTTTAGTTCTAATTCGATCTCAGGATGGTATTGAGCTTTTGTAAGCTCGGTTAAGACTTGAAAATGATTGTTCAACATATTTTGAAATTGATTAACACTTGATCATATATATAAATACTTGCATGTTGTTTGATTGATTGTAATTGCTCTAGCAACAAATGTGGCATCATGTAGCTCAGACCCGATGATAGGGTCGGGCACCAATGCCCAATTTCTTCTTTTCCCCTTTTATTTGTTCTGCGGATATTGTCGACATTCTATAGAATGGCCAGGACATCTTGTTTGAACCAGAATTGTCACAGAACTCAATCCACATTGTACCACTCAACGGTTGAAAAATTCAACAGGGTTCGTTAATGTACCACATGAGTGAATGGTGGTGATCTAATTGGGGAATGATAGCGATAATATTTGAATATGTATATAGCATCCACATGAACTGCACAATTTATAACATGGCTACAGGGACGCAAGTCAAATAACATAAATAAAGTAATTACATGATATAAATATAATTTTCTTTTGGAAAAATTTACCTTCTCCTCGGATTATGCCTCAATCATTTTTCAGTGTACAACAAAGGTTTTAGACTTCCCGATACCCGGACAAGTAAACCATCTAAAAATAAAAGCAAACTTGTTAGAACACATTTTCATAAAGAATACATTTTGATCAAAGTTGTAATTTTTTTCCCTATTTACAAGTGGTAACACATGTGGTTGGTGACTCACTAATGCTAGAAATGGCATACTATATAGTGCCTAGGACTGTAGCAATATTAGGCACGTCGCCTATATCTTGTGCATCATGCTTTGTCACCTGACAAAGCTGACAATATAGCGTTGCTAATATTGTTGAGCCATAATTGTATGAATGAGCAGCTTGCAAACCAACCAATAAAGGTAAGTACATCATGTGGACTTTATGATTATTTGCGTCTAGCTTAAGAACCCCATATCAACTACAGTATATAAGCCCGAGCAGTGCACATCTTTTCCCACTTAGTGGCACTACTGATAAGGTTTTAGAATTTTCCTTTAACTAGGAAATTTTCAAACTTGTAAACCTAGCTTCACCATCACCGGGTGAGCATCCAAGCAATTGATAGTAGAGCACCGCAAGTTCGAACACTTTATTTGAACCCTTGACTGCATCATCATCAACTAGGAGGTCGAGTTGCAATGCGACATCTTCTAGGGTGATGCTAAACTCCCTACATGAAAAATGAAATGTGTGAGTCTCTGGTAGCCACTGTTCAACCAAGGCAGATATTAACTCATCCCTCAACTCAAACATCTGCATCAATGCCGCTATTCCAAATCTAACTGTATCCAAGTATGACAAAATACGTTCGCCCAGCCGTTAGCTTGGACCATGCACATGCACCCTCAACATGCGGTACTCATTCTGTCCATATTAAACTACTGCATTAGTTAAATATGTTAATTAAATAAAATATGACGTGCAACTCTATAAATATACCCATGAATAACAAATAACAAACTATTTTACCGGTACAATGATCATTATTATTGTGTGACCAGTTGCTCTTATTAGAGAACCCACTTCGATATCTGTACACAACAAATTGAATAAACATATCATTTTAAATAATTAACCACAAAGCTATTAATCATTACATAAAAATATTAATAAACAACTAAATAAGAAAAAAATAAAATAATGAATATTGTCATATACACATAATAAAAATATTATTGCAGTTGAAATCTATATTTATTAAAAAATATATAAATATTAACATAACATATATAATACAATAGAAATTACAAACATAAAAATAACAATATAAAAACAAACTATTATAAAAAAAGAAACCCATACGTTTTCTTCTTCACAAAAATCCAACTCAAACTAATTTTCCTTTATAAATAAAAATATAATCCTTAAACATTACATTTTAAATATTTAGAAAAAATATAAATAATTCACCCTCAAAACTATCATAATTTATCCCTAAACTACAACACATGACAAACTTTTCACAAAAAGATCTTAAATATTAAATTTTAATAATTATTTAATAACCAAACATATAATATACAAACAATCATTAAAAAAACCATACTTTAATTTTATCACTTTCTCCCTCAAATTTTACACAAATAATTCCTCCCCTAAAACACTATCGCAAAACAGCCTACAAAAGTTTCTTTAACCCCTAGTGGTGGTAAGGGGAAAGGGGACCATTGCTTCCTTTTTGACCCTCGGTTGTATCGAGGTACCAATCATCCTTCTTCTTTTATTTTTTTTTCTAAATTAACAATTTGTTAATTAATGTTTTTTTTTTAAATTTGACTGTGCTTGACACACTAGTAACACCATTAAAAAAATAATATTTTTCACCATTATAATTATATTTTACGGGTATTCTTGAAAAATACATATTGATGCCGCTTGACCCAGTGGAGGCACCTAAAAATTTTATTTTATTTTTTAAAAAAAATACATGATTGAACCATGAAAAAGAAGGGTGGTTTCATTGATGTGCTAAGCGGCACCGACGGATATTGTTTGAAAACAACCCATTTTCATAAATAATTTGTCCCCCAACCGATTTTCGTAATTAATTAATATTTTTGTATAAAAAAAACCCTAAAGTTCATTATAAGTAAGAGGCATATATTAAAATTATACATAAACTTTGATTTTGTATAATTTGATACATGAAAGTTAATTTTATTTCAGTGGTCACAAATCATTAACACCGTACTTGATATAGCATCAATCTAAGTTTACTTTTTGCATATACAGATAATTTTATTTATCCAAGACGAGAATAATTGAATTTATTTATTTTTCTAAATGTTTACAATTGAATCAAAATCAACATTTTACGTGTACAATTGAAACAAATCAAAGTTCACGTATCATATTGTACATTAAATTTAATTTCATGTATAATTTTGATGTATACTTCTAGGACTAATATTGATTGCATCAAAAATTATTGTTTAATTAGTGAAATGTGAATGACTTTTTTTGTAGTAATAAATTAAATTATGGTAAGACTTGTTTTGTTCTGTTGAGTTGTTGTACATTAAACATAGTTAATTTATACTTCGTCCCACGAATCAAGGCAAAAAATTATTTTAGGGTGTTCAAGATTAAATTATTTTTTAAGAGAGATTAAAGTATAATTTATTTTTGTATTAACATATTATTTCATAATTTTTAAATAGATTATAAAAAAAATTTACTATTTTAAGGATGTCAAAGTGCAATTTAACTAGGATATTAATTTAAATTTTCAAAATTTTTAAAGAGACTAGAAAATTATTTTACTATCTCCTTAGTGTGGTCCTTACAATCACTTATGTGTTATATTTTATATGCTCAAAATATTATAAATTTATAAAATGAAAACCATTATATTTTAATAATTTATTTTACATAAATTTCAACATGTTGATATATCTACGTTGTATTCATGCTATTTTTTATGTCATGTTTAATTATTTTTCATGTGTTTTGTATTAATATCTCAACCCAATAAAATATTACATATTGTCATAATAATTTAGTTGTTAAGTCTAAACTTCATTACTTTGAAATTTGATGATTAATTTTAATTTATTGATATGATTATTAAATATTGTATGCTCCAGTTAATCCTAAAACAAAATGTTTAAAGTCTAAATAGTTATGAATATTTTATTAAGTGGATGTCCATCAAGATCTAGATAAGTTTTTATGTACTTTAAATTCTAATAGTCATTAGAAGAAGAGTTCTATTTCATTTATACTTATGTCTATAAATATAGACTTTGGAGAAGGATTGTAAATATTCTAATTAATTAATAAAATACGCTCTCTCTTTGCTCTCCCATTCTCATTGTTCTTTATTCTCTATTTTTTATTTTATACCATGCTATCAGCACAATTCTCTTTTATTTTATAATATTGTCACTCCAAATCTATTGCTCAAGTTGTTGTCATTTCCCTTCTAAAGCTATTGTAATTTTAGTCTTCAATTGAGGCCTGCGCATTATGAGTAATCATTATCCAAAGAAATTTATATAATCCTTACATGGGTGATGATAATGATGTTAAAGATCTTCAGGTATATTTTACGATGATTTATTTATTATATCATGTTTATTATAATTGGAGACTAATCATGACAACATAAATAGATAGATTCTGATTTGAAATCCACGTATGTTTGCAATGGTGATTATGAAATAAACAATCAATGGAGGCGTTTAGAAGTCTGTCCTACTAGATTTGTTGCATTCCCCAAAGTGAATGCAAATATAAAGAAAATAAAAGATATAATCATGAACCACCAAAAGTGGTAACATAGTAATAAATAAGAGAATAATGAGAGTTCTCAAGATAACTCTTCAAAGGGTAAATATAACTTTTGTGATCTGTAATAGACCGTTTTTAGTGAAATCAGAACAATGTTTTAGGACCAAAAATTCGACGTAAAAATATTTATTTTATTATTATTTTAACGTCCATGGAGTGCTAGTAGTATCATATAAAAATTTCGTTATGAAAAGGATTAAATCGTAAAAGGTGCAAAAGTATAGTTCCATTAGCTATGAAATTAAATTGTTAATTAAGGACATTTGCATGCTTAATTAAGTAAAAAGGAATAAATCATAAAAGGTGCAAAAGTATAGTTCCATTAGTTAATGGTGTCTATTAGCTATGAAACTAAATTGTTAAGGGATTTATGTGGTAATTAGATCATTATTATTATGAGTGGACATTTAAGGATATAAATTAGATGATTTTTAAGTTAAAATTTATAGGTTAATACAGTAATTTAATAAATAAATTAGGTACAATATGTAAAAACAAAAGACATAATCTCTTAATGTCCTCTTCCACCGATTTGAGAAAGGAAGAATTCTACATTTCTTCACCTTAAGCATTTGATTATATCTCCCTTGCATGTAAGTGTGTTTCCATTCCGTTTTTATTGATTTTTTTGTTTTTGAAGTCGTTGTAACTTAATCTATCTAGCCCAGGGACTAATTTGTTAAACTGTTAAATGTTTAGGGTTTTTCCATGAATGTTCTTGCTTGAGTTATGAAGTTTTTTGGAAGAAAATGAATATTTGTTGTTAAATAAACAACTTTTGTAAAGTGATTTCTGATGAAATTATCAATTGAGGACTTATATGTAAAAGTAGTAAATACCATGGTAAAATTGTGAAATGTTGAGTTCTATGAGATTGTATAAGTCCCTAGGTACTTTAGCTAGCTTGTAATGTGGATGAAATTGAATGAATTTCAATTTACCAACTTAAGGACTAAATTGTAAAGAAGTTAAAATAATAGGGGCAAAACTATAATTTTGAAAAAATGTGAATTTTGGATTAAATTGAATAGTATGTATATTAAACTGATTGAATTTTCTTATTTAGATCAAGTTAAGCCTCGTACGGATCTAGATTGAGGGAAAGATAAAGTCTTGGATTAGTTTATTCTATTTTGACATTTTTAAAATCGAGGTAAGTTCGTATATTTAAAAAACATTTTAATGCTATTTGATTTATATGCTATTATGCTATTTATCATATCATGTTACGACAGAAATCCAACAACGTTTCGTCAACTATCGAGTCCGATCTGAAACTTAAGAATATATAGGATACAAATGACATGCCATTAGGGTTACCATGTTTCAGGTGATGGCTATGAATGTCCTACCGATGGCTGAGTTTCGGCATTTGTTGCGGAAACTTGTCAGCTTGTGTGAGCGACATCGTATAGCTACATTCTGACCGTCAACTTGTGTGAGCAGACCCAGTTATGGCTCGAGTGAGCAATGATATAAAGGAAAAGGAAATGAATGGTTTCAACCATGTGTTAGCACACTTTGTGTGAGCTTCCCGTGTATTTGATATTATTCTAAGTGGTTCAACGAGCATGAAAAGGGAAGGAACGGTAAGTGTTCCAATGGCTAAATTATGAATTTATAGAAAGGTATGAATTGATGTTGATCAAAGTATGTACAACCATGTTTATGGCAAGTATGAATTCAAATGTGCTATGTTCATGTATTAAATCATACCATGTGATGATATTGTTGAGTTATATGTTAAAGTACTAACTATTGTTGATGATGATGCTTAGTCTTGTGCCAAGCTTATTGTGGATTGATTCATGTCTATCTTATAAGATTTTGCATTGAAATGGTAAATTGTGTTCATGATTTACGAACTTACTAAGCATTATATGCTTACATAGTTTTCTTTCCTATGTTTTATAGATTATCAGAAGTTCGATTGGTTTGGAAGCTCGTCAGAGACCTATCACACTATCCAGAGATTATATTGGTAGATTTTGATGTTTTAGTCCTTGTAATAGCCCGATTTAGGAGCTAGTAGGAATAGCAGTTTCAAAACCACTAAATCGAGGCCGGAGAATTTTTTTAATAATTGTTTATGTGTTATAGCATGATTATATGAGTGCATGAAAATTTTGGTGAAGTAATTTTAGCGGTTTCATGCTTAATTTTGAAAAATGACTAAATCGCATTAAGTGCAAAAGTTTTGTTCTACAAGCTAAAGGTGTGAAATAGCTATAGAACCTTAATTGAAGGTCCTTAATGTGCAATTAGGCCCTTGATAGAGTGTTGGCTGGCCATAGGGGATAAGAAATGTCAAAATTGGTCAAAGTTGGTGGATTAGGTGACTAAATTGATGTAATAAAATAGAATAAAGAAAAGAATGATATCATCCTTTCCTCTTCATCTTCTCCACCGAAAATATCAGCAAAATAGGGGTTTTTGGAAGATTGAAATTTTTAGCAACTTAATTCCTTTCAAGTAAGTGATTTTGATGGTCATTTTTGATAAATTTCACACTTTTAGAACCCTTGTAGCTTAAGCTAGCTAAAGAGCAGACTATTTTGCAAAATGGTTGAAAGTCTAGGGTTTTACCATGAGAGCATTATTGTTGTTTGCTAAATTTTTATGGAAGAAAATGAAACTTGGTTGTTAAATAAATAACTTCTGTGAAAGGAGTTTTCATGAAAACACTTAAAAATGACCTTTTTGTAAAGGTTGTAAAATAGGTGGCAAATGTGTGAAATAATTGGTATTGTGAGTTGCTATAAGAGTAATAAATGTTTAGCTAGGCTTGTTAAAGGGGGAAATTTGATTAGAATCGATTTACGAGCCTAAGGGAAAAATTGTAATTTTGTGAAAGTATAAGGGTAAAACAGTAATTTTTCCAAAATAGAAACTTTGAAATTGTAACACCCCTTACCCGAAACCCTTGCCGGAATCGAGTACGTGGCATTACTAGACTTGACTATTAACTCAGGGTGTAAGATTTTAAAGCTGTCCAACTGCGTCATGCTGATTAAATCGACCATAACTCGAGTTTCAAAACTCGAAATTTAGATCCGTAAATTTTCCTTGAAACTAGACTCATATAAATTTTTACCATAATTTTTCCAGAATTTTTCATGTGGCCAATTAGTACAGTTTATTCATCAAAATTACCCTTATTACACTGCTTGACAATTCTGACCTGTCTCTACAAAAATACAGTTATCTCATTACACAAATTTCGTATAATGTTCTTGTTTATACCAATGGAAAATAGACTCATTAAGGGTTCTACACATATAAACCATGCTTCTTAATTATTTTTGTACAATTTTTGAAAATTTTTCTAAAACAGAACAGTGACTCCCGAATTCATTCAGGGCAGGTCTCACTGAAACTTAATTATCTCATAATATATAAATCTTTTGCCTACCCTGTTTCTTTCATGTAAAAATAGACACAATGAGGTTTAATTTCATTTCTCATTCACCTTCTAATTCAATATACCCTATTTTTGATGATTTTTCTAACTCACATCACTGCTGCTACTACAAGCTGTTTTGTTGCATTTTATGAAAGACTAGCTTCTAACCGAACCTACCTACATCCCTAATTCAAGGATTCGTTTCGTATACAAACATTTCCTTAACAAAACGATTAAACTTTGATTAAGAATGCATAAACATTGCCATCATGAACCAATATACATATCAAGACACAACAGCGTACTTAACTAAAAATTTAGCCATATTCGCATGGCTATTATATACAAGGTCAAACATCATATGTTTCTAAAACTTCATCTAGCCTATACATGCCTTCTAATTCGTAACCAAAATTCAAAATACCAAAGGAAGGCGATAGTGTGGTTGACTTCTTGAAGATCCTTTACGAGCCCGCAACGTGACCAAAATCTATAAAACAAAGGAGAACATTTCACATAATTAAGCTTACTAGCTTAGTAAGTCCTAACTCATGATAATAAAACATTTAATTATTTACGAAATGAAAGCAATCAACTTATGGCATTTCACATAGGCAATTAAGTAAATTATTTATACAAAGCCAGATACTAGTAATTCATTAACCCAAGTAAATTAGGAATCATTTCCTTCAACCTACATTTCTTTGTAGTTCATATAAGCATATCGCATGAAAATCTCCTTTCTTAACATTTAAACTTGAAAACCAATTGTTCCATAATAGCACATTCTAAGCTCGAATTCCATCATATTACATCCATCAATATTAACTTCGAACACATATAACACAATTCTCATAATATTAATTTGACTCAAGTAATATTAAGCATAGCATACCTTACATGCTTACCTGAACCGTATACTCAATAAATTAGCTTTAAGTTGTCTTGAACAAAGATTCGATTTCTCTTTTATAAATTACATCACCGGCATCAAGCCTGCTAGGCGTAAAAGCCTGAAAAGTAACACCGGCACAAGGCCTGCTAGGCGTAAAGCCCGATAAATAACACCGGCACAAGGCCTGCTAGGCATAAAAGCCTGAAAAGTAACACCGGCACAAGGCCTGCTAGGCATAAAGCCCGATTTTGTCACCGGCACGAGGCCTGCTAGGCTCGAAGCCCGAATGTCAGAATAATTTTACATGCTTTTCACATTTCACTATCACATATCAAACCATATGCATTTATTCACAGTGCATAAAATATATTTGAAATCAATCCAATCCATCATCATCACATTCGGCCAACTCATGGTTTTACACCAAACTTATACAAATTCTATCATTCATTAGATTTGTAATTAACCTTTAAGCATAAGGTAGCTCAAGAACTTAATTATACACCTTGCATTAGCCAAAATAAATTCACTTCAATACTATACATTCACATTCGGCTATATCATGAATTTATACTCTAAATTTCCACAATTCATCATTCACTAAGTTCATAATTAATTTATTGACATATTTTAGCTAAAGGACTTACCTCGGTTGTTGATAGTCCGTGCGAATCGGCTATTCGAGAACCTTTGTCTTTCCCCGGTCTAATTCCGTTTTTCTTTGTTCTTGATCTAAAACACATTAAAATTTAGCTCATTTAATTGCATTTCATCTCAATTTAGTCCCAAAACACACAAATGGGCAATTTACAATTTTGCCCCTAAGGTTTCCCATTTTTACGATTTAGTCCAATTTACACAAAACACAAAATATGCAAGATTTTCCAACACTATAGCTTGGCCGAATATCCCCCATATTCTTATGTGTTCATGCATGTCATTTATTTCATGTTTTAGTCCCTCAACTTTTTTTTTTTCAAATAAATCCCTAACATCCAATTCCACCACAACTTCAAATTCAAAAGAGGATGCTTTAACATATACTAATTGAAATCTACTATCAAACATCTTAAGTCAAGCATATACAACCATAGCCGAATTTAATGTGCCATAATCTCAAAAATTTCTACATGGGTTGTATAGGATTCAATGCAACCATTCCAAAAATGCAAAAATTATCAAAAACTAAACAAAACACATACCCCTAATTAAGCCCCAAAGTGCCGAAATTTCAAGCTCCAAAATGGAGTTTCTTCCTCCAACTTTCGGCCAAGGAGATGAGCAAGGTGAAGTTCTCTTTCTTCCCACTTAACTTTATTATTTTATGTTAAAACAAACATATATATTATCATATTTATTAACACTAATTTTTAACTTATAATTATACTAAAACAACATAAATTTTGTAATTAAAAGGCCTATTGCCGTCCCTCTTTGTAGCACATGGGCTAATTGCCCTTTTAGTACACCCACTTAAAAAGCCACAATCAAATTAGTACCTTTCACTTTAGCATGAAACTTTCGCGTTTTCTCGATTAAATCCTTTTTATCAAATTGAGCACTTAAACGACTAATTTTTTCTACGAAACTTTCACACTCACTACATATAATAAACACAAAATATAATATTAAAATATTTCTCAGGCTCGGATTCGTGGTCCCGAAACCACCGTTCCGATTTGGGTCAAAATTGGTCTGTTACAGAAATGTTTTGAATAATGTAGTGATTTAATAACTGAATTTGTTATTATAGATCAAGAAAAATGGAATCCGAACTTAGACCGAGGGAAAACCAAGATAGTTGACTAAATCAAGATAGTCACCAAAATTTTTGTATATCGAGGTAAGTTGTATGTGAATAATATAACTCTATTGTTATTATGCTTATAACCATTGATATTGCATAATATGTTTGATTATTGCTATGAATATTGTTGACATCTATTAAGATAATGGAGAGTGAGGAAATCCTTGGATAAACACCATGAATAAGTGATTATTCGTGGGCTGTGTGCGATATCGCAGTATTATTCATTGTTGATGAGTTGTGTGCGATACCACCATATTTATTATTGTTGGTGGGCTGTGTGCGAAACCACCGTGGATATGTGATTATTTGGTGAGCTATGTACGATACCACCGTGTTATTTATTATTAGTGGGCTGTGTACGAAACCACCGCGTATCCGGTAATAATTTGAAGTATTCATAGAGAAACTTTAACTAAGTGAATTTACGTGTGGTTATGTGATAACAAGTGCAGGGTATAAGTGCATGCAAATGTGAGCAATGTTTATGATATATATTTGAGATATGGTGATATTTGAAATGAGCACGAAGTATGTTGTATGATTAGTAAGGATTGGAATGAGTAAGTTATGCCTTTGATTATATGAGAAGTATATGCAAGTTTATAATATGTTATGAGTATGATGTTGCAAGGTAATTATTGTTAATTATTTACATGCAACGTACTAAGCTTTATGCTTACTCCCTCTCTTTTCCATTTTCTTATAGTGCCACCAAGTTAACTCGGGGATCAAATAACGTTGGAGGCTTGATCACACTATTAATCTGAACACTTGGTATAGCTAGATTTATCCTTTTTTAGTATGGCATGTATAGGGGCTTAGTCCTTGTAAAGTGTTTTTTTTTTTTGGCCAAATGTGTTAGCTTGTTTTGGAATTGATTCATTTTGTATAAGGCCACGTTGATGGCTATTACTTATTATTGTTATATAAAAATGATGATGAATTTCATGGAAAGGTAAATTGCATGAATGAGTAGGTTATTGATGTGGTTATTGTGGTGCAAGTAAGATTGGCAAAGGGCTTGGTAAATAGACTTGTTACTGTCCACACGGGTAGACACACGGGCGTGTGTCTAGGCCGTGTGCAACACACAGTCTGCCCCATGGGCATGTAGTTAGGCCGTGTGTCCCCCTGCACCTTAAGTTGGCAAAACAGAATGCCCAGTAGTAACCACACGGGCTGAGACACAGTCGTGTGTCTCGACCGTGTGGAAAGCATGGCCATAGAACATGGAAATGTGCCCAGGCCGTGAAAAGTCTGCACCTAAATTTAGGAATTAAATTTGCCACACGGTTTAAGGACACGGGCATGTGCCTTGGCCGTGTGACCTTATTAGGTTGATGACGTCAGAAACAGAATGTTAAGGTTTTTGCACACGGGCTAAGACACGTGCGTGTCATGGCCGTGTGAGGGACACGGGCCATGGACACGGGCGTGTGTCAGGCAGTGTGAAAACCCCTATAGGTATGAATTGAGATAATAAATCAACACGGGCGTGGGACACGGGTGTGTCCCTATATGCTTAGGCCGTGTGAATCACATGATCTGTCAGCATGGCCATGTTATCAAGTCACACGGGCATGTCACAGTTCCACACGGGCGTGTGCCCCTGTTTTTAATGACATTTTCCAAGGTCTTCCAAAGAACTCGATTTGATATCGAAACGTTCTAAGATGTGTTTTGGGCCTCGTAGGCCTATATTAAGGATGTTAAGAGGAAGTTTGAAAATTTTTAATTTGAACGGTCTTTTATGATTTGGAATTGTGTGTATACATGTGTTTAAGTTAGGTAACGCCTCACACCCTGTCCTGACGTCGAATACGGGTAGGGAGTGTTACATTTAGTGGTATCAAAGTTATGGTTTAGTCGATTCTCAGACTAACCTAGCATGTGTATGAGTCTAGCTATACATGCCATATATGAATTATGATAGTGTGATGACTCTTGACAATTAAAAATGTGTTTTTATATAGTAAATGGATCCTGACGAAACAGTGATGGATGATGTAGAATGTAATGCGTCGGCTCCCACTAAAGGGACCGCGCCAGTCGAGAGTGGGCCCGTGGTACTAGGTCAGGGCAGAGAGGCTAGAGAAGCCTTCCCCCACATGATAAATGTTTGGTATTCGGTGTTTGTTCGTGCAAATCTGAACACTCTACCTCCTCCAGCCCCACCTATTCTTCAGCCTACCCCTGTAGCTCCCTAAGCTATAGAAATGGTAAGAAGAGGAAAGCCTCTGGTTAACAGAATCTGAAAATAAGGAGCTGAGGAATTCTGAGCTAATAAAGATGATGATCCGGAGAGGGTAGAGTTCTGGTTAGAAAATACCATTAGGGTATTCGATGAGTTGTCTTCCACAACTGAGGAGTGCATGAAGTGTGTGGTGTCACTCCTGTGAGACTCGGCCTACCAATGGTGGAACACCCTTATGTCAATTGTACCAATGGAGAGGATAACTTGGGAATTCTTCCAAGAAGAGTTCCGTAAAAAGTATATTAGCCAGAGGTTTATAGACCAGAAGAGGAAGGATTTCCTTGAGCAAAACAAGGTCGAATGACGGTAACTGAATATGAACGTGATTTCGTAAGGCTCAGTAAATATGCCAGAGGTTTATAGACCAGAAGAGGAAGGAATTTCTCGTGTGTTTTGATGCAAGAAGACAAAGTGATAGCTTATGGTTCCAGATAATTAAAATCGCATGAAAAGAATTATCCGACTCACGATTTAGAGTTGGTCATTATTGTTTTCGCATTGAAAATTTAGCGACATCATTTATTTGGTGAGAAGTGTCATATCTTTACCGATCACAAAAGCTTAAAGTATCTAATGTCTCAGAATGATTTAAATTTGCGACAACGAAGATGGCTCGAGTTGTTGAAGGACTATGAATTAATGATTGATTATCATCCGGGGAAAGCGAATGTAGTCGCGGATGCTCTGAATAGAAAATCTTTATTTGCTTTGCGGGCATTGAACACACGGTTAATCTTGTTTGATGATGGTTCAATTTTAGTTGAGTTAAAAGCTAAATTGTTATTTATTCAGTAAATTTGCATGGCTCAGAAATGTGATGATTAATTACAAGCTAAAAGAGTACATTGTGAGTTTATTACTGATTCAGAGTATCAGATTGGATCCAATGAGTGTTTACTATTCCGAGGAAGAATTTATGTACTGAGAAACTTTGAGCTTATTCAGAAAATTCTACACGAAGCACACTGTGGTTGTTTATCTGTTCATCCGGGGAGTACTAAGATGTACAATGATTTGAAACAGTTGTATTGGGGGTCAGGGATGAAACGAGATATTTTAGAATTTTTGTCGAGATGCTTGATTTGTCAACAAGTCAAAGCCAAACAACAAGTGCGTTGAGAACTGTTACAGCCGGTGATGATACCAGAAAAGAAATGGGATAGAGTTATGATGGATTTCGTATCGGGGTTACCCCTATCTCTGAGAAAGAAAAATGCTATTTGGGCTGTTGTTGATCGACTGACAAAATCTGCACATTTTATTTCGATACGTACAGACTTTTCACTCGATAGATTAGCAAATTGTACATCTATGAGATTGTCAAATTAAACGGGGTGTCAGCTTCTATTTTTTCGAATAGAGATTCGAGGTTTACGTCACGATTTTGGAAGAAATTGCAAGAAGCTTTGTGTACACGGTTGCACTTTAGTACTACTTTTCATCCTCAAACAGATCGTCAATCCGAGAGAGTTATTCAAATTCTCGAAGATATGCTATGGTGTTGTGTTTTAGAGTTTGAAGGGAACTAGGAAAAATATTTACCGTTGATTGAATTCGCATATAACAATAGTTTTTAGTCTAGCATAAAAATGGCACCGTATGATGGTTTGTAAGGTCGTACATGTCGAACTTTATTGTACTGGACCGAACTTAGTGAGAAAAAGATTCACGGGGTTGATTTGGTTAGAGAGATCGAAGATAAAGTGAAAGTAATTCGCGACAGTTTGAAAGTAGCTCTAGATCGATAGAAATCTTATGTGAATTTGAAACGTAAAGACATTGAATTTCAAATCGGCAACAGAGTGTTTTTGAAAGTATCGCCGTGGAAAAAGATTCTTCAATTTGGTCGCAAAGGAAAATTGAATCCGCGATTTATTGGACCGTACGAGATTATCGAGAGAATAGGGTCAGTGGCATATCAGCTAGCTTTACCTTCAAAATTAGAAAAGATCCATAATGTGTTTCATGTGTCGGTGTTAGGCCGATATAGAACAGATCCGTCACACGTAATCTTTCCAACAGAAGTTGAAATTCAACTAGATATGTCGTACAGTGAAAAACCGATCAAAATTATGGCTCAAGAGATTAAAGAGTTGAGAAACAAAAGCATAGTTTTAGTGAAGGTTTTATGGCAATGTCACACTGTCAAAGAAGCTACACGGGAACCTAAGGAAGCTATGAGAAAATAGTACCATAACTTATTTTTCTGGAAAGATTTTCGGGGACTAAAATTCCTTAGGAGGAAAGTTGTAACAACCCGTTTTTAGTCTAGTCAGAATAGTGGTTTTAGGACCACAAATTCGAGGTCAAAATATTTATTTTATTATTATTTTAAGGTCTACAGCATGATATTATGATTGTATGAAATTTTCATTAAGAAATTTTACCGTTTGAATGTTCAATTCGATAAAAAGGACTAAATTGCGTAAAGTGTAAAAGTTGTATTCTATTAGGTAAAGGTGTCTAATAGTTATGGAACCTTAAAGTGGAGGTCTTTATGTGGTAAATAGCCCATTAATATGACACTGGATGATAATGGCTTGGTATTTTTGTGTAATTATTAATGTTTTTAAAGGGTATAAAGGTAAATTAGTAAATAATGATAAAATTCACTAAAAATCAAAGTATCATCTTCTTCATTTCATCTAAACTAAATCAAAAATCTCCATGGGAGGAGCTTAAACATTCGGCCAACATCTCCTAGTGCATGTAAGTGTATTTTTCTCAGTTTTTAATGATTTCTATGTTTTTAGAGTCGTTATAGTTTAATCTAGCTAGCCCAAGGACTAACTTGCAAAACTGTTAAAGGTTTAGGGCTTCACCATTGATGAATATGTGTGTATTTTAATGTTTGATGATAGAAAATGAATAGTTGTTGTTAGATAAGCAACATTTGTTAAGTTATTTTGGTTGAAATTGCAAATTAGGGATTTATTTGTAAAATGTGTAAAATTCATGGAGAAATGTGTGAAATAATGAAAAATAATGGGCTGCTATGAGAATAAGTAAAGTTTGGCTAGCATGGATGTGGACTTAATTTCATGAATTTGTATTTTTATGAGCTAGAGACTAAATTGTAAAGAGATTGAAATATTAAGGGAAAAAGTGTAATTATACCATAATATAAAATTTGGACTAAATTGAATAGAATGATAATTAAATAAGTTAAATTTGATTATATATAGATCAAGAAAAATGAAGTTCGAAATTAGATCGGAGGGAAAATATGATAGTTGATTGATAGCTCGATTTCTTTCCGTATAAATTTGAGGTAAGTTCATATGTTAATAAGCATTAATATAATTGTATTTTAAATGCTTTATTACTGAATAAATTGTGAATACAATCTCACGGAAATGTTTGACGAAGAATTGGTTACATGTGGAATCCCGACTGGACCTTAGGAATAGATAGGATAAAAATGACATGTCATTAGGGGTTATTGTCTTTGGGTGCTGGTCTATATGTTCTACTAGGGGCTGCGTTTTCCAGCATGTGTTACGGATTCTTGTCAGCTTATGTGAGCAGCACCGTGTAGTTACGTCTTGATCGTCAGCTTGTGTGAGCAGACTTGTTAATAGCTCAAGAGTGGGCATTATTATGAGATATGAGATTGAGATGGCTTCGGCCTTGTATTGGCACTTAGGGTGCAACATTCCCGAGTAACTGGTATTATTCCACATGGTTCAACGGGTATACCGACGAATTGGAAGAGTATGAAATTGATACGAGTTAGTACAGGTATGTATGTGAACTATACAATCATTGAATCGAGGAAATAGATGGAATTCATGTCTAACCTTTGGATTGAATATGTGTTAAGTTTTGGATTTAAATTGAATTGCATTATGTGATGTTTAAGTACTTGAATTATAGTTGAATGGTAAGCTTTACTTATTAATGCATACGAGCTTACTAAGCTTTATAGCTTACTTTGTTTATTTTTATGTGTTTTATAGTGATTTTGACGCTTACTCGGATTTGGGAGTCGTGGGAGATCTCACCACACTACCCAATTATTATTTTGGTACTTTTGAACTTGTGTATTTGATTATATGGCATGTGTAGGAGTTGTAGTTAATATGGTCTAAATGTTGGTAATGGATTAAGCCAATTGATTTGGCTTGTAAATGATGAATGCTTGGTTATGTGTATAGCCATGTAATTTGGCATATTTTGGCATGCTTAGTGATGTAAATATATATGAGTAAATGGCCTTTTGTTAAGTGGTTTACAATTGCTATGTGAATACATTGTTGAGAATTGGTATTGAAGGTATGAAATGGTTGATATTGAGATTGGATTTATATGCTAGTAATAGAAAAATAATGCATAGATGAAGGTAACCATTTAAGTGATTTTGGATGTGAAATAGGTATGAAATTGAATGGCTAATTGTAATACATATGTGCCTTGTGGTTATTGGTATTGATATAGCATGAATTGAACTTGGTTTAGATAGGTTTAAATGCCTATTGAAAATATGGTCATATGCATTTTGAGTTGTGTAGGTGAATACATGATTGGGTGAGAAAGATGGCTTTGAAAATTGCCTATTTTTGTCCACACGGGAAGAGACACGGGCATGTGTCTCAGCCGTTTGTGACACATGGTCAGGTGACACGGCCATGTGTCCCCTGATATTTATTAGAAACAAAGTCAGTATGCTCCACACGACCCAGCACACGGGCATGTAACTTGGGCTAGTCACACAGGTGTGTGGTTGGCCATGTGCCCATGTTAGGGAGTTACACGGGGTAGGACACGGGCTGGGACACAGCCATTTGATCCCATTTTGAATGTCCACATGGCCTGTGACAAGGGCATGTCTTTGGCCATGTGAGACACACGACCAGGCCACACGGGCGTGTGTCCCCTGTATTTTGAAAAAATTTCTAAGTTTTCTAAAAATTTCCTAAGTTATTGGTTTAGTCCTGAACCACTTCTAATGCATGATTTGGGTCTCGAGAGCTCGTATTAGGGACAATTTGATTGAATACGAATGACTTTTATTTGGAAATGAAAAATGTATGTGAAATGTATGTTTGTTTAAGTAATAAGTTCGGTAATGCTCTGTAACCCTCTTCCGATGACGAATACGAATTAGGGGTGTTACGGGAATAGCGGCTTCGAGACCACAAATCTTACATAAAAATATTTATTTTATTATTTTAATGTCTATGGTGTGTTAGTAGTGTTGTATAAAAATTTCATTAAGAAATTTTGACATTTGCATGCTTAATTAAGTAAAAAAGGACTTAATCGTAAAAGGTACAAAAGTATAGTTCCATTAGTTAAAGATGTCTATTAACTATGAAATGAAATTTTTAAGTGATTTATGTGGTAATTAGACCATTATTATTATGAGTGGACATTTATGGACATAAATTAGATAATTTTTAAGTTAAAAGTTAAAGGTTAATAAAGTAGTTTAATAAGAAAAATAGATAAAATATGTAAAAACAAAAGACATCATCTCTTAATGTCTTCTTCCACCAATTTGAGAAAGGAAGAATTCTCCATTTTTTCTCCTTGATCATTCGGTTATATCTCCCTTGCATGCAACTATGTTTTCATTCCGTTGTTATTGATTTTTATGTTTTTGAAGTCGTCGTAGCCTAATCTATTTAGCCCATGGACTAATTTGCAAAATTGTTAAATGTTTAGGGTTTTGCCATGAATGTTCTTGGTTGAGTTATGAAATTTGTTGGAAGAAAATGAATCTTTGTTGTTAAATAAATAACTTTTGCAAAGTGATTTTTGATGAAATTATCCATTGGGGACTTTTATGTAAAAGTAGTAAATACCATGATAAATTTGTGAAATTTTGAGTTGTAAGAGGTTGTATAAGTCCCTAAGTAATTCGGCTAGCTTGTAATATGGATTAAATTGCATGAATTTTAATTTACGAGCTTAAGGACTAAATTGTAAACAAGTTAAAATAATAGGGGCAAAACTATAATTTTGGAAAAATGTGAATTTTGGATTAAATTGAATAGTACGTATATTAAATAGATTGATTTTGCTATTTAGGTCAAGTTAAGCCTCTTACGGATCTAGATCGAGGGAAAGATAAAGTTACAGATTAGTTGATTCTATTTCGACATCTTTAAAATCGAGGTAAGTTCATATATTTAAACAGCATTTGAATGTTATTTGATTTATATGCTATTATGCTATTTACCTTATCATGATACGACGAAAATCCAATGACATTTCGATGAGTATTGAGTCTCGTTTGAACCTTAGGAATATATATGATACAAATGACATGTCATTAAGGTTACCATGTTTCGGGTGCTGGTCCTGAATGTCCTATTGATGGCTGAGTTCTGGCATTTGTTGCGGATATTCGTCAGCCTGTGTGAGCGGCATTGTGTAGCTACATTCTGACTGTCAACTTGTGTGAGCAGACCTAGTTATGGCTCGAGTGAGCAATGATGTAAAAGAAAAGGAAAAGGAATGGTTTCGACCATGTGTTAGCACACTTTGTGTGAGCTTCCCGTATATCCAATTTTATTCTAAGTAGTTCAATGGGCATGAAAAGGGAAGGAACGGTAAGTGTTCCAATGGCTAAATTATGAATTTATAGAAAGGTATGAATTGATGTTGATCAAAGTATGGCAACCATGTTTATGGCAAGTATGAATTCAAATGTGCTATGTTCATGTATTATATCTTACCATGTGATGATATTGTTGAGTTATGCGTTAAAGCACTAACTATTGTTGATGATGATGCTTGGGCTTGTGTCAAGCTTCTGTTGGGTTGATTCATGTCTATTTTAAGATTTTGCATTGAAATGGTAAGTTATGTTCATGATTTACAACCTTACTAAGCATTATATGCTAACATAGTTTTCTTTCCTATGTTTGGAAGATTATTGGAAGCTCGATCGGTTTGGAAGCTCATTGGAAACCTATCACACTGTCCAGAGATTATATCGGTAGATTTTGATGTTTTAGTCATGGTTATAATGGAATATATAGGTGGACTTGTGTTTAATGATTTAGTTTTTATGTTTGGCATGTATATATGGTTTTATGGTTGGTGTGCTTTTATCACTTTGATGCCTTGTTGGTTGGTGTTTATATTGTCAAATTGATACATGGTTTTATGAAAAAATTGGTAAGTGTTGGTATATTTGCATTGTGATCAATTGGGGTATACTTTGATATGGAATTTAGTTAAGTATGTTTGGATGAAATATGACCATTTAGAAACAAAGTTAGGTATGAATGTTTGGTGTGATTGAGGTGCCTATAAGCATATTGATTGTATGGATAAATGGTCTATTGAATTGGTCTTTTTATGTATGTTTTGGGCATGTTTTAATGTCTTAGTTATAAGTGCAAATGGCTTGTAGGTACATGCCTGAATTAGGTGAAAGAAATAGCTTGATTTTAGCTTATTTCTTGTTCACATGGCCAAAGACACGGGCGTGTGTCTTAGCCGTGTGTGACACACGGCCATGTGTCCCCTATAGGTTTTAAAGGTTGCTTTTTGAAAGTTACACAGCTTAGAACATGGCTTGGCACATAGGCGTGTGAGGCCATTTCAGGTGTTACACGGCCTGGAAGACGGGCGTGTAGCTTGGCAATGTGACCTAAGTCATAGAGTTACACGGGCACGGACACGGGCTAGGACTTGGCCATGTGTCCCTATTTCGATTGTTGCATGGCTTGAGAACGGGCGTGTGTCTCAGCCGTGTGACCCTTACAGTGTGAATTTTTCTAAATTTGTTCTCAATGTTTCAAATGTTTCTGATTTAGTCTCAAATCGTTTTTAAAGTGTTTCTATGGCCTCGAGGGCTCGAATAAGGAATGATATACATGTATTTGAATGGATTGTACTATGATATATGAAATGTTTGGAAATTAATGTTTTTAAGTTACATTTTTATGGTAATGTTTCATAACCCTATTCTGATGACGAATACCGGTTAGGGGTGTTACACTATCAATGTAAGTTTCTGTAAATATTCTTTGAGGATTGATATAAGAATGTAGTAATGAATTCTATCATTACAGATAGAAAATATTTATCTTATTTAGTACTGAAACAAACAAATATTATTCCAATATTTGATAGTGCAAAATTGGTTGAAAGCTCCAGAAAAGCTAATATATCAATATCTAAAAAAACCCAAAAAAAATTGTGATGGTTAATGCATTAGTTTTAAAAGATATTCCTTGTAATGGATTTCATATTGAGATTGTGAATGAGGAAAAGATTATATTGCATATAAATCAAAAGAGGAATGAGTTATTGATCTTGTTATTAAATTTAATTGACTATGACTATCTTTGTGATCTTCTTTTGTCATTATCCCTATTAAGGGATTGAAAGCAAAATATTTGACCGTAAAAGATCTATTTATGAGCAATAGAATATGGTAATTTTATCTAAACCTCATTATGGTTGGATGCACCTGAAGTTGTAAGTTTTTTTAAAAATTGTGAGTATAAATTTACAATGTTTAGAATAAATTCTCAAATAAATTTATGTGGAAAAATATTATTGACGAAAACTTGCAAGAGAGAACTTATGTATGAAAAGTCATTGGTTATGTACTTGTTGTACACCAGGAAAATAAGATTCACTCTCAAAGTTTGCTATTAATAGATTTTGATTGGATTCGAAGTCTACTATTGGAGTTTAATTTGCTTACTTCTTAATAAAATCGTCAAGACTCAACACAGAAAAAAAAAGGTACATCTTTAAATACTAAATTGAATTTAAATATTTAAGATGGGTTACATATTGTTTTAAGCATCTCATTTGTTCATGAAAATGAATATTAACTAATTTATTTATGTTGCTATAGTAGGATTTATAATTAAATAATATACTTGATTAAAAATACCTAGAATGCAAATTTGTGTTAATAAGCCAATAAATTTTATGGTTATTCAGATTTGATTTAGTTTAAATAATTGTTAAAGGTAGTAGTTCATATATATTATCCCATGTAACAACCTGTTTGCAATGAAATCAGAACAGTGGTTTTAGGACCACAAATCTGACAAGTAAATTATTATTTTAGTATTATTTTAATGTCTATGGAATGTTAGTAGGGTCGTATTAAAATTTCGTTAAGAAATTTCGATATTTGCATGCTTAATTAAGTAAAAAGGACTAAATTGTAAAAAGTGTAAAAGTAGAGTTCCATTAGTTAAAAGGGTCAAATGGCTATAGAACTTTAAAGTGAAAGGACTTAGACGGTAATTAGACCATTTCCATAGTTAGTGGATATTCATGGTAAGATTTTGTTGTAAATTTTATTAAGTAATTAGGCTAAAATAGTAATTTGGGGATTAAAAGAAAATTAAGTAAAGAAAAGATGAATTAATGTTGTCATCTCTTCATTTTCTTTTTCTTGCTAGGCCTAATACACCATTGAAGGGGGGAGAAAGCTTTGTTTTGAATTTAACTTGCATGGTATGATTTTTAAGCCCATTTTTAATGATTTTTATGTTTGTAACACCCCAAACCCGGCCTAAAAGTTTAGACCGAATCCGGGATGCTACATTGATCACCGAAGTGATCATAAGAAAATTTCTACAAAAACAAGTCGTTCAAAATTTCCATTTTCAAAACCAATCAAAACGCTCAATCGTTAAAGTTCCGTCCACAAGTTTAACAAGAATAAATGTACGAATCAAAAGTTTAAAACAATAACTGTACCATAGTTTATAAACCATACAGTTCAAAATGAAACAAATACCAAGATAGTATCATTAAACAAAAAGTGCATAATTGTTATCTACACCCTATTTGTCGAGGTAAGTTCGTATGTACAAATTACTATATTAATGTTATTTAATTGTATGTTATTTGTATTTATAATGCTATTGAACAATGTATATTCAAGGTAATGCTATGACGGTTATTGAGTCCAAGTTAAACCTTAGGAATTCGTAGGATACAAATGACATGTCATTAGGGATTTCATGTTTTGGGTGTTGGTCTTAAATGTCCTACCGATGGCTGAGGTCCTAAAATTGTTGCATATACTCCACAGCTTGTGTGAGGAGCATCATGTAGGTTCCATTCTGACCCATAACTCATGTGAGCAGGCCTATTTCACTGCTCGTATGAGAAATGATGTAAAAGAAAGGTTATGGTTATATCTTTAAGCACACTTCGTGTGAGCTTTTTTGAGTATCCGATGATATTCTAGATGGTTTAACGGGCAAGAAAAGGGATTGAAATGGTAAGTTCACAAATGGAATTATGCCATATGCTTATGAAAATATGAATGAATCAAATGATGTATGTTCAAGTGAAAATGACTTACCTTATGTTTAATTCAAGTGATTTATGTATAAATGCACTAATTTGTGGATTGATGATGATGCATATGCTTGTACCATACATGTGATTTGGGTTACATTATGCTTACATTTAATGTTACATAAACGAAATGGTAAGTTATGTTTCATGTTCTACGAACTTACTAAGAATTATATGCTTACACTGTTTCTTTTTTTTTTTTTAGGTTTTATAGATTATCGGAAGCTCGTTGGAGATCTATCACACTATCCAGCATAAATATCGGTAGTTTTTGAATGTTTTGGCCAAGGTTACAATGACATGTATAGGTTGAATGTAATGTTATTGTGATGAATGTTGGTTGGTGGTTTGGCTTGTAAAAGTCGTAAATGTTGCCTTGGTTTGATACCTTGATGCCTTGATGAGTTGTGCCATTGTACTATTTCATGTTGCATGTTTTGGAATGGTTTATGTGGTATGTTTTGGAGATAGCTTGAATATGGTAAAGTGTTGACATGTTTTGAAAGGCATTTGAACTAGTAGTTGATGAACGAAATGTGGTATAATATGCATGTTTAGGTAAGCTTTGATGATTGTATTTGAGGTGTCTTGAATGGCATATTGGTTAGTTGATTTTAGGACTCCTGAATTGTTCATGATGTGTATGTTTGTACAGGGTTTTGATGCCTTGATCATGTGCAGAAAAGGCCTAAGGATTATGCATGCTTTGGTGTTGGAAATGGCTTGATTTTGGGCAAATTTATTTCCATATGGCCTAAGACACGAGTGTCTGACTTAGTCATGTGTGATACATGGCCTGGTGACACGACAGTGTGTCTCCTGTAGGTTTCTTTGTATGCGAGTCAGTTACACGGCATAGCACATGGGCATGTAGGGCTATTTCAAGAGTTACACGACCTGGCATACGGGCGTGTGACATGGCTGTGTGACCCTACTCAGAGAGTTATACAGGCTGGGACACAGTTGTGTGTCCTTAGTTCGAAGGTTACACGGTCGTGTGACCCCTGTAGTCAAATTTTTATAACTTTTTCATAAACTTTCCAAATGTTTCCAAATTGGTCTTGAACCGTTTCTGTAACATCCTAGATTAAGGGTTATGCGTTTGGAGCATAACTCAAGTGTTAGTAGGCTTTAAGTATGTTTGGAGGTGTTTTAAGGGTTTTTAAAACTCTAGGATGAAGGTGGAAGCTTTGGGAAAATGTTGGATTTTAAGTCAAAAAGGGGAGCTAGGTGAAAGAGGTCTTTAAGAGAATTTGTGTGGAGTTTATGGCACAAAGAGTGCCTTGGTAAAGTGGCTTGGGACGCTATCTTAGGGGCTTGGAGGCTTGCGTCAAGGGGAGTGCAGGAGGGAAGAGGTTCGAGCAACGTGGAAAGCATTAGAGACTTTTATTTTGCGTCAAAAGGGGAACTGGGCTAAGGAGGTTTTAAAGGAATTTTTAGGGGATTTATGCCACAAGAAATCATGTGGTAAAGTGGCTGCAAGGCGCTACTTAAGGCTTGGGCAAGTGACGCCTCAAGCAGGTAGAGGAAGGCTCAGGTTCGAATCACTTGGGCAGGAAGGAGTGCTTTTGTTTTTGGCATGTGACGTCAAGGTGGAGGGGGAGTGTTGGACGGCACATGGGTTTTGCAAGGATGGGATAAGCTTTGGATTTTTCTTTTTTAAAATTCGGATGCAGTAAGGTAGGATAATTGTTGCTTTATTTTATTTAGATTAAATAGGTGATTAAGAGATAATTTAGGAGAGTGATAAGGGATTAATGTAGGATTATTGTTATTTTTTTTATTAAGGTGATAAATGAGGAGTTGATTAAGGGAATATGATAGGATAAGAGATAACATAGGAAATTAGGTGAAGGATAATTGTGATTTTTGATTATTTGATTAAGGGGATAAAGGAGAAAATTTTGGGATATGATAGGAGCTGTTTTAGTGGCCAATTATGGGTCTCTTTGGTTGGCAAAATTCGGCTATGAAAGGGGGGGAGTTAAGTGCCGAAAAGGTATAGTATAAATAGGAGGGTGATCTTCTTTGGCATTTTTTTGTTTGTTTCTTTATTTCCTTTGTGTCGAAATTGAAATCCTCCATTGTACCGATTTCTTTTTGTGAAACAGCCACCTAGTTTTGGCTTTTGTTTTGTGACCGAAACTTCAAAGACCCTTAAAGCCATTGGCGTTTTCTTCTTCTCTTCTATTTGGTGTTTTGGCCGAACCTATCCCTCTTTCGGAAACTCTCTTTTTTTTATTTTGATAGCCGAATATTTCAACCCTCTTTTAAGGGCCATAGCCGAACCATTAAGCCTCATTTATACTCTATTTCTCTATTATTAAAAGTGTCGAAACACCATAGTCGAATCTTTATTGGAGGGGCTGTCGACTACGTGCTTGTGATCTTCTATTCTCTTCAACGTGTAGTGGTATGTTCTTTCATTATCATTCGGTTTTGTGCTCTTTTTGCTAGTGTGCCAAAATCATGAGGATAGGCCTAGGGATGGCCAAATATTCTTTAAGCCATGATTATGTGTTCTTTTGTGTGTAGCCGACGCTAAGGAGCCTTAAAAGAGATCTATCGGGTTTTGGAACATCAAGGTAAGTGATTGATAACATTCGGCCAAGGGCCATAATTTGGGTATTTAAGTGTTGACTGTTTTCGATTATGGCTTTTAGGGGCAAGTCGACTAGATTAAGGAAAGCTTTCGGGATTTAAATCCGTAAGGAATAAGCAAAGCCTTCGGGATTTGGTAGGAGACCAAATCGGCATTAAGGAGGAGGAAAAACCCCGTTCATCGTGTTAGATACAAGTAGTTCGAGATTGAGTAAACTGTGCTAAACAGGTGCGTAGTTATCGCACTGTCTCTTGAATGATTAAATGTGTTATTATATGTATGTATATGATGTGCATGGTAGCCGAATTAATTGCTAAAAAGGTGGATACCCATGGTGGGTAAGCGATTAAACAGGTCAGTACTTTATGACAATAAGTTTCCTATGATATACGTATGAAATTGTGCTAGCATGTGATGTATGCTTATTTTAATGATACTGTGGCATGACATATCTATACATGGGATTTGGGATGAACAAAGAAGGAAAGGGTGTACATTATGTACGTGGTCTAATGATAGCCTTGTGCTACATTGGCGCTTGATGTTAGCTACGTGCTTCATCAAGGGAGGTGTTGGCTAGGTGCCCATCTCGGCGGTTGATAGCTGTGTGCATCACCGTAGACTGATTGATATGTGGGATCACTTATGTGATCGGTGGCTTAGCCACGGCCTTGAGCAGCAGGTTTGCCAAGGTAAGATATGTGGGATCACTCAGTTGATCGGTGGATTAGCCACGGCCTTGGGCAGCAGGTCTGCCAAGGTAGGTGTGATGGATGGACATTAGGATGGGTTGGGCTTCATAATTGCATAATTTTGTACGTGAACTGTGTGGATATGAGCCAAGCCCATATGTGGAGACATGTGAAATAGCTATGCACTGAGTCTGTTTGACTCACCCAATTTTTACCAACATCGCAGGTGATGCATAAAGCTTGGACCGGGTTGGAGTGGATACGAGGTGGCCCATGCAGAAGATGATTTACTTGTTTTAAATATTTTATATTTTTAGTATTTATGAATGATTATTTATTGTAATAAGGGCCACTTAAACTATTTGGAGACTTTATTTATGGTTTTGAGGTTATGTTATTATTAAGCTAAAGCTGGAGATGATTTTAGAAATCAAGTGATTTTATAAATACTTGTATTAAAGTTTTCAACTCGGATCAATTGTAACAACTTAGCTGTATTTCAAATGTTAAATACACAATGTTTTACAAAAGAAAATAAATTTTCATGTTTTCAACTCTAAGTCAAAAATTCTTTTTAAACATTTTCCATAGTGGCATTTCAAATTCGGTCGCAGTGAATGGGCCGGGTTTGGGGTGTTACAGTTTCTAAGGTAATTTTAGGGCATCAAAGGCTCGATTTAGGGACAATATGTATGTGAATGGTTGTTTTATATTATGCTTATAATGTGTTATGAAATGTATCTGTAAATGTTCTCTTTGATGTATAGAGCCTAGAAATACATGCCATTATATAACCTGCGATAGTGTGATAACTCCTGACTTAAATTGAACTATGTTTTCATATCAATAAGATGTTATCCAACCAAGCTAATTCCAATGAAATAGAAAGTAATGCGCAAGCCTCCATTCATGGAGCAGGGTCTAGTGGTAGTAGGCCCGTATCTAAGGACCAGGAAGGAGAGGTTAAAGAGGCCTTCTTCCAAATGATGTCCGAGTGGTTTTTAGAGTTCGTGCGAACCAACCCAATGGATCAATGACCTCTACCCCCACCTGTAACCCAACAGGTCCCCGTAGTTCCTAAAGGTTTGGAACCAGTACTAGTAAATAATCCTCTAGTTGATAAAATTCGAAAGTTTGGGACTGAAGAGTTCTGAGGTACAGCTGAAGATGATCAAAAGAGAGTCAATTTCTGGTTAGAAAACACGGTGAAAGTTTTTGATGAATTATCGTGTACTCCTATGGAAGGCTTGAAATGTGTTGTTTCATTGTTGAAAGATCCGGGTTATCAATGGTGGAATACCTTGGTTGCGGTAGTACCGAGAGATCGAGTAAATTGGGAATTCTTTCAGACAGAGTTTAGAAAGAAGTATGTAAGCCAGAGGTTTCTAGATAAGAAACGTAAAGAGTTTCTTGAGTTCAAGTAAGGTCGTATGTTAGTCTCGGAGTATGAGAGAGAATTTGTGTGACTCAGTAAGTTTGCCCAAGAATGTATACTGACAGAGGTTGCTATGTGCACTCGGTTTGAAGACGAATTAAATGATGATATCAAGCTGTTAGTCGAGATTCTTGAGTTGAAAGAATTTGTAGTTTTGGTCGATAGGGCGTACAAGGCCGAGAAACTTAGCAAAGCTAAGAGAAAATCTAATTCTAAGGCTCGTGATTTAGGAAAGTGACCTATAGGAAAACCATACTCATCGCCATCAAAAAAGTCAAAAGAATATCATAATTGTTCATCAACTTCAGTGGGTTATTCTAGAAAAGATAGAGGAAAACAGCATTCGAGTTTGAAACCTTAGGCTACATCCGTAGCAACTATGGGCAGTGTCAGAAACAACAAGTCAGAATGTCAACAATGTAATAGACGATATTTTGGTGACTATAGACTGAAAAGATGGATCGTTTTTTAAATGCGGTTCTTATGAGCATTATTTTAAAGATTACCCTGAAAGGTCTGATAAAGAAAAGGCTCAGACAACTTGACCGAGTAACACAACTACGAGAGGGAGACCACCCCAGAACACTGGAAATGTGGGTAACAGTCGTAGTGAGACAAAAGATTCTGCTTTAAGACTGAAGCATGGGCACCTGCAAGAGCTTACACAATCCGTGCTCGAGAGGAAGCTTCAGTACTTAATGTGATCACCGGTACATTTTCTATCTTTGATATTACTATTAATGTTTTGATTACCGGTACAAATTTAGTGTTACATAAGAAGTTTCCTTTTGAATCTATTGAGTTTGTGGTTAAAGTAACAAACCTTTTAGGTCAATATGTGTTAGTGGATAAAGTCTGTAAGAACTGTCCTTTGATGATTCGGGGTTGCAACTTTTTGACTGATTTGATGTTATTTGTTAAGCAAAAAGACGGATCAATGTGACTATGTATCGACTATCGACAGCTCAAAAAAGTCAAGATCAAGATTAAGTATCCATTGTCGCATATCGATAATTTGTTTGACCAGTTGAAAGGTACGACGGTAATCTCAAATATCGATCTTCATTCTAGTTATTATTGGCTACAAGTTAAAGACTCTGATGTACCAAAAACTACGTTCAGAACCAGGTACGAACATTATGAGTTTCTTGTGATGCCATTTGGTTTGACTAATGCACCTGATGTGTTTATTGACTTGATGAATATAATCTTTAGACCGTATTTAGACAGATTTGTTGTTGTGTTATTGATGACAATCTGGTCTATTCACAAGATGAGACAGAGCATGCCCATCATTTGAGATTTGTTTTGCAAACCTTACGTGAAAAGTAATTGTTCGCTAAGTTTAGAAAATATGAGTTTTGGCTCTGAGAAGTCAGATTTTTAGGACATGTGGTATTGGTAGACGGTATTAGGGTTGATCCGAATAAAATCTCAGCTATTGTGGACTGGAAACATCCAAGAAATGTATCTAAAGTAAAAAAAAAATTCTAGTTTTAGTCGGATATTATCGAAGATTCATCAAGGGATTTTCGATGATTGTTACACTATTGACAAAACTGTTGGTAAAAAGATGTTAAATTTGAATGGTTTGAGAAATGTCAGCAAAGTTTTAATCAATCGAAAGCTTTGATAACCGAGGCACTTGTCTTGGGTTAGCCAAATTCCGATAAAAAAATTTTTGATTTATTGTGATGCTTCATTAAATGGTTTAGATTGTGTTTTAATGCAAGAAGAGAAAGTAATATCATATGCTTCTAGACAGTTGAAATCGCACGAAAAAGAATATCTGACTCATGATTTAGAGCTTGTAGCTATTGTTTTTACTTTAAAGATTTGGCGACACCATTTGTACGTAGAAAAATCTCACATCTTTATGGATCACAAAAGCCTGAAGATTTGATGTCACAGAAAGACTTGAACTTGAGGTAACACAAATGGCTTGAATTGTTAAAAGATTACAATGATTATTAACTATCATCTGAGAAAGACTAATGTCATTATTGATGCACTGAGTAGAAAATACATGTTTACTTTGCGAGCTCTAAACACATGGTTAACGTTAAATGATGATGGTTCAGTTTTAGCTTAATTAAAAGTTAGTCAGACGTTTCTGCAATAGATTTACGAAGCTCAGAAATGTGACAATGTTTTAATCGATAAATAGAAACAGATTGAGACAACATTTGATTTAGATTTTCATGTTGGTTTAGATGATAGTTTGTACTTCAAAAACAAAATTTGTGTTATGAGAAATTTTGATCTCATTCAGAAGATTTTACAGGAAGCTCGCAGTAATAGCTTATCAATTCACCTTGGTAGCAATAAAATGTATGGAGATTTGAAACAATTATGTTGGTGGCTAGGTATGAAACGGGAGATTTCAGAGTTCGTATCGAAATGTTTGGTTTGTCAGCAAGTTAAAGCCTAGCATCAAGTACCTTTTGGTTTATTACAACCTGTAATTATTCCAGAGTGGAAATGGGAACGTGTCACAATGGATTTTGTATAGGGATTGCCTCTATCTCCAAGAAAGAAAGATGTTGTGTGGGTCATTGTGGATCGTTTGACAAAATCCTTGCATTTTATTCCAGTGCGTACAGATTTTTCGCTTGAGATATTGGCAGAGTTGTATGTTGCGAAGATTGTTAGATTGCACGGTGTGCCAATTTCTATTATCTCTAACAGAGATCCACAATTTACATCTCAGTTCTGGAGCAAGTTACATGAAGCTCTGGGTACTCGACTGCATTTTAGCACAACACTTTATCCACAGACCATCGAGCGAGAAATTCAGGTACTCGAAGATATTCTTCGATGTTGTGTTTTATAGTTTGAAGATAACTGGGAGAGATTTCTATCATTGGTTGAATTTGCTTATAATAACAGTTATCAAGCGAGCATTAAAATGGCATCGTACGAAGCTTTGTATGGTCAAAAGTGTCAAACTCCATTATACTGGACTGAGCTGAGCGAGAAAAAATATTCAGTGTTGATTTGATTCGAGAAATAGAATATAAAGTCAAAGTGATACGGGATAGCTTGAAACCAGCTTCGGATTGACAGAAATCTTACATAGACTTGAAAAGAAAAGATATTGAATTTCAAGTCGGCGACAGAGTACTTCGTAAAGTATCGCCTTGGAAGAAAGTTCTTTGATTTGGTCGAAAAGAAAAGCTTAGTCCGCGGTTTATCGGGCCGTACAAGATCATTGTGAGAATTGGGTTAGTAGCCTATAGATTGGCTTTACTGTCAGAGTTAGAAAAGATTCATTATGTCTTCCATGTATCGATGTTACAATGGTACCGATCAGATCATTCACACGTAATATTACTAATTGATGTTGAGATTCAGCCTGATATGACGTACTATGAACAACCTATTAGAATTCTAGCTCGGTATCAGTCTGGACCTAAGCCTATTCGGTAACGGTCTGGGCCTAAGCCCTACTCGGTAACGGTCTGGGCCTCAGCCCTATTCAATAACAATCTAGGCCTAAGCCCTATATCATAACAATGCAATGGACATGCAACCCAACCCTTAACCACCAAACTCTCCACTCGTACCAACCAATCTCTCCCTGTTGGGACCATGTCGACCCACCCAGCCAAACTCTCCAATAATGCAGCCTAGCTGCTAATAACAGTATACGTGGCTAGCCACTAAAATAAGAATATGTGGCGATGCTACTATAATGGTATGTGGCGATGCCACTAGCACGATACTTCCTCCAACCAGTAAACCCAACCCAATGCAATATGTTATGTATGCAGTGTATTACGATCATATACAGATATATAAAAATCACATAAACAACATTTAAACTACCACTAAGGGTATCAAGGTCATTTTGTCGTTTAGGGATAAAACAGTGATTTCACCCCTCGGGGGTATTTCGGTAATTTTACCCATCGAGGGTTTTTCAGTAACTTTACCCATAGAGGGCATTTCAGTAACTTTACCCATAGAGGGTATTTCGATAATTTACCCACTAAGGGTATTTCCATAATTTACTCATCTACAGCCTTTCTGGAGGCTGATTGTTGCCTCAAGCGACACAGGTTCCATTTCTGGTCAAACGGTGCAATTGGGCCTAAAGTCCAATTTCAGCCCAAACAGGCCCACACACTCGTGTGGCCCATTCAGCCCATTTTCAGTCACGGTTCTGCAGACTTCGCAGCCGCACCGATCATCCAGCACTTATCATGGATTTTTCCCCTGTAGGCCCGTTAACCCATTGGGCCCACTTAGCCCACTTCAGCTCAACAAGGCCCATTACAGCCTAAGCCCACGAGAGAGATCGTGGCACTCCCAAAGGTCTATCGCCAACGTTTGTGGCTCAGTTTATCATTACGAGCGCTCGCACGCTCGAGTGGTCTCAGATGCTGATGTTCCGGCTTGTCGGTATTTCGGCTTTTAGCTGATTCACAGAACATCGCATTAACAGAATAAGCAGGGGTGTGAGATTACATACCTTGATTAAGAGTTGTGGTTTCAACCTCTTCCAAGACACCTATGATAACAATTGGCCATTAGTTAGTCTCAACCTTTGATAACCCTTAATATTGAAATACCCTAGTAGACTAACTTCACTTACCACGAAACGCGATCTCCTACAGTGCAACTGTAATCGGCCCTATCCCTTGGCTACGGAAACCAAGTCCCTAGCAATATTTGATGAACAAAAAAAAAAGTGTTAGTAATCATCCAACATTCAGCCCCTCACAGAGGAGAGAGAGACCGAAGTTTACTCTTGCAGTCACAAGAATTCTAACTAACAACGAATTAAAAGAGTATTTGTATTACTCCACTCTTACCAACACCAACGAACGACAACAATCGACAGTTGTCTAACAGGATTCATCCCCAACCACCAAGAATAAAAAGATTCAGAAGCAAAAGGAGAACCAACACTTTAAGAAGAAATGTATTCGACCTAGGGAGAAACCATAAAGGGAGGAGTGTGGCTACGACTTAGAGGCAAAGAAAAGAAAGGAAACTATTAGGAAGAAGAGTAATGGAAAGAATGAAAGGAAAGAAAGTGAGAGTAAAGGCTTACCAATTCGGCACTTAGCGGGAAAATGAAGGAGGAAGAAAAATAAGAGCAAGGTGAATTTGGCAGAGGTCAAGATTGAAAGAAAATGACCCGAAATGCTAAAGAAAGTCCCAAAATGCCAATAATCCCAAAAGAAATCCAGAGAAAATTCGGCACTCTTCCCTCTCAAAATCGAATACGCACTCCCAAATGACCACCCTTGGCCGAAATTCCCTAACACAACCTTCCCCACATTCGGCCAACACTCCCACACACATCCATCCCTTGATTTTCTCCACTATCTTCTCCTTGAAACACCCTTAGCCTCCCATTCGAAATTCTTGACCAAGTCTTCAACTTCTCTTGTGGAGTTTGATCCAAACTCTACTTCTTCCACTCCCAAGGCATAAAATAAATGCCCTCATTTGCTTGCCAAGGGAATCGAACTCCTCTCCCCCTTGGTCCCTAGTGACGCCACAGCCATCGTGCCACTAACTCACTTGTGACATTTAGAAGCACACAGATATACTTAAGCCCTACTGCCAACAGCCCTCCCCACTAAAGGGCCAGAAAGTAAAATTTTCCAAGGCTCAGACTCGAACCCAGGCCTCCCTAGAACCCCCAAATACACTCAAAAAACCAACTGAGCAAGCACAACATGAAATTATGTAAAAATTACAACCCCTAATTTTTAGGACGTTACAACTCTCCCCCCTTAAAGAAATTTCAGCCTCGAAATTTACCTGATCAAAAGAGGTGAGGGTATTGTTGTCGTATCGCCTCTTCAGGCTCCCACGTGGCATCCTCTGAACTGTGATTACGCCACAGCACCTTGACTAACAGAACAAATTTCCTTCTTAACATTAAAATCCAGTATCTGCACCGGTTCTTCCTCAAAAGTCAGATCAGGTCTTACCTCGATCTCCTCCACCGGCACTATATGAGAAGGATCAGAACAGTATCGCCTCAGCATAGAAACGTGGAATACATTATGTACACGATTTAACTCAGAAGGCAGTTCCAGCTGATAGGTGATCGGTCCCACACGCTTCACTATCTGGTAAGGTCCGATAAATCTAGGGCTCATCTTGCCTTTCCGCCCAAATCTCATAATCTTCTTCCATGGTGAGACCTTTAAGAAAACATACTCTCTCACTGCATACTCAATCTCTTTACGTTTTAAATCAGCATATGACTTATGCCTATCAGATGCTACTTTTAACCGTTCACAAATCAACTTTACCTTCTCATCGGTTTCAGCTACTAATTTAGGTCTCAACATTCGCCGCTCACCCAATTCTATCCAACAAGTAGGGGTACAACACTTATGACCATATAACGCCTCATACGGCGCCATCTGAATACTGGATTGGTAGCTATTATTGTAAACAAACTCCGCTAATCATAGATAGTCCTCCCAACTACCCTTGAAATCAATCACATAGCTTCTTAGCATGTCCTCCAAAATCTGTATTACCCTTTCCGACTAACCATCAGTCTGAGGATGAAATGTCATGCTGAAATCTAGCCTCGTACCCAAAGCTTCGTGTAATACTCTCCAGAATCATGATGTGAATCTAGGGTCCCAGTCCGAAATGATAGACACTGGTACCCCGTGTAGCCTTACAATCTCAGCGACGTATAACTTGGCCAACTTTTGCAACGAGTAATCAGTTCGGACCGGTATGAAGTGGGTAAATTTAGTCAACCGATCAATAATTACCTATACCGAATCTTTCTTAGTAGGCGTCAGATGTAGCCCACTAACGAAATCCATGGTTACCCTCTCCCACTTTCAGAGTGGAATTTTCACAGGTTGCAGTAATCCAGAAGGCAGTTGATGCTCAGCCTTCACTTGCTGGCACGTCAAACATTTACTTACAAAATCGGTAACCTCACACTTAAGTCCTAGCCACCAGTATAGTTCACGTAGATCTCGATATAACTTGTTTCCATTGGGATGCATAGCGTACGGGCTACTATGCGCCTCCCGCAGTATAGACTGCCTTAACTCAAAATCCCTCGGTACACAGGCTCTCCCACGGAAGCATAAGACTCCTTCACTATTCAGCCCAAAGCCCACAGTCTCTCCCTTATTCAACAGTTGAAAATGAGGAACCAACGATACATCCAGTAATTGCTTCCCTTTAATTTGATCAACCCAAGTCAGTTTCACCTGTAGTTCAGCTAACAGACTACCATCCTCAAACAGGCTGAGACGAGCAAACATCGCTCTTAAATCATATACCTCATTACGACTCAGTGCATCCGCTACCACGTTAGCTTTTCCCGGATGGTACTCAATCGAGCAATCATAATCCTTAAGCAACTCTATTCATCTTTGTTGCGTAAGGTTCAACTCCTTCTGAGTAAGGAGGTACTTAAGACTTTTATGGTCGGTATAGATGATCGACTTCTCCCCATACAAGTAGTGTCTCCAAATCTTTAGTGCGAATACCACTGTAGCTAATTCCAAGTCATGAGTGGGGTAATTCACCTCGTGCAGCCTAAGCTAACGAGACGCACCACCACTTTACCCTCTTGCATCAGTACACATCCTAAACCCGTGTGCGACGCATCACAGTAGACAATGAATTCCTTTCCAGCCTCAGGCTGTATTAATACCGGGGCTTCAGTCAGAATCTTTTTTAGTTTCTCAAAACTCTCTTGCTATTTATCAGTCCAAACAAATGGTACTCCCTTACGCAATAACTTAGTTAGGGGTGCAACAATCAGTGAAAACCCCTCAACAAACCTTCTGTAATACCCAGCCAGACCCAGAAAACTTCAAATCTCAGATACCGACTTCAGTGGCTTTCAATCTAATACGGCCTCAACTTTCCGAGGCTCAACCCTAATCCCCTCTGTAGACACGACATGACCCAAAAATGTCACCTCTCGCAACCAAAACTCGCACTTGCTGAATTTTGCATAAAGCTACTTTTCTTTCAATATCTGCAAAACAAGCTGGAGATGTGAATCATGCTCCTCCTCGGTTCTTGAATATACCAGAATATCATCTATAAACACTACAACAAACCGGTCTAAATAGGGTTGGAAGACCTGGTTCATCATATCCATGAAAGCAGCTGGTGCATTCGTTAACCCAAACGGCATGACCAGAAACTTGTAGTGTCCATAACGAGTCATGAATGCTATCTTGTACACATCTGCCTCCTTAACCCTTAGCGGATGGTATCCCGATCTAAGATCTATCTTAGAGAAAATCGAAGCTCCTCACAGCTGATCAAATAGGCCGTTTATCCTTGGTAACGGGTACATGTTCTTAATCTTCAGTTTATTCAATTGACAATAATCGATACACATGCGCATTAACCCATCCTTCTTCTTCACGAACAAAACCTGTGCTCCCCACGGAGACACACTCGGTCGAATGAATCCTCGATCCAGTAGCTCTTGGATCTGAGCCTTTAATTCTACCATCTCCTTCAGCGCCATCCTATAAGGGGCAACGGACACCGGAGCCGTTCCCGGTAGGAGCTCAATGTCGAATTTGACCTCACGATTTGGAGGCAACCCCGGAAGCTCTTCAGAAAAAATATCTGAAAACTCCTTTACTGTTCTGACATCCCCAACGGACAAACCCTTAACATCAGATGTGCTGACATAAGCTAGAAATGCCTCGCAACCTTTGTGAACCAGCTTCTCGGCCCTTGATGCTAAGATTACATTAGATAAATAATCCCTTCGCTCCCCTATCACGACCACTTCCTCAGCCTCCGAAGACTTCAATACCATACGCTTAGCAGCGCAATCCAAATTTGCACGATGTTTCACTAACCAATCCATGCCCAAAATGAGATCAAACTCACCAAACGGCAATTCCATCAAATTCGCCGGAAAGACAGATCCTTGGACCTCTAGGGGTACATCTCTAAACAGTTTATTCACTCTAACAGACTGTCTTAGTGGACTAATCACCGACATTTCTCTATCAGTAAGTTCAAACTGTATGCCCAAAGGTCCAGACATAGTACATGCAACATACGAGTGCGTAGACCCAATAACAATTAAAGTTGTATATGGTATATTATGAATGAGGAACGTACCAGTTATGACGTCAGGAGCGTCGCCATCCTCTCGACACCGAGCAGCATAAACCAACACTGGTTGTCTCACCTCTGTATTACCAGTACCTCTGCCCGGTGCTCCACGACCTCGTCCAAACCCATTTCCCCCTCTCGGTGGACCACGACCTCTCGGTGGTTAATGACCACCTCTCCCTGGCTGCACATAGCCCTGACCTGATGCTTGCCTCTGAACAGACTCCCAATGACAGTTTCTAAACTAATGATCCTTGGACCCACATCTGAAACACCCTCAGTTCTTTTCCAGCACTCTCCCGAATGAGGTCTCCCACTCAACGCAAGGCTGCGATCGACTAGCAACAACTGGAACCCCAACTCAGACTGGCCCATCAAACTTAGGCCTCTTTTTAGGCCCATCAAAAGAACTTAAGGGCCCAAAATCCCTTTTACTTCTTACGATTTTGACGCTCAGAGCATTTTACATCCTCGGCAATCTTTGCCTTCTCAATCAGGGCAGCAAAGTCCCTTTCCCTCTAAAGGGCTATCAGTACCAGCAACTCATCTCAGACACCATCCTTGAACCACAAGCAGCACTCATACTCAGTTGCGACTATGCCCCGTGCTTACCGGCTCAACCGTAGAACCTTTGCCTCATACTCTGCTACAGACTTATTCCCCTGAACCAGATTCAGAAATTCCTTTCTCTGGGCATCCACATAACTTGCCCCAACATATTTTCCTAGAAAGGCCGTCTTAAAGAAGTCACATGTCAACCGGTCGGCCTACATGCCTTCTCTCACGGTAAGCCACCATTGATATGCCTCATCCCGCAGTAAAGACACTACTCCTTTCAGTTTTTGCTCCACCTAGCAGTCAAGATCATCCATTATCCGCTCAACAGCCTCTAACCAATATTCTTCTACATTCGGGGCTACACTAGAGATGCCTCTAAAAATTTCTGCTCCGTTCGACCGGAGTCGTTCAGAGATTGACCCTTGGGCCACTGACCTAGTTTTTGCTCTAGCAACCTTCTCAAGCACTTGTAACATCGCTTAGGACAGAGCATCATCCCCACTGGCTCGGTCATAAGACCCCGTTTTAGTCACTGGTGATACCAGCACTTCCCTTTGAGGCATATGTCCTGATGCTGAAGACCCAGCCCTATCACCACGGCCTCTACCATGGCCACGTGTACCCCTTTCGCGACCTCTTGTGCTCATATCGATGCGTATTCCTCTGATTTAAGAGTTTTATGAATCAGCTTATAGTTCTTAAAATTATTAACAAATATTTTATGAAAGATAGTAATTAAAGTTGTTCTCGCATATCGAATTTACTACCGTTTTAGTCCCCTTTAGTCTTAGTTTCTATAACTAAGGAGTTTCAATATGCTACTGCTATCCCTAGTAGTTCTCGGTACAATCATTACAGCATATAACAGAGTACAATGTCAGGAAACTTACAGATTTGGTGCTGGAGACTCGGTGTGCCACACTTTCGGTAACACTATCACTTTCCAACCAAAATTTTAATAGATAAGGAAAAATTTTCAAAACCCATTCCATAGCCGAGTTTTGCAACCGAGCTCTGATACCATTAAATGTAACACCCCAAACTCGGCCTAGACATTATCGCCGGATCTAGCATGTCACATCAAAAGGTTATTTAAAAACTACGCGTTTATTAAAAACCATTCCGCAATTTAAAACTTTCCACCATTTAAAAATCTCGAATTTCATTGCTGACAAAAACAAGATTTGCTCAAAGTTATTTTCAATACTTTGTTTATTGCAGAAGTCTGACTTAAATAGTTGCGGAAACGTGATATTTTGAAAACAGTAGTTATTATTTAAAAAACCCGTGTTTAATAGATTAGCAGTTTGTAATTACAAATACCAAATAAAAGTTAAAAGGAAAATCCCAATGGCCTTATTACATAAATTATTAACCCAACAATTAAAATAAAGTAAAAATAGAGTTGCTATGTTCAGCTTTAAAGTATGTCAGTCGTGTGGCCACCTCTAAGTCCCTTGTAGCTCCAAATCCTCTATGACTGGGGATTACTTGCACAGTTAAGGAAAAAGGGGTGAGTTACAAGAACTCAGTGTGTAATCCCCTGATACGGTCATAGACTGGGCCCGAGCCCATACAGTATTAGTCTAGGCCTAAGCCCTATTCGGTAACAGTCTGGGCCTAAGCCCTACTTGGTAACGATCTGGGCCTAAACCCTATTCGGTAACAATCTGGGCCTAAGCCCTATACCATAACAATGCAATGGACATGCAACCCAACCTTTAACCACCAAATCTCCACCCGTACCAACCAATCTCTCCATGTGGGGACCATGTCGACCCACCCAGCCAAATACTCCAATAATGCAGCCTAGCTGCTAATAACGGTATATGTGGCTAGCCACTAAAATAAGAATATGTGGCGATGCCACTATAACGGTATGTGGCGATGCCACTAAAACGGTACTTCCTCCAATCAGTTAACCCAACCCAATGCAATATTTTATGTATGTAGTGTATTACAATCATATACAAATATATAAAAATCACATAAACAACATTTAAACTACCACTAAGGGTATCACGGTCATTTTTTCGTTTAGGGGTAAAACAGTAATTTCACCCTTTGGGGGTATTTCGGTAATTTTACCCATTGAGGGTATTTCAGTAACTTTACCCATAAAGGGTATTTCGGTAATTTACCCACTAAGGGTATTTCGGTAATTTACCCACTAAGGATATTTTGGTAATTTACCTACTAAGGATATTTCGGTAATTTACTCATCTACAGCCTTTCCATAGGCCGACTGTCACCTCCAGCGACACAGGTTGCATTTCTGGTCAAACGGTACAATTGGGCCTAATGTCCAATTTCAGCCCACACGCTCGTTTGGCCCATTCAGCCCATTTTCAGTCACGGTTCTGTGGACTTCGCAGCCGCACCGATCATCCGGCACTTATCATGGATTTCACCCTTGTGGGCCCGTTAACCCATTGGACCCACTTAGCCCACTTCGGCTCAACAAGGCCTATTACAGCCTAAGCCCACGAGAGAGATCGTGGCACTCCGAAAGGTCTATCGCCAACGTTCGTGGCTCGGTTTATCACTACGAGCGCTCACACGCTCGAGTGGTCTCAAATGCCGATATTCTGACTTTTCGGTATTTCAGCTTTTAGCCGATTCACAGAACATTGCCTTAACAGAATAAGCAGGGGTGTGAGATTACACACCTTGATTACGAGTTGTGGTTTCAACCGCTTCCAAGACACCTATGATAACAATTGGCCATTAGTTAGTCTCAACCTTTGATAACCCTTAATATTGAAACACCCTACTAGACTAACTTCACTTACCACGGAACGCGATCTCCTCCAGTGCAACAATAATCGGCCCTATCCCTTGGCTACGGAAACTAAGTCCCTAGCAATATTTGATGAACAAAAAAAAAGTGTTAGTAATCATCCAACATTCGGCCCCCCAATAGAGGAGAGAGAGACCAAAGTTTACTCTTGCAATCACAAGAATTCTAACTAACAATGAATTAAGAGAGTATTTGTATTACTCCATTCTTACCAACACCAACGAACGACAACAGTCGACAGTTGTGTAACAACAGGATTCGGCCCTAACCACCAAGAACAAAAAGATTCAGAACGAAGAAGGTATGTAGATTCGACTTACAAGCTTCGGCCAGCAAAAGGAGAACCAACATTTCAAGAAGAACAGTATTCGGCCTAGGGAGAAACCATAAAGGGAGGAGTGTGGCTACGGCTTAGAGGCAAAGAAAAGAAAACGAGCGATTAGGAAGAATAGTAATGGAAAGAAGGAAAGGAAAAAAAGTGAGAGTAAAGGCTTACCAATTCGGCACTTAGCAGGAAAATGAAGGAGGAAGAAAAATAAGAGCAAGGTGAATTCGGCAGAGGTCAAAAATGAAAGGAAATGACCTGAAATGCCAAAGAAAGTCCCAAAATGCCAATACTCCCAAAAGAAATCCAGAGAAACTTTGGCACTCTTCCCTCTCAAAGCCGAATATGCACTCCCAAATGACCACCCTTGACCGAAATTCCCTAACACAACCTTCCCCACATTCGGCCAATAGTCCCACACACATCCATCCCTTGATTTTCTCCACTATCTTCTCCTTGAAACACTCTCAGCCTCCCGTTCAAAATTCTTGACCAAGTCTTCAACTTCCCTTGTAGATTTGATCCAAACTCTACTTTTTCCACACCCAAGGCATAAAATAAATGCCCTCATTTGCTTGCCAAGGGAATTGAACTCCACTCCCCCTTGTTCCCTAGTGACGCCACAGCCATCTTGCCACTAACTCACTTGTGACATTTAGACGCACACAGATATACTTAAGCCCTATTGCCAACAGCCCTTTCCACTAAAAAGCCAAAAACTAAAAGTTTTCCAAGGCTCAGACTCGAACCCAGGCCTCCCTGGAACCCCCAAATACACTCAAATAGCCAACTGAGCAAGCACAACATGAAATTATGCAAAAATTACAACCCCTAATTTTTGGGACGTTACAATTATGACATGTTTTAAAAGGCATTTGAACTAGTAGTTGATGAACGAAAACTGGTATAATATCCATATTTATGTAAGCTTTGATGATTTTATTTGAGGTGACTTGAATGGCATATTGGTTAGTTGATTTAGGACTCTTGAATTGGTCATTATGTGTATGTTTGGATAGGGTTTTAATTCCTTGATTATGTGCACAAAAGGCCTAAGAATTACACATGATTTGGTGTTGGAGATGGCTTGATTTTGGGCAAATTTATGTCCACACGGCCTGAGACACGATCGTGTGACTCAACTGTGTGGGACACACGGCCTGGCGACATGGTTGTGTGTCTCCTATAGTTTCATTTGTATGCTAGCTAGTTAGTTACACTGCCTAGCAGACGGCCTGACACACGAGCGTGTGGGGCTAATTCAAGAGTTACATGGCCTAGCACATGGGTGTGTGACACAGCCGTGTGACCCAACTAAGAGAGTTACACGGGTAAGAACATGGGCTGGGACACGGTTGTGTTTCTCTAGTTCAAAGATTACACGGCCTGAGACACAAGCGTGTGTCTCAGCCGTGTGAGGCACATGGCCGTGTGACCCCTATAGTCAAATTTCTGTAACTTTTTCATCAACTTTCCAAATGTTTCCAAATTTGTCCCGAACCATTTCTAAGGTAATTTTAGGACCTCGAAGGCTCAATTTAAAGATGATATGTATTTGAATTGTTGTTTTATATTATCTTTATAATGAGGTATGAAACATATGTGTAAATGCTCCGTTTGTTCAGTAATACTCCATAATCTTAATCTGGCAATGGATACAGGTTAGGGTGTTACATCCCATGTGTTAATTATTTCGAGAAATGACATGAGCAATTGTAAATGAAAAGTTCTATAAGCATGAATATTTCGATTTTGAATTAAATTTCATGTATGTTTATGACAATGGTTATGAAAGAAAGAAATTGCTAATTTTTCATTATGTCATATTTTTATGTTGGAGATATGAATTTTATTGATATATTTAATTTAGGCTTCTTTCTATACATGGCCTAGCCAGTTATTCTTGGTAGTTAGTTGATTATGAAAAACTCTTGTTAAGTGGGCTTTAAAAGTATTTTGAATTGATGTCATATCTCATTATGGCTAAACAAAATAACGAGCAATTTGTTCCACCAGTTTTGCTTCATTCCCTGGAGTGAATGTAGCAATTCCTAACAATTATGAAAATTTAACTTATTGTCATTATTGACAAATAGATAAGAAGAAGATGGATTATTCAAAATGTTGCCAAATCTTTATTCTTAGTACAGAATGTTCAATAATTTATATTAATTTATCTTTCCTTGAAGAAGATGATATCTATATAATCTTATTGGTAAGAAATATGATATATGCTTACATTATTGTTTGAATTACTTTTTGCACATTCCTTGAAGTAAATGTCTGCAACAAATATAATATTTTTTATAATTTTTTTTTTTGGACATTTGAAGATTTTGGCATATTTCCTGAAGCGAATATTGATTTAGTAGCATTATAGACTTCACATTGATTTAGACATTTCCAGTAGTAAATGTCACAATAATACTTATATGTGGATACAAAGTAAAAGGAATGACAGTAAAATTATCAATTTCTCACACTTTATTCAGAAGTTTACTGATACAAATGCATTTACTACTTGGCGTGATCAGTTAGACCATCCTAGATCATATATGATGCGAAAATTAATTGAGAATTCATATTGACATTCATTAAAGAACCAGAAGATTCTTTAATTTAGAGAATTCTCATTTGTTACTTGTTCTCAATAAAAATTACTTATTAAAAATTGTAACATCCCAAAAATCGAGGGTTAGTAGAATCGAGTTTGTGAATCGAGAGAAGTGATCATGCCTTAATTTTTTAAATTATCTATGCATTTTTAGGAAATAAATGAGGTATTGGTTTTTGGTTAAGTGTTAGTGTAACGTTTCTTGAAACCCAAGTTCAAATCCCTTCTCTCGCATCATTTTTATTATTTTGTAAATTTTGCCTTAAACCGTAGTATGTGACATGCATTGTTTTTTTAAAAATAAATATTTAAAATTATACTAAGAATGAGTTATCGGTTTGATGGTTAAACGTTAGTGAATTTATCCTTAAGGTCCTAACTTTAATTCCCTTCCCATGCAAATAATTTAATTTTTTTACAAAAACCCCTTGTTTTAATGTATGGGTCATCCAAGCCTAGTTAACCTAGGTATAAATATTAATTTTTTTCCTAATTATCAGCCTTTAATCCTCCTCCTCATTTCCCTAGCCATTCCTCTCCTCCTCTCTTTCTCTTTGATTTTAATTTTTTTCCTTTCCTCCATTGTTGTCGTCTCCTACACCTAATTTTACCATCTTTTTTTCTTCCTTTTTCTTTTTTCCATGAGATTTGCTAACATATCCTCCACCATATTGTTTCCATTTTTCCTCATTAAAATCAGCCCCAAATATAAAATCTTGAACTCCAAGATCGATCCCGAACATTGCCAATAAAGTGCCATTGCTGTTTCTCTCTCTTCTCTCTTCAATTTATTAATTAATCTTGTCCATTAAAAAGATAAATTTTTAGATATGGAATTTGGGGGATTTTAAATGATTTCAAAGGTATTTTTCCAAATTTTAGTGAGATCTCAAACCGTTTTAAAATTCAGCCCCGATTTTGGCAACCATGGGTGGTGGTGCATGCGCCTATGTGCAAGAAAAGGGGTTGCTTTGTTTCTTGGTTCTTGCTTATATTTTTCTAGACTTAATTTGAGTTCTTGAACCCTCCTAATCAGCTTTTAAACTCATTTAAATTAGGGAAAATTTTTCTTATTCGATTAGCCATTCGGATCCCACAAATTGTGAAGCGTAAGTGCAATTAAGGGTAACTAGTTTGTTACTTTGACATAGTTGTTGGGTAAAGGTATAAATTGATTAAATGAAGGAATTTAATCATTAATTAGCTACTGATTTTCTAGTATATTATTCAATTAGGTGCTGACCAAATGCCGCAAATCATCCGTAAAAGCAAAGAACAATTGTACATACGGTTTGCATCAATACAGTGTAAGGAATCTAATTACTTTGGATTCATAAAATAGTTATAATTTCAACGATTGGTTTGACCTCATAAGTGGGTTTTTGGGGCCGGTTTAATGGTAAATTTATTAAATTTATACTAAACTTTGGTATAGGTTATTTTAAGGAATTACTAAGGAAAATTGGAAGATTTGCTAGTGTGCTGCGAGGAAGCGAAAAATAAGGTGTGGGTCCTAAACTCATAAAATTGTTTGAAAATATTAAATATCATGTTATATATGATAAATTAGCTTGCTTATTGGATTGTCTTAATAGCTAAATTATTAATTTTGTGAGTGGTCGAGCCAGGTATGTTTCGAGCCTTAAAAGATTGACATGCCAGAAAAATTGCTAGTTTGATAGTATGAATGTTTAATTGAGTTTGTAATTGCATATTTGAGTTATGAGATATGAGAATGTTTGACTAAATGATATAATGTGTTGAGATATTAAGCTTATGTATGATTTAAACGCATGAGATATTTGTTATATTGTGTACTGAAAAGGGTACTATTTATGCACAATGAAAATCCGTAAAGTATGTGAAATTGAACGATATTGATTGATACCAACACAATGGTAATTTGAAAGATTTAAACATAGTTTCCACTTACTAAAAGTATGTGATTATTGAGAACATGCTGAACATGTCAAATGAATGTGAAAAGTATTGAGATATGATTATATATGGGATTGTGTGACATATTACATGTGCATTGGATTGGAATTTTGTGGTTGACGGAGGAGTTCCGTGGAGTACCGGCAGCATATTAAGTCCACATTATTCGTAGTCAGTGCACTGCACCTAGAGTACCGAGGGGGTTGGCGCTTTTATCACATATTATATGTTATTGGCGATTATATCGCACTATTTGATATCCGACAGATTTTCTGCTTTATTGATTATTCGATGGATTTACCACATAGAGCTATGCTCATAATGTTTTGGAGTTTGACAGACGGGTTTTGGGGAACTCGTGGTGTGTAGTGGATGGTATGGGTAGGAACTTTTTTGCATTGTACCATGTGCACGACATAATGGAAAGTTATTGATTTATGCTATGCATTGTATTTTGTTGTATTGAATGGTATCGAAATTAATGACTGTTACTCGAATGAATGATGACCTATGCTCATACACTGTTTGACATCAATTTGATAATGGCTATGTAATGACATGAAATTCCTATGATGGTTCTATTTTCTTCTGTTAATACTAATATATTTCAATGTATTTGATGTTTTTGCCCGTTTAAATAATTATTCAACTCACACTGAGCTTTTCATAAGCTCACCCCCAATAGTGTTTAACTTTTCAGGTAAACCTCAAAATTAGGACCGGTCTCAGCATTCGGAGAATCACCTTGGACCTCAAACTATTCTTAATAAGTATTAAGTCTTTATTATTTTTGGCTTGTAATTTTTAATTATCTTTTATCTATGGCTTAGTAACTTTTCTTTTGGGGATTTTGCAGGCATGGATTGCTCAAGCATAATAACCAGATAATGCATGATATCGGGCTTAAGTAAAATTTGATATTGTTCCCTAGTTTCCACTACATTGCAAATGAACTGTTTTTGAAAAACAAATCGATAAGGCAACTAATTTTCCAAAATGACTTGAAAAATGGTTTTTCCACTGCATTAGTTTAACTTTGAGTTTCTTTTTAAAGAAGAGCTACAAGCAAACGGTTTTTCTAAAACAACACTGTCAATAATAAAATGAATCCTAAGTATACATGATCTAATGAATGAATGCTTTTAAGCTAACTCAAAGTACAACTACGATTTTCTTTAAAATGAGTTTATTTTAGATCTTCAAAAGTAACGTAAGTTAGTTTAGGCATTTCGATGGCTAATGTAGCCTTCTCATTCTAGCCATAACGTCTAGGTCGAGTTTGGGAGGTTACAAAAACTCACTAGCTAAAGTTGAGATTTAATATCTTGCATTTCTAAAATGAATATGGGCTCATTCATCCACCATGTGGATGATATTGATATTATATGATTCCTGGTAGATGCATCTACAAAAAAATCACATATGTGTTACCAACTTGCAACCTGTCATTTGCAAGATTGCTCATTTAAATAATTAATTTCAGATTATGCAATTAAGACAATTCATATTGTTAAAGCTTGTAACAGTCCATTTCAGTGAAATTGGAACAATGGTTTCGGGACCACAAATTCGAGTCATAAAAAAATTTATTTTAATATTATTGCATGGTTGGCATTATGATAGGAAAGACGTATGAAAATTTTAATTAGAAAATTTTATCGGTTTCATGTTTAATTGTGGAAAGGATCAAATTGCATAAAATGTAAAAGTTGAATTCTAGTAGCTATAAGTATCAAATAGCTGTGGAATTCAGAATTTGAGGTCCGTATATGGTAATTAGACCATTAAAGAAAAGTTAGTAGATATTTTTGGTGAATCATCCAAGGAAAATTAGAAAAAGAAAATGACTAAATTGGAAAATGGAAAAATTAAAAGATGGTAAATTAAATAAATGTTTAATATCATCATTTTATATCATCTTCATCCCCAAATACATGGAAACCCTAGGAAAGAGAAATCAAACTTTGTTGGCTTGATTAGGTATGTTTTCTTGTCCCGTTTTTAGTAATTTTTATATTTCCGAGTTCGTAATAACTTAAATTATCTATTTTGGGGATTAATTTGCAAAGTTATCAAAGTATGAAAATTTTTCCATGGATGAATATGCTGAAATTTTGAAATTTATGGTAGAAAATGAAAGGTTGTTGATAGGTAAACAACTTTTACAAAGAGAATTTTCATGAAATTGCGATTTAGGGACTAAATTGAAAAATTGTAAAACCCATGGAAAAATTCTGATTTTTGTGAAATTCATGGGTTGTTATTAAAACATGTAAAAATCAGTTAGGCTTGGAATAAGGATTAAATTGCATGAATTTTATTTTCCAAGCCTAGGGACAAAATTGTCATTTATGAAAAGTATAGGAGCAAAATAGTAATTTTGCCTAAGAAGTGAGTTGAGTTCAATTAAGTATGAAATGGATTAAATTGATGTTAAACTCATTTATATAGATCCAAAAAACTCAAATACGAAGTTAAATCGAGGAAAAGAAAAAGTGTCGGATTAGTAGATTTGCATACACGAATAAGTGTCAAGGTAAGTTCGTGTAACTTAATCATGTGTATTAATATGTCTGAATCGAATGTTGTATTTGTGTGAATTACATAAATGCTTAATGTATGAAATAAATCACATGCCCGATATTGCTCGATAAATGATAAGCTCTGCTTGAATAATGGAATGCGATGGATACAATATTCTCTTGTATTGATTATAATTCTGCATATGTTGCAGACATTATAGCTCAGAGGAGCAATCCTGTTATAAGCCCTCTCGAGCGTCCTATTATATAGTTCTTGTGAGCATCCTAATCGGTAGTGATCCTACATGTGTTGCACACTACCCCAGCTCTTTGTGAGCGTCCTGTTACACGATTCGATCGGTTGTGATCCAGCATTTATTGCGGACACAAAAGCAGCTCTTCGTGAGCGTCCTGATATAAGCTCTTATAAGCTTCCTGACATGGCTCACTTGAACTCCCTATTATGCTATTTGGAGCTCCCTATTAATAACTCTACGGAGTTACCTGTTAAGCTCAATGAGCTTTCTGATTAAAACTCTTATGAGTTTCATGATTTAGCCCGGATAAGCTTCCTATTACATGGCTCACATGTGCATCTTGATATATGGCTCAAGAGTGTGCTTCCTGATTATGTGTAACACCCCAAACCCGACCTAGACGTTATGACCGGATCTAGCATGTCACATAAAAAGGGTTGTTTTAAAACTATGCTTTTGTTAAAAAGTTCGCATTCTTTTTGAAACCTCGAGCTTTGTCATTCGTGAAAATCAGATTTTGTTTTTATGGTTTTCTAGTGAAAACGTTGTTATTGTCATTAATTTCGAAAACTTTATTTATATAAGAAATTCGATTCAGTGAATTGCAGAAATGTGAGATTTTGGAAAACAGTTGTTAAAGTTTTTTTTGGGGGGGGAACTCTCATATTAAAACATATAATAATAAGAAATAACGGAAATGAAAGTTTAAAAGAAACCTTAAGTCCAATGGCCTTATTACAACATATTAAACCCAAATTTAAATAAATCTCAAAAAAAAAGTAAAACAAGAATTTACTAAAATTTCGATGTATGGCCACCTCGGAGTACTCCACAGCTCCAAATCCTGAAAGCTGGGGATCACTTGCAAGATTAAGCAGAAGGGTGAGTTACGAGAACTCAGTGTGGAATCCCCTAATCAGTCACGAACTGGGCTTGAGCCCACGGAAGCAGACTGGGCCTTAGCCCATACAGAAGCAAACTGGCGTGAGGCCCATACAGAAACAAACTGGGCCCTAGCCCTATTAGCATGATAAAACAAATAATGCAAGCAATGCAACCCAACCTAATAATCTGTCTGCTACACACCATCCGTACCAGCCCAACACACCTGTGGAGATTTCTACAATCAACCCTCCATCCGCTACACACCTCGATGGTAGTCATGCTGCTCATCGCAGACTTTCTGGCGAAGCCACCAGAATAACCGAATACACGTGGCATAGCCACTATATCGAATGTGGCAGAGCCACCAGATTACACTTCCCCGATCATCAATATCCCAATCCCATGCAGAATGCCGTGACATAATAATTTAATGTATGCAAAAATGTACCAACATAGCAAATATACAGAATTCACACAATCATGCCAAATCTACCCTTGAGGGTACAACAGTAATTTACCCATCGAGGGTATTTTTGTAATTTAACCCTTTAGGGGTATTTCGGTAATTTATCTATTTACGGCTTACCAAAAGCCTACTGTCGTCTCGTGCGACACAGAACCCTTATGGGATCTTTACGGAACTAATGGGCCAAAAATCCATTTCAGGCCCAAATGGGCCCACACGCTCGCATGGCCCATTTCGCATGATGTTGGTCTCAGATATCCAAATTTCGCAACCATGCTTCCCTTTGGCCGTTTTTTTCAAAAATTCCACCAATGTGGGCCGAAAACCTCGTTGGGCCCATTAAGCCCGTTCGGCTCGGTTAGGCCCGTTATAGCCTCAGTTTCGCAAGAGTGCTCGTGACACTCTCCGCGACTTACCATCTTTACTCATGTATCGATTTACCACTACGAGCGTTCACACGCTTGAGTGGTCGCAGATGCCGGTTTTCCAGCTTTTCGGCTTTTGGCCGATTCGCACAACGCCATAAACAATCAATCAGAGAGGGGTGTGAGATTACACACCTGATTTGGAACACGAAACACGATTCTCCCCGAGGCACATAAAGATACATTCGGTTAACAGTTAGTCACTAATTTGATAAACGTAAATAGAAACATTTACTAAACTACTCCTCTTACCGCAGGGCAATCTCCTTAGATGAACCTAGCCCTTGGCCTTATCACTTGTATGTAGAAATCAAGACCCTACCATGGTTTTGATAAACAGAAGAGCGTTAAACAACATCCAACATTTAGTTTCCACATAGAAAAGAGGGACCGAACTCTTAACCAAGCAGTCACGAGGGTCTTCACTAGAATCAAATAAGAACGCATTTGAAAATCCTTACATTTACTAGACTACCACTGATCGACAACTGCTTCCCAAAGAGTTTCGGCCCTCACCGACAGAACACAAATGACTTGAGTTGGAGAAGAGTGAATAGATTCGGCCTAACAGTCAAAAGTTAAGCCTGAGTGTTTCGGCTTAAGAAAGAAAAGCAGAGGAAGTAAGGAAACCAAAGGGAAACGAAAGTGTTACCTTGCAACCGAAGAAAACCGAATAGGAGAGGAAGGTTTGGCAGCACAGAATAGCAACCAAAGATGAAACGTGGAACAGAAGATGAGAAAAAGAGACCTAACTTCGCTGGATGCCTATCACAAAAAGATGTAGAAAAGAGGTTATGTAATAGGCTAAGGCGTAGAAAAAGAAAAGAAGTGGGAGGATATGGAAGATGATTCGGCCAAAAGGGACTTGGTAACAATGCAGGAGAAGCAATGCACAAAAACGCAAAATGGATGAGAGAAAGCTTAGGAGAGATTCGGCAAGAAGAAAGAAGAGATGGAAAAGAGTTGAGAAAAACGAAAGAGAGACCACCAAAGAAAGAAAATGACCCGAAATGTCACAATAACTTACTTGACAATTGTTTAGTTCCCAAAACCACACAAGAGAATTCGGCACACCCTTCAACCAAACCGAAACACCCTCCAAACGACAAAACCCTCTGGACCGAAACTCCCCCCAAGCACATCCCCAATTTCGGCCAACTCCTCCACTCCACCATATCCCATGATTCTTTCCTTGATTCTCTCCTACACTTACTCCCCTTCACTCATTTGAAATGCTTGACCAAGTCTCCAACCAACCTTGTAGAGTTTGGTCTTCACTCAGCTTCCTCCTTTCCTGAGCATAAAAATAAAACTCCCCATGTGCTACCTGTGGGATTCGAACCCCACTTTCCTTGCTACACAGGTGACGCCAACTCCACTTGGCCACTTTGCTCTTTTTTGTTATCACAACACCAACAATTACACTTAAATCCTGCTTCCACTAGCTCACCCCATTAAAATGACCAAAAACCAAAATTTTACCAGGGCTCCAACTTGTCCCCAGGCCTCCCTAGGGCCCGTAAACACCCTTAAACATCACACAGAACCAACATAACATGCAATTACACAAATATGACAAACCCCTAATTTTTGGGATGTTACAGCTGTACCCCCTTAAAGAAATTTCGACCTCGAAATTTATCTGGTTAAAAGAGGTGAGGGTATTGCTGTCGAATTGTCTCCTCCAGTTCCAACGTGGCTTCCTCTGAACCGTGATTACGCCATAACACTTTGACCAGCGGAACGGACTTCCTCCTCAACACTTTAACATCCTGATCCAAGATTTGCACCGATTCTTCTTCAAAAGATAGATCAGGTCTTACCTCAATTTCTTCTATCGGCACTGTATGATAAGGATCTGAACGGTAGTACCTCAGCATCGAAACATGGAATACATTATGTATCTGACTCAATTTCGGCAGTAACTCGAGCTGGTAAGCAACTGGTCCCATACGTTTCAACACTTGATAAGGCCCGATGAATCTGGGGCTCGACTTGCCCTTCCGTCCAAATCTTAAAACCTTCCTCCAATGTGAGACCTTTAAGAAGACATGATCCCCCACTGAAAATTCTATCTCCCTCCGCTTCAGATCCGCATACGACTTCTGTCTATCAAAAGCTTCTTTTAACCGGTCCCGAATCAGCTTAACCTTTTCCTCCATTTCTGAAATCAATTCTGGACCCAACAACTGTCGTTCACCTAATCCTGTCCAACAAGTAGGAATACGACACCTACGACTATACAACGCCTCGTAGGGTGCCATTTCAATGCTGGATTGGTAGCTGTTATTGTACGCAAATTCCGCTAACGGTAGATAATCTTCCCAACTACCCCTGAAGTTAATCACACAGCCCCTTAACATGTCTTCTAGAATCTGGATTACCCACTCCGACTGATCCTCAATCTGTGGGTGGAATGATGTGCTGAAGTCTAGCCTTGTACCCAAAGCTTCATGTAATGCTTTCCAGAACCGAGATGTAAATCTAGGGTCCCTGTCCGATATGATAGACACTGGTACCCCATGTAGCCTCACAATCTCTGCCACATACAGTTTGGCCAACTTATGTAGTGAATAATCAGTGCGCACCAGTATGAAGTGCGCGGACTTAGTCAACCGGTCAACGATTACCCACACTGAATCTTTCTTAGTAGGTCTTAGGGGTAGCCCACTAACAAAATATATGGTTATTCTCTCCCACTTCCAAAGTGGAATCTTCACCGGTTGCAGCAACCCTGAAAGCAACTGATGTTCCTCCTTCACTTGCTGACATGTCACACACTTGCTCACAAAGTCGGTAACTTCCCGCTTCAACCCTAGCCACCAGTACTGTTCACGCAGGTCTCAGTACATCTTGTTTCCACCGGGATGCATAGCGTATGGGCTACTATGCGCCTCTTGCAGAATCATCTGTCTCAACTCAGAGTCCTTCGGCATACAAACTCTTCCATGGAAACATAATACCCCTTCACTGTTAAGCCCAAAATCCACTGTCTCCCCACTTTTCACTTGCTGAAGCCGAAAACCCAACGATTCATCCAACAATTTCTTCTCTTTAATCTGACCTACCCATGTCGGTTTCACCTGAAGTTCCGCTAACAAGCTACCATCTCCATAAAGACTGAGATGAGCAAACGTTGCTCTCAACTCTAATTCCACCTTACGACTTAATGCGTCTGCCGGCCTTACCCGGGTGATATTCGATCGAGCAGTCGTAGTCTTTCAGCAACTCTATCCACCTCCGTTCTCTTAAATTCAGCTCCTTTAGACTCTTGTGGTCAGCGTAGATAATCGACTTTTCTCCATACAGGTAATGTCTCCATATTTTCAGTGCGAACACCACATCAGCTAACTTCAAATCATACGTAGGATAGTTCACCTCGTGTGGCTTTAGTTGACGAGATGCATACGCTACCATCTTCCCTTCTTGCATTAGAACACAACCCAAACCTGTGTGCGCTGCATCACAATAGACAACAAATTCCTTCCCAGCCTCAGGCTGAATCAATACTGGTGCCTCAGTCAGAATCTTCTTTAACTTTTCAAAGCTTTCCTGCTGTTTATAGGCCAAACAAACGGTACTCCCTTACGTAGTAACTTAGTTAGGGGTGCAGCAATTAAACAAAACCCTTCAACAAACCTTCTGTAGTACCCAGCCAAACCTAGGAAACTTCGAATTTCTGATACCGACTTTGGTGGCTTCCAATCCAACACAGCTTCAACCTTCTGAGGATCAACTCTAATCCCCTCGGCAGACACAACATGCCCTAAAAAGGTCACTTCCTTCAGCCAAAACTCGCACTTACTGGATTTGGCGTAAAGTTGCTTCTCTCTCAATATCTGCAGAACAACCCGAAGATGCGAATCATGCTCCTCCTCCGTTCTGAAGTAAACCAAGATGTCATCTATGAATACAACCACGAATCGGTCTAGATAGGGTTGGAAGACCCGATACATCATATCCATAAAAGCGGCTGGTACATTTGTTAATCTGAATGGCATCAGTAAAGACTCGTAATGCCCATAACGAGTTCGGAAAGCAGTCTTGTAAATATCTACCTCCTTAACCCTTAGCTGATGATATCCTGATCCTAAGTCGATTTTCGAGAAGACCGAAGCTCCCCGTAGCTGATCAAATAGATCGTCAATCCTTGGTAACGGGTATTTGTTCTTAATAGTGAACTTGTTCAACTGCCGATAATCAATACACATACGCATCGACCCATCCTTTTTCTTCACGAACAATACCAGCGCTCACCACGGAGATACACTTGGTCTAATAAATCCACGATCCAACAACTCTTGGATCTGAGCTTTTAGTTCCACTAGCTCTTTCGGTGACATCCTGTAAGGGGCGATGGACACCGAAGCCGTTCCTGGTAGCAGCTCAATGCCAAATTCGACCTCACGAGTCGGAGGCAACCCTGGAAGCTCTTCGGGAAAAACGTCCAAGAACTCCTTCACGGTTCTGACATCCCCAACGGACAACTCCTTAACATTAGATGTGCTGACAAAGGCTAGAAATGCCTCACACCCTTTTCACACCATCTTTTCAGCCTTTAATGCCGAAATCACATGGGACAGATAATCTCTTCTTTCTCCTAGCACAATCACTTCTTCATCCTATGGAGTCTTTAATACCATACGCTTAGCAGCGCAGTCCAAGTTTGCAGGGTGTTCAACTAGCCAGTCCATGCCTAGTATGAGGTCAAACTCACCGAACGGCAGTTCCATCAAATCTGCTGGAAATACCACTCCTTGAACTTCTAAAGGCACATTCCTAAACAACTTGTTCACTAACACAAATTGTCCTAGAGGGCTAATCACAGACATTTCTCTAGCAGCAATCTCAGATTCTATACCCAGAGTTCCAGACACAGTACAGGCAACATATGAATGGGTGGATCCAATATCAATCACAATAGTAAATGGCACATCAAATATAAGACGTACCGGTTATGATGTCCGGTGCGTCACCATCCTCTCGACGTCGAGCCGCATAAACCAACCCTGGCTGCCTTGCATCTGTATTTCCAGCACCTCTGCCCGGTGCTCCACGACCTCATCTAAACCCATTTCCCCCCACTGGCTGGACCACGACCTCTCAGTGGCTACTGACCACCTCTCCCCGACTGCACAGATCCCTGACCTACAATCTGCACCCTAACAGGCTCCCGTGGACAGTCCTTAATCAGATGATCCCTAGACCCACATTTGAAACACCCACCAGATCTTCTCCAACATTCCCCCGGATGTGTTTTCCCACACTGGACACAAGGTCGCAACTGACCCACAACAACTGGCATCCCAACTCAAGCTGGCCCATCTAACCTAGGCCTCTTTTGGAAACCCCCAAAAGAACTTGACGTCCCAAAACCTCTCTTATTTTTTCCCCTTTCCTTATCTCGGTTTTGCCTCTCAGAACGTTTCACTTCTTCAGTAATTTTTGCTTTTTCGATCAGAATGGAAAAATCTCTTTCCCGCTGCGGAGCTATCAATACTCGCAACTCGTCCCGCAGACCATCCTCAAATCGCTCATAGTCGGTTGCGACTATACCCCGAGTGTAATGACTTAAACGCAGAAACTCTGCCTTATATTCTGCCGCGAATTTATTCCCTTGAACTAAATTCAGAAATTCCTTCCCCTGGGCGTCCACATAACTCGCCCCGACATATTTTCCCTAGAATGCTGCCTTAAAGAAGTCCCAGGTGATACGATCCGCTTGAGTACCTTCTCTCACAGTGAGCCACCACTGGTATGCCTCATCTCGCAAGAGAGACACTGCTTCTCTCAGTTTCTCCTCTACAGTACAGTCTAGGTCATCCAAAATTTGCTCAACTGCCTCAAACCAGTATTCAGCTACATTTGGGGCCACACTAGAAATGCCCCTAAAAAATTCGGCCCCGTTTGACCGGAGTCACTCAGGAATAGATTTATGGACCACAGGTCCAGTGCTTGCTCCCGCGACCCGTTCCAAAACTCGCAGCATAGCTTGGGACAAAGCATCGTTCCTTCTAGTTCGGTCATAGGACCCTGTCTCGGTCACCGGTGATGCAGGTGCTTCTATTTCAGGCATATGCCCTGATGCTTCGGACCCGTCCTCAGCACATTGGCCCCTACCATGGCCACGTCTACCACGTCCACGTCCTCTTGTACTCATGTTGCTGAATCGAGTTAATCTGATTAGAAATTTTATGAATCAGTATATAATTCCAATGTTTATTAGCAGATGTTTTATGTAAAGCAAGTATAAGAGTTGTTTTCGCAGATCGAATTTCCTAATGTCTCAGTCTCTACAGTCTTATTTCTTATTGCTAACAGTCTCAGTATACTATCACCAACTCCAGTAGTTTCTTTATAAAGTCATTTCATCATATTATCAAACAAAGTCAGAAGACTTACGGATTTGGTGCCGAAGACTCGGGTGCCATACTTCCAAAAAGACATATATTTTCTAAACCATATTTTAAACCAATTTTTGGAAAAATATTTTCGAACCCATTCCACAGCTGAGTTTTGCAACCGGGCTCTGATACCACAAAATGTAACACCCCAAACCCTGTCTAGATGTTATGACCGGATCTAGCATGTCACATAAAAAGGGTTGTTTTAAAACTATGCTTTTGTTAAAAAGTTCGCATTCTTTTTGAAACCTTGAGCTTTGTCGTTCATGAAAATCAGATCTTGTTTTTATGGTTTTCTAGTAAAAACGTTGTTATTGTCATTAATTCTGAAAACTTTGTGTATATCAGAAACCCGATTCAGTGAATTGCAGAAATGTGAGATTTTGGAAAATAGTTGTTAAAGTTTTTTTTGGGGGGGGAGGGAAAACTCTCATATTAAAACATATAATAATAAACAATAACGAAAATGAAAGTTTAAAAGAAACCTTAAGTCTAATGGCCTTATTACAACATATTAAACCCAAATTTAAATAAATCTCAAAAAAAAAAAGTAAAACGGGAATTTACTAAAATTTTGATGTATGGCCACCATGGAGTATTCCACAGCTCCAAATCCTCAATGTTGGGGATCATCTACAAGATTAAGCAGAGGGGTGAGTTACGAGAACTCAGTGTGTAATCCCCTAATCGGTCACGAATTAGGCCTGAGCCCACAGAAGCAGACTGGGCCTTAGCCCATACAGAAGCAAAATGACCTGAGGCCCATTTAGAAACAAACTAGGCCTTAGCCCTATTAGCATGGTAGAATAAATAATGCATGCAATGCAACCCAACCTAATAATCCGTCAGCTACACACCATCCATACCAGCCCAACACACCTGTGGGGATTTTTACAATCAACCCTCCATCCGCTACACACCTCGATGGCAGTCATACTGCTCATCACAGAATTAGTGGCGAAGCCACCAGAATAAACGAATACACGTGGCATAGCCACTATACCGAATGTGGTAGAGCCACCAGAATATGTGGCAGAGCCACCAGATTACACTTCCCCGATTATCAATATCCCAATCCCATGCAGAATGTCGTGACATAATAATTAATGTATGCAAAAATGTACCAACGTAGCAAATATACAGAATTCACACAATCATGCCAAATCTACCCTTAAGGGTACAACAGTAGTTTACCCACCGAGGGTATTTTTTTAATTTTACCCTTCAGGCGTATTTCGTTAATTTATCTATTTACGGCTTATCGAAAGCCTACTATCGTCTCGTGCGACACAGAACCCTTATGGGATCTCTACGGAGCTAATGGGCCAAAATCTATTTCAGGCCCAAACGGGCCCACACGCTCGTGTGGCCCATTTCGCATGATGTTGGTCTCAGATATTCGGACTTCACAACCACGCTACCTTTTGGCTTTTTTTTCAACAATTCCGCCCATGTGGGTCGAAAAGCCCATTGGGCCCGTTAAGCCCGTTCGGCTCAGTTAGGCCCGTTACAACCTCAGTTTCGTGAGAGTGCTCGTGACACTCTCCGCGACTTACCATCTTTACTCATGTCTTGATTTACCACTACGAGCGTTCGCACGCTCGAGTGGTCGCAGATGCCAATTTTCTGGCTTTTCGGCTTTTGGCCGATTATCACAACGCCACAAACAATCAATTAGAGAGGGGTGTGAGATTACGCACCTGATTTGGAACACAAAACACGATTCTCCCCGAGGCACCTAAAGATACATTTGGTTAACACTTAATCACTAATTTGATAAACATAAATAGAAACATTTACTAAACTACTCCTCTTACCGCAGGGCAATCTCCTTAGATGAACCTAGCCCTTGGCCTTATCCCTTGTATGTAGAAATCAAGACCCTACCATGGTTTTGATAAACAGAAGAGCGTTAGACAACATCCAACATTCGGTTTCCACGCAGAAAAGAGGGATTGAACTCTTACCCAAGCAGTCATGAGGGTCTTTACTAGAATCAAATAAGAACGCGTTTGAAAATCCTTACCTTTACTAGAGTACCACTGACTGACAATTGCTTCCCAAAGAGTTTCGGCCCTTACCGAAAGAACACAAATGACTTGAGTTGGAGAAGAGTGAATAGATTCGGTCTAGCAGTCAAAAGTTAAGCCTGAGTGTTTCGGCTTAAGAAAGAAAAGCAGAGGAAGTAAGGAAACCAAAGGGAAACGAAAGTGTTACCTTGCAACCGGAGAAAACCGAATAGGAGAGGAAGGTTCGACAGCACAGAATAGCAACCAAAGACGAAACGTGGAGCAGAAGATGAGAAAAAGATACCTAACTTCGTTGGATGCCTATCACAAAAAGATGTAGAAAATAGGTTATGTAATCAGCTAAGGTGTAGAAAAAGAAAAAGAAGTGGGAGGATATGGAAGATGATTCGACCAAAAGGGACTTGGTAACAATACAGGAGAAGCAATGCACAAAAAGGAAAAACGGATGAGAGAAAGCTTAGGAGAGATTTGGCAAGAAGAAAGAAGATATGGAAAATAGTTGAGAAAAACGAAAGAGAGACCACCAAAGAAAGAAAATGACCCGAAATGTCACAATAACTTACTTGACAATTGTTTAGTTCCCAAAACCACACAAGCGAATTTGGCACACCCTTCAACCAAACCGAAACACACTCCAAACGACAAAACCCTCTTGACCGAAACTCCCCCCAAGCACATCCCCAATTTCGGCCAACTCCTCCACTCCACCATATCCCATGATTCTTTCCTTGATTCTCTCCTACACTTACTCCCCTTCACTCATTTGAAATGCTTGACCAAGTCTTCAACCAACCTTGTAGAGTTTGGTCTTCACTCAGCTTCCTCTTTTCCTGAGCAAAAAAATAAAACTCCCCATGTGCTACCTGTGGTATTCGAACCCCACTTCCCCTACTACACAGGTGACGCCAACTCCACTAGGCCACCTTGCTCTTTTTTGTTATCACAACACCAAGAATTACACTTAAATCCTGCTTCCACTAACTCACCCCACTAAAGTGCCCAAAAACCAAAATTTTACCAGGGCTACAACTCGACCCCAGGCCTCCCTAGGGCTCCTAAACACCCTTAAACATCACACAGAACCAAATAACATGCAATTACACAAATATGACAAACCCTTAATTTTTGGGATGTTACATTATGTGCCCTTATGGGTACCCCTAAACATGAGTTGACGGATCATTGATTTGTATACCTCGAGTATACTACCTGGGTATCCATCGATATTTCAATAATTCAACGGATAAAATTTCTGTTGTGAGATTAATATAAGAACTAAATGAATTATATCTAAGAAATTCCTGAAATATTGATAAATCTATGTTTGCTGAGCTCATCTCTATTTTCTTGAAATTTGTGTGAATTACATGACTAACTTTTTTTATGATTATATGTGATTAGGCAATTGGCCAAAATGATTTGATGCATGTTTTGTATGTTAATCTTAAATGTAGATACATGGTAAGTTAAATTCCTATTATACAAACTTACTAAGCATTAAATGCTTACTTTGTTTTATTTTCCTTTGTTTTATAGTACTCAGAAGCTCGTAAAGGTTTGAGATCAGTCGGAGCATCATCACACTATCCTCTAGCTTATTTTGGTATAAATAGGAAACTTACTTTAGGATAATGGCATGTATAGGCTAATAGTGACAATTAAGGGTATATAAATGTTTTGGTTGTAATTAGCCATTTGAAATGGCTAGTGATAACATATTTAATATATTTATGCATGAAGTTATATCATGTTTGGTATGTGAGTATGCTTGGATTAGTACCTTAGATATACTCACACTTGGGTAAGTATATGATTAGGAAAGAGTAAGATGAATACTTGAAAGTGTGGGAAAACATGTCAACTTGAATATTAGTTTGATTTATATGCTTTGAATTGGTTGTTGAATATATTGAAGTGTTGATGTAGGTGCAAGGTAAAACGGGTGAGAAATAAGGCTTGGAAAATGGCCTTATTTTGTCCACACGGGCGTGCGTCTCAACCGTGTGTGACACACGGCCATACGCACGACCGTGTGGTTTGGTCGTGTGTCCCTTACGTCTTAAAATGTCAAAAAAGAATGCTCAGAATTGATCATACGGCCTAGCACACGGGCGTGTGGATTGGTCATGTGACCTCTGCACTCACACACGACCTAGCATACGGGCGTGTGGATTGGTCATGCAATCCAAGTCAGAGAATTACACGGTCTTAGACACGGGTGTGTCCCTGGCTGTGTGAGCCACACAACCTAACCACAGGGGCGTGTATCCCCTGCACCTAAGAAAAAATTTGAGATTTTGCAAAAAAATTTATGTGATTCCAGTTTAGTCCTGACTCGATTCTAATATGTATTTTGGGCCTCGAGGACCTATATAAGGGACATTATGATTGATTGTGATTGGTTTTTGGAAATGAATAGTAAATGACATAAATTAATTGCAATTGAACTGTAAACTTTGGTAATGCTCTGTAACCCTGTTCCGACGACAGATATGGGTTAGGGGTGTTATAAAGCTGATGAGTTTATATCTCAGTCTTTTATTGATTAAGTTTAAAACTTTCGTAAAAGCTTGTAATTTATGGGCATATGGTTTAGAGAAATTATTGATTGAATGCATCTGATTAATATCTAAACCATTATTTAGAGAACTAAACTTCCTATTTCAACATGAGATTATGTTTATTTACGTATTGTACGCATCAAGACTATAAGTTATATATACTCCCTATTACAATTGGTTTTTAGCCAATAGCTAAATATTTCTCATCTTTGAATTTGTGTATGTGCATATATGTTCTAATTGCTCCACCAAAACGCACAAAGATGAGTGAATTCTCAAAGAAAGTTGGGAATATATATTAATTAGAAGTCTCCTTATATTATTAGATGTTTTGAATGTATTGGAGATTCAATTATGACATGATTTCTGATTACTATTTTGATTTGATAGTTTTCCCGATATTAGGGGAGAGAAATAACAACTGAATGAAATCACTGCGTGTAATGAGTTATCATTATCTAGATCCTTATAGAGAGTAATATTAACTAAAATTTCAAAAAGGATAACTCACTTTATTACAAGTTAATTGTCAGATGTATTCACAAACTTAATGAGAATAATCAAGTGTTATATACCATCTAATATTTTGAATTAAAGTCCCAGTAGGGCAATTAGTTAAAATAAATAATAGATTAATCGATTCTAAAGATAAAATTTCTTCTAGATGGTCATATAGTGAAGACGGGTACTCCAAATGAGATTCAGGTACCTAGAGTTGAAGATTAAAATAATGTAAATAAGAGATCTTGATAAGTTATGTCAATTCGATAAAATGTGGAACCAATAATAAAACTGGTCAAAAATGGTTTTGCATGCAATATTATTGTTAAAATAATGAAATAAAAAGGATCTTGAATAAATCTATTGAGAAATATAGATGTGGAAAAAATCAGTCAAAATAGAAAGATGCAACTCAAGTATAATTAAATTCGGGGAGTTTTTGAACCAGTAGTCCAAATATCTAAAGGTATAAAGCCAGTGATGGGGCAAATGAAGTAGTTTTGCAAAAAATGGAATAAATTATGAAGTTTTTCCTAAGTCCTGGCATTGATTATGAAAACATATAATATTCTTTTGTAGTAGATACAATAACCTTTAGATATATTATTAAATTGACAGTTAATAAAATATTTAACTTGCATCTAATGGTTGTTGTTACAACCTTTTATGAATCAATATATAGGAAAGTTTATAATAAAATCCTTGAAGGATTTAGAATGCTAGAAGCATATTGAAATTCTGAGGAAATTGTTCATTTATATTAATTGAAATAATTTGACCATATGTGGTAAATTTGACTTAACAAATAATAGTTGAAGGAGGATTGTAACACCCCAAAATAGGGCCTAGGAGTTTTAAGAGTATTTCAGGAATTTAGGCCTATATGAACTTGGAATTTCATAAGGTTGGTATTTAATAATGTTTTCGACAATGGTTTTCATAAAGTTAAATCAATTTCTGAAAATGAATTTTAAATATCCTTAATTTTTGAAAAATAACTGAATTCTAACATGGTCAAAACTGAGAGTCTCTATGAAGCAAATTGCCCAAAATTTTAAAATCAACCTAAAGAACCCCCTTCCCTAGCTTGTTTTCACGTTAAACCATCCCCAACATTGAGTTGTCATCCCTTTTTACTCTCCCAACTCTCCCAATCAATTTTACTTCCAAATCCTGATCTATCTTGATTTCCAACATCATTTGAGCTATAAATCCCCATTAAACCAAGAAAACACTCAAAAATCTCTTTGAAATCATCATCTTCTCCAAACGTGGGTTTTCTTGAATTCGTGTCAATCTTTATTTTTCTTGCATACAAGGTAATCAATCATCTTCATATTAGTTTTAAATGCTATTTAGACTTTTAGATCGAATTTTTAACCATTAAAACACATGTTGTAAGGGAAAGCCAAAATCGGGTCTTTAATGGAGAATTTCGAGTTTGTGGATAAAAACTTGGTTTTAAAGTGTTTTTCAATAAGTTTAACCTTAGAAGCTTTCTAAAGTAACTTTGAAGTTTCGTCAAGGATTTCTCAGGTTTTAATGAATTTCCGTTGTTATGGCAAAAAATTGTCGAAAATTTTTGATACCTTGAAACGTGTAGTTTTGTGCAGTTTAAAGGTTGAGAATTTATTCGTAGATGAATATGAGGATGAATGAAAATCGTTTAGTATGAAAATATTAAGTGTAGACCGAGTTATTCAAATTTTAAGGTTGTCATGCTAAAGGGTTTAGTTATATGATAATGTAGTTTAGGCTTGTATTTCGGTTGGTTTAAGTGAGTCATTGGTTGTTACTTGACTGTGTATATTGTGTGATTGTTTTGTGTGAAGCCTCAGATTCATTAGAGCCTACTACAAGTTGAAGGAAGGGCTAGTTCAAGCTCTCGATTTTCAGCGAAAGTTGATAATCGGTGAATGTTTTAGAATCGCTACTTGTAGATGATTCGTTGTGTATTTGGGAATTTAGAGGTAGCGTAAACCCCTACTCTAAATTTTGAATGTAAGTGTTCTTTTACCTATGCTAAATATGTAACACCCCTTACCCGAAACCTTTGCCGGAGTCGAGTATGTGGCATTACTAGACTTGACTACTAATTTGGGGCATAAAAATTTAAAGCTGTCCAACTGCGTCATGCTGACTAAATTGACCATAACTCGAGTTACAAAACTCTAAATTTAGATCCGTAAATTTTCCTTGAAACTAGACTCATATAAATTTCTACCATAATTTTTCCAGAATTTTTTCATGTAGCCAATTAGTACAGTTTATTCATCAAAGTTACCCCTATATCACTGTTTGATAATTCTGACCTATCTTTACAAAAACTCAGTTATCTCATTGTACAAAATTTCAATAATATTCTTGTTTATTTCAATAAAAAATAGACTCATTAAGGATTCTAAACATATAAACTATGCTCCATAATTATTTTTTTACAATTTTTAACAATTTTTCCAAGACAGAACAGGGTATCACGAATTCATTCAGAACAAGTCTCACTAAAATTTAAATATCTCATAATATAAAATTTCTTTGCCTACTCTGTTTCTTTCATATGAAAATAGACACAATAAGCTTTAATTCTATATCCTATTCACTTTCTAATTCAATTTATCCTATTTTTGGTGATTTTTCAAATTCACATCACTGCTGCTAACTAAAAACTATTTCATTGCAAAATATGATTAACTAGTTTATAACCGAACATACCCACATACAACTCATACTGTCCATGCATTTTAATCATTTATGCAAATTAACTTATACCTAAAACATTCGCGTAATATCCTAACATCATCGATTTATTAACCAAACACAACTATGGTTCCATATAATCGAGTGTACCATTGGTTACTTACCACAATACCTAATTCAAAGGTTCATTTCGTAAACATACATTTCCTTATCAAAAACGATTAAACTTCGATTAAAAATGCACAAACATTACCATCATAAACCGACATTTGTATCAAAAGCACAAAAAGCATACTTAACTAAAAATTTAGCCATATTCGCATGGCTATTATATACATGAACCAAAAGTTTTCATCAAAACAAAGTCAAAGTCTTTCCTATACATGCCTTCATTCGAAAACCAAAATGAAAGAGTACCAAAATAGTTTGATAGTGTGGACGACTTTCTGAACGATCCCGACGAGCTTGTAGCTTGCACCTAATCTATAAAACAGAGGAAACATTTCACACAAATAAGCTTACTAGCTTAGTAAGTCCTAAGCTCCTAATAATATAGTATTCAAACATTAAACATTTAAATTAAAAATAATTCAACTTGTATGTTTGTAATCACATTTACTCCAAATTGTATAAATAAAGCATTCGTATCAACCGTACTATCGTACTAAAATTTCCTTTACTTTTAACATTTCTATTTGAAGACCGAATTTCCATAATAGTGCATTCAACCTCGAAATCCATCATATCATACCCATCAATATTAGCTTCAAACACATATAACACAATTCTCATAATATTAATTCGACTCAAGTAATATTAAGCATAACATACCTTACATGCTTACCTGAGCCATTAACTCAATAAATTAGCTTTAATTTGCCTTAAACAAAAATTCGATTTCTCTTTTGTAAAACACATCACCGGCATCAAGCCTGCTAGGCGTAAAAGCCCGATAAGTGACACCGGCACAAAGCCTGCTAGGCGTGAAAGCCCGAAAAGTAACACCGGCACAAAGCCTGCTAGGCGTGAAAGCCCGAAAAGTAACACCAGCACAAAGCCTGCTAGGCGTGAAAGCCCGAAAAGTAACACCGGCACAAAGCCTGCTAGGCGTGAAAGCCCGAAACATATCTATGTAATTTAAACGTTCCAAACACACTTCATAACTATTTTATGTATAAGTCCAATTCAATTGAGCTTGCTCACATTAAACCAATAAAATCATTATATCATTATACAATCCAACAATTCACATCACATAACCAACTTTAATCATCAACCTAGTATACCTATATACATTCGGCCATGTTATAAATAGGTACTAAAATTCATCAATTCTTACTATTTAATATAATCATAATTAATTCTTTGACATATTTTAGCTAAAGGACTTACCTCGGTTGTCGATAGTCCGTGCGAATCGGCTATTCGAGAACCTTCGTCTTTCCCCGGTCTAATTCCGTTTTTCTTTGCTCTTGATCTAAAACACATTAAAATTTAGCTCATTTAATTGCATTTCATCTCAATTTAGTCCCAAAACACACAAATGGGCAATTTACCATTTTGCCCCTAATGTTTCCCATTTTTACAAATTGGTCCTATTTACACAAAACTCAAAATATGCAAAATTTCCTAACACCATAGCTAGGCCGAATCTTCCCCATAGCTATGTGTGTCCATGCATTTCATTTATTTGTCATTTTAACTCTTTACAAATTTATTTTTTTCAATTTAGCCCTATTTACTCAAAATCACCAAAAACTTCAATACAAAACTTGTAAATCTTTAACATATATTTAATCTAAATCCATCAAATATCAAAACCATCCAAGCATGTTAATGGTCGAATCCTATATACATAATATTTTCAAAAATTTAGGCATGGGTCGGGTAATATACGAAGCAACGATCTCAAAAACGTAAAAATTTTCAAAAACTAAAAACCGACCATACCTTAATCAAGCTCCCTAAGTTGCCGAAAATAAAGCTTCAACAATGGAGTTTTCTTCCTCCAACATTCGGCCAAGAAGAAGAACAAGGTATGTTCTCTTTCTTCCCACTTGTTTTTATTATTTAATGTTGTATTTAACATATATATTAACATTATTTATAAATACACTAATATAACTTTATAATAAAACTAAACTAACATATAATTTGTAATTGGAGTGGCCCATTGCCGTTCCTCTTTGTTGTATATGGGCTAATTGCCCTTTTAGAACATCCACTTAAAAAGCCACAATCAATTTAGTACCTTTCACCTTAGCATGCAACTTTTACGCTTTTCACGATTAAATCCTTTTTATCAAATTAAGCACTTAAACGACTAAATTTTTCTACGAAACTTTCACACTCACTAAATCACATATAATAAACACAAAATATAATATTAAAATATTTCTCGGGCTCGGATTCGTGGTCCCGAAACCACCGTTCCGATTAGGGTCAATATTGGTCTGTTACAAAATATGTGATAAATATGGTTGTGAAGTGTGATAAAGAGAATTATGATGTGATGAAATATGAACATGTTGTGATGACTATAACAGCCCGTTTTTGGTCAAATCTGAACAGTGGTTTTGGAACCACAAAATTGAGGTCAAAATATTTATTTTATTATTATTTTAATGTCTATATCATGATAGTATGATTGTGGAAAAATTTCGTTAAGAAATTTTATCGTTTGAATGCTCAATTCGTTAAAAATGACTAAATCGCGTAAATTGCAAAACTTGAGTTCTATTAGCTAAAGGTACTAAATGGCTATGAAATTAAATAATTGAGGGATTTGCGTGATAATTAGACCATTGGTTGCTTAAGTGGACATTTATGGAGATTATTTATGTATGTTTTAATGTATAAGTAAGGGGTAAATAAGTAATTATTAAAATAAATCAAAATAAAAGAAAGAAAAAGAAAGCTATCATCTTTCTTCTTCATTTCTTCATCCAAAATTAGAAGGGAAGCCATATCTAGGGTTCGGCCACGCTACTTTTACTTGCATGTAAGTGGTTTTTGTCCCTTTTTAATGATTTCTATGTTTTCGGAGTCATTGTAGCTTAATCTAGCTAGCTCTGGGACTAATTTGCAAAACTGTTAAAGGTTTAGAGTTTTACCATTGATGAATATGTGTGTATTTTGATGTTTGATGATAGAAAATGGATAATTGTTGTTAGATAAACAACATTTGTAAAGTGATTTTTGGTAAAATTGTCAATTAGGGATTAAATTGAGAAATGTGATAAATTGTGTGGTAAATGTGTGAAATAATGAAAAATATGGGCTGTTATGATAATAAGGGAAATCCGACTAGCATGGGTAGGGACCTAATTGCATGGATTTGTATTTTTATGAGCTAAGGACTAAATTGTAAAGATGTTAAACTATTAGGGGCAAAAGTATAATTTTTCCATAATGTGATTTTTGGGCTAAATTGAATAGAATGATAATTTAATAAGTTAAATTTGATATTATATAGATCAAGAAAAGCGAAGTTCGGATCTAGATCGGGGGAAAAATAAATTACTAGACTAGTTGATTCTGTTTCGACATTTTTGTAATAGAGATAAATTCGTATGTTAATAAGCATTAATATAATTGTGTTTTAAATGCTTTATTATTGAATTAACTGTGAATACGACCTTACGGATATGTTTGACAAAGATTCGACAATGTGAAATTTCGGTTGGACCTTAGGAATAGATTAGGATACAAATGATATGTCATTAGGGGTTATTTGTTTTGGGTGTTGGTCCATACGTCCTACCGGTGGCTGAGTTATCTAACATGTGTTGCGGATTCTCATCAGCTTATATGAACAGCACCGTGTAGCTACGTCTTGACCGTCAGCTTGTGTGAGCATACCTGTTAATAGCTCGAGAGTGAGCATTATTTGAGATATGAGATTGAGATAGCTTCGGCTATGTATTCGCACTTAGGGTGCGAGATTCCCGAGTATTTGATATTATTCCAAATGGTTCAATGGGTATATCAAGGATATGGATGAGTATGAGATTGATACGAGTTGATACAGATATGTACATGAACCGTACAAGCATTGAATTTAAGAAACTTGTGAATTTCATACCTAACCTTGTGAATGAATATGTGATAGGTTTGTGGAGCAATATGAGTTATATTATGATATGTTTAATTGCTTAAATTGTGTATATATGGTAAGTTGAGTTTATTACTATACGAACTTACTAAGCTTTATAGCTTACTGTAACACACCTTACCCGTGTTCTACGCCGGAACCGGGCTCAAGGAGTTACTATATTAAAATTCTCATGACCGCCACTTAGGCCAATAGCGACTACTCCCTATTGTCACCTTAAAAACATCATTATCAACTTACGAGGCCTCACTCATACACACGAGAACACTCGAGACTGTACCGGAACTTTTTCGAATCCTACCAAAAATTTTCTCTTTTATACAGGGATCACACGCCCATGTGTAGATACACACACGCCCATGCTTCGCACCCGTGGTGAATTCTGACTACCCTCACACGGTCTCTAAGCCTAGCCACACGCCCGTGTGTCTTTCCATATGGACAAGAACAAAGTTATATACTAAGTTCTTCTCACCCCTATAGTACATACAACATATATTCATTCAACACATCCTTAAACCATCCAATTAAAAATACATCTCACATAGATAATTTCATCTTTTCATATTTAAGAAAAGCCAATAACTATGGCATTTTACAAAATGTATCATCCATCCAAATACCAACACATCTTAACCATTTACAACAAAATTCACTAACTTGCCTAGTCCCTATACATGCCATATACAAAACATTGAGTCTAGGTATACCAAGGTGAGCTGATAGTGTGGGCGATCTTCTGAATATCTTCGAATCTTAGCTTGGCTCTTAACTCTATAAAACAAGGGAAAAAGAGAAGGGGGAATAAGTTTTAAGCTTAGTAAGTTTCCATGTAAACAATATAACATTTTTAATATGTATTCAACAATTTCATGGATTTATATGCTAAGCAAGAAACAGTCCACATTCATGAACATGCATACTCATTTCCTCCATTCCCACATTCCAACCATATCACAAGCAGAATGCATACATTCATTAACAAGTTTCCCTGCACTTAGCATCACACGGTCACATAATACAATACATCATTATATCTAATTCCATCACTCAAGTCAAATTATTCGGTGGTTTCGCACTTAGCCCACCATCAGACTTCATTAGGGTGGTATCGCACATAGCCCACCAAAAGATTAATTACGATGGTATCGCACATAGCCCACCAAAGGATTAATAATCGATGGTATCGCACATAGCCCATCACAATGAAGCAATAAGGTGGTATCGCACTTAGCCCATCATCAGTCTTCATTTACATTTATGTGATTATTCTATCATTCATGCAATAATCATTCATGGTCTATCACATTCAATCCATTGGAATTACATATGACCTCCATCATGCCATACACTAATTAACAACATAATGTTCACAAAATATGCATCGTTTACACATAAACTTACCTCGGTGCAAAACGTATTAGCTAGCAATTTACTCGGTCACCTTGTCTTTCCCACGGTCAAGGTTGATTCCTCGCTCTTCTTGATCTATGACAATAAAATTCATTCGTTTAGATCATTCGATGATCTAATACATCAAATTCTACTCTTGGGCAAAAATGACCATTTTACCCTTGTACATTGGCAAAATTACAGTTTTGCCCCTAGGCTCGTAATTTATTTTTCAACACATTTTCTCGATAAACAAGCATAGATGAACATTTATTTCTCTTACAACTACTCACCATTCCAACTATTTCATGCACTTATGACACATTAAATTTATGCATTCAAGTCCTATTTAGGTGTTTTCATGTTAACACCTTTCACAAAAATTGTTTCTCACCTTCCTAACATTCATTTTCTTCCATAAAAAACTCAGCTATCAACATAATTTCTCTCATGTTAAGTCCTTAGACTTTCAACCATATCACAAATTAGTCCCCTCAATAGCTAGCTTAAACTTTGGGGACTCCTAAAGTACAAAAATTATCAAAAATAACCATCAAATTGACTTACTAGCAAGGATGAAATGTAGCTGAAATTTTGAACTTTAAAAGCCCCTATTCTCTCTTCAAATTTCGGCGGACAAGATGCATGAATAGTAAAAGATGATATCTCATCTTTTTGTCTTATTTTAGTAATTTTTTTTATCACCTAATCTCCATCAAATTTGACCAACATTTAATGCACTTGTCTCCCTAGCTTGTATGGCCGGCCAACACACATTTAATGGCCTAATTTCACTTTAAAAACCCCTAATTTAACATCCTTTAACAATTAAACACCTCTAGCTTGAAATTAGAACTTTCACATTTTATGCGATTTAGTCCTTCTTCACAATTAAGCATGCTATTGCTAAAATTAAAGCACCAAAATTCTCATATAGCCATATATTAATACCATAATACATAAAATAATACTAAAATAATTTTTCCTCAACCTCGGATTAGTGGTCCCGAGATCACTGTTCCGACTAGCCCCAAAACCGGGCTGTTACACTTACTCTGTTTACTTTTTCGTGTTTTATAGTGATTATCGAAGCTTGCTCAGATTTAAGAGTCATCGGAGATCTCATCACACTATCAAGCTATCATTTTGGTACTTATGAACTTATGTATTTGGTTATATGGCATGTATAGGAGTTGTGGTTAATTTGGTCTATAGTTAAGTAATGGATTTAGCCATTTGATTTGGCTCGTAAATGATGAATGCTTGGTTATGTGTATAGCCATGTATTTTGGCTTATTTTTGCATGTTTAGTGGTATATATGTGTATGCAAAGGGCCTTTTGATATGTTGTGTATAATTGCTATATAAATTCTTGTTGTGAATTGGTATTTAAAGTACCAAATGGTTGAAATTTTGAAATTGGTATGCTTGTGGTTTTAGGTAAAGAAATGCACAATTGAAAGTAACCATTTAGGTGATTTGTGAATGAGAAATTGGTATGTTTTGAGTGGGTAAATTTTGATGTTATGAGCATTATAGTTCTTGGTATGGAAATAGCATGAATTAGACTTGATTAAGATTGATTGGAATGCCTATTTATGCCATGTTATATGCCATTTTTGTTTGTGTAGGTAAATGAAAGTTTAGGTGAGAAAGATGGCTTGATAAATAGCCTATTTTAGTCCACACGGGCAGAGACACGGGTGTGTGTCTCAATCGTGTGTGACACAGGTTAGGTGACACGGCTGTGTGTCCCCTGGTGTTTAATTAGAAATCAAGTCAGCATGCTCCACTCGGTCCAGCACACGGGCGTGTGACTTGGCCATGTGGCATAAGTCAGTATACCCTATAGTTTTGGCATGGCCTAGCACACGGCCTGGCACACAGGCGTGTGTGGTCATTTCTAAGGGCACATGGGCTAGTCACACGGGCATGTGTGTTGGTCGTGTGACCCAAGTCAAAGAGTTACACGGGGGTGGACATGGGTTGGAACATGGCCATATGATCCCATTTCGAATGTCCACACGGCCTATGACACGGACGTGTCTTTGGTTGTGTGAAACACACGGTCGGGCCACACGGGCGTGTGTCCCCTGTATTTTGAAAAATTTTCTAAGATTTCCAAATTTTTCCTGAGTTATCGGTTTAGTCTCGAACCACTCTTAATACATGATTTGGGCCTCGTAGGCTCGTATTAGGGACAATGTGATTGATTATGTATGATTTATGATTGGTTATGATCAATGTATGAGAAATGTATGTTTGTTTAAGTAATAAGTCCGGTAATGCTCCGTAACCCTATTCCAGCAATGACTACGGGTTAGAGGTGTTACAATAACTGTTGTGACTGTAAATATGAGAGTATGTTATTCATGCCATGTGATAGTGTGTATAATGTGCCAATGATATGATTATATGGTGAATATGTACGAATAATTGGGTAAGTAATATTTGATGACATTATGGATATTCTGACCTTATGAATTAATAAGACTGTTGGATATAGTTGGCATGCCATAGGATTGTGAGTACTCACTTATATGTGTTGTGGTATATGGGGCGCTGAGGCCCAAAGACAGTTTTGGAAAGATAAGGGAATGTGACCCAAGCTCCATTCACTGGGATATGTATGTGTGGTGTGCTAGAGAGCATTAGTTATATGCTTTGCTTATGTGATATGTTTGACTCTACAAGTCTAAGTGAGGTGTGTTGGAGATCCGTGTATTCGATGAGTGGTGATAGAGTCCACTTTACGTTTCATAATCTCAAGAGCCAAATTATCATACAATGTGACTAAATGTGATTGTATGTAATTATATATGCTAATATGTGATTGATATGTGTCGGAATATATATGCCTAAACATTCGTATAATTAATGTGTAAAAGAATGCATGGAATATGATTAAATATGTGAATTATGGCACTTAGTTAATGATGTTTTGGGAATATGTTGTATGTTGTTTGGTTGATGCATGACGACTTGTTTGCGTAGTGGTTGTTCTAGGCATTCACTGAGCTTGTTAAGCTCACCCACTCCATTTTATCCTTTGCAGAGTAGCTGTGTTTCCAGTATGAGTAGTGTGGTCGTCAAGGGATTGATCCAAGCCATTCTCTATTCATTATAGTAGGTGTTTTGCTTATTCTGGTTCTAGGGAATAAAAAGACAATGCGGTAGACATTTATATCGGATTGTTAAGACGTATTTGGGATTATTTTCATATTATGTATGTTAGGAAGCATGTGGACTTGGATATGGTATTTGGACTATTGTTTTAGACATTTTGATGCTTATATGACTAGGTGAATGGAGCGTGATGTTTAGGGATTAAGTTTAAATGATCTAAATGCGCTTATACAATGAGTTTTTGTAACCTGAAGTAAAGGTATCGATATTAAGGCTTTTAAAATGATACCTTTGTATTTTCAAAAGTGCAGAAAGTCAAAATACCAATTTGGTATCGATACCTTGGCTCGAGTATTGATACTTGGGGTGTAATTATCGATACCTTGCGAAATGTACGATATTTTCCAATGTTTTAAAAATTGACGAGAAATAGAATGCTAGTTTGGTATCGATTTTCCAGGTGGTATCAATACCCCTTAAAGGAAATATCGATACCATAGAGGCAGTATTGATACCTACGTAACATTTTTGGGAAATTTGATAAGTGGTCCTAATGCATGATAAATACCAACGTTATGTTATTTTATGAATTCTTGGCATGGTTTATAAACAAAAAGTGAATGTATGGTTTATAATTCATGATAGTACTATGTTATTATTAATCAAAAAAGAAATATGCATGAGAAATAACATGGGTGTGGCATCTCAATATTCGACTTGGCGTCCAGGCCGGATATGGGGTGTTACAAGTATAGTAAAATAATCCAAAATACGTATTTGTGTTTTTGTAAAAAAATCATGATTAAAGCTTACTATAATTATTGTTAAAATTCCTAAAGAGATAAAAAAATATTTACCCCAAATTTTTCCTCATTCGTGACTTTAAAAAGAATGATGATATAAATGCTTAACAAATATATTCAAATAGCCATTTGAAAAACTATTCAAAATTAAATACATAGAATATAAGAAAGTATGTGATGGTTTCATGAGACGAAGTAAATACGTGTACTATAAATATGTGTAAGGCATCTAAACGGAAGTTATGAATATTTTATCAAGTAAATATCTATCAAGATCTAAATAAGTTTTGTTATATCACATCACTTCTGCTATGCTTTTTCCTCCGTACATCAATTAACAACAATCTAATTACAACATTAATATACAATATATTAGAAAAAAATTAGTTATTTCTAGGTTAAATTTATATTAAATTATTTATATTTTATGTTTAACTATGTTAACACATTAAATAAACTTTTTTTTTCTTATATTATTTACCAAACGAGTCAATCATCATGTTTATTTCGTGGTGAAAGAGTGGCTGTAGCTTTGAAGCCTCAGTCAAGATGCTTTCCATACAGTTTCCCCTACCGCTGCTGGAAGTTGCACGGTAAAAGAAAAGATAAAAAAGGTAACCGACCCCCTTTCATAGCTAAAGTCAAACATGCTGAAGAACACTGTAACATGTCTTTCATTCTTTAAATACCAACGACCTACTTAATTTCTAGTCCAAAGGAAACCCCCTATGGATTGCCAACCTCATTTCTTACCTACTTACCTTGCACTTAAAGATGCCGCTACCCAAACTCAAGAGTAAGCCCTCAACCAACAAAATTTAGCCGGTTCAATATATCAAAAAAGTGAAAGAAAACCTAAACTAATGCCAGCTCCACAAATTCTACAGTTCCTCATCTTTGTCTACCAGTATCCTTTTGCATGCTTCATAGCACATGAATGAGATCCCAGCAGCAGGTACCAATTTCATGCAACTTGGACCCAAACCTTTATATAAACCATGAATCCCTTCTTGCTTCAGAATGCTCGACAGTGCATGGAACACGTTCTTGTACACCTGTCTTCCGTTCAGCGCCCCTACTTGCATTTGCTTGCGAGCCACCTCAAGTGGGAATGTTGCACTACTTGAAATAGCCCCTGCTAGTGATCCTATTAAAAGGGTTTCGATGTTGCCAATCTTCTCCTCCTTCAAAACTTTACGGTACACTTTCCGTAAAGTATCATATGCAAAATAGTTAGTGGCAGCATATGGAATTACTCCAATGAGACTAGGAGCAAGGCCTCTATAAAGTTCACCAGGGCCCTCCTTTCGCAGTATTTTTAAGAAAGCATCAACTATACCATCATACATGTTTTTCTGCAAAATCAACAAATCTTGGGTATAACTGAAAACACATTTTTATGAGCCTGAATAACAATTTTTAGATTGTGTCTTACCTCAATGGTTAATCGAGTCTTAACCAACTCAAGAGGATAGGTCAACAATGTTGAGCTGACTCCAGCACAAGCTCCTGCAACTAATGAAGAAGGAATTGGAATCTTTGGTTCTTCCCCTGTTGTGGGTGATAACTGCTTATTCACAGTATCAAAAGCAAATAGCTGCGGTGCATGGGGAATCAATGTTTCAACACATAGAGAAAAACTGTAATTTTCATTTTGACTAAAGAAGTGCAATATGATTCAAGATACATCCAACATGGAATCCTAATATCAAGAAAGATGCAGCTAAGCTTTTCCACTACTATATTGCTGGTCTATACTATGTTACTCAGACTCAAATGTGATTATCATATATTCAAATTTTCAAAGGCGGGTCTTTGGAGGATCATATCCTAGTACCTTTGTTGGAGTATGTGTCAGATGCAGATACTTCAAGCAAAAAGAAGAATCAGAGTACCATAGGGTATAAAGATTTCAAACAGGAAAAAATTATCAGCAATGGCTCAGATTCTGTTTGCTATTGGTGCCTTCTGTGAATTCTGTATTATGTCCACAGCAAGGCTAAAATCCTAGTATAGTGCAATATTTTATCAATTTATTTAGTTAATTCGTCGAGATATGAACATTGATACATAGCAAGGACAAAATTAACAGAACTACTCTGCAACAAGCCAACAACCAAAAAACCCCTGGCTATAGTAAGAACAAAAACATGGATGAACTCTTACAGAAGATTTGCTAGAAATCTCAACATGAATCGTGTAATAGGGTTCTACATATAATTGAGTTTAGGAATTAAACTACAAAAGCATAACCAAAAATGGCATGAAGCATAAAACTAAGGACAGCAATATTCACCACCAAATGGTCTGAAAAATGATTCCAATAATTTCCTTATCCATCTCTTCCATATGTTAAAAAGTTCAATCATTAAGAATATAAGAACCAGAAAGAAATGTGCAGAAGAAGAAAACGGCATACAAAGGTTTGTTTACAAGCTGGTAAGGAATAAAATAGTACATGTTTCCATTGGACAACTGAATCATAGAGAATAGGTACTATGCTAACAGATGTTTTGCCAACCAACGAAAAAGGTAATACAAACTTAAGTGTAGAATTGATGCCAACACAATTAACCTACATCAGTACATCTTACAAAGTAATATCTTCAATAGTTTTGACTTCTGTTCATCTCCTTATATTAATTATGTTCATCCTTTATGAAGATTAAAACCATTAAGGAGACTAACCTTAGAAAATTACTAGGTGACTGGCATCTAGTATATTTAGGTGGTTGGCACCCTGAATATTTACTGTTTCTTTATCAAGTTGCTTAACCAAAGTAAACAGAGCACTGTTTCACCATCCGATCAATCAGAAAACTACAACTTTGACCTATTTAAGGCAACAAACTTTACTTTGGCTTCAGCAGAGAGCCATATGAAACTAGCATATATAATTATAAATGCACATAGACACCCAGCATATATGAACCAAAACATTTTACTGCAAAAAAGAACACCACAAAGCTCTAATTAACCAACATAGCAATACCCAGCTCCACAAAACCACAAACAAGCTGCAAAACATCCATAAAATAATAATTAAGAAATGGGGGATTGAGTACCTCTATTGCCTTGCTAGGTGCAACCCGAATCACGTTAACAAATTACCCCTAAACAACCCCTTCCACCCATCAGTCTGCATTATATTATTGAAAACTTCAAGTGTAGAACTCCCACTACTCCCAACCATCAAATGCGTCCTTATGGTCTCCAATGGTGCGACACAAGTCCTTGAAACCGCCCCAGCTATGGCACCGCTTATTAACCTCCTCAATGAAGGATTAGAAACCTTGATTTTTAGTTTTAATCCAACTTTCTTCTTTGTTTTGGAAGCTGCTTCACCTTCTGCTACTCCAACAACACGTATTTCCTCTTGTGATGGTAAATATTTCAGAAAAAAATCGGAAAACGGTGCTTTGATTCCACCATTGTCACGGGGACTTGGGGAATCCGGGGATACGCCAAATCCTATTCCCATCTGACCAACGCTTGCAAATAACCCACCTGGATAAACATTATTCTGTTCCAGACTCCATTGAGACCCCAAATTACATACAGAGAAAAACCCATCTTTCTTGTCATCAAGCATCTGAACTCCTCCCTTGCTCATGATTAGAAACAAAAAATTTAAATAAAAGGGTGTTTTTCTAGGGTTTATAGAACACCCAAATCCATGTTTTTCATTGTTTTAAGAGAAGAGAGCGTGTTTTTTAAGAAATGGGTGCCTAAAAAACTCCAAATTTGAGTGAGACAAACCAAGTATTCTAAACAAGCTAAATAGAATAAGAGACAAGAAAAAAGATTAGAATCCTAAACATGGAAGAAACAGGAGGAAGGGAGGCGGAGAGAAGAGAGGAAAGGTGAATGTATCTGATGCTCTCAGGTCAGGGTTTCATATTTTCCCCTTTCTCTCGTATTGGAAAACCCAAAAGCTATATATTATATTATGTTCATATAATATAAAAGTAGTATTTATAGGATTGGGGTCAGCTAGGTTTGGTTTGGTGGGTTTAGTGGGGAAGTGTTAGGTTTTATTTTGCGGTACTTACAATCTAACAAGCGGAGTGACTGCGAATATGAAGGTGTTCTGTAGCTTTGGAGATTTCAGTAATTTGCTGCGCCTTCAATATTGGTTTTATAAATGGAAACTGAATGGACAATGAATGCTGCTTATGAATTAAGGGAAATATTATCTTTTACTTTGCGGCCAATTTAGTGATATATAATAAGACCAGCAAAGCAGTTGTAAAAGTAGAGACAAATGTATATAGGTGATCTGATTGCACCTTTCCAGTAACTACTCAAAGGCACTGGATTCTGGAGAAGACAGGGCGGATCCTTGTGCTGCCTGCCGGACATTGCATCTCTCACGGGATCTTTTCTTTTTCCCTTCAGTTTCCGCCAAACATGACAGATGACACTTGCCACCTTTACATTCTTCTCTAATACTAACAATTTTACTTTTTTTTCCCTTCAAAATAGGTTTTTTCCGGTGATGACTGGAGTGGGAACTTATATAATGGGATTTATTGCAATTTACGATTAGAAACGAAAGGGGGATAATAAGACTGCTGCAACCATTGGAGGAAAAAGTTGGAATCATTTGGGAAACATGCGAATACCATTTCACTAAAGAAATAACTTATATTAGAGGATGATTTTAAAAGTTAAAGATTTATAAGAGATAACATCATCAAATTTTAAACATATAAAATTATTATATATTTATTCATATTTAATCTATTTTTAACTCTAATTTTTTCTTTTAAAAAACATAGATAATTAAAATAAAAAATCAAATAACTTTGAAACTTTAAAATTTACACAATTCTTGTTACTGAAAATTTAAAAGAAGAAAAGATATTTGATAACATGACACTATTTTATTGATGCCTACAAACTATATTTCTTAAGAATATTCTAATATAAGTTATTCTCATCTAAAATAGGTGAGAGAAAATCAAAGCAAAAATTGCATGGAAAGCATTTCCATTTCTATGCAAATGTTGGAGATTGACCCAAAAAAGCACTATAGGCATCACTATCACAGTAAAATGAGAATGAAAATATAAAAAAGAAAGAAACTAAGCACATGTTATTTAAACTCAGATATAAGTAATTTGTAAAACCCCTTACCCGTATCCGACATCGGAATCTCGATACGAGGCATTACCTACCTGTAACACCCTATACCAAAGTCTGAAGCTGGGACTGGATACGAGGCATTACCATACTTGAAACATGCTTAAACGTGTACTTACGGGCTATAAAATTTCGTTTTGACTTAAAACTTTTCTTTCTTAGTCATAACGTGCATTTCATGGGCCTACGAGGCCTTAAACTCACATCCGGAAACTTTTACGAACTTAGAAAACTTTTCATCAAAATAGGGGTCACACGCCCATGTGAAATGGGACATGCCCGTGGGGTCAGGCCGTGTGGTCACACACGCCCATGTCCCTATCCCGTGTATAATAACTTGGATATTCTGTTTGTGTCACACGGCCTAGGAACACGCCCGTGTTCTTTACCCGTGGTGAACACTGACCATCTCACACGGCCTAGGCACACGCTTGTGTGACTAGCCCGTGGTCTATTCTGACTTAAAACACTAACATGCAGGGGACACACGGTCTATTAACACACCCATGTGGGTTGTCCGTGTATAACACACGGCCTAGTCACACACCCGTGTGACTATCCATGTGGACACTTAAAGGCTATTTTCCAAGCCATTTGCCACCCTAAAATCAAGATCATTCATATACTCAATTCAACAACTCAATACTTCATCAAAACATGAAAAATAATGCATAATTCATCAACATTGATATATATATATAAACTTAATAAAATATTGACCAAACTCCTTTAGCCATATACAAAAAGAATAATAACTTAATAGCCAACACTATGGCTCTTCTTATGACAAAACTCAAAATGAAATTATTCCTATACATGACATACTTATTATAAACAATTTGGCTATACCCAAAATAGTGGTTGATAGTGTGTTCCGAGCTCCGACGTCAATGATCCACAAGTTAGCTTGGCGGGACTACAAAGAAAGAAAGAAATAAAGAAGTAAGCATTTAGCTTAGTAAGTTTGCAAGTAATACATATATCATTATAATTGCTAAATATAACTCATCCATCATAAACAATAGCATCCCAAATCTCAAGTGCTTAAGCTTACTTACTCTTACTTATTCATAATCATTTCATGTCACTTACTCGTCTCATGATTGTAATGTAAACAAGATACCTGAATCACTTAATCATAAAGATTAGTATACTTTGCTATTGTAAACATAAATTCTGACTTTATGTTTCTTAACTTGAATAATACTCCTATCCGCTTTGACTTGACAATAACTTTACATACTTAACTTTCTTGTTACTTCATTCCTTCTTTACTCTTTTGCCCGATGAATTAACCGGAATAACCAAGGATACTAAATCTATCATACATGTATCTCAATGCCAATGCCATATCCTAGATATGGTCTTACATGAGATCTCTTAACTTGGTGTCGATGCCATGTCTTGACATGGGCTTATACGAAACCTTCCTTGTGTGTTTCCTTGGAAACTTACCATTGCCATGTCTTGACATGGTCTTACGTGGTATCCTTATCTCATAAACTTGTCAATGCCATGTCTTGACATGGACTTACATGATATCTTTTCTTTAGAGACTCACCCATGCCATGCCTTGGCTTGGACTTATATGGGCCTTTTCCTCATAATAACTTTTCAATGCCAAGACTTGTCTTGGACTTACATGATCTCTTTACTTGGGAACTCACCAATGCCATGCCTCGGCTTGGACTTACATGGAATCTTTATCTCATGGTAACTTTTCAATGCCAAGACTTGTCTTGGGCTTACATGATCTCCTTGCTTTATTGCTGATGTCATATCTTGACATGGTCTTATACGGGCTTTCTTGTCTCATGATGTAGATTAAGTATCCTCAGTAATCCAACTTCATTCGGGACTTTCATATACTTAATTTCCTTAATGTCCTTGTTTAAACATATTTAAACAACTTCATGGAAATATTATACAATAGCAACATATATAAGTAATTCAATGAAAATACTCATGAAACTTAAAAATCATACAAACTTACCTCGATATACAAAATGTATGAAGATAGTCAATTTAGTCCACAACTTTGTTCTTGCCTCGGTTTCGATCCGGGCTTTGTTTTTCTTGATCTATAATAATAATTTAACTCATTTAATACTCACATTGACTAAATTGACTCATAACTCATACTTTGAAAAAATTACCATTTCGCCCCTAAACTTTCTCATTTTTACACTTTTGCCCCTAGGCTCGTAAAGTGATTTTCATTCAACTTTCTTGTATTTCATGCTTTGCTGATTCATTTTCTCAACTATAGCAATATCAAATTCTCAATATTTCACTCATGTATGGCCAATATTATGACTTTTACAATTTAGTCCTTACATGCATTTTTCATGAAATTCACTTAGAAAAAGATGTTTATTCCACATCAAGCTTTCATATTCTTCCTTAAAACATCAAAATACATGCATATCATACATGAGTATCTTTTTAAACATGAATCCTTGTAACAGACCGATTTTGACCCTAATCGGAACGGTGGTTTTGGGACCACGAATCCGAGTCTGAGAAATATTTTAATATTATATTTTGAGTCTATTATATGTGAATTAATGTCTGTGAAAGTTTCGTAGAAAATTTTTATCGTTTGAGTGCTTAATTTGATAAAAAGGACCTAATCGCGTAAAGTGAAAAAGTGGCAGACTAAAGTGAAATGTGCTTAATTGATCATGGCTTTATAATATGAAGTATATAATGGGTAAATAACCCATTTTAGATGTTAGTGGCCGGCCATGGACAAGTTTGTCCTTAAGTTAAAAATGTTTAGTTATTTTAATTATAAGGTTAGTTTAGTAATTTGGTATTTATTTATTATATATGTTAAAATAACCAAAAAAAAAAGAAAGCCATCATCTTTTCACTCATCCATGGCTGAATGTGGAGGAAGAAATAAGCTTTAGGTTCTTAGATTTTCGGCACTTCTAGGCTAAAATTTAAGGTTAGTTTTCAATCGGTTTTCGATAATTTTTACATTTTTGAGATTGTTGCTTTGAACAGTAACTGACCCATGTTAGAATTTTTGAAATTAAGCATGTTTGATATTCGGCCAATGCTATGTTCTTGTGATTTTTGATATTTTATGATTTTATATTAATTATTTGTTAAAGATTAGTATATTTTGTATTGGAAATTTTAGTGAATTTGAGTATTTTGGACTAATTTGTAAAAAAATAAAATTTTTGAGGGACTTGTTTGCAAAATAAATGAAATGTATGCCTTGGTATGAAGGTATAGAAGATTCAGCCCTAAAGAATTAGGTGCAAATTATGTGTATTGTGTGTTTTGTGCAATTAGGACTAAAGTGTAAAAATGTGAAACCCTAGGGGAAAAAAGGTAATTTGCCCATTTATGTGATTTGGGACTAAATTGAAATGAAATGTACTTGAATGAGCTAAATTTTAATGTGTTTAGATCAAGAACAAAGAAAAACGGATTTGGATCGGGGAAAGACGAAGGTTATTGAATAGCCGGTCTACGCGGTCCATCGACAGTCGACGTAAGTCCCTAAGCTGGATTATATTAGAGAATGCATTATGAATGTATTTAATGACAATATTTGATAAATTTGGGTATATTTTTGTGTGATAGCCGAATGTAAAGATATTACATTGAATTGGATATGTTTTGTTAATACAATGTGAATGTGTATAATCGATATGATATACGGGTTATACAATGTTATAATGATTTTATTGGTGAAAAGTGAATAAGCTTAGTTGAATTGGAAATGTGATAGAATTATGAAATTTAAGTGATATAAGTGGTTATGATACTATTGAAATGTTCATTGAAATGTTGAAAATGTTGATATCTCGGGCTTAAAGCTTAGCAGGCCTAGTGCCAGTGACTTATTTCGGGCTTATCGCCTAGCAGGCCTCATGTCAGTGACATATTCGGGCTTATCGCCTAGCAAGCCTCGTGCCGGTGACATATTCGGGCTTATCGCCTAGCAGGCCTCGTGCCGGTGACACATTCGGGCTCATTGCCTAGCAGGCTTAATGCCGGTGTTTAAGTTACAGATTTTGAGTTACATAGGCCTGGGGCCAGTATGTGAAGTTCAGTTAAAAGGCTTAGAAGGTTCTATACCGGTGAATTTCTCTTTTGTACTTTATTTACGTAGTCAAGGTCTTTAAGCAATAAAGGTAAATTTATGTCTTGGAAATGAACTTGTTATTTCGGCCACAAGGTATGCATTTTTATATGTTAATGCTAAGTATACATGTGCTATGGTTGTGATCGAATAGAAAAATGAAGGAATGAGTTATATACTTGGTTGTGATGTTATAAATGTGAAATATATTATGCCAAGTGGTTAATAGACATGCGAAATTTGAGTGTGATTAAAATGTTCATGTAAGTAAAATTATATTACTAAGTTATGTGAAGTGATGATGCCCTGTTATAAGTATTTGCAAATAAAGTATAAATGTTAATATCATGGATTGGTTTATACTAGGTTTGGTTGGTTAAGAATTATAATAATGCTTGAGACTTACTAAGCTAGTGAGCTTACTCCGTTTTTGTTTAATTGTTCTGTTTGATAGATTCTGGTCAAGCTACAGGTTCAGAGGATCAACGTTGAAGTCCACCACACTATCAACTCTTTTGGTACTCCTTTAGTTTGCTTTATTTTAGATAAAGGCATGTATAGGAGGGAATATGTCCTTGTTTGAGTTAGAAACCTTATTATTATATGTATTATAGCCATACGAATATGGCTTATGTTCTATATTTATTAATGTGGAGACATATGGTTTAATGATCTAGTGATGCATATGAGTATATTATTATGATGCATGGATATTAGGAATTTTATTTGGGTATATTCGGTTATAATCTAGGTGCATATCGTGTATATATATATATATATATATATATATAGGTTGGTTATGGCGTATATGTGTGATGTGTTTAGTTGTGTAATATTGATAAATTAAATATGCATGTTTTGCTTGAATGTGAAATATAGAAAAATGGATCAATCTCATGAGTTATGTATTCGGCAATACATGGTATTAAGTAGAAAATGTACTTAGATGTTATATTTGGTTTTGGATTACATTTGTACATGACTAATAAATATTATATGCTTGGTTCGAATATGTCCTTTCAAATAACTTAAGTATACATTTTGTTTTTATGGATTATATTAAGTCGATTTTAATTGTTAGATCAAAGTATCACTTGATCATGTATATGAATGATTAAATGTTATGATTTCGTTTAATTTATTAAAGTAAATGTGATTATGCGTAAGATAGGTGTTGATAAATTGTTAAATGATCTTTTGACTATGCTGTTTGATGACATGTTTAGTAATTCCTTTTAACCCAAATTCGGTGACGAACACGGGCTAGGGGTGTTACAATCCTAGCTCAACATAGAGCTAAAAATAGCTAATTCAAGTTATGAGGACTTCAAAAATACGAAGAATATTAAAAACAGGGTTAGGATGCACTTACTATGAGCTTGAAAATTTGAACAAACCCTAGCTATGGAGTTCTTCAAAATTTTGGCACTAAGGGGAAGAAGATGAACATAATTTTTTGACTTCTTTTCTGTTTTAATCATTTATTTGACAAATGACCAAAATGCCCCTTTTTGCTAAACTTTCAAAATTTACTAACTCATGCGCATTTTTGTCCAAAAATTAAAAATTGGGTAAATTGCTATTTAAGGACCTCTAATTAATAATCCAAAGCTATTTCATACTAAAAGCTTTTAGAATCTCATATTTTGCAACTTTTGCAATTTAGTCCTAATGAACATTTCAATCATAATTCAATAAAATTACTTCATGAAACTTTCACATAACCATGCAAACATCTCATGAACTTTAAAACTCATATTTCTACTTCGAATTTGTGGAATCGCACCACTATTCCGACTAAGCCCTAAATCGGGTTGTTACATTACCATGCTTGACCTTGCTTAAACATGTACTAACGGGCTATAAAATTTCACTTCAATTTAAAACTTTCCTTTCTTAGTCATAATATATCTCTCATGGGCCTATGAGGCCTTAAACAAACACTCGGAAGATTTCAGACTTCAACCGGAAACTTTTACCCTCCTTGAAAATTTTTGCCTAAATAGGGGTCACACACCCATTTGACATGTGACACACCCGTGTGGGCAAGCCGTGTGATCTCACACGCCCATGTCCCTAGCCCGTGTAGAATTTATTATTATTTTTTATTTCGAGCCTACAGGGGTTTTCACGCGGCCTGACACACGCTCGTGTCTTTGGCTCGTGTTCTTCCCACGGCCTCAACACGCCCGTGTCCTCACCCGTGTTAAAAACTAGGGGTATTCTATTTATGACGTCAGCAACCCCTCAAGGAGCACGCGGCCTGACACACGCCCGTGTCTTTGGCTCATGTTCTTCCCACGGCCTCAACACGCCCGTGTCCTCACCCGTGTTAAAAACTAGGGGTATTTTGTTTATGACGTCAGCAACCCCTCAAGGAGCACACGGCCTAGGCACACGCCCGTGTGGCTAGCTTGTGGTCGACACTGACTTGTAACATTAATATATAGAGGACACCCGGTGATACGAACCGGCTCGGGATGAATCGAAACGTGTGCGGGTTGCCCAATCGTCTACGAGGAGGAATCAAGCCTTCGGAAAATAACAAAAAAATATGAATGAATTTGCGGAAGCTTTAAGTGAATAAAAACAAGAAATGGTTCGGTTTGAGGAAAAGAAATGATAAACGAACTTAAACAAGAAGTGATTCAACACTATCTAACAGTGTCATCCCGAGTTCTATAATGTTTAAGGTGGATAGATGGTAAATTGTTGATATGGAAATGAAAATACGAACTTTAACTTAAGAAAGATTCAACACTATATAACAGTGTCACCCCGTTTCTTATATCGTTAAGGTGGAAAGATGAAGATAGGTTGATGAACGCCACACCAAAAGAGAATTTGGTGATAAGTTCAAACAAGTCGAAGACGCCACAAGCAAGCTTGATAAGTCTAACGAAACTTGTACGAAAACGAAGAGGAGATGAACTCACTCAAATGAACAACAGTTCATAAAATTTCATTAAAGTCTCAATTGTGTATTACAAATGAAAATAACAAGGATATTTATAGGCTATTCTACAAGCTAGCCGAATGTACTTTGTTCTTTATGCATCCATTTAAAATTTAAAAATCAACTCCATACTCCTAATGCCGTCCATCTCCAACATTTGAAGCAATAAAAAAATTCATCTCTTTAAAATAATGCTCCATCATCCCATGCTTCCATATCAATTATTTATTCCATCTTGCCTCTCATTTATGTGCCCAAATATCAATTAAACAAATAAAAGCAAATCATAAAGGCATGGGATTATTTGTGGCCACGTTGAAAGCTTAAGAGCATGGGAATTTTTAATTCCCTTGCCGTCCAAGGTGCATAATACCATACTTATTGTCTTTTATCTTTACTCGAAGATGGCACACGTGATAAGATGAATTGCTGCAGCTCCTTAAATTAATCCATTGACTCTAAAAATTAGCATACTAAATTGGGGAAATTGGGCACCATATATTCAGCTAGACCTGCACCATACAAGAACTTAATTTAAGTTGAACAAAGATCAGTTGAATAACAATTAAAACAAAACTAAGACACACTAATAGACACATAAACTAAACTAAACAAATTTAATAAAGTCTTAAACAAGACATTAAATTCGGCTATGGCTAACACAAACACATTAAAACACGCAATTACTAGGACATATTAATGTTTGACTAAATTATTTAATTAACTTAAACTAAATTAATTAAATTTCATTCCAGCGATTTAATTAACTTAAATTAAGTTAACTAATTTTTTTATTCCAGCAATTAAATAATTAAAATGAGCTAAGAGTGAGTTAATAACGAGGGAGCTCAAATTGAGCTCAAATGGACTAATCCGGCTCAAGCTGGAAGTATGCCAAGTTGCACATGAGCTCCACGACACTTAGAACTTTAAATTCGAGCTCCATAATTTTGAAAATTGCAAGTGCCCTGGGCGTGCTCATATCATCCCCTCCCCCTTCAAGACTATTCGTCCTCGAATCGACCCATTGGTTGTCCAAACAAAACTCCTTGCTCGTCTTTCCTCGATCAAACGAGATGGATGATAATCGCAATACCTGAAAAAAAAATTCAAGAATTAGCAAGAAATGTTTTAAACATACTTACAACCCGAATAAAAACAACACCAAACAAATAAATCACATGCGGACAGGCATAAGCACTTTATCATACAAAAGGATTAATGCTTTGTCAAAATTTTGGAACAAAAGCGGATAAGCTTCAAAGCATGCATACAATCTAATTGGATTCCACAAGACAAGATGATCATGCGAGTAGCACATCAAGTGATAGATATAGTCGTCACAAGCAAGTAATGAAGAAAACGCATATGGCACTCGAAATTGAACATTCAAACCTTGCTTTGTACTCGCACATGAATAAAAACTATCAAACACAAAATTCTTTTTGTCTTCTTTTAAAACAAATATACCATCAATAAACAAGATAGGGCATTCAAATAATTCATGATCTAAATGCTTTACAAAATGGCAGTCATCATTATGAGCTCTTTCAACATCTGAAATGAACAAAAATGTTTCAACAAATGCTTCATGACACTTATCGAAAACAATTATCTTTTTTTCAACAACAAAAATAGATAGTCCATTATCAAACATGATAGAACAATGAGGAACATCACGTTTTAAAGATTTTACACGAATGGATTCAGCAACGTGATTCCTGTCAACATCCAAAGAAAACAAAATGGGTTCATAGGTTTCAAGTGTCTTACCTTTGGGTGTTGAAAGACAGAAATCGACTTTACCTTTACGCGCGGTATGGAAAAAGTCATTCTTACCTTGCTTGTCTTCACAAGCTGAAAATCGAAGATCGAATTTACCTTGCTTGATCCAGACGAACCTTCTCTACTCGGGCATGTAATGTAGTCGATGCTCTATCGCGAATCAACCTTATTCCGAAACCAAGTATCGGATCGATGGGAATTTCTCACACACAATTGTTGAGACTTGATTTTTCCACAAAATATACCGGATGATACAAAACATATTCCCAGTTTAAAAACATGATTTTGATTATTAAATTCAAGATGTGACAATGATCTTACTGAATCAAACATGCTAAACCAAGAAAATTTTGGCATACTCGGCCACATGTAATCAAATCTTTTTCCACTTATCACAACAGACTTGCACAAATCCAATGAAATTTTGAGATGTGGAAATTGAAACACAAAATTATCACGAATGCAAGGTTTAACCATTTTTCTTGAAAATTTGTTATCTTGACAAAACAAATGGTTTTGTCGATCAAAACAAAAAATATCAACCTCATTCAAAGAATGAAAATTGATCGGATGAGAGTAGGGAAGTCTTTTAAAAACTAAGTCACCAAAAGGTTTTATTGACAAACGTCAAATCGAATTGTCGTGACTCGGTTACTAAAATTTCCTTACCTTGCTTACCTTTGAGCTCGTGTGGTTCGTTTTTGACTTCAACCTTACCTTTACCGCTCAAACGAAAGCGTCGTTCTTCCGGAAGGTATTGAAGTTGAAAAACATCTTTCAGCCCTTCGGGAACCCGAAAAGTAGAAATAGAAGAAAAAGAAGAAGAACAAACTTCAAATGAGTTAGTTAAATCAACTCTTTCTTTTTCTCGTCCTTCTTGTTCTCTTGTTTCTTTTTCAACATCTTTTTCTTTTTCACTTTCCTCATTTTCTTTTTCCTTTTCATGTTCTTCTTTTTCACTTAATTTTTCTTTTTCATCTTGATTACAACAAGAAGATGATTCAAAAGAGTCGAAAGGAGAAAAATTTGACTCAAGGATCGAAGAAATATTTTCATAGATATCACGATCGATCCCTCGTGAAAAATTCTTCGTACGAAACTTCGTTGAATCATACTTCGAATAACTCATACTTTCTTCTCGTTCATCACCATAATAGGCTTTGATCTTTGCTTTGCTTCGCATTGAACCCTTCGTCAAATAGGAATCATAGTATGAGCCACTTCGAGAATGATCTTTCGTGGATGAATTCTTTGACACATATGTACCACGTTCACTTCTTTGTAAAGATTCCTCCGTGGATGGATATGTTTAAGCTTGTGAAGAAGAAATCATACCTTTTCGATGATAATCACGAGAGGTCTCATAGTTGTGGTTTGATTCATATCGCCTCAAACTTCTTGAGGAATAAAAATCTCGATCAAAATCTCTTCTCGAATAATCTTCGAAAGTGGGTCTTCTAGATAACACTGACTCCGTCCTTTGTCTTGAAGAAATTCGCTCTCGATGATAGGAAGATGGGAGGAACCGCTTGCGCATCACATTTTTCTTTTCGAACCACGTTAATATTGGGTGCTCTCCATTTCGTTTTCGACTCTTGGTGAATTGATCCCACCAAGTCATGGCATAATCGGTGAAACTATTTTCCGCCAGCCTTACTTTATTGCTTTCCGAGTAGTCGTGATACTCAAAATCCAAATCTACATTCTTTTCCCATTCAATGTATACCTCTGGATCGGCTCTACCTTGAAACGGTGGAATGTTTGACTTGCTACTTCTCTTGATGCCATTAAAGCATCCTTGATCTCTAAGGCTTCGGTTTCTTTGTTTACGCCGCCTTTCGCTTTGGTTGCATGATGGATCGTACCAACCACCATCTACAGCACTTCTTCTTTCGAAATTTAGAGACATGCTATCGTTGCTAAAAGAAATATGTTAAAAAAAATAAACATAAATAGAAAAAGTTAAAAATATCGTACCACAAAACTCACAGGTCACTCACAAAGAAAAATCACTCTTTACTCGTGTTTTCACTCGTATTAAGGCTTTTCTTTGAGGAATACACTCGTGCCTTTTACCGCTCAATCTCGTCTCACAAATTCGTACTTCGTTTCAAAAGACTTATTGCGGCTTGAGGGTCGGCTTCAAGTTGGTTACAAGGGTTAAATGATTTACAGGTATAAGTAGGCTAAAAAAAAATTTGGTATGTGTGGTGTTGAGGTGAAATGATGAGAACTTAATTATGGTAGAATTCTTTTTTTTAATCGGGGGTAGAAATACGAAAGTAAAGCAAAACTTGCAAACTTCACATTCTTTTTTTTTTTTACTTTTTTTTTGTATTCGAATATTTTTTATACGAATTTTTTTACTCGTATTTTTTTTGAATTTTTGTATTTCTCTTTTTTTTTATTGAACTTCAGATATACTATAATGAAATACAGGAAACAAAAATTACAACTTAAAAGTTTTTTTCAATTTTTTTTGTGAACTTTTTTTTAAACTTACGAACTAACTTCCGGCTTCACGATGGTCGTCGGCAGTCCTCGTTTTGTAGCTCTGATACCAGATGATACGATCTGGTATAAAATGATACGTCCAGTCTTTAAAAGGACTTTGGGTTAGTCATCGGAGCTTCGTAATTCTCGGTTTAACCAGCTCTGATACCAGATGATACGAACAGACTCGGGATGAGTCGAAACGTATGCGGGTTGCCCAATCGTCTACGAGGAGGAATTAAGCCTTCGAAAAATAATAAAAAAATATGAATGAATTTGAGGAAGCTTTAAGTGAATAAAAACAAGAAATGGTTCAGTTTGATGAAAAGAAATGAAAATGGATAAATAAATAAAAATAAAAATTAGATAAAGGATAATTTTGATGGAGATGGATAAACGAACTTAAACAAGAAGCGATTCAACACTATATAACAATGTCACCCCAGGTTTTATAATGTTTAAGGTGGATAGATGGTAAATTGTTGATATGGAAATGGAAATACGAACTTAACTTAAGAAAGATTCAACACTATATAATAGTGTCACCCCGTTTCTTATATCGTTAAGGTGGAAAGATGAAGATAGGTTGATGAACGCCACACCAAAAGAGAATTTGGTGATAAGTTCAAACAAGTCGAAGACGCCACAAGCAAGCTTGATAAGTCTAACGAAACTTGTACGAAAACGAAGAGGAGATGAACTCACTCAAATGAACAACAGTTCATAAAATTTCATTAAAGTCTCAATTGTGTATTACAAATGAAAATAACAAGGATATTTATAAGCTATTCTACAAGCTAGCCGAATGTACTTTGTTCTTTATGCATCCATTTAAAATTTAAAAATCAACTCCATACTCCTAATGCCGTCCATCTCCAACATTTGAAGCAATAAAAAAATTCATCTCTTTAAAATAATGCTCCATCATCCCATGCTTCCATATCAATTATTTATTCCATCTTGCCTCTCATTTATGTGCCCAAATATCAATTAAACAAATAAAAGCAAATCATAAAGGCATGGGATTATTTGTGGCCACGTTGAAAGCATAAGAGCATGGGAATTTTTAATTCCCTTGCCGTCCAAGGTGCATAATACCATACTTATTGTCTTTTATCTTTACTCGAAGATGGCATACGTGATAAGATGAATTGCTGCAGCTCCTTAAATTAATCCATTGACTCTAAAAATTAGCATACTAAATTGGGGAAATTGGGCACCATATATTCAGCTAGACCTGCACCATACAAGAACTTAATTTAAGTTGAACAAAGATCAGTTGAATAACAATTAAAACAAAACTAAGACACACTAATAGACACATAAACTAAACTAAACAAATTTAATAAAGTCTTAAACAAGACATTAAATTTGGCTATGGCTAACACAAACACATTAAAACACGCAATCACTAGGACATATTAATGTTTGACTAAATTATTTAATTAACTTAAACTAAATTAATTAAATTTCATTCCAGCGTTTTAATTAACTTAAATTAAGTTAACTAATTTTTTTATTCCAGCAATTAAATAATTAAAATGAGCTAAGAGTGAGTTAATAACGAGGGAGCTCAAATTGAGCTCAAATGGACTAATCCGGCTCAAGCTGGAAGTATGCCAAGTTGCACATGAGCTCCACGACACTTAGAACTTTAAATTCGAGCTCCATAATTTTGAAAATTGCAGGTGCCCTGGGCGTGCTCATATCATCCCCTCCCCCTTCAAGACTATTCGTCCTCGAATCGACCCATTGGTTGTCCAAACAAAACTCCTTGCTCGTCTTTCCTCGATCAAACGAGATGGGTGATAATCGCAATACCTAAAAAAAAAAATTCAAGAATTAGCAAGAAATGTTTTAAGCATACTTACAACCCGAATAAAAACAACACCAAACAAATAAATCACATGCGGACAGGCATAAGCACTTTATCATACAAAAGGATTAATGCTTTGTCAAAATTTTGGAACAAAAGCGGATAAGCTTCAAAGCATGCATACAATCTAATTGGATTCCACAAGACAAGATGATCATGCGAGTAGCACATCAAGTGATAGATATAGTCGTCACAAGCAAGTAATGAAGAAAACGCATATGGCACTCGAAATTGAACATTCAAACCTTGCTTTGTATTCGCACATGAATAAAAACTATCAAACACAAAATTCTTTTTGTCTTCTTTTAAAACAAATATACCATCAATAAACAAGATAGGGCATTCAAATAATTCATGATCTAAATGCTTTACAAAATGGCAGTCATCATTATGAGCTCTTTCAACATCTGAAATGAGCAAAAATGTTTCAACAAATGCTTCATGACACTTATTGAAAACAATTATCTTTTTTTCAAGAACAAAAATAGATAGTCCATTATCAAACATGATAGAACAATGAGGAACATCACGTTTTAAAGATTTTACACGAATGGATTCAGCAACGTGATTCCTGTCAACATCCAAAGAAAACAAAATGGGTTCATAGGTTTCAAGTGTCTTACCTTTGGGTGTTGAAAGACAGAAATCGACTTTACCTTTACGCGCGGTATGGAAAAAGTCATTCTTACCTTGCTTGTCTTCACAAGCTGAAAATCAAAGATCGAATTTACCTTGCTTGATCCAGACGAACCTTCTCTACTCGGGCATGTAATGTAGTCGATGCTCTATCGCGAATCAACCTTATTCCGAAACCAAGTATCGGATCGATGGGAATTTCTCACACACAATTGTTGAGACTTGATTTTTCCACAAAATATACCGGATGATACAAAACATATTCCCAGTTTAAAAACATGATTTTGATTATTAAATTCAAGATGTGACAATGATCTTACTGAATCAAACATGCTAAACCAAGAAAATTTTGGCATACTCGGCCACATGTAATCAAATCTTTTCCCACTTATCACAACAGACTTGCAAATCCAATGAAATTTTGAGATGTGGAAATTGAAACACAAAATTATCACGAATGCAAGGTTTAACCATTTTTCTTGAAAATTTGTTATCTTGACAAAACAAATGGTTTTGTCGATCAAAACAAAAAATATCAACCTCATTCAAAGAATGAAAATTGATCGGATAAGAGTAGGGAAGTCTTTTAAAAACTAAGTCACCAAAAGGTTTTATTGACAAACGTCAAATCGAATTGTCGTGACTCGGTTACTAAAATTTCCTTACCTTGCTTACCTTTGAGCTCGTGTGGTTCGTTTTTGACTTCAAACTTACCTTTACCGCTCAAACGAAAGCGTCGTTCTTCCGGAAGGTATTGAAGTTGAAAAACATCTTTCAGCCCTTCGGGAACCCGAAAAGTAGAAATAGAAGAAAAAGAAGAAGAACAAACTTCAAATGAGTTAGTTAAATCAACTCTTTCTTTTTCTCGTCCTTCTTGTTCTCTTGTTTCTTTTTCAACATCTTTTTCTTTTTCACTTTCCTCATTTTCTTTTTCCTTTTCATGTTCTTCTTTTTCACTTAATTTTTCTTTTTCATCTTGATTACAACAAGAAGATGATTCAAAAGAGTCGAAAGGAGAAAAATTTGACTCAAGGATCGAAGAAATATTTTCATAGATATCACGATCGATCCCTCGTGAAAAATTCTTCGTACGAAACTTCGTTGAATCATACTTCGAATAACTCATACTTTCTTCTCGTTCATCACCATAATAGGCTTTGATCTTTGCTTTGCTTCGCATTGAACCCTTCGTCAAATAGGAATCATAGTATGAGCCACTTCGAGAATGATCTTTCGTGAATGAATTCTTTGACACATATGTACCACGTTCACTTCTTTGTAAAGATTCCTCCGTGGATGGATATGTTGAAGCTTGTGAAGAGGAAATCATACCTTTTCGATGATAATCACGAGAGGTCTCATAGTTGTGGTTTGATTCATATCGCCTCAAACTTCTTGAGGAATAAAAATCTCGATCAAAATCTCTTCTCGAATAATCTTCGAAAGCGGGTCTTCTAGATGACACTGACTCCGTCCTTTGTCTTGAAGAAATTCGCTCTCGATGATAGGAAGATGGGAGGAACCGCTTGCGCATCACATTTTTCTTTTCGAACCACGTTAATATTGGGTGCTCTCCATTTTGTTTTCGACTCTTGGTGAATTGATCCCACCAAGTCATGGCATAATCAGTGAAACTATTTTCCGCCAGCCTTACTTTATTGCTTTCCGAGTAGTCGTGATACTCAAAATCCAAATCTACATTCTTTTCCAATTCAATGTATACCTCTGGATCGGCTCTACCTTGAAACGGTGGAATGTTTGACTTGCTACTTCTCTTGATGCCATTAAAGCATCCTTGATCTCTAAGGCTTCGGTTTCTTTGTTTGCGCCGCCTTTCGCTTTGGTTGCATGATGGATCGTACCAACCATCATCTACAGCACTTCTTCTTTCGAAATTTAGAGACATGCTATCGTTGCTGAAAGAAATATGTTAAAAAAAATAAACATAAATAGAAAAAGTTAAAAATATCTTACCACAAAACTCACAAGTCACTCACAAAGAAAAATCACTCTTTACTCGTGTTTTCACTCGTATTAAGGCTTTTCTTTGAGGAATACACTCGTGCCTTTTACCGCTCAATCTCGTCTCACAAATTCGTACTTCGTTTCAAAAGACTTATTGCAGCTTGAAGGTCGGCTTCAAGTTGGTTATAAGGGTTAAATGATTTACAGGTATAAGTACGCTAAAAAAGAATTGGTATGTGTGGTGTTGAGGTGAAATGATGAGAACTTAATTATGGTAGAATTCTTTTTTTTTAATCGGGGGTAGAAATACGAAAGTAAAGCAAAACTTGCAAACTTCACATTCTTTTTTTTTTACTTTTTTTTTGTATTCGAATATTTTTTATACGAATTTTTTACTCGTATTTTTTTTGAATTTTCGTATTTCTCTTTTTTTTATTGAACTTCAGATATACTATAATGAAATACAAGAAACAAAAATTACAACTTGAAAGTTTTTTTCAATTTTTTTTGTGAACTTTTTTTTAAACTTACGAACTAACTTCTGGCTTCACGATGGTCGTCGGCAGTCCTCGTTTTGTAGCTCTGATACCAGATGATACGATCTGGTATAAAATGATACGTCCAGTCTTTGAAAGGACTTTGGGTTAGTCATCGGAGCTTCGTAATTCTCGGTTTAACCAGCTCTGATACCAGATGATACGAACCGACTCGGGATGAGTCGAAACGTATGCGGGTTGCCCAATCGTCTATGAGGAGGAATCAAGCCTTCGAAAAATAATAAAAAAATATGAATGAATTTGCAGAAGCTTTAAGTGAATAAAAACAAGAAATGGTTCAGTTTGATGAAAAGAAATGAAAATGGATAAATAAATAAAAATAAAAATTAGATAAAGGATAATTTTGATGGAGATGGATAAACGAACTTAAACAAGAAGCGATTCAACACTATATAACAGTGTCACCCCGGGTTTTATAATGTTTAAGGTGGATAGATGGTAAATTGTTGATATGGAAATGGAAATACGAACTTAACTTAAGAAAGATTCAACACTATATAATAGTGTCACCCCGTTTCTTATATCGTTAAGGTGGAAAGATGAAGATAGGTTGATGAACGCCACACCAAAAGAGAATTTGGTGATAAGTTCAAACAAGTCGAAGACGCCACAAGCAAGCTTGATAAGTCTAACGACACTTGTACGAAAACGAAGAGGAGATGAACTCACTCAAATGAACAACAGTTCATAAAATTTCATTAAAGTCTCAATTGTGTATTACAAATGAAAATAACAAGGATATTTATAGGCTATTCTACAAGCTAGCCGAATGTACTTTGTTCTTTATGCATCCATTTAAAATTTAAAAATCAACCCCATACTCCTAATGCCGTCCATTTCCAACATTTGAAGCAATAAAAAAATTCATCTCTTTAAAATAATGCTCCATCATCCCATGCTTCCATATCAATTATTTATTCCATCTTGTCTCTAATTTATGTGCCCAAATATCAATTAAACAAATAAAAGCAAATCATAAAGGCATGGGATTATTTGTGGCCACGTTGAAAGCTTAAGAGCATTGGAATTTTCAATTCCCTTGCCGTCCAAGGTGCATAATACCATACTTATTGTCTTTTATCTTTACTCAAAGATGGCACACGTGATAAGATAAATTGCGGTAGCTCCTTAAATTAATCCATTGACTCTAAAAATCAGCATACTAAATTGGGGAAATTGGGCACCATATATTCAGCTAGACCTGCACCATACAAGAACTTAATTTAAGTTGAACAAAGATCAGCTGAATAACAATTAAAACAAAACTAAGACACACTAATAGACACATAAACTAAACAAAACAAATTTAGTAAAGTCTTAAACAAGACATATTAAATTCGGCTATGGCTAACACAAACACATTAAAACACGCAATCACTAGGACATATGAATGTTTGACTAAATTATTTAATTAACTTAAACTAAATTAATTAAATTTCATTCCAGCGATTTAATTAACTTAAATTAAGTTAACTAATTTTTTTATTCCGGCAATTAAATAATTAAAATGAGCTAAGGGTGAGTTAATAACGAGGGAGCTCAAATTGAGCTCAAATGGACTAATCCGGCTCAAGTTGGAAGTACGTCGAGTTGCACATGAGCTCCACGGCACTTGGAACTTTAAATTCGAGCTCCATAATTTTGAAAATCGTTGGTGCCTAGGGCATGCTGGTATCACCCGGCCTATTAACACACCCATGTGGGTTGACCGTGTGTCACACACGGCCTATACACACGCCCATGTGTCTACCCGTATGGGCACTTAAAGGCTAGTTTTCAAGCCAATTGGCACCCTGAAAACAAGATCATACATATGCCCATTCCAACTATTCAAACATTTCCTCAAATGCGTGAACAATAATGCACAACTCATCAACATTGATGTTTAAACTTAGTGAATATTAACTAATCTCATTAACCATATACAAAAGAATAATAATAACCTTAATGGCCAACACTTTCGCTCTCATCATGATATAACTCAAAATATTATATCCTTTACATTCCATACTTAATATAAAACGACATGGCTATACCAAAATAATGATTGATAGTGTGATCCGAGCTCCAACGTCTGTGATCCCCGAGCTAGCTTGGCGAAACTACAAGGAAGGAAGAGAAGAAAGAAGTAAGCATATAGCTTAGCAAGTTTGCATGAAACTCATATAGCAATATATTTGCTCAATATAATTCATCTGTCATAAAATAAAGACAACATAAGTCTCAAGTGCTTGGCTTACGTACTCATACTTATCCTTACGCATCACATGTTACATAATAATTTCATACTTGCACTATAATCATGGTACCTGTATCACTTGATCATATAGATTAGTACATTTTGCTGATGCAAAAGTGGGCTTAATCTTCATTATTCTTAACATAGATAATGCTTTTTATCAATCTTGAATAACTTAACTTATAACTATCTTTACTTGCTTAACTTTCTTGTTACTTCTTTCATACTTGGCTCTTTTGCCCGATGAATTTCCCGGAATAACTGAGGTTACTCAATCTCATCAAACATGTATCTCGATGCGAATGCCATGTCCCAGACATGGTCTTACATGGGATCGCCTCATGATGCCAATGCCATTTCCTAGATATGGCCTTACATGGGATCTCTTAACTTGGTGTTGATGCCATGTCCCAGACATGGTCTTACACGAGACCTTCCTCATGTGTTTCCTTAGGAAACTTACCATTGCCATGTCTTGACATGGTCTTACGTGGCATCCTTGCCTTTTGAATCCTATCAATGCCATGTCTTGACATGGACTTACATGACATCTTTGCTTTATAAATTCACCAATGCCATGCCTTGGCTTGGATTACATGGGACCTTTGCCTCATAATAATCTTTCAATGCCATGACTTGTCATGGACTGACATGATATCCTTGCCTTATGCTGATTCCATGTCTTGACATGGTCTTCCACGGACTTTCCTTATCTCATGTTGTGATATCAGTATCCCCATTATTCCGAGACTTCAACCAGGACTTTCTCATACATGTTCTCATTTACTTTTCTTATCATGATATCAATAACTTAACTTCATAAAAATTATGTACATTATACAACATAATAAGTAATTGAATTAGAATACATGCAAAGCCTTAATTCATACAAACTTACCTCAGTATTCAAAATGTATGTAGAGATGTAATTTAGTCCTCGACTTTGTTCTTGCCTCGGTTTCGATCCGGGCTTCGAGTTTCTCAATCTATAATAATAATTTAGGTCATTTAGTACTCACATTGACTAAATTAACTCATAACTCATACTTTGGCAAAATTACTATTTTGCCCCTAAACTTTCTCATGATTACACTTTTGCCCCAAAGCTCGTAAAATGATTTTCATTCAACTTTATTGTATTTCATGCTTAGCTGAATCATATTCTTAACTATAGCAACCTTGAATTCTCACTATTTCACTCATGTATGATCATTTCTACAACTTTTACAATTTTGTCCTTACATGCATTTTTCATGAAATTCACTTAGAAAAAGATGTTTATTCTACATCAAACTCTCACAATCTTCCTTAAAAAATCAAAATACATGCATGTCATACATGGGTATATTTTTGAACATGAATCCTAGCCCAAAATATAGCTAGACATAACTAAATCAAGTTACGAGGATTTCAAAAATATGAAGAATATTGAAAATGGGGCTAGGATGCACTTACTTTGAACTTGAAAATGATCAAAACCCTAGCTATGGCTTCCCTCAAAATTTCGGCACTTAGGAAGAAGATGGACATCCATTTTTGACTTCTTTTTCCCCTTTTTAATCATTTATTAGCCAAATAACCAAAATGCCCTTAAGGCCCCTTCCTTAATATTTTCCTTCCCATGTCCATTTTTGTCCATCTTAATACATAATGGTCTAATTGCTAAATAAGGACTTCTAATAATTTTTATGATTCTATTTCATACTTAAATCTTCTAGAAACTCATATTTTTCTCATCTTTGCAATTTAGTCCTAATGGACAATTTAATCACTAATTAATAAAATTTCTTTATGAGGCTTTCACAAAATCATGAAATCAACTCATAAACCTTATAGAAATCATAAAACTCATATTTCTATTTCGGATTTGTGGTCTCGCACCACTATTTTGACTAGGCCCCAAATCTGGCTGTTACATAATTCAAACGGGAATATTTTAAAATTTTCTGAAAGTTATTTGGAAAATTTTGGAATTTACATGAATTACAGTAAGATCCACCATCTTCATCATCGAATAGACGTCAAGTACCATTTTTTGTTTTGCTTTGTTAATAGTTTTTATGGTTTTTTTACTTAAGTTCTTCAATGTAGAACTGGACCTAGATATATATATAATTCAAACGAGGATATTTGGAAACTTCTTGAAAGTTATTTGTAAAAATTTTAAAATTATAGGAATTATAGTGAAATCTACCATCTTCATCAACGAATAAAGGTCAAACACCTTTTTTTAGTTATGCTTTGTTAATAGTATTTATGATTTTTTCACTTAAGTTCTTGAATGTATAACTAATATTAAACTAAAGTTTGGAAGTGAAGTTTTAGTGCTGAAACATCTCAAGTTCTTTAATATAGTACTGAACCCATATACATATAATTCAAATGAGGATATTTGGAAACTTGAAAGTTGTTTGTAAAAATTTTGAAATTATAGGAATTATAGTGAAATCTACAATCTTCATCAATGAATAAAGGCCAGACACCTTTTTTTGTTATCCTTTCTGAGTAGTATTTATTATTATTATTTACTTAAGTTCTTGAATGTATAACTAATATTAAACTAATGTTTGCAAGTGAAGTTTTAGTGCTGAAACATCATAAATGGCAGAAGGAACAAAATAAAATCGTGAATAATTCCACTTCAATTTAAATGACGAACCATTTGGTGATGAAGCATCAGGACACGATGTGGAAAGAGGACAAGGAATGGGAGATTCCACTTCAAGTAGTCATTTTAAAGAATATTTTTATGAAAATGATGTTGTTGATTTAACGTTAGAGCAAGTAAAACGGATGGGATTTAGTTCATTAGCCAAAGCTCAAGAATTTTATTTTAGCTATGCTCATGAAATACGCACAATATTTAAATTCTTGATGTTAGGTTGGTAGGTACCACGGCAGATGCATCTGGGAATGTTGTTGCAAAGTATTACTACTATAATAAAGAAGAAAATCATGTAGATAAATGGATGAATAATAAGAAAAGAGTTCAAAATCCTTAAGATATGAGTAGAACTAGATGTAAGGTGAGAATGAGAGTGGCTATGAGGAAGGGTGAGCATTAAATAACACAATCATGAATTAGTTATTTATCATGAACAGAGGAATCTAATAAGGTTGAACCGAGAAATTTCAACCGCTACAAAGGTTGAAGCATTAGCAATGAGAAGAGTGAGAATCCAACCTTTTCAAATGATGTCGTGGTTTGCTGACCTAGTTGGTGGTTTTGAGAAGTTGAGCTTTAGAAAGAAAGCTTTGTTAAACAGGTTGCAAATAGAGGTAATAAAAATTGTTGAAATATAGGATGCAAACGTTGCTATTGAATATTTTGATGTTAAGAGAACAAATGATTCGGGTTTGTACATGAAGTATGCAACTGACAAAGACAACCTCATTGAAAATCTTGTTTGGGCTAACTCGTGCAACAAGATAGATTATGAATACTTTGGAGATGTTGTTGCATTTGATACAACATATAAGAATAATTGTTATGATCTATCATTGTTGGTATTTGTCGGAGTAAACAATCATCATCAAACCATTACATTCAATTTTGCAATTATGTCCAATGAGAAACATAACAATTTTGTTTGGATGTTGAATGAGTTCCTTAGTTGCAAGAGCATGAAGAAGACCATATTCGTGGTTACAAATGATGATAGGGTACTTTATTTCACATTGGAATCAGTCTTACTTGAGATTAATCATAGGATTTGTGCGTGGCACATACTGAAGAATGTTGTGTCACATATACACAAAGTTGAAACTCTACAGACATTTAAGAGATGCATGTAACAACCCTATTTACAACGTTGTTAGAAACCGTGGTTCCGAGACCACCAATTCAACGAGAGAACCTGTAAATATTATTTATTAATATTTACAAGTTTGTTATAGTGTTTTATTTATTGTTAATTGGTAATTTGATTATCAAGTTTGAAATTATGTGTATGGGCCAAATAGTGAGAATTAGCGCGTAGCTAGTTAAATAAGTTTAATAAAAAATTATTAAGGTTTAAGGTGGTAAATAGCCACTTCTGCATGTTTTACAGATTGTGTCAATGAATGGTATAGAAACTTGTTAATTTTCATTGAATGATGAAAATTATACTGTATGATGTTATAGATTGTAGTGGATGGAAATGTAACACCCCTTACCCATATCCGACGCTGAGATAGGGTACGAGGTATTACCAGACTTATTTACAAGCAAACATTCAAAACTGAGATAGAAATTTCCACTCAAATTTAAAATTTTCAAAAACATTCATAGCATCCTTAAAACGAGCCTACGAGGCCCAAAACATGCATCGGAAGTGGTTCAGAACTAAACCGAGAACTTTGGAAACTTTTGGAAAACTTAGAAAGTTTTTCATGAAAAAGGGGTCACACGCCCATGTGGGTTTAGGACACGCCCGTGTTTCAGGCCGTGTTCAAATTAGGGAGCTTTCTGTTTATGACGTCATCATCAAATTGAGGTCACACGGTCAAGTCACACGCCCGTGTGCTTAGGCCGTGCGATCAATTAAATTTTTATAATTTTTCATAAAATAGGTGCAGACTTCACACGGCCAGGGCACACGCCCGTGTTCGAGGCCATGCCGTCCACACAGCTGAGATACACGCCCGTGTGCTCATTACTGAGCATTTTGTTTTGCAACAATTAAGGTGCAGGGGACACACGGCCGAAACACATGCCCGTGGGTGTAGTAGCTCGGTTTAGACCCTAGCCGGAATAGTGGTTTCGGGACCATAAATCCGAGTTAGATAAATATTTTAACATTTTCTGTGCCCATGATACGTGATTAAGCATGTGTGAAAATTCTGTGAATTAATTTTGTAGTTTGTGTGCTTAATTTGAGAAAAGGATTAAATCGCATAAAAGATAAAAGTGGCATGCTATTTGTTAATGTGTTGATTTGATATGGCTTCTTAAAAGTGAAGTCCTTAAGTGGATATTATACCTTTATTCATGCTAGTGGACATTTATGTCCATATTATACATGATTATTATAAGGTTTAATAAAGGTTAAAATTGTAAAATGTTTAATAAGCTAATTAAAACATAAAATAAAACAATGGTTTCATTATTTTGGTATCATCCACCATCGAAAATAAGAAAAGAAAAGAAAGTTTAAAGCTTTGAACATTCGGCTAGCTTGAAGCATAAATTAAGGTATGTTTCGGTTTCAGTTTTTGATGATTTCTACGTTTTTACAATTGTTGCTTTGTGTTCTTCAAAACCCATGCTTCAATTTTGTGAATTGATGAATATTTTGAAATGTGCCATTGATGAACACATGAGCTTTGTGATGTTTGATGGTGAAAAATGAAATATATGTGTTAGATTAACATGTTTTGTCTTTGGATTTTTAGTGAATTTGAGTATTTTGGACTTAATTGTGAAAATAATATTTTGAGGGACTAAATTGTGAAATAAATGAAATGTATGGACTTGTATGGACTACATGAGAATTTGGCTAAGCATGAGTGTATTGAGATTTTGTGTATTTTGTGAAATAAGGACTAAAATGTTAAAATGTGAAAATCTGAGGGTTAATTTGTAAATTGCCCTAAATAAGTGTTTTTGGATTAAATTGAAGGATTTGGTGAATAAATGGATTAAATATGAATATGTATAGATCAAGAACCGAAGAAAACGGACTTAGATTGCGGAAAGTCGAAAGTGATCGAATAGTCGAGTCCGTACGTTAACCGAATCCGAGGTAAGTTGATATAAAAATAACTGGATTTGAATTGAGTTAATTATGTATATATGAAATTTAGCTTGTGTTGATTATGCTCGAGATGTTATATATATGGAATTCGAGATAGTATCGACAGTGTATCTATGTCTGAGAAGCCCCGTATGAACCTAGGAATAGATGGGATTACATATGTCATGATATAGGTTTCCGATAAGTGAGATCATGTAAGACCACGTCTCAGACATTGGCATTGATTTGAGATTTCGTGTAAGACCACGTCTGGGACGTTGGCATCGGTATGAAATTTACGTGTAAGACCATGTCTGGGACATTGGCATCGTATTTGATTCGTGTAAGACCCTGTCTGGGACAGTGGCATCGATATCTGAGTACATATAAGACCATGTCTGGAACATTGACATTGTACGATTATTCTGAGTAGTCTGAGTATCCTATTTAGTTCCGAATGGTTCAACGGGCAAGTCCGAGAAATGAATGACTATGTGAGTTGTATATCCGTTTCTGGTACGTTTGATGAGTATATTTTGTATAAGCATGAAAGGTGAGTATATGGACCTAGATGCAATGAATAAAATGTGATATATGTTTAAATGTGCTATGAGCATAAGTGATGCTTTGAGATGTGATATGTTGGTTATCTATGGCTAAACAAATGAGCCAAAGATCTTGTTATGAAATTGCATTAGAGAAATATTAATGAAACAATAACAATGTAATTATGTGCACTTGATGTTAAGTTTATTTGTATATAGCTTACTAAGCTTTTGAAAGCTTACTTTGTGTGTGTTTGCTCTGTTTTATAGATCTTCAAAGCTACTGAAGGCTTGGGGAATTGTCGAGGATCGTCATCATACTACTCAATCTTATTTTGGTACCCTTTTGAAAATGTATATACTAAAGTATGGCATGTATAGGCTAGTTACCTTGAGTTATGCTTGAAATATGTGGATAGCCATGTGATATGGCTTGTTAAATGGTTGTGTAATGAATGAAGAGTCATGTCTTATGATGCTTAGTTTTGGTATGTTTTGGTGGTTGACGAAATGGTCATAATAATGGTAAGCTTATGGATGCATAGTTAGCATATTATTGATGATAAGTTGTGGATAGTTATGTTTAGAAATGTTTGTGAATAAGTTGAGCTAAATGGCTTATGAGTTGGTGTGATTGTTGAGTTCATAAGTTGTTAGAAATGATGAATATTTTGGTATGTTTTGGTTGCCTATAATGCTTGGATTGAATTGGTATAATGCTTGTAGGGATAACCCAATGTGTGGATGGCATTTTGGCCTTGAAAATGGCCTATAATTGCCCACACGGTTGAGCACACGGGCATGTAGCTCGACCGTGTCCCTTGTGGTTGAAATTCAAAATAAGTCAGACTCGACCACGGGGTGGACACAAGAGCGTGCGACTGGCCGTGTGGTGCAATTCAGTAGCGACCACGGGTGAGGCACACGGGCATGTCCACGGCCGTGTGGACAAGTCAGTATGTATGCCCTGATTTGACACGGCTTAGACACACGGGCGTGTCTGAGGCCATGTGAGGCACACGGCCTGCCCACACGGGCATGTGACCTCTGTAACTTTGAAAAAATTTTAAATTTCTAGGAATTTTCGTATGTGTTCGGTTTAGTCCCGACCCTATTCTAAAGCATGTTTAAGGTCTCAAAGACCTATTTAAGGGACATTTTGATTCTATTGGTTGAATTATATTATGAAATATCCGTAAAAGATTCTGTTGTCCGGTAATGCCTCATAACCCAAACCCGGCGATTGTTACGGGTTAGGGGTGTTACAGTGGGGCAGATCGTGTGTCGTACACGACCTAGACACACGTTCATCTGTCTACCCATGTGGAAAAATATAAGGCTATTTACCAAGCTTTTTTGCCACCCTTCCATGCACCAACCTACACAACAAAACATAGAACCAATCCAAGTATATACTGTAACAGACCGAATTTGACCCTAATCAGAATGGTGGTTTTGGGACCACGAACCCGAGTCCGAGAAATATTTAAATATTATATTTGTGTTTATTATATGTGAATTAATGTGTGTGAAAGTTTCGCAGAAAAATTTAATCGTTTATGTGTTTAATTTAGAAAAAGGACTTAACCGCGTAAAGTGTAGAAGTTGCAAACCATAGTGAAAAGTGCCTTTTTGATAAGGGCTTTTTAATATGGGGTATTAAAAGGGCAATTAGCCCATTTTAATAGTTAGTGGGCGGCATATACCATGAATACCCTTAGTATTATTTAATGTATAAAGGTTAAACTAGTAATCAACCGAATTCTTTACATATATATTAATTAAATCATAAACAAAAACATGTTTTATTCCATCTTCTTTTGGCCGAATATATGCTTATGAAGAAGTGAGAAAAGCCAAAGCTAAGTTCGGCACTTATCAAGCTTAATTAGGTATGAATTTTAGCTCGGTTTTTGTTGATTTTTACATTTTTGAGATCGTTGCTTCGAATATTAGCTGGCCCATGGTAGAATTTTTAAATGTGTGTATGCTTGAGGTTCGGCCATTAACATGTTCATGTGGTTTTTGATGTTTGATGAGTTTAAATTAAAGATATGTTAAAGATTAACAAGTTTTGAATTGGAAATTTTGGTGAAATTGAGTATTTAGGGCTAATTTGTAAAAAATAAATTTTTAGAGGGGCTTATTTGGAAAATAAATGAAAGAAATGGACTTGTATAGTCCCTATGAATATTCGGCCCTTGAGTGGTATTGAGAAATTTTGTGTATTTTGTGTTTTATGCAAATAGGATTGAATTGTTAAAATGTGAAACATTAGGGGTAAAATGGTAATTTGCCATTTATGTGTTTTGGGACTAAATTGAAATGAAATGTACTTGAATGAGCTAAATTTCAATTTGTTTAGATCAAGAACAAAGAAAAATGGATTTGGATCGGGGAAAGGCGAAGGTTATCGAATAGTCGGTATACGTTGTCCGTCGATAGTCGAGGTAAGTCTTTAAGCAAATTAATTTCGTAAGAATTGATTATAACCTAGTATACATATTGAATTATGAAATTGTGGAATTAATCATGTTAAAGTCGAATGTGAGAAAGAAATTTAGCAATGTATATAATCGAATTCATTGAGTTAACTATGTGATAGTATGTGAATTATATGTGATATTTGTGATATTGCTATTGTGTAATGTGAATGAGTTGGTTTGGAAATAAATGTTTCGGGCTTATTGCCTAGCAGGCCTTGTGCCGGTGAAATGTTCGGGCTTATTGCCTAGCAGGCTGAATGCCGGTGATCAAATCTCAGACTTCTGGTCTAGCAGGCTTAATGCCGGTGTACATTTCGGGCTTTGATGCCTAGCAGGCTTGATGCCGGTGATGTGTTATAAATGGAGAAATTATGAATCATACAAAGTGAAACATATTTAATGCAATGAGCTAAAGGCTCAGGTAAGTATAAGCCTTTTCTTTTATACTTATAAAGAGTAAGGTAAGTTGGTATGGTATTATTTGAATTAAGTATGATATGATATGGTTGATGATTCGATAAGGATTATGATATGTGTTATTGAGTTTACTATTGATGTGCATGAACATTATAATAGAATTTGAGTTTAAATGTGCTATTTTGGAGAATCGGTTATAAGTGAAATGTTAAGAATGAAAGAATTTGAGTGTTTGTGTATGTGCATAAATAAGTTTATAAGGTTAATATGAACGTTGTACTCATATGAATTAGAGTATGCGAATACATGTGGTATATTTCTTTGGTTTCGATGAATTACATGTTTATGGAAATAAAGTGCAAACACTTAGGATAATGAGTTAATAATATTCGGCCATGTTTAAATTCACATATTGAAATGTTTATATTCAATGTCATAAGCTTAAAGATGAAAGGTCTAAGTGTTTAATTATTATATTATCCATTGCTTGAGACTTACTAAGCTAGCAAGCTTACTCTGTGTGTGTTCAAAGTTCTGTTTTATAGATTTTAATCAAGCTACAAGCTCAGAGGATCATCAATGAAGTCATCCACACTATCGACTGGTTTTGGTATTTTCGAAGTTTAGATTTTGAACTTAAGGCATGTATAGGCTAACTCTATGTTTGAATATCATTTTGGTGATGTATAGTAGCCATGTGAAAATGGCTTAAATTTTCATATCAAGTTCGGTTCAATTTACCCTTGCCTATGTGATTAATATGTTTGGCTTCAACTATTCGGCTAGAGGCCATTTTTTAATTACATCTCGTGAATTAAGCGTAACATATGATTGCTTGTTTGTAATGTCAATGTTTGTGTTAAATTAGTCAAGAGTTTCGGCTTTTAAGTTAATAATTGCAGGTATAATTCAAGGTAGGTATGTGTAGTTGAGCATTAGTCGAAACTTATGTATGTATGTCAACTTTAGTTGTAACATCCTTAAATCGGGGTCTTGGCATTTTATCTGTTGCATGTAGATAGTGTGGTTGTTATGCTAATCTTAGGAGTTTTAGGGTCTAGGTGTGAGCTTTGGGGTAGGCTAGAACCTTAGCAAAAATTTATTTTTGGGTACTTGGAAGGGAGAGCTGAAGGAGTTTGGTGTTAAGGATATTTAGTAGCAAGGTTTGACACAAGAACCCAAGTGGGAAAGTGGCAAGGAGGCACCACTTAAGGGCAAGGGAGTGACGCCTCAGGTGAGCAAGGGAGCCTTGGTTCGAGCTGCGAAGATCCCCTTTTGGGCATTCTTTTTGACGCCAGGACAAGGGAGAGTTGTGCTCAGGATGGACTTTGTTGGGTGAGTGTGGATTGAGCAACAGATTCGAATTGGGTGGAAGAGAGGAAATTTAGGCTTTTGAAACATTCAAATGGATTTGAACGAGTGGTCAGGAGAAAATTGAGGAGATGGACATGGGAGCTTAGAGTTGGCCGAATTCTAAACTCTGTTTAGGAAAGGGGAATCGATTTTGGTTGCTAGTCAGAGGGGGTGGCCGAATGAGGTTGTAGGCTCTAGTGAGGTGTGCAGATTCGGCTAGTTGGGGAGCACTTAGAGCCTTCTTTCTTAGTTTCTTGTGTGCCGAAATTAAACCCCTTCCATTTGGTATTTTTGCTTTTTCTTCTCTCTTATCTGGCCAAAACCGAATGCTCTTCTAAACTTTTCTCCCTTTTCACTTTTGTTTCCATCTTTTTTTTCTTGAAACCCTCTATAGCCGAACCTCCCCAAAACCTTATCACTCTTCTTCTCTTCTTCCATTCGTGTTAGCAAGAACCGAAACCATTACCCTCCCTCTCTTTTGACTTCTTTCTTTTCTCTTCTTTTGGGTCCATAGCTGAATCCTTTTGAGCTTCACCCTTTGCCGAAACCTTTGTTACTTATCTCTTCTCCAATCTTTGGCCGAATACCATCTGTTAAGGATTTCCCTTCGATCTCATCTTTCTCCTTGCATAAGTGGAACACTTTCGGCATTTGGGTAAGTCTTGGCACTTTGGCCGAATCTTTTCTATCTCTATTCCCTCCCCTCTATTGTTTTCTATATAGAGAAAAGCCGGGATTTGGCATCTGTGGTGGGTAGTTCTTTAGTCGAATTCCCTTGGCTATCATAATCGTTTCTTCGGTTTTTGTAACAGTGGATCGTCGTTGTCTATCCACTCTCAATCGATTTTGCTAGTGCTGTGGTAAGTGTCCCTGTTATTCAATTATTTCCCATTGTGTTAAATGCCGAAGGCAGTAGCTAATCTTGTAGATCTTGGCTGATTGGAGGGTGTTAAGGAAGGCTTGGCGTTAGTCGACTGAGTATTCAAGTAGTGCTTTGGTCTAAGACATTGAATCTTCGGGATTTGTCAACCTAAGTAAGGGATCTATTCTTTCGGGTTAAATCTCTATTCATCGTTATTCTCTGTGTTAATCCAATTTAGTGACCAAAGGTGTTAGGGACCCTAATGCCAGCCAAGTGTTAGGAGGAGTTAGATCTAAGACCCCAGCCCTTAAGTTCAAGAAGAGGGCAGTGTCGGCAGTTCGCGATTGGCCACCTGGGCGTGGGCCAGCATCTGAGCAAAGTAGTAGACAGATAGTGGTAGTGTCGATTAACGACAGTGTCGACGTAGAGAGCATCGTATTACAAGTAATCAGGTGTGTAACTCTTACACACTTCGTAAATTAATATGTTATTATTTTGTGATCTGTCAAAAGCCGAAATAACAACAGAAATCGATGTGTTACGATGTGTTACCCTTGTGGGTAGGAGCGAGGACTCTGGGTAAGACCATTCTGATTTGGCTAGCGTTAAATGCCTCGGTTAGGGTTGCATATGCCATGTTATGTTATTCCTGAATGTTAAGCATGATTATTTAGCCATGAAAAGCATGTTCATAAAAATGGGTGATGAGAGGAGGGGGAAGATATGATTCTAGACTGTCCAGTGGTTTTGACCACACAGTGGGTTGGCCCCGCTTATTATATTATTGTGACTAAGTCTCAGTGGTTTTGACCACCAGTGGTTTGGTACCACATACATCTATCTTTGTGACTCATCCCGGTGGTTTGACCACGGTGGGTTGGCCCCACCTCGGTCACCATTGGTTTTGACCACACATATATTATTTGTGACCTCGGTCACCAGTGGTTTTGACCACCAGTGGTTTTGACCACACGGGGTAGACACAGGAGTTTCGGATGGTTAGGTTTTGGGTTGCATGATACATATACACCTATGAAACTGTGTAAGGGCTTATATCTTTGGGATGGGGATTTATACACTGAGTCTCAGCGACTCACCCCCTTCCTTTACTTTTTGCAGATGATTCTTAGATCGCGAATATGGAACCGGAACAGACTCGAGGTGGCCATGCACAATATTTCGGGTTTTATTTAAATTATTATCTCGATTTAGAGTTTTCATTAAATTTGGTTTTTGGTTGTAATAAGGCCATCTAAATTTTTATTTCGGGATTATTTATTTCGTTGAAAACCTTTGAATTTGTGTTAAACATTAAGGTACGTTTAAAATGGAAAAGAATCAATAAAATGAACGTTTTCACAAACCTTAATGGATTTTCGGGATTTTCCAAAACTTTACCAGTGGGTAAATGACGAACTTATAATATCAACAAGTTAACTCGATTCTCTTTTTAAAAAAAAGAAAAAAATTCGAAACAGTTTAAGCAATTGAATCAAACCAACTTCGGTTTCCATAAAACAAGACTTTTTTCCAACTTAAGTCAACAACTGGTTTTATCAAAAACGATCTTTCTCTGTGACATGCCGGATTCGGTCGAGTGTTTTGACCGGGTTTGGGGTGTTACAATTTTGGTATCAGAGCCTGGTTCAAAAGCTCGGCTGTGGGTCCGAGACCCAAAACGTTTTCAATAAAGGGTTTACGAAATGATTTTGAAGGAAACTGCATGTTTTGAAAAGTATGGCACCTGAGTCTCCGGCATCGATCCGCGAAGGTAAGTCCCCGAACTGCTGTTTTTATGGTTTAAATGACTGTGATATTAACGCTAGAAATAGGAATGTACTTTAGAGACTGAAATCTGTAGGATTGTGTGAACTTACGGGAACAATCCCTATAATAAACTATTCATTAAACTGTGCTGTAATAACAGTGGAATAAACCTAATGCATAAAATTCTTAAATCAGATTAGATCGTGAACAGTAGACATGAGCACTCGAGGACGTGGGCGTAACACGTATGAACGTGGTAGGGGTAGGATGACTGTGTTTGAACCAGTAGAGTCTGGTCATGGGTCGGAGAATGAGGTACCACCGCCGCCAGCTGTGGGCGTTGAGTTTCAGGATCAGACAGGTGGTGACGACGCGGTGTCACAGGCGACGCTACGGGTTCTGGAGAGAGTAGCTAGAGCAAGTGGGGGTACGGGGGCTCGGAAATCAGTGTCTAAACGACTCCGAGCCAATGGAGCAGAAGTATTCCGAGGTATTTCTGGTGTGGCTCCCAATACAGCGGAGTACTGGCTAGAGGCGACTGAACGTATAATGGACGATTCGGACTTTACGGCTGAGGAGAAGTTGAAGGGGATAGTGTCTCTTCTCCGTGATGAATCTTATCAGTGGTGGCTCACGGTCCGGGATGGTGCGACAGCTGATGACATCAATTGGGATTTCTTTAAGGCAACTTATCAAAGGAAGTACGTTGGGTCCAGTCAGCGCAAGGCGTTCTTGAATCTGGTTCAGGGGAATAAGTCAGTATCGGAGTATGAGGCGGAGTTCCTTCGGTTGAGTCATTATGCAAGGGGTATCGTGCCTACAGAACACGAGCGCTGTATTAGATTTAAGGACGGGCTGAGAGATGAGCTGCGGATGTTGATTGCCCCGCAGAGGGAAAGAGAATTTGCTGTCTTAGTGGAGAAGGCCAAGATAGCTGAAGAGGTGAAGCAGTCGGTGAGGCAGAGTCAGGATAGACGCTGGAGTAAGAGGAGTTCTGGGTCATCAGGGTCTGCCGGGAGTTCACAGAAAAGGGCTAGATATGGCGGGCCGAGTCAAGCTGCAGAGCCTGTTGCTATTACTCAGTGGCTGCCACGGTGTGCTCGTTGTGGGAAGTCTCATTCAGGAGAATGTTGGACAGGAAACAGATGGTGCTTCGAGTGTAGGTCGCTGGGGCACCGGGTAAGGGATTGTCCGTGGAGATCAGCTAGGATCCGGTTTGAGGGTCAAGGGCGTGCGCAATTCAGGAGGGATGGTTAGCAACCACAGAGGGGTCGCGGTCCTGCCAGGGGAGGTAATGGTTCTGGTCGGGGTCGTGGGGCACCGGGTAGAGGTGTTGGGAATGCTGAGGCAAAACAGCTTGGGTTGGTCTATGCTGCGAGGCGTCGAGAAAAGGGCGACGCACCGGACGTCATAATCGGTACGTTCTTAATTTTTGGATTGCCTTATACTGCTTTGATAGATGTTGGATCGACGCACTCCTATGTTGCTAGTAGTATAGTGGGAACTATGGACTCAGCTTATAAGATTTCTTCTAGGGAGATGACTATAATTAGCCCTCTAGGTCACTCTGTAGAAGTAAACAAACAGTATAGGGATGTACCCCTAGAACTTCAAGGGGTAGTGTTTCCGGCTGATTTGATGGAACTGCCATTCGGGGAGTTCGATTTGATCCTAGGGATGGACTGGTTAGTGGAGTACCAAGCAAGTTTGGACTGCGCAGCTAAGCGCATGGTATTGAGAACTGTTGAGGGTGAAGAGGTGGTGATGATAGGTAATAGAATGAATTATCTATCCAATGTAGTATCCACTCTGAAGGCCGAGAAAATGGTGAGAAAGGGGTGTGAGGCGTTTATGGTACATGTTTGTGTATTGGAGGCTAAGGAATCAACGGTAGGGAATGTTCGAACGGTGAAGGAATTCACCGATGTATTCCCAGAAGAGCTTCCGGGTTTGCCTCCGGATCGCGAAGTTGAGTTTGGGATAGACTTGTTACCGGGAACCGCACCAGTATCTATTGCCCCATACAGAATGGCGCCAAAAGAATTAGTGGAGCTGAAAGCGCAGTTTCAGGAGTTGCTGGATCGAGGTTTTATCCGACCTAGTGTTTTGCCTTGGGGAGTGCCTGTACTTTTTGTCAAGAAGAAAGACGGAACAATGCGGATGTGCATAGATTACCGTCAGCTGAATAAGTTGACGATTAAGAACAAGTATCCGTTGCCGAGGATAGACGATCTGTTTGATCAACTTAAGGGTGCATCAATTTTCTCCAGGATTGATTTGAGGTCGGGGTATCACCAGCTTAAGGTGAAGGAGGTCGATATCCATAAGACGGCGTTTCGCACTCGTTATGGGCACTACGAGTTCTTGGTAATGCTATTTGGGTTAACTAACGCACCAGCAGCGTTCATGGACATGATGAATCGCGTGTTTTAGCCGTACTTGGACCGGTTCGTCGTGGTGTTTATAGACGACATGTTGGTGTACTTGAAATCGGAGGAGGAACATGATGCGCATCTACGTGTGGTTTTGCAGATTCTGAGGGAGAAGCAGTTGTTCGCAAAGTTTAGTAAATGCGAGTTCTGGTTGAAGGAGGTAACTTTCTTGGGTCATGTGGTGTCAGCTGAGGGGATTAGGGTGGACCCTCGGAAGATTGAGGCGGTATTGGACTGGAAACCACCTAAGTCTGTAGCGGAGATTCGAAGTTTTCTGGGTTTAGCGGGATATTACAGAAGGTTTGTAGAAGGGTTTTCTTTGATTGCAGCACCTTTGACCAAGTTGCTGAGGAAAGGGGTTCCGTTCGTATGGTCCGACAAATAGTAAGAAAGTTTTGACAAGTTAAAGAGGATTCTGACAGAAGCTCCGGTTTTGATTCAGCCTGAGGCAGGGAAGGAATTTACGGTCTACTATGATGCGTCGCATATTGGTTTGGGATGTGTGCTGATGCAAGAGGGGAAAGTAATGGCGTATGCGCCTCAGCAGTTGAGACCTCACGAAGTGAATTACCCGATGCATGATCTGGAGTTGGCTGTGGTGGTTTTCGCTCTGAAAATTTGGAGGCATTACTTGTATGGGGAGAAGTCGATCGTCTACACGGACCACAAGAGTTTGAAGTACCTCTTGACTCAGAGGGAATTGAATTTGAGGCAGCGAAGGTGGATCGAGTTGTTGAAGGACTACGACTGTTCGATTGAATACCATCTGGGTAAGGCTAACATAGTGGCTGACGCGTTGAGCCGCAAAGTGGTAGCGGACTTGAGAGCTATGTTTTCCCACCTTAGTCTGTATGATGACGGAAGTCTGTTAGTAGAATTGCAAGTGAAGCCGACGTGGGTAAACCAGGTTAAGGAAAAACAGCTAGTGGATGAAGACTTAAGTACTCGATATTTGCAAGTGCGGAATGGTGGTTTGGAGGGTTATAGCCTGAGCAGTGAGGGTGTCCTGTGTTTCCAAGGAAAAGTTTGTATGCTGAAAGATGTTGAGTTAAGGCAGAGGATTCTTCAGGAAGCTCATAGCAGCCCATACGCTATGCATCCTGGAGGTAGTAAGATGTACCGGGATCTGAGGGAATAGTTTTAGTGGCCGGGTCTGAAGCGAGAGGTAACAGAATTTGTAGGTAAGTGTTTGACGTGTCAACAAGTCAAAGCTGAACATCAGTTACCTTTGGGTCTGTTGCAGCCGGTTAAGATTCTGCAGTGGAAGTGGGAGAGAATTACGATGGATTTTGTCAGTGGCCTACCTCTTACGCCTAGCAAGAAAGATTCGGTCTGGGTGATTATTTATCGTTTGACAAAGTCTGCTCATTTTATACCGGTACGGGTGGATTACTCACTTCAAAGGTTAGCTAAATTTGTATGTAGTGGAAATCGTAAGACTGCATGGAGTGCCGATGTCGATTATCTCAGATAGGGATCCTAGATTCACATCAAGATTTTGGAAAGCGTTGCATCAGGCATTGGGTACAAGGTTGGATTTCAGCACGGCATTTCATCCGCAATCAGATGGGCAATCAGAGAGGGTGATCCAAATTTTAGAGGATATGCTGAGGGGTTGTGTTTTGGATTTCAGAGGAAGTTGGGAAGAATTTCTACCGTTGGCAGAGTTCGCGTACAACAACAGTTATCAGGCAAGTATCCAGATGGCACCGTATAAAGCGCTGTATGGGCGGAAGTGTCGCACTCCTACGTGTTGGACAGAGTTGGGTGAGCGTCAGTTGTTGGGTCCAGAGTTGGTTGCAGAAACAGAAGATAAGGTTCAACTGATTCGGGCTCGTCTGAAGGAGGCTTCGGACAGACAGAAATCTTATGCCGATCTCAAGCGGAGGTATATAGAGTTTGCAGTGGGTGACAAAGTTTTTCTGAAGGTGTCGCCATGGAAGAAGGTGTTGAGATTTGGTCGGAAGGGCAAGCTGAGCCCTAGGTTCATCGGACCGTATAAGGTGTTGAAGCGTGTGGGACCAGTAGCTTATCAGCTCGAGTTGCTAGTAGAATTGAGACAGATCTATGACGTGTTTCATGTTTCAATTCTTAGACGCTATCGATCAGATCCATTGCATGTTGTGCCAGTAGAGGAGATTGAGGTGAGTCCGGATTTGTCGTTTGAGGAGGAACCAGTACGGATTCTAGAGCGGGATGTCAAAGTTTTGCGTAGGAAGTCAGTTCCTTTAGTGAAGTGTTATTGCGGAATCACGGAACTAAAGAGGCCACGTGGGAGCCAGAGGATGTGATGTGGCAGCAATACCCTCAACTCTTTTGACCAGGTAATTTCGATGCCGAATTTTTTTTAAGGGGGGTAGAACTGTAACATCCTTAAATCGGGGTCTTGGCATTTTATCTGTTGCATGTAGATAGTGTGGTTGTTGTGCTAATCTTAGGTGTTTTAGGGTCTAGGTGTGAGCTTTGGGGTAGGCTAGAACCTTAGCAAAAATTTATTTTTGGGTACTTGGAAGGGAGAGCTGAAGGAGTTTGGTGTTAAGGATATTTAGTAGCAAGGTTTGACACAAGAACCCAAGTGGTACAGTGGCAAGGAGGCGCCAGTTAAGGGCAAGAGAGTGACACCTCAGGTGAGCAAGGGAGCCTTGGTTTGAGCTGCGAAGATCCACTTTTGGGCATTCTTTTTGACACCAGGACAAGGGAGAGTTGTGCTCAGGATGGACTTTGTTGGATGAGTGTGGATTGAGTAAACAGATTCGAATTGGGTGGAAGAGAGGAAATTTAGGCTTTTGAAACATTCAAATGGATTTAAATGAGTGGTGAGGAGAAAATTGAGGAGATGGACATGGGAGCTTAGAGTTGGCCGAATTCAAAACTCTGTTTAGGAAAGGGGAATCGGTTTTGGTTGCTAGTCAGAGGGGGTGGCCGAATGGGGTTGCAGGCTCTAGTGAGGTGTGTAGATTTGGCTAGTTGGGGAGCACTTAGAGCCTTCTTTCTTAGTTTCTTGTGTGCCGAAATTAAACCCCTCCTATTTGGTATTTTTGCTTTTTCTTCTCTCTTATTTGGCCAAAACCGAATGCTCTTCTAAGCTTTTCTCCCTTTTCACTTTTGTTTCCATCTTTTTTTTCTTGAAACCCTCTATAGCCGAGCCTCCCCAAAACCTTATCACTCTTCTTCTCTTCTTCCATTCGTGTTAGGAAGAACCGAAACCATCACCCTCCCTCTCTTTCGACTTCTTTCTTTTCTCTTCTTTTGGGTCCATAGCCGAATCCTTTTGAGCTTCACCCTTTGCCGAAAGCTTTGTTACTTATCTCTTCTCCTTCAATCTTTGGCCGAATACCATCTGTTAAGGATTTCCCTTCGATCTCATCTTTCTCCTTGCATAAGTGGAACACTTCCGGCACTTGGGTAAGTCTTGGCACTTTGGCCGAATCTTTTCTATCTCTATTCCCCCCCTTTATCATTTTCTATAGGGAGAAAAGCCAAGATTTGGCATCTGTGGTGGGTAGTTCTTTAGTCGAATTCCCTTGGCTGTCATAATCGTTTCTTCGGTTTTTGTAACAGTGGATCGTCGTTGTCTATCCACACTCAATCGATTTTTCTAGTGCTGTGGTAAGTGTCCCTGTTATTCAATTATTTCCCATTGTGTTAAATGCCGAAGGCAGTAGCTAATCTTGTAGATCTTGGCCGATTGGAGGGTGTTAAGGAAGGCATGGCGTTAGTCGACTGAGTATTCAAGTAGTGCTTTGGTCTAAGACACTGAATCTTCGGGATTTGTCAACCTAGGTAAGGGATCTATTCATTCGGGTTAAATCTCTATTATCATTATTCTCTGCGTTAATCCAATTTAGTGACCAAAGGTGTTATGGACCCTAATGCCAGCCAAGCATTAGGAGGAGTTAGATCTGAGACCCCAGCCCCTAATTTCAAGAAGAGGGCAGTGTCGGCAGTTCGCGATTGGCCACCTGGGTATGGGCCGACATCTGAGCGAAGTAATAGACAGATAATGGTAGTGTCGGTTAACGACAGTGTCGACGTAGAGAGCATCGTATTACGAGTAATCAGGTGTGTAACTCTTACACACTTCGTAGATTAATATGTTATTATTTTGTGATCTGTCAAAAGCCGGAATAACAACAGAAATCGATGTGTTACGATGTGTTACCCTTGTGGGTAGGAGCGAGGACTCCGGGTAAGACCATTCTGATTTGGCTAGCGTTAAATGCCTCGTTTAGGGTTGCATATGCCATGTTATGTTATTCCTGAATATTAAGCATGATTATTTAGCCATGAAAAGCATGTTCATAAAAATGGGTGATGAGAGGAGGTGGAAGATATGATTCTAGACTGTCACCAGTGGTTTTGACCACACAGTGGGTTGGCCCCGCTTATTATATTATTGTGACTAAGTCTCAGTGGTTTTGACCACCAGTGGTTTGGTACCACATACATCTATCTTTGTGACTCGTCCCGGTGGTTTGACCACGGTGGGTTGGCCCCACACATATTATTTGTGACCTCGGTCACCAGTGGTTTTGACCACACATATATTATTTGTGACCTCAGTCACCAGTGGTTTTGACCACCAGTGGTTTTGACCACACGGGGTAGACACAGGAGTTTCGGATGGTTAGGTTTTGGGTTGCATGATACATATACACCTATGAAACTATGTAAGGGCTTATATCTTTGGGATGGGGATTTATACACTGAGTCTCGGTGACTCACCCTCTTCCTTTACTTTTTGCAGATGATTCTTAGATCGCGGATGTGGAGCCGGAACGGACTCGAGGTGGCCATGCACGATATTTCGGGTTTTGTTTAAATTATTATCTCGGTTTAGAATTTTCATTAAATTTGGTTTTTGGTTGTAATAAGGCCATCTAAATTTTTATTTCGGGATTATTTATTTCGTTGAAAACCTTTGAATTTGTGTTAAACATTAAGGTATGTTTAAAATGGAAAAGAATCAATAAAATGAACGTTTTCACAAACCTTAATGGATTTTTGGGATTTTCCAAAACTTTACCATCGGGTAAATGACGAACTTATAATATCAACAAGGTAACTCGATTCTCTTTTAAAAAAAAAAAGAAAACAATTCGAAACGGTTTAAGAAATTGAATCAAACCAACTTCGGTTTCCATAAAACAAGACGTTTTTTTTCCAACTTAAGTCAACAACTGGTTTTATCAAAAACAATCTTTCTCTGTGACATGCCGGATTCGGTCGTAGTGTTTTGACCGGGTTTGGGGTGTTACATTAGTTGATTAACGAAGTATGAATTATATTGAGTAATGCATGTATGTGTATTCGGCCAAGCCTTTGTGATATATTCAAATGTAGTTAACATGCTAAAGAGAATTAGGTATGGTTAATAAATGAGTCTTATGTGCTAGTAAATATTTATGTATATTAGATGATGACTTATTTTAAGGTATGTTTTATGAATTATATACTTGAAATGATTGGCTTATAAGTAGTTATTGAGAAGTGAATGGTAATGAGGTTATACGGTTATGAAATCAACGTATTCGGAAGTGCATTTTTATGTTATAATTTGAGTGTGAAGATGAACTTATGTTCGGCTTGAATAGTATGATATTGGATGGACAAGTTTTAGATTTATGTTCTATGAATCTATGAACTATGAGATATTTTTGTTATGAATCAGGAAAATTAGTGCATACATATATGCATATGTATTGTATGTTTGCCTATGCTATTTGACCAATTAGGTTCGGTTTATAAATGCATGAAAGCATATGTTTTTGACTGTTATAAAACGAAAATGAAATAAATAGGTTTGGTATAAGGTTCAATTTGTATATGTGGTTGATCTAGTGATTGGTTTTGAAATGATATAGATGATGAATTTATAATTAATGGTATAATGTGCATAAAATTTTATATACATGTCCTTGTATATTCGGCCAGGTAAATAAATGTGTGCATGATATTGAAATGAGCTTATATATATATGTTTATGGGATTGTCTGATTATAATTAAATCATTTTATAGGGATGTTCAATTAGGACCTAATTGATTGAACAAAAGTTTTGATCTATCTGGTAATGCCCGTAGCCCTAATCTGGCGACGGACACGGGCTAGGGGTGTTACATATACTTTCAACCCAATCAGCCATACTCAAGGCATCCACATATCATTTACATGCTATCATTTCTCACATACAAACATCACATACTTAGCATCTCAAACCATGCAATTTTCCGCATTCATGAAAACATCATCATATGTATATATACTTGACCAATATTAACCAATATCAAATGGCCATTTACAAAATGAATTATCAACTATTAAAGCCAACACATATGGCCAAATCAATTATGACACATAAAAAAAAGACCAAGTCCCTATACATGGTATAACTCAAAATACTGTAATCATAAGTACCCAAAATGATAATCTGATAGTGTGAATAGATCTCCGACAATCTCCGATCCCCGAGCTGGTTTGGTGACACTATAAGACAAAGGAAAAGAAAAGGGAGTAAGCTTTAAAGCTTAGTAAGTTCCTATGCAAATAATAGGCATCATAAACACACATAAAATACTGCAACTAACATGAAATGAATTAACATAGATGTCATTAAAAATCTCATAGTCCAACTTGGCATGGATATTATTAGAAACGTTAATATAATATCTTGTACAATCATAACCTTCCCGAGAGATTCTTCAAATATCGAGCTCATTAGGCATAAGTTCTACGTACATACCTGTACCAATTGGCAACACACCATGGTCTTTCACAACGTTAACAGTTTGGTTACGTTTCTCGTTGAACCACTTGGAATACTAAAGGATACTCGGGGAGTCTCACACACATAGCACCATACCAATGCCATATCCCATATATGGTCTTACATGGTATCTCATATCAAAGCCAATGGCCCAGCTATTGTCTTACACGAAATCTCATATCGATGCCATATACTAGATATGGTCTTACACGTAGTCTTAATTAACCCTAATGTCATGATATTTGTATCCTACCTATTCCTAAGGTTCAACAGGGATTTCTCGCTTGTCGAATTTTGTCGATTTCATTCAAGATTACATCACAATTTATATAATAATAAAGCAAATAAAGCATAAATAACAATGCATCATTTACATACAAACTTACCTGTGTACAAAAATAGTAGGAACGAGACCTAATCGTCAAATACTTTGTTTTTCACCTGATCTAATTCCGAACCTTGTTTTTCTTGATCTATAATAGCAAATTTAACTCATTTATTATTCACATTATTCAGTTCAGTCCAAAAATCACATTATGGAAAAATTATATTTTTCCCCTAAACTTTGAAATATTTACATTTTTTCCCCTAGGCTCGAAAAATGAAATCCATTCAATTTCTTCGATTCACAAGCCTAGCCGATCCTCTTTTATACTTATAGCAATCCATATTTTGCATTTAATCACACTTCTACACACATTTTATAATCTTTTTATAAATAGGTCCTTTTGACATTTTCATTAAAAACCATCAAGCAAAAGTTATTTATCACACATCAAACATTCATAATCTACCATTATACATCAAAATACACAAATATCTAACATGGATCAAACCCTAGACCTTGATCTTTTCTTAAATTAATGGTAGAAATAGGTAGATCGAGTGATAACGATGTTAAAAACATAAAGAGCATTAAAAACGGGGCTAGGATGTACTTACAATCAAACTTGAAAGATGAAAAAACCCTAGCTATGGTGCTCTCCTAAGTTTCGGCCAAGGTTGAAGTAAGATGAGCAAATTTTGGCTTTAATTTCCCTTTTTATTCTTTTAGTTACCAAATGACCAAAATACCCTTCACTTAAAATTTGAAATTTTATCTCACCATGTCCATTTTTGTCCACTAACTTAACAAATGGTCTAATTACCATCTAAGGACCTTCAATTTAAAATTTCATAGAAATTAGACACCTCTAGCATGTAGAACTCAACTTTTCTACTTTTTACAATTTAGTCCTTTTTACTAAATTGAGTGCCCAAACGTCAAAATTTTCGAACGAAATTTTCGCAAAATCATTTCGTAAAATTGCAGACTATAAAAATGTAATAAAAATAAATTTTTCTATGTCGAATTTGTGGTCCGAAAACCACTATTCTAGCTAGACCCAAAATCGGGCTGTTACAACTCTCCCCCATTAGAGATTTTCATCCCTGAAAATCTTACCAGAGAATAGGTCTGGGTACTGTTTTCGCATAGCTTCCTCAGGTTCCCACGTAGCCTCTTCGTCTCCGTGTCGTTTCCATAAAACTTTCACTAGGGCTATACTCTTATTTCTCAACTGTTTAACTTCCTGAGCCAAAATCTTGATCAGTTCTTCACCATAAGTCATATCAGGTCGAATCTAGACCTCTGTCTGGGAAATCACATGTGAAGGGTCTGATCTGCAGCATTGTCACTTAGACACGTGAAACACGTTGTGGATCCTTTCCAACTTTGTCGATAAATCTAACCGATATGCCATTGGCCCTATTCTTTCAATAACTTCATATGGCCCAATGAAACGTGGACTCAACTTGCCTTTACGGCCAAATCTTAGAATCTTTTTCCACAGAGATACTTTGAAAAAGACTTTGTCACCAACCTGAATTCAATCTCTTTTCTTTTCAAGTCTGCGTACGAATTTTGTCGATCTGAAGCGGCTTTCAAGAAATCTCGGATTACCTTTACTTTTTCTTCAGATTCCTTAACCAAGTCAACCCCGTAAATCTGTTTTTTATTGAGCTCAGTCCAATACAAAGGTGTTCGGCACTTGCGACCATACAATGCCTCATAAGGCGCCATCTTTATACTCGACTGAAAACTGTTATTATATGCAAATTCGATCAATGGTAGATATTTCTCCTAACTACCTTCGAATTCCATAACACAACATCTGAGCATGTCTTCAAGAATTTGAATTACTCTATTGGATTGACCGTCGGTTTGCGGGTGGAAAGCGGTACTAAAATTCAATTTCGTACCCAAAGCTTCTTGCAACTTCTTCCAAAATCGCGACATAAGCCTCAGATCTCTATCCAAAATAATCAAAGTAGGCACCCTGTGCAATCTTACAATCTCAGAAATGTACAACTCAGCTAGCTTATCAAGTGAATAATCGGTACGTACTGGAAAAAGGTTCGGTTTAACAAGAAAATGAAGATAGGTGATATTCAAAAATAGCGGATGGAAATGGAATAATGAACTTAAATTCAAGATTGATTCAACACTATATAACAGTGTCACCCCGATTCTTATATCGTTAAGGTGGTGGATGGAAAGGTAGCTGGATAGGTGAACGCCACACCGATGAAGGTGATAAGTTCAAGAAACAAGTTCGTTAGATGCCACTAGCGAGCTAGATAAGTCACACGAGACTCGTACAAAATTTGAGAGGGAGTAACCTCACTCAAGAACACAATGTTCATATATTAAAAATGGCAAAAAGTCTATTACAATTGAAAAATGATAAGTATTTATAGCCTAACATAAGGCTAGCCGAATTGTCCATCTAGCAAGCTTAAAGGCTAAGTAATTAAGCTATTAATTGTACTAGAAAAATCTAGAATAAATCATTAATGTGTTGAGTCTATGTTCGGCTGAATGGATCTTCAATGGACAGCTTCTTAGTTAAGTAAAATCAGCTTGAATGTGCAAGGATGCATGGTATCTCAATGGCATGTCTAGATTCGGCTATGGGCATAAATGAAGCATTAAAATTCGGTTCATGCTTGAAGATGGTGCATGAATTGGCCAAACCATCATGTTGCTTCACTTGATGTATTCATGCATTCTTAACCTTGAAGGAAAACCTTAATTCCATGAATGGGCATCCCTTTAATGTTCCTACATCTCCCTTGGCCGAATGAAGCTTTAATGTGCCTTGAATACTTGAATGTTCATCTTGAAAATGCATGAAGCATGCATGAAACATCCTAATGTATGTTCCTCCATAAATACGGTCCATGAATCTTCAAATACAAGAACATTCAGTAGCTCCCTCTTGCATGAACGTCCTAAATACATGTGCTCCGTTAAATGCCATCCATTGAACCTCAATTGTGCATGCACCCTTTCATACTTTGAACCAAGCCGTACATGAACCATGTATTAAATACATCTTCACATTCGATTTAACCTAAACACAAAATGAACACATTAAATCCAAGGCATATTTAGCTGAACCTTAATAAACATCATCTAGACATATTAATAAACATAATAATTAAATTAAAACACACTTATTATAAACTAGCTAACTTAATTAATTCGGCTAGCTCAACTAAATGAAAACAATTTAATGAACTGATTGAGCTAGGCATTTTCGGTCATGAGCTGTAGCAAATTAATTAAAATAACATAAATATTTAATTTACTTAAATGATTAAATAAACGAGCTAAAAGTAAACTAGGTTGAGCTCAAACGAGCTTAAATGAGCTCAAGTGAGCTGATTCGAGCTGGACGGAGCTCGGGAAGCTGAAGTTGAGCTAAAATCATCTTGCATTAAGGTGCAAGGAGTCCTTAAGATGCTGGCCCAAGCTTGATTCGTAGGAATATTGAACAGCCTTGCATAGTCCTTGCTCGAGTTGGACAAGCTCCTGGCCGTGCTTACATCAGAACCGTTGACTAATATATTTCTTTTGAAAATCTTCTTGAAAGAATTCCCATGTAACCCTTTCTCCCGGTACCACCGATACCAGTGTATTCCACCAGTGGTATGCAAAATCTCTCAGAAGCGAGATAACACACTTTAAACACTCATCGAATACCCTGATGGAGTTTTCGAGCCAAAACTCGGCTCTCTCGAGATCATCATCCACATTAGATCTAAAATCATCAGCCCCATGCTTTCGGATCTTATCAATCGGGGGCTTATTCATTCTTACAAAGTCCATACCTTATGGGGCTACGGGAACCGGTCGAGGAATGGGTGGAGGTGGAGGAGGTTGGGCATTCGGATTTGTTCAAACAAATTCCGTATACCACTCATTCAACATATGGAGAAAGGCTTCCCTGCCTCCTTCTCCTTGACTAACCATAGGAGGTCTACTATCAGACGGCACTGCCCCTTGAGCGGAAGCTGATGCATTACTTTCGACTTCATCAGCCTCAGCTCGATTGGGATCCAGTACTATATGAAAACACAATTTAAAGTTGTCAAGAGTCATCACACTATCAGAGTTCATTTATGGCATGTATAGCTAGACTCTCACACATGCTATGTTAGTTCGAGAATCGACTAAATCGTAGCTCTGATACCATTAAATGTAACACCCCTTACCCGTATTCGATGCCGGGATAGGGTATGAGGCATTACCGGACTTATTCACAAGCAAACATTCAAAACCGAGACAAGAATTTCCACTCAAATTTAAAACTTTTCAAAAACATTCAGATCATCCCTAAAAAGAGCCTACAAGGCCCAAAACGTGCATAAGAAGTGGTTCGGGACTAAACTGAGAACTTTGGAAAATTTTGGAAAACTTAGAAAAATTTTCATGAAAAAGGGGTCACACGACCGTGTGGGTTCAGGACACGCCCGTGTGACCCTAAGACACGCCCGTATTTCGGGCCGTGTTCAAATTAGGGAGCTTTCTATTTATGATGTCATCATCAAATTGAGGTCACACGGTCAAGTCACACACCCGTGTGCTTAGGCGTGTGATCTATTAAATTTTTATAATTTTTCATAAAATAGGTGCAGACTTCACACGACCAGGGCACACGCCCGTGTTCGAGGCCATGCCGTCCACACGGCTGAGATACACGCCCATGTGCTCATTACTGAGCATTCTATTTTGCAACAATTAAGGTGCAGGGGACACACGGCTGAAACACATGCCCGTGGGGCAGACCGTGTGTTGCACACGGCCTAGACACACACCCGTGTGTCTACCCGTGTAGATAAATATAAGGCTATTTACCAAGCTTTTTTGCCACCCTTCCATGCACCAACCTACACAACAAAACAGAGTACCAATCCAAGCATATACTTTCAACCCAATCAGCCATACTCAAGGAATCTACATATCATTTACATGCTATCATTTATCATATCCAAACATCACATACTTAGCTTCTCAAACCATGCAATTTTCCACATTCATGGAAACATCATCATATGTATATATACTTGACCAATATTAACCAATATCAAATGGCCATTTACAAAAGGAATTATCAACTATTAAAGCCAACACATATGGCCAAATTAATTATGACACATAAAAAAAAGACCAAGTCTCTATACATACCATAACTCAAAATACTGTAATCATAAGTACCCAAAATGATAATCTGATAGTGTGAATAGATCTCCAACAATCTCTGATCCCTGAGCTGGCTTGGTGACACTATAAGACAAAGGAAAAGAATAGGAAGTAAGCTGTAAAGCTTAGTAAGTCCCCATGCAAATAATAAGCATCATAAACACCCATTTATCATGCAACTATCATGAAATGAATTAACATAGATGTCATTAAAAATCTCATAGTCCAACTTGGCATGGATATTATTAGAAACCTTAATATCATATCTTGTACAATCATAACCTTATCGAGAGATTCTTCACATATCAAGCTCAATGGTCTTTCGCATCGTTAACATTTCCGTTACGTTTCCTATTGAACCACTTGGAATACTAAAGGATACTCGAGGAGTCTCATACACATAGTACCATACCAATGCCATATCCCATATATGGTCTTACATGGGATCTCATATCGAAGCGAATAGCCCATCTATGGTCTTACACGAAATCTCATATCGATGCCATACCCTAGATATGGTCTTACACGTAATCTTAATTAACCCTAATATTATGACATTTGTATCCTACCTATTCCTAAGGTTCAACTGGGATTTCTCGTTTGTCGAACTTTTTCGATTTCATTCAAGAGTAAATCATAATTTATATAATAATAAAGCAATTAAAGGATAAATAACAATGCATCATTTACATACAAACTTATCTGGGTACAAAAATAGTAGGAATGGGACCTAATCGTCAAATACTTTGTTTTTCCCCCGATCAAGGCCCGAACCTTGTTTCTATTGATCTATAATAGTAAATTTAACTCATTTATCATTCACATTATTCAATTCAGTCCAAAAGACACATTATGGAAAATTACATTTTCCCCTAAACTTTGACATATTTACATTTTTGCCCCTAGGCTCGAAAAATAAAATCCATTCAATTTCTTCAATTCTCAAGCCTAGACGATCCCCTTTTATACTTATAGCAGTCCATATTTTTTATTTAATCACACTTCTACACACATTTTGTAATGCCTCGAATTTTGGGCCTAGAAGAATTGGGCCTTGGGCTTGGGAGTGCCTAAAAATTTTTAAGAGCAAGAAAATGGCACAAATGCATGTTAGTACTGTTGGGTTAGCAATATTGGAGTGTTTGGGGTCTTGGTGAAGTCCTAGGTTCAAGCCTTGTCATATGGAAAACTTTTGTTTTAGCATTAGGGGAATCCTAATTTCAGTTAATAAGCCTTTTAAATAATTGAGGCTAAAATGTGACAGAAGGAAGCATGTGGTCTGGTGGCAAGGTGGTGTTAGGAATATGCATTTGGCCTAGGTTCGAATCACTCTCTGCTCAAAGGGGTATTTATTTTACTCCTTTGCTGAGCTAGTAGTTGAGTTGGAATTGAACTCTGGTGGAGAAGGTTTGAATTCGTCAAGTGAGTGATTTAAGGAGTGGATTATTGAGTGATAATTGGAGAAAATTAAGGGGATTGAGTTGTTGGGAGGTTGGAGCTAAAATGGGACTGTAGGAATGCATAGATTTCTATTTTGGGTAGTGTAGGGGGTAGTGCCGAATTTCCTTGTGCTATTTCTGTTTGGCATTTTCTTGTGGTAGCCGTTTTCTTTAAGGGGAATTTGGGGTCTCCGATTTCTTTTTTTTCGCTGTCTTTCTGAGCTTGTTTTACTTGGATCGGGTTTTGTTCATTCGTATTTTTTGGGTAGCTGAATATTTTTGTGACCATTCGGGCATTTACGAGTTGGGATGCCTCATTCATCTTTGGCCAATTTCACTCTCCTCCCTCTTTTCTTCTTTCTTGTGCCGAATATTGTTCCTCTTTTCTCTTCTAAACTGTGGCTCTCTTTTTGTTTTTTTCTCTCTTCTACTTTCCCCATTAATCTTTCATAGCCGAATTTTCTATTTTCTCAATACTATCCTCTTCTGAGACAAACTACCTTTTTTCCCAACGCTAGTTTCTTTTGGTCGTAAGGTGTGTAGAAGCCAAATACCTCTACTCTCCCACTATCAACTATTGCCGAATCTGTTCTCATTTCTTTCTCCTTTCATAAAGTTGCAGTTTTTTCTTTGTTTGCCTAGATCGAGAGTAAGTAATAATGATTCTTTTATTTAGTTTTCGTTACTGGTATGGTTCCTTTCATTTCTACTAAATCTCCCATCTTTTCTCTTAGTTTGATGATGGTTGGTACCTAGGGTTGCTCGAGGTTTGATAGAGGGGCAAGTAACTGGAAGCAATCGACATACTACTTTTGGTTCTTACCCAAAGTAAGTGTTCTTGCCTTGTTTTGGTTAGAGGCCGAATATTCCTGATGGCTCTGTTAACTGTCAAGTGTGGTTTTAACTATATAGTTATAATCTCTTTTAATAAGGTTTTTGTAACGCAGAATCCAACAAGAGGTTTAATAGTCGCTAACAGTTGAGGGGACTTAGCAAAGCTAGTTCGATTGAGGTGCGATGTTAGGGATTCGTAGTGCGCTTCGTAACAGGTGTGTACACATACCACCCAAACTATGATCGGCAAATGTCGGAATGCCAAAATGTCGAAAAGCTGAAAGTACGACATCGGTTCCCATACAAGCGCGCGAACACACGTGTGGAGAATCCAACGCGATAGTAGAGGCCACCATGAGCGCTCTCATAGGCTTAGGTCATTTTGGGCTGCGTTGGGGCCGAAATGGGCCGTGTGGGCCCAATAGGCCTGTGGGCCCTACACGAATTAAATGTGCATATTGTGGTAAATGTTAGACCGAGCTGTGTAGTCCACATGGCTAGGGTCATTTTTGGGCAATAGGCCGTGTGGGCCCACTTGGCTGGTAGGCCCCACACGGATAAAATGCATGTTATATGGTTTCTATTGGTTTGAACTATGCTGTTCGTATAGCCGAGGCTATTTCCGGGCTAATTGGGCCACACGAGCATGTGGGCCTACTTGGGCCGAGTAATGGGCCTTAGGCCCATTTACACCGTTGTGATTGTGTAGGTTACTTAAGTTGCTCGAGGTGACGATGAACCTTCTGTTGGGTCGCTAAGACCCTGATTTGGGAAATTACTGAAATACCCCCAGTTTACAAAATTACCTAAATACCCCTCATGGATAAAATGTCTGTTTTGACTCGATAGGATATATGGATGACTATGTATGCCTTGAGATGATTTGTATATGTATATTTATTCTGTCTACATGCATGATAAAATTTAATAGCATGCCACTGGTGTATGTTGCATAACATGGGGTTGGGTTATGTGATTGGAGGAAGTATTCTGTTCTGGCAGCACTGCTGCGTATCTCTGATGGCTATTAGCTTACCGTTCTGGTAGCTCTACTGCAAATTCTATTGAGTGTCGCATTGGTACTATTATGTGGTGTGTAGGGATAGGCGGGTTGATACTATATCCCCACATGGTGTGTACGGTTGGACGGAGCTGGTGTGTAGAGGCTGGATGGATAGGGTTTTTGCATGCTTGATTATTTTGATTCTGTTCTGTTTAGGGCTAAGGCCCACACTGCATCTGTTCTGTAATGGACTTAGGTCCAGTTGGACACTGCTTCTGAGATGGGCCCAGGCCCAAACTGTTCTGATTGATTGCCATTTTTATTTGGGGTGCACACTGTGTTTTCACAAACTCACGCAATTATTTAATTGTGCAGGTAATCCCCATACATAAATGGTTCGGAGCTGCGAGGGACTTGGAGATGGCCACACATTTAAACTTGCTTTGGATTTTATTTACCTTATTTATTATTTTTGGGTTGTAATAAGGCCTTTCTAATTTCTAGGTTTTAAATTTGGAATCTTATTTATAGGTTTATAATTGCTAGAAGTAGAACACCAAAACAACTATTTTCAAAATGTCACGTTTCCGCAACTGTTTTAAATTAAGCTTCCACAACAAATAAGGTTTTAAAGGTAATAGCGTTTTACAAGAGAATGACTTTTAATAAACCACATTTTAAAAACAAGCAAACAAAATCTGAGGTTTTTAAATGGCAACAAGTTTTAATTGTAAAAAGGGTTGTTTGAGAAACCTGGGTTTCGAAAAAACAGTCCAATGTGACACGCCAAATTTGGGCCTAACTTCTAGGCCGGGTTTGGGGTGTTACACATTTTATAATCTTTTTACAAATAGGTCTTTTTGACATTTTCATCAAAAACCACCTAGAAAAAGTTGTTTATCACACATCAAACATGCATGATCTACCATTAGACATCAAAATACACAAATATCTAACATGGGTTAAGCCCTAGACCTTGATCTTTTCTTAAATTAATGGTAGAAATAGGTAAATCAAGCGACTTCAAAAACATAAAGAGCATTAAAAACAGGGCTAGGATGTACTTACAATCAAGCTTGAAAGATGAAAAAACCCTAGCTATGGTGCTCTCGCAAGTTTTGGCCAAGGTTGCAGAAGGATGAGCAAATTTTGGTTTTAATTTCCCTTTTTATTCTTGTATTTACCAAATGACGAAAATGCCCTTCACTTAAAACTTTGAAATTTTATCTCACCATGTCCATTTTTGTCCACTAACTTAACAAATGGTCTAATTACCATCTAAGGACCTTCAATTTAAAATTTCATAGAAATTAGACACCTCTAGCATGTAGAACTCAACTTTTGTTCGTTTTACAATTTAGTCCTTTTTACTAAATTGAGTGCCCAAACGTCAAAATTTTCAGATGAAAATTTCGCAAAATCATTTTGTAAAATTGTCGACCATAGAAATATAATAAAAATAAATTTTTCTATGTCAGATTTGTGGTGATGCGGGGACGCCCGGGGGCACCGACGAATTTCAAATTGAAAGAGCTCGGGTCGCATGTTCCAAATATTGAGAAGTGGAAATGCACTTTGTTGCACTTTCAACTTCACGCCAGATTAGTCCATTTGAGTTCAATTCGAGTTCACTCGAGCTCGTTCCAGCTCTTTGAGCTAATCTTTTTATTTTATTTTTAAATGCTTTAAATAAAATTAAGTCTTTAATTTGCTGAACTTAATTAAATAACTTGTTAGTTAATTTAGTTACAGCCATTTAAGTTCAATTAAATAAGTTATAATTAATATGTCCTAGATATTACATGAATTTAGTTTGTCTTGGGCTGCCGAATTTAATTAAAATTCATACTTTCATTTATTATGTCTTGAAACATGGTTTAATGGCTGTCTTAATTTAGTGCATGAATAAGGTGGGGGACGACATTAATGGGGGCTGCCGTTGATTGAGTTTCTCTCCATGCTTCCATTGTGAAAAACAAAGTATTAAAGAGAGTTGCATTTAATTAGTTGCTGGATGTTTCCCCATGCATGACAAGGTCCTTGGATGGCATTAAAAGCTGATCAACATGCTTGGCCAAATTAAATGAGGTGTGTAGCACCTTTTCGTGAATAGCAAAAGACACATGAAGTTGTCTGCCGAGTTAAATGCATGTTGGTGTTACATGCACCATGCTTGGACGGCAACAATTAATGGGCTGTTGTTTGCATTCTCCATGCGCACCATGCTTAATGTGCCGAGTTAATGCATGAAATGAATTAAAGAGGGCTGCGAATTTAAGGAGGTGTGCTGCATATTCAAGACACTTGGGCGGCACATTAAAAGCCATGCTGGGTACTTGGTTGGGACGACATTTAAGAGGTTGTCTAGGGACATGAATAGACGAAATTAATGCTTGCATGTGCAGCATTTTCTTTTGGCCGAATTTAAGGATTTGTTGGACATACATGAACACCCTTTAATAGATGCTGGTGCCTTTTTCTTGTAAACCAAAAGATAAGGGAGTTAATTCCTTCGTAAAGATAAAAAAAAAAGGTTGTTGGAACCTTTGGACTAGAAATTTAAAGAAGTAATCAGCATAATAAATGTTGCTTCGTGAATGATAAAGGGCAGCACTTAAGAGCATGTTTTTCTCAGGTTTCTAAGGCACTCTATCCAAGTCCCAATGGTCGAATGAAGGAAAACGTTTCAGCTACCCAAAGACCCATCCAAATTCGGCTACACTTGATCCTTTCTAGAAGATGAACGTTTGGGCTCCAAAGGCTGAATGTGGACATCAAGATGAGGAGTCTTACCTCTAGAACAATCTAGTAGATTCATGGCTGCATTTTGCTTAAACATTAAGACATGCATTTGACCATTCGGCTAGCACTTTAGTAGCCTATAAATATTTATTATTTTGCATTTTTGTAAAGTTAGTTAAACTTTGAATTAAAACATATGAACTTCCGTTCATCGAGTGAGATATTCTCCTCTTTGTTTTCGTATGAGTTTCGATCCCGACTTATCAAGCTTGCTTGTGGTGTCAATCGATTCTCTTCCATTTAACTATACCATTAGTTTTTATCATTCTTGATGACGGGTCTTTAGTCCATATCAATTTTCATCTTTTCCATCTTAAACAAATATAGAAACCGGGGTAACATTTGTTAATGTTAAATCACTTCTTTATTTAAGTTCCTTCATCCATCTCCATCCTCGATACTTTATCATTTATCTAAACTCTCACCTATCCATCTATCCATTTTCACCTACTATCATTATCCTTTACTTTTCGTTTGTTAAACTGAACCATTCAAACATCATCTTCTTTCTTTCCATCCCTTAACCGAACCTATCCCTTTCATTCATCTAAATCATTTTCTTTCATTCCTAACTTAAAAACCATTTCAGAAAGCAAACTTATTCAAGCTTTCGTAAATTCAACCTTAATCCCGAATGCTTACCTGAAGGCTTAGAAATAATCCTCGTAGACGATTGGGCAACTCGCATACAATTCGACTCTCCCCGAGGTGAACTGTATCATGTGGTCTCGAAACCACTGTTTCGACTAGCCCCAAAATCGGGCTATTATAGGAAAGAGAATTTCACTCACATCTTCCTTCACAGAAAGCATTAAACTCTGAAGAAGAAAGCTCTAAGCATTCTTAGGCAATCGACCCATGCATGTAAGTGAATTTGAAGTATATTTTGTAAGAATGTTATATTTTTGAGATCTTTATAACTCGATTTAGCTATCCTGCATGTTCGATTTCAAAACTGTTAGAGTTGAAAAGTTGTAATTGATTAAATGAATGTGTTAACATTCAGATCAAGAACCAAATCAACCCATTGATAATAGAAGAAAATGGAATTCTTGGAATAGTCTTAGATATTTTGTTCTATTATTGTAACTGGTAAGTTCAAATGGTGTTTTTATGTTTATTCATGATATGTTTGAATGTGAACGTAAATGGAAATTGTTAGTAAACATGTATATTGAGAAGGTGAAAATGGTGTTTATAAGTAAAAATAAAGTTCTGTTATGAATATGGAGCCCGAATGAACCAAGGATGCAATTGGCATGCTAATAGGGTTATTTGTGCACTGCATGCGATAGAAAGGAGATGCGTAGAAGGTAAAGGGAGCTTACTGAAGTTTTTTGGAATCCTGCATTTGTTGCGGATTTCCAAATTTAATCTCTATAAAGATTTTGGCGTGTTATTAGATGGAAAAGCTCTTATGAGCAAACTGGTATGTTACTGAGGGAGAATATTTAGCTTACGGGCTTCGCACTATGTACAATTGGTGTGTTATTGGATGGAAAAGCTCTTATGAGGAAACTAGCATGTTATCGGATGGTGTAACACCTGGTTATCTTTATTGACTGGAAATTTAAGAATAGCTGGGATTAAATTGAAATGATTAGCAAATTATCAAACTCTATTAGGAGGTTCAAAAATTTTAGTGGCCGAATTGTGATTAGTTGGATCTCAATTTTGGTTCAGTTAGGATGGAACTGACTGGTTCCATAGTGGGAGACAAAATAATTAAGGATGGAGGGTTGAGATGGTCGGTGAAGATCTTGCCTAAAGGAGTATATATAGGTGTGTGTGGAGACAAAATTTTCTAAATTCTATTTATAAATCTTATTCTTTCCATAGCATCATCTTTTTCAGTCATTCTGAAGAAGAAATTGATGTAACTGAAGGAAGCTCAGCATGTCACAATAGTTGTGAGAATTAAAGTCTGATGGTAGAAAAATTTAGGAACTAGTAAGCTTCCTTACCTCTTTGTACTTGTGCATTGAATAAAGGAGTGGAGTACTAACTCTTAAAAGCTCTTACATAATTATAGATTATAGGTTTTTAAGGGTTGAACACCTTTAGTTTAACCAATAAATGGTTGTTATGCTTAGTTGCTAGGACGAAGAAGGCTTTGGTGTTTGGACAAGCTAAGCTTATGAGGTTATGTGTCTTTCCTACTGGATGATAGATGATGTTATGTGTTTTGCATGTATCATGTTGATTATGTACTGAGGTTGCCAAAATTATGAGGTGTATGTGCTTGAAGAAAAAGTAGGTTGTGTGTGTGCACAATATTGTGTAATCTCGGGTCAATTGTTTGTTAGTTGTATTATGTGAGATAGTTGATGATAGGTAAATTGGCATGATGTATGTTAATGATTAAATGTATGATATTCTTGAGTAATATATGCGTTATGCGAAGGGAAATTATTAACAGGTTAAATAGAGTTCGGATTTTGGAAATAGTGATTATCTATACTGCCATACCGTGTTTCTTAGTGCAAATCGTGATGTGTGAAGCTCCGAGCCTTGTGGAGGGGACACTGTAGTATTCAAGCATCAAGATAGAAATGGCGAATTGGAGGTATGGATAGAGGAATAGGGAAATGGAATTTCGTTAAGATACTGCCATACGGGGTTGCTAAGTGCATGTCGTGACGTGTGAAGCTCTAGGCCTTGCGAAGGGGACACTTTGGTGTTCGAGCATCAATGTTAAATATGAGATGAATCGATATCAATGATTATTAGGTTCTTTAGAGCAACACCATGACGGTGGTCAACAAACTCTTTGTGAAACAGCCCGTTTTAGGGTCAAGTCAGATAGTGGTTTCGGGACCACAAATTTGACACAGTAAAATTTATTTTTATTATATTTTTATGGTCTATAGTTTTATGAAATGATTTCGTGAAAATTTCGTTCGAAAATTTTGACGTTTGGGCATTCAATTTAGTTAAAAGGACTAAATTGCAAAAGGTGTAAAATGTGTGTTCTAGAAGCTAGAGGTGTCTAATTACTATGAAATTTTAAATTAGAGGTCCTTAGATGGTAATTAGACCATTTGTTAAGTTGGTGGACAAAAATGGACATGATTAGGTGAAATTTCAAAGTTATGCATTAACGGCATTTTGGTCATTTGGTAAATAAAGCCAAAATAAAACAAATAAAAGATGTTCATCTTTCTAATTTCATCCCCCATAGTTGAATTTCAAGGGTCACCATAGCTAGGGTTTTGGCCAACCTTTCAAGCTCCATTGTAAGTCCGTTCTAGCCCCATTTTTAATGATTTTTATGTTTCTGAGATCCTTGTAATTTAATCTAGCTATTTCAAGGACTAATTTGAAAGAAAATCATAGTCTAAAATTTACCCAGGATAGATATTTGTGTAATTTGATGTATAATGGTAGATTATGTATGTTTGATGTTAGATAAACAACTTTTACTAAGTGATTTTTGATGAAAATACCTAAAAAGGACCTATTTGTAAAAGTTGTAATATAGTGTAAAAATGTGAATAAATGAAAAATGTGGGCTGCTATGAGCATGAAAAAGATTCGGCTAGGCTTGGGTTTTGAAGAAATTGACTATATTTCATTTTACAAGCCTAGGGACTAAAATGTAAGAAGTTAAAAAGTTAGGGGCAAAAATATAATTTTTACCATAAGGTGTTTTTGGGATTAAATTGAATAATGTGATAATTGAATAAGCTAAATTAGATATTATAGATCAAGAAAAATGAGGTTCTGACTTAGACCGGGGAAATAACAAGATTGTGGACTAAATCAAACAATTATCCATTTTGTGCCGAGGTAAGTTCGTATGTTAAAAATAAGCTTTAGAATAATTGTATCTAAATGCCTTAATATTGCATGAATTATATGTTTGATTTTGTGAATGAGTTTAATCCTACGAACGAGTCCGAAGATGAATCGACAAGCAAGAAATCATGTTTGAACCTTAGGAATAGGTTAGAATACAAGTGACATATCCCTAGGGTCATTATGTGTTATGTGACTATGTGATCAGGGTGCTAGTCTCGTACGTCCTACTGGTGGCTGAGTATACTGGCATATGTTGCAGATACTTGACAGCTTGTGTGAGTAGCACCGTGTAGCTATAACACCCCTAGCCCGTGTTCGTCACTGAATTTGGGTTAAAAGGCATTACTAAACATGTCATCAAACAGCATAGTCAAAAGATCATTTAACAATTTATCAACACCTATCTTACGCATAATCACATTTACTTTAATAAATTAAACGAAATCATAACATTTATTCATTCATATACATGATCAAGTGATACTTTGATCTAACAATTAAAATCGACTTAATATAATCCATAAAAACAAAATGTATACTTAAGTTATTTGAAAGGACATATTTGAACCAAGCATATAATATTTATTAGTCATGTACAAATGTAATCCAAAACCAAATATAACATCTAAGTACATTTTCTACTTAATACCATGTATTGCCGAATACATAACTCATGAGATTGATCCATTTTTCTATATTTCACATTCAAGCAAAACATGCGTATTTAATTTGATCAATATTACACAACTAAACACATCACACATATACGCCATAACCAACCTATATATATATATATATATATATACACACACGATATGCACCTAGATTATAACCGAATATACCCAAATAAAATTCCTAATATCCATGCATCATAATAATATACTCATATGCATCACTAGATCATTAAACCATATGTCTCCATATTAATAAATATAGAACATAAGCCATATTCGTATGGCTATAATACATATAATAATAAGGTTTCTAACTCAAACAAGGACATATTCCCTCCTATACATGCCTTTATCTAAAATAAAGCAAACTAAAGGAGTACCAAAAGAGTTGATAGTGTGGTGGACTTCAACGTTGATCCTCTGAACCTGTAGCTTGACCAGAATCTATCAAACAGAACAATTAAACAAAAACGGAGTAAGCTCACTAGCTTAGTAAGTCTCAAGCATTATTATAATTCTTAACCAACCAAACCTAGTATAAACCAATCCATGATATTAACATTTATACTTTATTTGCAAATACTTATAACAGGGCATCATCACTTCACATAACTTAGTAATATAATTTTACTTACATGAACATTTTAATCACACTCAAATTTTGCATGTCTATTAACCACTTGGCATAATATATTTCACATTTATAACATCACAACCAAGTATATAACTCATTCTTTCATTTTTCTATTCGATCACAACCATAGCACATGTATACTTAGCATTAACATATAAAATGCATACCTTGTGGCCGAAATAACAAGTTCATTTCCAAGACATAAATTTACCTTTTTTGCTTAAAGACCTTGACTACGTAAATAAAGTACAAACGAGAAATTCACCGGTATAAAACCTTCTAAGCTTTTTAACTGAACTTCACATACTGGCCCCAGGCCTATGTAACTCAAAATCTGTAACTTAAAATACTGGCATTAAGCCTACTAGGCAATGAGCCCGAATGTGTCACCGGCACGAGGCCTGCTAGGCGATAAGCCTGAATATGTCACTGGCACGAGGCCTGCTAGGCGATAAGCCTGAATATGTCACCGGCACGAGGCCTGCTAGGCGATAAGCCCGAAATAAGTCACTGGCACTAGGCCTGCTAGGCTTAAAGCCCGAGATATCAACATTTTCAACATTTCAATGAACATTTCAATAGTATCATAACCACTTATATCACTTAAATTTCATAATTCTATCACATTTCCAATTCAACTAAGCTTATTCACTTTTCACCAATAAAATCATTATAACATTGTATAACCCATATATCATATCGATTATACACATTCACATTGTATTAACAAAACATATCCAATTCAATGTAATATCTTTACATTCGGCTATCACACAAAAATATACCCAAGTTTATCAAATATTGTCATTAAATACATTCATAATGCATTCTCTAATATAATCCAGCTTAGGGACTTACCTCGACTGTCGACGGACCGCGTAGACCAGCTATTCAATAACCTTCGTCTTTCCCCTATCCAAATCCGTTTTTCTTTCTTCTTGATCTAAACACATTAAAATTTAGCTCATTCAAGTACATTTCATTTCAATTTAGTCCCAAATCACATAAATGGGCAAATTACCCTTTTTCCCCTAGGGTTTCACATTTTTACACTTTAGTCCTAATTGCACAAAACACACAATAGACATAATTTGCACCTAATTCTTTAGGGCCGAATCTTCTATACCTTCATACCAAGGCATACATTTCATTTATTTTGCAAACAAGTCCCTCAAAAATTTTATTTTTTTACAAATTAGTCCAAAATACTCAAATTCACTAAAATTTCTAATACAAAATATACTAATCTTTAACAAATAATTAATATAAAATCATAAAATATCAAAAATCACAAGAACATAGCATTGGCCGAATATCAAACATGCTTAATTTCAAAAATTCTAACATGGGTCAGTTACTGTTTGTAACATCCCCTATCCCGGCCCACAAGCCCTGACCGAATCTGGTTATGTCACTGCGGAAAGACGGTTGAAAAATCTTTTTGACTTAAGATAAAACATTAAAATTTATTAATTTGTGGAAACCATGTTCATTTAAAATTATACTTAAAACTTTGCTATTATAAAATGTCCAAATTAAACTTTAGCATATATATATATATATTTAAAAAAAAAAGAAACAGTTGCTAAAATAAAATCATCTTCCCACAGTAATTTAAATAATCAAGTCATAATTAAATAGGAATGAAATAATACCCAAAAATAATAATAAGGCCCTTATTACAACCAATACTTAAAACCAAATACTTAATGTTGAAACTGCTTAAAATAATTAAAACATCTTTGTCTGCATGGAACTAAGCTCCTGCATGGCCACCTTTGTACTCCTCCAACCCGGTCCAAGCTCACAAATCACCTGCGATGGTTAAGAAAAATAGGGTGAGTCCACAGACTCAGTGCATAATCATTACACCTGTTTCCACACGTATGGGCTTAACCCATACCCACACAGTCCATACCGATAGATATGCAAAACGTATCCCAGCCAAATCCTAAGTCCATCCGTTACACCAACCTTAGCAGACTCCCTGCCCAAGGCCGTGGCTAATCCACCGATCACAACCGAGTGATCCCACATATCCTACCTCGGCAGACCTGCTGCACAAGGCCGTGGCGGAGCCACCGATCACATCGTGATCCTCAACATTAATCCGTCTACGGTGATGCACTCAGCTATCAACCGCCGAGATGGGCACCTAGCCAACATCTCCCTTGATGAAGCACACAGGTAGTCATCAAGCGCTAATGTAGCTCGAGGCTAACATTAGACCACGTACATAAATATGTACTCCCCGTCCTTCTTTAATCAACCAATCCCCATGCACATATGTCAGTGTATCATGTCAATCAACATATAGAGTGAATATAATCACATGCTCATTACCATATCAAACAGGTACCATAAATAGTTTAATAACATAAACCACTAACCTGTTAACCGATTACCTCAAACAGGGGTATCCATCACTAAAGCCTTTACTGTCGGCTACCACATATCATACGCAAGTATATACATCATTAAGCAATTAACAGGAGAAGTAGTGCGATGATTACGCACCTAATCACTTGGAGTTCTAGACTCTCGATCCCAATGCTATCTCTAAGCGAGACTACGGCGATCTGCCTAAACTGCTGCTCTGACGCTGGTCCACACCCCGGTGGCCAATCCCGAACCGCCGAGACAGCTCTCTTCTTGAATTTTGGGATAGGGACTTTCCCTTGCCCTCCTTGACTGGTTGGTGCCTCCATCAAAACGCTTAATCAGAATAACGGTTAATCCTCCAAGCCTTCGGTTTAACAAATACTAAAAGAAATAGACTATCAAAATAGCTTCTTACCACCACTTACCAACTGATTGCTAAAGATGAGAGACTTGGATTGAGTACCTCAAAATCCCGGAGACCCTACCATAAAATCGGTTCCAACATGTGATTAGCATACTTGCAATCAAATGCCGAAATTGGCTCTTACCTATATCAAAATCAACAGAGAACAGAGAGGGGAAGAAATAGGCATTCGGCCTAGCCCTAACCTTCCTCTAAAAATCCGATTGGAGAAAAAGAGAAGAGACCACCCTTGCTTGAGATTCAGCCAACACCAATAAGATAACGAAAGGAGATCTGACAAGGGTGGAGGGGAGATTCGGCTAAGAGTGCTTTCAGTTTTAGCTTCAAAGAACTTAAGAAGAAAAAGAGTGGGTTTCCTTTGACTTACTTTCGGTAAGAGACTAAGGGAAGAATAAGTAAGTCGGCACAAAGAAATGGGTGCACAACATACGGCAAGAAGAAAATAAATGAAGAAAATGGTGGCCAAAAGGTGAGCATCCCCTATAAATACTACTAGGTTTTGGCACCCACCTAAGCACACTCCAACAAACCCGAAAATAGCCACCAAGAGAGACCCTTGGCCGGCCACTACCCCTTCTCTTCTCAAATCCCTCTTTCTGCTCCTAAATTCCCTCCTTGACACTTATTCAAAAAGTTTGAATGAATCAAACCTTCCTCCTACCTTCCTAGCCGAATTTCAAAAATAAAAGACCAAGTCTTACCTCATCTAACTAAGAGCCTTCTAACTGTCCAACACCTCCCCCTCTCATGACGCAAAAACAAAACCAAAATGCTGCCTTCGCAGCTCGAACACTGGCCCCCTTTGCACCTTGAGGCGTCACCTTCCAAAGCCTTATGTGGCACCTCCTTGCCACTCTTCCAAAGCAATTCTTGTGTCTTAACCTCCCAAATATTCCTCTTAAGACCCCCATAGCCAAGCTCCCCTTCTTAACACTAAAACCTAAAAATTTCCTAAGGCATTCCACTGCCTTTTAGAGTTCTCAAGACCCCTAAAACTCACCCAACCACACACTGAAGTATGCCAACACCTGAGTTATGCACTAAATGCATAACCCCTAAAACCCGGGTGTTACAATTCTACCCTCCTTAAAAATAATTTCGTCCTCGAAATTACTTGGCTAGACTAAACAGGAATTACTATTGCGCACTCTGATCTTAAAGAGCTATCTTATTCTCTAGGCACAATTTCTAAGTCCACACACAAGGTTCTAGATACTTCACTAGCAACACAAACAAACTGCTACTATAGCGAACAAAACAAATAAAGAAAATTCCAGGCATAAGAAACTTACCCGCTGACACATCTGGCACATCATTATCCTCTCTCCGACGAGCTGCATAAACCAGACCTGGCTGTCTTGCCTCAGTGCCACCATTACCGTGGCCTAAAGCTCCACGACCTCGACCGAAACTATTCCCTCCATGGTTCGAACCACGATTCCTCGTCGCCTGCTGACCACCTCTACCTGGCTGCACATAACCTTGGCCTAATGTCTGAGTCCTATTCGGATCCTGGGGACAATCCTTAATCAAATGAGTCTTGGACTTGCATCTGAAGCATTCTCGATCTCGATTCCAGCACTCGCCAACATGATACCTTCCACACCGAGCACATGGGCGATCTGGATTCCCAGTAGTTGACTTAGAAATACGAGCAGGAGTCTCGACCCTCGGTCTTTTCTGAAATCTCTCAAACGATTCTGGCGAACCAAAACTCCTATTATCCCGGCTTCTTTTTTTATCTCTATTCTGCCTTTCAGTCTTCTTGACCTCCTCAGCTATCCAAGCTTTCTCCACTAAGATGGCGAAATCTCTTTCTCGTTGCGGAGCAATCAAAACCCGTAGCTCATCCCGCAGCCCATCTTCAAATCTGACGCATCTCTCATAATCGGTAGCCACGATGCCCCGAGCATACCGACTCAACCGTAGAAACTCAGCCTCGTATTCTGCTATCGACTTGCTTCCCTGCACCAAATTGAGGAACGCCTTCCTCTGAGCGTCCACATAGCTCGCTCCGACATACTTCCCCTCGAACTTGAACTTAAAGTAACCCCAGTCCACTCGATCGGCAGGGGTACCTTCCTTAACCGTGAGCCACCACTGGTAAGCCTCATCCCGTAGCAACGAAACAGCACCCTTAAGCTTCTCCTCTGCAGTTAAATCCAAGTCATCCATAATCCTTTCAACTGCCTCTAGCCAGTATTCTGCCACGTTCGGAGCTACCCCATACACTCCTCTGAAAACCTCGGCTCCATTCGACCTAAGTCTTTCGGCCACTGACTTCCGAGTCCCACTGCCCACATTGGGTCCTGCCACTAGCTCAAGCACCCGCAGCATAGCCTGCGATACAGCGTCGTCTCCTCCTGTCTGATCCTGATGTTCACCCTCAATAGCTGGTGGTGGCAGCACATCGCTTCCTGACCCACGGCCAGACCCAACTGGTTCCGATACTGCCATCCTACCTCTACCACGTCCACGAGTATTGCGACCACGCCCCTTAGAACTCATATCTAGCACCTCGACTTAATCTGATTTAAGAAATTTTATGCATTAGAAATTTTGTTCCACTGTTTACCCACGAGCAAATTTTATGAAAGAAGTTTCTGGAAGTAGTTCTTTCGATCAATCAAAGTTTCATTCCCAACCCAGGGGTAATTTCGTCATTTCCTATAGGGGTATTTCGGTAATAAATCAGGGTTAATTTGAAAATAGTTTTCAAATTAAAGATATTTTAGAATTTACAAAGTCTCAGGGGTCATCTTGAAAAATTTGTTTTTTTTCAAATCAGAGATGTTGCAAAAATTTCAGAAATCGGAGTTATTGCAGTAATTTGGAAGTTAAGGGCATTTTCGTAAATTCTCCAAATCAGGATGGCTTGATACTTGTAAAACAGAAGTTTTTGGTATTTTTGTAAAGTAAAATTATTTTAACAAAAGTTGAGGGTAGTACGGTAATTTTACAATATAGGGGCATTTTTGTAATTCTACAAGTAGTGGTATTTTAGTGATTTTGTAAATCGAGAAAACGTCTTTCAAAATCAGATTTAGGGTTTACAAACCAAGGGGTAAATTTGAAAATTTTAAAACTAAGGGTTTTTATAAAACTGCACGGCTAGTCCCTTTCGGGTTTTAGTAATTGGTTTAGCCTATGAACAAGTCCTCTTGGTTAAGGTGAACCGTAGCTACGCACCAGGTAGGATTCGAGTAAAGAGGAGGTGAGTCGCTAAGACTGCTTAAATACCAAGCTCTTACTGAATACCACTCCTAGACATGCGTACCATGGTTGCCACACCTTAACTCGGCGACTTACTCCACAGGTTTGTTTAATAGTCCTTAAGTTTTATGCATATGTTTGAGTAAACTAATCCTAGGGTCCAACAGCCCTAATATTCTAATCTACGAGCCCAATTAAACCCATAACAATTCACATAAACAAATCACTTCAAAAGTCCGAAGTACTTACCTGGTCGACTTCGGGCCGGAGGTACAGGTGTCATGCCAGAATAACCTGAAAAGTTTCTATAAAAGCCCATATTTTGAAAAGCCCGTTTTCGAAAACATTTTTGGACCCAAAACCCTCAAAGTCGAGTTTTGAACCGGGCTCTGATACCAATTTGTAACATCCCCAAACCCGGCCCACAAGCCCTGACCGAATCTGGTTATGTCACTGCGGAAAGACGGTTGAAAAATCTTTTTAACTTAAGATAAAACATTAAAATTTATTAATTTGTGGAAACCATGTTCATTTAAAATTATACTTAAAACTTTGCTATTATAAAATGTCCAAATTAAACTTTAGCATATATATATATATATATATATATATATTTAAAAAAAAAAAAAGAAACAGTTGCAAAAATAAAATCATCTTCCCACAGTAATTTAAATAATCAAGTCATAATTAAATAGGAATGAAATAATACCCAAAAATAATAATAAGGCCCTTATTACAACCAATACTTAAAACCAAATACTTATTGTTGAAACTGCTTAAAATAATTAAAACATCTTTGTCTGCATGGAACTAAGCTCCTACATGGCCACCTTTGTACTCCTCCAACCCGGTCCAAGCTCACGAATCACCTGCGATGGTTAAGAAAAATAGGGTGAGTCCACAGACTCAGTGCATAATCATTACACCTGTTTCCACACGTATGGGCTTAACCCATACCCACACAGTCCATACCGATAGATATGCAAAATGTATCCCAGCCCAATCCTAAGTCCATCCGTTACACCAACCTTAGCAGACTCCCTGCCCAAGGCCGTGGCTAATCCACCGATCACAACCGAGTGATCCCACATATCCTACCTCGGCAGACCTGCTGCACAAGGCCGTGGCGGAGCCACCGATCACATCGTGATCCTCAACATTAATCCGTCTACGATGATGCACTCAGCTATCAACCGCCGAGATGGGCACCTAGCCAACATCTCCCTTGATGAAGCACACAGGTAGTCATCAAGCGCTAATGTAGCTCGAGGCTAACATTAGACCACGTACATAAATATGTACTCCCCGTCCTTCTTTAATCAACCAATCCCCATGCACATATGTCAATGTATCATGTCAATCAACATATAGAGTGAATATAATCACATGCTCATTACCATATCAAACAGGTACCATAAATAGTTTAATAACATAAACCACTAACCTGTTAACCGATTACCTCAAACAGGGGTATCCATCACTAAAGCCTTTACTGTCGGCTACCACATATCATACGCAAGTATATACATCATTAAGCAATTAACAGGAGAAGCAGTGTGATGATTACGCACCTAATCACTTGGAGTTCTAGACTCTCGATCCCAACGCTATCTCTAAGCGAGACTACGGCGATCTGCCTAAACTGCTGCTCTGACGCTGGTCCACACCCCGGTGGCCAATCCCGAACCACCGAGACAGCTCTCTTCTCGAATTTCGGGATAGGGACTTTCCCTTGCCCTCCTTGACTGGTTGATGCCTCCATCAAAACTCTTAATCAGAACAACAGTTAATCCTCCAAGCCTTCGGCTTAACAAATACTAAAAGAAATAGACTATCAGAATAGCTTCTTACCACCACTTACCAACTTATTGCTAAAGATGAGAGACTTGGATTGAGTACCTCAAAATCCCAGAGACCCTACCATAAAATCGGTTCCAACATGTGATTAGCATACTTGCAATCAAATGCCGAAATTGGCTCTTACCTATATCAAAATTGACAGAGAACAGAGAGGGGAAGAAATAGGCATTCGGCCTAGCACTAACCTTCCTCTAAAAATCCAATTGGAGAAAAAGAGAAGAGACCACCCTTGCTTGAGATTCGGCCAACACCAATAAGATAACGAAAGGAGATCTGACAAGGGTGGAGGGGAGATTCGGCTAAGAGTGCTTTCGATTTTAGCTTCAAAGAACTTAAGAAGAAAAAGAGTGGGTTTCCTTTGACTTACTTTCGGCAAGAGACTAAGGGAAGAACAAGTAATTCGGCACAAAGAAATGGGTGCACAACATACGGCAAGGAGAAAATAAATGAAGAAAAGGGTGGCCAAAAGGTGAGCATCCCCTATAAATACTACTAGGTTTTGGCACCCACCTAAGCACACTCTACCAAACCCGAAAATAGCCACCAAGAGAGACCCTTGGCCGGCCACTACCCCTTCTCTTCTCAAATCCCTCTTTCTGCTCCTAAATTCCCTCCTTGACACTCATTCAAAAAGTTTGAATGAGTCAAACCTTCCTCCTACCTTCCTAACCGAATTTCAAAAATAAAAGACCAAGTCTTACCTCATCTAACTAAGAGCCTTCTAGCCGTCCAACACCTACCCCTCTCATGACGCAAAAACAAAACCAAAATGCTGCCTTCGCAGCTCAAACACTGGCCCCCTTTGCACCTTGAGGCGTCACCTTCCAAAGCCTTATGTGGCGCCTCCTTGCCACTCTTCCAAAGCAATTCTTGTGTTTTAACCTCCCAAATATTCCTCTTAAGACCCCCATAGCCAAGCTCCCCTTCTTAACACTAAAACCCAAAAATTTCCTAAGGCATTCCACTACCTTTTAGAGTTCTCAAGACCCCTAAAACTCACCCAACCACACACTGAAGTATGCCAACACCTGAGTTATGCACTAAATGCATAACCCCTAAAACCCGGGTGTTACACTGTTCAAAGCAACGATCTCAAAAATGTAAAAATTATCGAAAACCGATTGAAAACTAACCTTAAATTTTAGCCTAGAAGTGCCGAAAATCTAAGAACCTAAAGCTTATTTCTTCCTCCACATTCGGCCATGGATGAGTGAAAAGATGATGGCTTTCTTTTTTTTTTTGGTTATTTTAACATATATAATAAATAAATACCAAATTACTAAACTAACCTTATAATTAAAATAACTAAACATTTTTAACTTAAGGACAAACTTGTCCATGGCCGGCCACTAACATCTAAAATGGGTTATTTACCCATTATATACTTCATATTATAAAGCCATGATCAATTAAGCACATTTCACTTTAGTCTGCCACTTTTTCACTTTACGCGATTAGGTCCTTTTTATCAAATTAAGCACTCAAACGATAAAAATTTTCTACGAAACTTTCACACACATTAATTCACATATAATAGACTCAAAATATAATATTAAAATATTTCTTGGGCTCAGATTCGTGGTCCCGAAACCACCATTCTGATTAGGGTCAAAATCGGTCTGTTACAACTCTCCCCCCTTAAGGATTTTTGTCCTCGAAAATCTTACCGTTAAACAACGTCGGATAATGTTGCCTCAATGAATCTTCAGGCTCCCACGTAGCCTCTTCAACTCCGTGCCGATTCCATAATACTTTCACTAATGGTATTGTCTTGTTTCTTAACTCTTTTATTTCCCGAGCTAAGATACGAATCGGTTCTTCATCATATGTCAAATCGGATCGGATTTCAATCTCTGACGGTGTGATCACATGAGACGGATCTGATCTGTACTTACGAAGCATCGAAACGTGAAATACGTCATGTATCCTTTCTAACTCAGAGGGCAACTTCAATCTATAAGCAACAGGCCCAATACGTTCAGTGATTTCATAAGGTCCGATGAATCTCAGGCTAAGCTTGCCCTTCCGACCAAATCAGAGTACTTTCTTCCACGGAGAAACTTTCAAGAACACTCGATCTCCGACTTGAAATTCAACATCTTTACGTTTTAAATCAGCATAAGACTTTTGTCGGTCTGAGGCAGCCTTCAAAGTATCTCTGATCACAGCCACTTTTTGTTCAGTTTCTTTGATCAAATCAACCCTGTATATTTTGTTTTCACTGAGCTCAGTCCAATACAATGGTGTTCGACATTTACGGCCGTACAAAGCTTCATAAGGCGCCATTTTGATACTAGATTGAAAGCTATTATTGTAAGCAAACTCAATCAAAGGTAGGTATCGTTCCCACGTACCTTCAAACTCGAGAACGCAACATCTCAACATGTCCTCAAGTATCTGAATAGTTCGCTCAGACTGACCGTCTGACTGCGGATGAAAGGCTGTACTAAAATGAAGTTTAGTACCTAAAGCATCTTGCAACTTCTTCCAAAACCGCGATGTGAATCTCGGGTCTCTGTCTGAAACAATAGAACTCGGTACAGCATGCAATCTCACAATCTGTGATACGTACAATTCAGCAAGTTTATCAAGTGAATAGTCTGTACGAACTGGCACAAAATGAGCTGATTTTGTCAGTCTATCAACTATAACCCAGACGGCATCTTTCTTACTCGGTGTCATAGGGAGACCGGATACAAAATTCATTGTAATTCTATCCCATTTCCATTCAGGAATCATGATTGGCTGAAGTAGTTCGGATGGCACTTGATGCTCAGCTTTTACTTGCTGACAAACTAAGCATTTCGAAACAAATTCAGATATATCCCATTTCATACCCGGCAACCAATAGAACTGTTTCAAATCATTATACATCTTTGTGCTACCCGGATGTATCGACATTTGACTATTATGAGCTTCATCCAATACCATCTGAATATAGTCAGCATTTCTCGGAACACACAATCGGCCTTTATAGTTCAAACAGCCATTTTTATCAATTCGAAATTCTGACTCTACATCATTTTCACACTGTGCTCGTCTAGAAGTCATATCTTTGTCAACTTTCTGTGCATCACAAATTTGCTGAATAAACAACGGTCTAGCCTTCATCTCAGCTATGATCGAACCATCACCCGTCATAACCATATGTGCGTTCAACACACGAAGAGCAAACAATGATTTTCTACTTAGTGCATCTGCAACAACGTTAGCTTTTCCCGGATGATAGTCAATTACCAATTCGTAATCTTTTAGCAATTCTAACCATCTGCGCTGTCTTAAGTTCAGGTCTTTCTGAGTCATCAAGTACTTCAAACTTTTGTGATCCGAGTAAACGTGACATTTCTCACCGAATAAGTAATGACGCCAAATCTTCAGTGCGAACACAATGGCTGCAAGCTCTAAATCATGCGTCGGGTAATTTCTTTCATGCGGCTTCAATTGTCTTGAAGCGTAGGCTACTACTTTGCCTTCCTGCATCAATACGCATCCCAAACCACTTAAGGAAGCATCAGAATACACAACAAATTCTTTACCCGATTCAGGTTGAGCTAACACTGGAGCTTCCGTCAAAAGGGCTTTCAACTGATCGAAACTTTTCTGACAATTTTTCGACCACTCGAACTTGACATCTTTCTGTAATAACTTTGTCAAAGGTGTAGCTATCACAGAAAAACCTTTCACAAACCGTCTGTAGTAGCCCGCAAGTCCCAGAAAACTTCGAATCTCGGAAACATTTTTCGGTGGCTTCCAATCCAATATAGCTGAGATTTTGTTCGGATCAACTCAAATACCTGATGCTAAAACCACATGTCCCAAAAAGCTGACCTCTTTCATCCAGAACTCACATTTACTAAACTTCGCATACAACTGCTGATTTCGCAAAGTTTGTAGCACTAATCTCAAATGCTCGGCATGCTCGATTTCATCTTTGGAGTAGATCAGTATATCATCAATAAACACTACTACAAACTGATCCAAAAACTGTCTGAAAACCCGATTCATCAAATCCATAAAAACAGCAGGTGCATTAGAGCCCAAAAGGCATAACCAAAAACTCAAAATGTCCGTACCTCGATCAGAATGCAGTCTTAGGCACATCAGAATCTCTAACTCGCAGTTGATAATAACCCGATCTTAGATCAATCTTTGAAAACACTGAAGTCCCTTTCAACTGATCAAACAAGTCATCAATCCGAGGTAACGGGTACTTATTCTTTATAGTTACCTTATTCAGTTGCCGATAATCAATACACATTCGCATCTTTCCATCTTTCTTTTTCACAAAAAGAACTGGTGCACCCCAAGGAGAGAAGCTCGGTCGTGCAAAGCCCCTATCTGTTAACTCTTGCAACTGTGCTTTCAACTCTTTTAACTCAGCAGGAGCCATCCGATATGGAGTTATCGAGATCGGAGTCGTCCCTGGTACTAATTCAATACCAAACTCAATCGCTCGTACTGGTGGTAAACCCGGTAATTCTTCAGGAAACACATCTGGGTATTCACACACAACCGATACAGATTCAATTTGTTTTTCAGACACTTTATTATCCAATACATAGGCCAAATAAGCTTCGCACCCTTTTCTCACATACTTTCGGGCTAACATCAAGGATATTACTGTAGGCAACCCATCCAAATTATTGGATTCAACCCGAATGATCTCACCGTTTTGGCATCTCAAATCAATGATCTTTCTTTTACAATTCACCACTGCATCATACAAAGTTAGCCAATCCATTCCCAGAATTATATCAAACCCGTCGAAGGGCAACAACATTAGCTCAGCTGGGAAACAAGAATCTCGAATCATCAACGGGCAACTTTTACACACTTTATCAACAAGTACACAGCGACCCAAAGGGTTGGACACACGGATCACAAACTCAGTAGACTCAACAGGTAGAGTCTTACTGGATACTAAAGTTTCACACACATATGAATGAGTCGAACCAGGATCAATCAATGCAATCACAGTAGTATCATAAAGTGTGAAAGTACCAGTAATAACATCTGGGGACGAAGCATCCTCTCTAGCTCGTACAGCATAAGCTCTAGCTGGTGCTCTAGCCTCGAATCGAACTGCAGTGTTCTTCGTTCCTCTCTGACTACCACCTACATTGCCTGAATGTCTGGGTGGCCTGCCTCGCGCTGACGTGTTGCTCGACTTAATGTTCTGAACAGTATTCTTCTCAACTAACATCGGGCATTCCCTAATAAAATGATCTGACGATCCACATTTAAAGCAAGACCGATCATGGAATCTACAACTCCCGGAATGCTATTTCCCACAGTGCTTGCATTCGACTCGATTCTATGGAGCGTTACCAACACTGGCCATCGAGGTAGCTCGGGAGCCCACTGGAGATCGATCACGTCTAGGTAAATCTGAAGTAGCTTTATGTCGGCTGAAGTCATCTCTGAACTTCTTAGATGTGGAATGGAAAGTCTTACCCGACGATCTCTTACGAGTGTCTCTAGCTTCTGTCTCAGCCTTTCTTTTCTCCTTCCCGAGCTCTTCAGCTTTGCAAGCTTGCTCGACTAGTGTTACAAACTCTTTGATTTCAAGAATGCCAACAAGCAACTTTAAATCTTCATTCAAACCGTCTTCGAACCTTTTGCACATAATGGCTTCAGTTGATACACACTCTCGGGCATATCGACTCAATCTGACAAATTTTCGCTCATATTCAGTCACGGTCATTTGCCCCTGTTTTAGTTCAAGAAATTCTTTACGTTTCTGGTCGATGAACCTCTGGCTGATATATTTCTTGCGGAATTCATTCTGGAAGAAATCCCACGTCACTTTTTCTTTCGGAACCACTGATACTAGTGTATTCCACCAGTGATATGCAATGTCCCGAAGTAAAGATATAGCACACTTCTGGCATTCGTCTAGAGTACAAGATAGCTCATCAAGTACCCGGATAGTGTTATCAAGCCACATTTCGGCTCGCTCTGCGTCGTCATCATCATTGGCCCTGAATTCTTCGGCCCCAAATTTCCTGATTTTATCAACTGGAGGCCTACTAGATCTTATCGGATCTATCATCGGGGGTGCTGAAGGTATTGGAGTTGGATTATTCGGGGGTGGAGGTTGGTGTACAGCTGGGTTAGTCCGAATAAACTGGGTAAACCACTCGTTCATCATCTGATAGAAGGCTTGTTTAGCCTCCCCCTCGTGGCTACCTGAAACTGGTCGAGAGTCTACCGGCACTGATCCGCGTGTACGGTCAGGCACTACACTCTCTACATCATCCACTACGGCTCTTTCAGGATCAGTGTCCATTTACTATATAAAACACAGTTCAGAATGTCAGAAGTCACCACACTATCAAATATACTTTAAAGGCATGTATAGCTAGACCCTCACGTGCTACGGTAGTCCTAGAATCAACTAAACCGTAAGCTCTGATACCAATCAAATGTAGCACCCCTATCCCGTGTTCGTCACCGAATTTAGGTTAAAAGGCATTACTAAACATGTCATCAAACAGCATAGTCAAAAGATCATTTAACAATTTATCAACACCTATCTTACGCATAATCACATTAATAAATTATACGAAATCATAACATTTAATCATTCATATACATGATCAAGTGATACTTTGATCTAACAATTAAAATCGACTTAATATAATCCATAAAAACAAAATGTATACTTAAGTTATTTGAAAGGACATATTCGAACCAAGCATATAATATTTATTAGTCATGTACAAATGTAATCCAAAACCAAATATAACATCTAAGTACATTTTCTACTTAATACCATGTATTGCCGAATACATAACTCATGAGATTGATCCATTTTTCTATATTTCACATTCAAGCAAAACATGCATATTTAATTTGATCAATATTACACAACTAAACACATCACACATATACGCCATAACCAACTTATATATATATATATATACACGATAGCGCCTAGATTATAACCGAATATACCCAAATAAAATTCCTAATATCCATGCATCATAATAATATACTCATATGCATCACTAGATCATTAAACCATATGTCTCCACATTAATAAATAAAGAACATAAGCCATATTCGTATGGCTATAATACATATAATAATAAGGTTTCTAACTCAAACAAGGACATATTCCCTCCTATACATGCCTTTATCTAAAATAAAGCAAACTAAAGGAGTTCCAAAAGAGTTGATAGTGTGGTGGACTTCAATGTTGATCCTCTGAACCTGTAGCTTGACCAGAATCTATCAAACAGAACAATTAAACAAAAACGAAATAAGCTCACTAGCTTAGTAAGTCTCAAGCATTATTATAATTCTTAACCAACCAAACCTAGTATAAACCAATCCATGATATTAACATTTATACTTTATTTGCAAATACTTATAACAGGGCATCATCACTTCACATAACTTAGTAATATAATTTTACTTACATGAACATTTTAATCACACTCAAATTTCGCATGTCTATTAACCACTTGGCATAATATATTTCACATTTATAACATCATAACCAAGTATATAACTCATTCTTTCATTTTTCTATTCGATCACAACCATAGCACATGTATACTTAGCATTAACATATTAAATGCATACCTTGTGGCCGAAATAACAAGTTCATTTCCAAGACATAAATTTACCTTTATTGCTTAAAGACCTTGACTACGTAAATAAAGTACAAACGAGAAATTCACCGGTATAGAACCTTCTAAGCTTTTTAACTGAACTTCACATACTGGCCCCAGGTCTATGTAACTCAAAATCTGTAACTTAAAACACCAGCATTAAGCCTGCTAGGCAATGAGCCCGAATGTGTCACCGGCACGAGGCCTGCTAGGCGATAAGCCCGAATATGTCACCGGCACAAGGCCTGCTAGGCGATAAGCCCGAATATGTCACCAGCACGAGGCCTGCTAGGCGATAAGCCCGAAATAAGTCACTGGCACTAGGCCTGCTAGGCTTAAAGCCCGAGATATCAACATTTTCAACATTTCAATGAACTTTTCAATAGTATCATAACCACTTATATCACTTAAATTTCATAATTCTATCACATTTCCAATTCAACTAAGCTTATTCACTTTTCACCAATAAAATCATTATAACATTGTATAACCCGTATATCATATCGATTATACACATTCACATTGTATTAACAAAACATATCCAATTCAATGTAATATCTTTACATTCGGCTATCACACAAAAATATACCCAAATTTATCAAATATTGTTATTAAATACATTCATAATGCATTCTCTAATATAATCCAGCTTAGGGACTTACCTCGACTGTCGACGGACCGCGTAGACCGGCTATTCAATAACTTTCGTCTTTCCCCGATCCAAATCCGTTTTTCTTTGTTCTTGATCTAAACACATTAAAATTTAGCTCATTCAAGTACATTTCATTTCAATTTAGTCCCAAATCACATAAATGGGCAAATTACACTTTTTCCCCTAGGGTTTCACATTTTTACACTTTAGTCCTAATTGCACAAAACACACAATAGACATAATTTGCACCTAATTCTTTAGGGCCGAATCTTCTATACCTTCATACCAAGGCATGCATTTCATTTATTTTGCAAACAAGTCCCTCAAAAATTTTATTTTTTTTACAAATTAGTCCAAAATACTCAAATTCACTAAAATTTCCAATACAAAATATACTAATCTTTAACAAATAATTAATATAAAATCATAAAATATCAAAAATCACAAGAACATAGCATTGGCCGAATATCAAACATGCTTAATTTCAAAAATTCTAACATGGGTCAGTTACTATTCAAAGCAACGATCTCAAAAATGTAAAAATTATCGAAAACCGATTGAAAACTAACCTTAAATTTTAGCCTAGAAGTGCCGAAAATCAAAGAACCTAAAGCTTATTTCTTCCTCCACATTCGGCCATGGATGAGTGAAAAGATGATGGCTTTCTCTTTTTTTTGGTTATTTTAACATATATAATAAATAAATACCAAATTACTAAACTAACCTTATAATTAAAATAACTAAACATTTTTAACTTAAGGACAAACTTGTCCATGGCCGGCCACTAACATCTAAAATGTGTTATTTACCCATTATATACTTCATATTATAAAGCCATGATCAATTAAGCACATTTCACTTTAGTCTGCCACTTTTTCACTTTACGCGATTAGGTCCTTTTTATCAAATTAAGCACTCAAACGATAAAAATTTTCTACAAAACTTTCACACACATTAATTAACATATAATAGACTCAAAATATAATATTAAAATATTTCTCGGACTCGGATTCGTGGTCCCGAAACCACCGTTCCGATTAGGGTCAAAATCGGTCTGTTACAGTAGCTACGTCTTGACTGATAGCTTGTGTGAGCAGGCCCGTCGATAGCTCGAGAGCGAGCGATTATGTGATATGAGACTTAGGTAGCTTTGGCTACATATGTGGCAGTTAGTGTGCAAAGTTTCCCGAGTATCCGACATTGTTATTCCAAGTGGTTCACGGGTATGTCAAAGATGAAAGTATGTGTACATTTAGTTTGAGATGGCTCAGGTATGTATGTAAAGCTTATGCTTATTAAATGTGTGAAATGATGAATATGAGGTAAGCTTTGTGATGGGATAGACTGTGATTATGAAACTATGGTAGATTCACATTTAATTATGTTATGTTATTTGAATGCTATGTGCATGGTAGGGTTGCTTATTTCTTGCATAAGAGCTTATTAAGCTATATAGCTTACTCTGTTTATTTTCCATGTTTTTATAGTGTCACCAATCTAACGCAGAATCGAAGATCATCGAAGATTCGAATCACACTATCAAACTCTCATTTTGGGTATTAATGGTCTTAGCATATGAATGTATGGCATGTATAGGGACTTGGTCATTTTGTTATATGTGTCATTGGTAATGTGGCCAAATGTGTTGGCTTATAATGGTTACTGATTTCATTTTGTATATGGCCATGTAAGTTGGCTAATGTTGGTTATGAGTATAATCATATGTGGATACCATTCGTGATAGGAAACTTACATGAATTATGTCGATAAATCATGATGTTGAAGCATGTTAGATGTTAGCATGTGGATGTGATGTTAATACCTTGGTCGTGGATGTTTTGGTTGCCTAAGTATGCTATGAATTGTGTTATTGAATTGGTGTAAGTGTAGGTGTAAATGAGGGTGGCAAATGGCTTGGTAAATAGCCTTATTTTTGTCCACACGGGTAGACACATGGGCGTGTGTCTAGGCCGTGTGTGACACACGATCTGCCCAACGGGCATGTGTTTCAGCCCTGTGTCCCCTACACCTTAATTGTTACAAAACATAATATCCAGAATTGAGCACAAGGGTGGAGACACGGGCGTGTGTCTCAGCCGTGTGTGCTACATAACCTTGAACACGGGCATGTGCCCTGACCATGTGAAGTCTGCACCTATTTTGTGAAAAATTATGAAAATTAATTTGACTACACTGCCTAGCACACGGACAGAAATTTATGACTCGAAATTGTGTGAATGCTTGTGTTATAAGTCCGGTAATGCCTCGAGCCCTGCTCCGGTGTTGAATACGGGTAAGGGGTGTTACATTTAGTGGTATTAGAGCTACGGTTTAGTTAGTTCTTAGACTAGCGTAGCGTGTGTAAGGGTCTAGCTATACATTCCATATATATAAATTTTCATAGTGTGACGACTCTTGACAATTTAAACTGTGTTTTCATATAATAAATGGATCCTGACCGAGAAGTGGCTAATGACATTGAAAGTAATGCGCTGGCTCCCGCTCAAGGGACTGCACCATTCGAAAGTAGACTAGTGACAATTGGTCAAGGAGAAGAGGCTAGGGAAGCCTTCTTCCAAAGGTTGAATGAGTTGCTTGCCGAATTTGTTAGGAAAAATTTGACTGCCCAACATCCTCCACCCTCACCTAACCCTCAACCGGTTATCGTAGCTCCCCAATGTTTGGAATTGGTAAGAATGAATAAGCCTCCAGTCGACAAGATTCGGAAGCAAGGGGCTGAAGAATCTAGAGCAAATGTCGATGATGAGCCCGGGAGGGTAGAATTCTGGCTTGAAAACTCTATTTGGGTTTTTGATAAGCTTTCTTGCACACCGGAGGAGTGCTTGAAATGTACTATATCACTCTTGAGGGATTCGACATATCATTGGTGGAACACTTTAGTATCGGTAGTACCAAGGGAAAGAGTTACTTGGGAATTCTCCAAGAGGAGTTCAGAAAGAAATATATCATCGAGCGATTTATTGATTAGATACATAAAGAGTTCTTAGAGCTGAAACAAGGTCGAATGACTATGACTGAATAGGAGCGAGAGTTTGTTAGACTCAGTAAGTATGCTCAGGAATATGTTTCGACAGAGGCTATCATGTGTAAGAGATTCGAAGATGGTTTGAATAAGGATATCAGACTATTAGTTGGGATTCTAGAACTGAAAGAATTTGTTGTGCTAGTTGAGTGAGCTTGCAAGGTCGAAAAGTTGAGCAAAGAAAAGAGAAAAGCTGAGTTTGAGGCTAGAGACTCGAGAAAGAGGCCAATGAATAAGTCATTTCAGTCTTCGTCAAAGAAGTCGAGGGATATGCATACTCGTTCGAATGCTTCAGCTGGGTATCCCAACAGAGATCGTGGGAAACAATATTCGGGTACTAAGGCCCAGACTATGTCTATAGCGATCGTTGGTAATGCCAGGTCTAATAAGCCTAAATGCCAACACTGTGGTAGGCGACAACCCAGCGACTGTAGGATGAACATCCGAGCTTGATTTAAATATGGCTCCTAAGATCACTTCATTCGGGATTGCCCTGAAATGGTTGAAAAGGATAATTTTCAGAATGCAAGATCGAGTAACACTGCTGTTAGAGGGAGACCAGTGAGAAACAAAGGAAATTGGACCAGTAGCAGAGGTGTACCCAAGGATTTAGCTGTGAGATCGAAAGCTAGAGCACCTGCTAGAGCTTATACCATTCGTGCTCGCAAGGATGCGTCATCCCCCGATGTGATCACTGGTACATTTTTCTCTTTATGATACTAATGTTGTTGCATTAATCAATCCTAGATCGACTCATTCTTATATTTGCATGAATTTGGTATCTAGTAAGAATTTACCTGTTGAGTCTACTTAGTTTGTGATTAAGGTGTCGAACCCCTTAGGCAAATATGTTCTAGTCGATAAAGTTTGCAAAGGTTGTCCTTTGGTGATTCAGAGTCACTGTTTTTCGGCTGACTTAATGCTTACTAGATACTTGGAATGGATTGGTTGGCTCTACATGATGTAGTAGTGAATTGTAGGAGAAAATTTATTGAATTGAAATGTCAAAACAATAAAATTCTTCGAGTTGAATCAGATGAGTCAGGTGAATTGCCTATTGTGATTTCGTCGATGTCGGCTCAGAGGTACGTAAGGAAGAGTTATGAAGCATTTCTTGTGTATGTACTGAATACAAAAGTGTCTGAAATAAAGATTAAATCGGTACAGGTAGTTTGTGAATATCCGGATGTGTTCCTAGAAGAGTTGCCAAGATTACCACCGGTTAGAGAGGTGTAGTTTGGTATTGATTTGATACCAAGCACTTCACCAATATCGGTTGCTCCATATATAATGGCTCTGACCGAATTGAAAGAATTAAAAGCTTAGTTGCAAGAGTTGACAAATAAATGTTTTGAGAGACTGAGTTTTTCTCCTTGGGGTGCACCAATATTATTTGTGAAGAAGAAAGACGGATCTATGAGACTTTGTATTGATTATCGACAGCTCAATAAGGTAAAGATAAAGAACAAGTATCCTTTGCCAAGAGTAGATGAGTTGTTTGAATATTTGAAAGGGGCAATAGTGTTCTTAAAGATTGATTTGAGGTCTGGCTACTACCAGTTGAGAGTTAAAGAGTCGAATATACCGAAAATCGTTTTCAGAACAAGGTACAGGCATTATGAATTTCTTGTCATGCCTTTCAGACTAACTAATGCTCCTGCTGTTTTTATGGATTTGATGAATCAGATCTTCCGACCGTATTTGGATTAGTTTGTGGTTGTATCTATTAATGACATTTTGATTTATTCACGGGATGAGCCTGAGCAGGCCGAACATTTAAGAGTTGTGTTACAGACCTTGAGAGATAAGAATTGTTTGCTAAGTCCACCAAAAGTGAGTTTTGGCTTCGAGAAGTTAGATTTTTGGGACATATTATTTCAAGAGATGGTATTCGGGTTGATTCGAGTAAGATTTCGGCAATTGTTGATTAGAAACTGTTGGGAAATGTATCGGAGGTTAGAAGCTTCTTGGGCTTAGCCGGCTGTTATAGACGTTTTGTTAAGCGTTTTTCGATGATTGCTACTCCTATGACTAAGTTGCTGCAAAAAGATGTTAAGTTTGAATGGTTTGAAAAATGTCAGCAAAGTTTTGAGAAGTCAAAAGAATTACTGACTAAGGCATCGATTTTAGTGTAACCTGAACCAGGAAAAGAGTTTGTGATTTATAGAAATGCATCATTGAATGGATTAGGATGTGTATTGATGAAAGAGGGCAATGTGATAGCCTATGCCTCGAGACAGTTGAAACCGCACGAGAAGAATTATCTGACACACAATCTAGAATTGGCTGCCATAGTGTTTACTTTGAAGATTTGGATACATCATCTGTATGGTGATAGGAACCATATGTGGCATTGTATGGCCGCAAGTGTCGAACTCCGTTGTACTGGATCGAGCTCAGTGAGAAACAGATTCATGGTGTTGACTTGGTTAGAGAAACTGAAGAAAAGGTAAAGGTAATTCGCGAACGTTTGAAAGCATCTTCGGATCGACAGAAATCCTACGCGAATTTGAGAAGAAAAGAGATTGAGTTTCAAGTTGGTGATAAAGTATTTCTGAAAGTACCCCCGTGGAAGAAAATTTTGAGATTTGGTCGCAAAGGTAGGTTGAGTCCGCGTTTGATTGGGCCATATGAGGTTATTGAAAGAATAGGGCCAGTGGCATATCAGTTGGCTTTACTAGAAGAGTTAGAAATGATTCACAATGTATTCCATGTGTCAATGTAATATCCTGAAATGGGGGTTAATTTTAAATTGGATTGTTTTGCTTGTGTTTGGATTATGGTCTCAGTATTTGTAATGTTTTGGGGCTTAGTTGTAAGGCTAGAGCTGACATGGGTAGTAAGAAAATTTTGGTTTTTAAGTTTTAAGTAAAGGGAGCTGAGGGAGCCAAGGGTTACAAGTATTTCAAGTGGGATCTTAGCACAAGAAAAGCCTTGGCAAAGTGGCAAGGAGGCGCCACTTAAAGCCTTGTGAATGACGCCACTTGCAGGGGAAGGAGGTCTCATGTTCGAGCAGCAGAAATCCCACCTTTTGTCTTCTATTTTGACGCCAAGGAGGGAGAGGAGTTGTGTGCAGTTCAAACTCTGCCTAGTAAGGTTGGACTAAGTCAAATTGTTCAAATGATTGGCAAAGAGAGAAATAAGGAATTTGACTAATTCAAAATAGTTTGAATTAGTGGCCAAGAGCATTTCAAGGAGGTGGCTGAATCTTGAACTCCTCATGGGAGGAGTGGCCGGTTGTGGTATGGTGAGTAGAGGGGATTGCTGAAACTTTCTAGAGTGTTTAGAGTGCATTTTTGGTCAGCCTTGTGTAGTGTACCAAAAGCCGAAAGTCCCTTGGTGTCTGCCGTTTTCTTCCTAAGGCATTTGGCAGAATTCTCTATTGGGCATTCTTCCACCTTTCTTTTCTTTTTCAAAAGTGTGCAAAGACCATAATTTCTCTTTTCGGATTACCTCTCTTCTGCCGAAACTCTTACCTTCCTTTTTCTTTAAGCATAGGCCGAATATCAACCCTTTTTCTTCCATCCCTGCTTGTTTTCTTCCTTTGTTGCTAAAGCCGAATCTTTCCTCTCCCACTTCTAATCTACCTTGCCGTTTTCTCCTCTCTTCTTGAACCACATTTCATTTGTTTCAACTCTCAAAGACTCTAGCCGAATCTCCCTATTTTCTTTTCCAGTTGGTTGGCCGAATAGTTAAGCAAGGGTAGAACTTTTGGGTCCTTTCTCTAATCGATTTGGAAAGGTATGTGTGCATGGCCGAATCTCTTTATCTCTTTCCCTTCTCTTTGTCAATTCTCATTAAGGGTAAGAGCCGAGTTTCGACGTCTGTTAATAGAACTCTAATCACCTTGTGAAACCGATTTTATTGTAGGGTCTCCGAGATTTTGAGGTACTCAATCCAAGTCTCTCATCTTTAACAATCGGCTTTGGTAAGTGGTGGTAAGGATCCATTTGTAAGATCATCTATTCTTTTAAGTATTCAAAAGCCGAAGGCTATTGATGTGGGTGTTTTTGGATTACCGATTGTAGGGGAGTGAAGCAGATTCACAAAGCGTGTGGTGGCTAGTATTCAAGGGGCGTTTAGGTAAGGTCTCGGGTTTCAAGCGTTAACCCTTTGGGTTTATTTGGTTTGGCCGAATGGCCTATGTGGCTAACCTTAGTTATGGCCGAATGTAGGATCAAGGACCTAGCGTTGTAGATCGACTCTTCGAATTTAGGGCTTGCGTTATAACAGGTGTGTAAACTTACACACTCTATTACTTAGTAATATGTTTTGATAACCTGTGTTTAATAAAAGCCGAAACAGTGTGGATGTTGATATGATACCCTATGGGTATGAGCATGGATTCGGGTAAGTCCGTTCCGATTTGAGTTCTGCTATTCATTATGTTTGATATAATGATTTATGAAATATATGGGTTATGTGATGCGTAACTAAGCATGTTGGCATGATTTGCATGATTTGCATGATTTACATGAGTTTGGCATGATGTTGGGTGATATGAGAGGAGGGGGAAGATGATATCCGTGTCTTTGGGACACCAGAGGTTTGGCACCTCCAGTGGTTTGGTACCACAGATTGATTTAGTGACTTTGGGTCACCAGAGGTTTGGCACCTCATAGCGACTTGTCCCAGTGGCTTAGCACCACAGTGGGTTGGCCCCACAGTTGATATTACGGGATTGTCGTCAGTGATTTGGTATCACACGTGGGTTGGCCCCACACTTGATATTGATATTTTGTGACTTTGGGTCACCAGAGGTTTGGCACCTCATAGCGACTTGTCCCAGTGGCTTAGCACCACAGTGGGTTGGCCCCACAGTTGATATTACGGGATTGTCGCCAGTGATTTGGTATCACACGTGGGTTGGCCCCACACTTGGATATTGATATTTTGTGACTTTGGGTCACCAGAGGTTTGGCACCTCATAGCGACTTGTCCCAGTGGCTTAGCACCACAGTGGGTTGGCCCCACAGTTGATATTACGGGATTGTCGCCAGTGATTTGGTATCACACGTGGGTTGGCCCCACAGATGGATTTTTTGTGACTTTGGGTCACCAGTGGTTTGGCACCACATTATTATTGGATATCGTGGCTTTGGGTCACCAGTGGTTTGGCACCACCAGTGGTTTGGTACCACACGGGGTAGATAAGGAGTATGGATGGCTAGGGTTGGGTGCATTATTTTATATTGCTTGGTGATATGTGTGTAAATATGTTGCATTAATCGAGAGGAGGGTTTATGCACTGAGTCTTGGTGACTCACCTTATCTCTTATCATTTCAGGTGACACTTAGATCGCGGAGGAAGAGCCGGGTGGACTCGAGGTGACCATGCTATAAATAAATTGCGGTTTTTCATGGATTTGATTTGGGTACATTGTTTTATTTTACTTGGCTTCATTTCTATTTATGGGTTGTAATAAGGCCTTTTAATTACTTATACGTTTTGGACTTATTTTAAACATGGTTAAGTAAACTACTTGGATAATCTAACAACAACAAAAGCGTAAGTTTTCTAAACAACAAACGACATGTTTTAAACTTTATCATCGGGTATCACGTATCAATTGAAGATAACTACAACTCAAATGTTTTCAACCTTAAGTTTTCCTCACACAACTCAACTTTTTTCTAATAACTAAGAAAGAAGCAAGTGAATTTCTTAAACTGTCAAAAATATTTTCTAACCTATGCATCGACAACTAGATTTTAACAATTTAATCTCGGTTTTTCAAAGACAAAAGATCGATTTTAACTCACCATGCACCTGCTTTCTACAAAAATAAAAACAACGAGGAAATTTTACTCAAAGCTTGATTCGTTAGATTGTTTTCTTCAAAATAATTTCCTGTAGCATGCTAGATTCGGTCGAGGTGTGTTGACCGGGTTTGGGGTGTTACAGTCAATGTTGCGGTGTTATCGATTAGACCCTTCACATGTGATTTCTCTGGCAGAGGTTGAGATTCAACCCGATATGACTTATGGTGAAGAACCAATAAAGATTTTGGCTCGGAAAGTCAATCAATTGAGAAATAAGAGTATAGCTCTAGGGAAAGTTTTATGGCAATGACACAGGGTCAAAGAGGCTACGTGGTAACTTGAGGAAGCTAAGAGAAAACAGTACCCAAACCTCTTTTCTGGTAAGATTTTCGGGGATGAAAATCCCTAAAGGGGAAGAGTTGTAACAACCCTTTCTAGGGTAAAGTTAGAACAATAGTTTTGGGACCACAAATTCGACGCAGTAAAATTTATTTTTATGGTCTACAGTTTTATGGAATGATTTCGTGAAAATTTCGTTCAAAAATTTTGACGTTTGGGCACTCAATTTAGTTAAAAGTACTAAATTGCAAAAGGAGCAAAATCTATGCTCTAGAAGCTAGAGGTGTCTAATTGCTATGAAATTTTAAATTAGAGGTCCTTAGATGGTAATTAGACCAATTGTTAAGTTGGTGGACAAAAATGGACATGATTAGGTGAAATTTCAAAGTTATGCATTAAGGGCATCTTGGTCATTTGGTAAATAAAGCCAAAATAAAACAAATAAAAGATGTTCATCTTTCTAATTTCATCCCCCATAGTCGAATTTCAAGGGTCACCATAGCTAGGGTTTTGGCCAAGCTTTCAAGCTCCATTGTAAGTCCGTTCCAGCCCCGTTTTTAATGACTTTTATGTTTTTGATATCCTTGCAATTTAATCTAGCTATTTCAATGACCAATTTGAAAGATAATCAAAGTCTAAATTTTACCCATGTTAGATATTTGTGTATTTTGATGTATAATGGTAGATTATGTATGCTTGATGTTAGATAAACAACTTTTACTAAGTGATTTTTGATGAAAGTACCTAAAGAGGACCTATTTGTAAAAGTTGTAAAATGATTGTAAAAATGTGAATAAATGAAAAATGTGGGCTGCTATTGTAATAGCTCGGTTTTAGCTAAATTGGAACAGTGGTTTTGAAACCATAAATCTTAGGCCAAAAAATTATTTTAATATTATTTTTGGTGTTTACAGCATGATAGTTAGTATGTGTGAAAATTTCGTGAGCTAATTTTATTGTTTAATAGCTCAATTTGAGAAAAAGGACTTAATCGCGTAAAATGCAAAAGTTGCATTCTACTTGTTAAAGGTGTTTAATTGCTATGGTTTATTAATGTTAAGGTCATTATGTTGTAATTAGACCATTAAGAGTATGAATGGACATTAATAGACATGGTTTATGGGAAATAATAATGTTTTAATTAAGGTTAATAATGTAATTTAGTATAATTGATGAATTAAATTAAAGAAAAACAAGATATCATCTTGTTTTCTTCTTTACTTAGCCGAAAGTGAGAAATAAAACACCATTGTTAGGGCTTTGAAGGTTCGGCCATTGCTCTTGCTATTTGTAAGTCTGTTTTTGCTTGATTTTTAATGATTTCTATGTTTTTGTTGTCGTTGCTTCGTGTTCTAGCTAGCCCGTACCTTTAATTTTGAAACTATTAAAGATTTTGAAAGTTACCATTGATGGGTCTATGTGTTCTTTGATGTTTGAGGATGAAATATGAAATTTGGATGATAGATTTTCATGTTTTATAAAATGATTTTTGATGAAAATGCATAATAGGGATTGAATTGAGAAATATGCAAATTGTGTGGTTGAAATGTGAAATAAATGAAAGTTTTGGGCTGCTAGGGGCTTATGTATAAATCGGCTAAGCATGGGTTAAGTTGAATTTTGTGTATTGTGAAATAGGGACTAAATTGAATAAATGTGGAACTTTAAGGGCTAAAGTGTAAAAATACCTAATTATGTTCTTGTGGACTAAATTGAATGAATCAATGAATAAATGAATAAATGAGTTAATTTTAAATTCATATAGATCAAGAAAGAAAGAATTCAGATTTAGATCGGGGAAAAGCAAGGTTATCGAATAGTCGATCTGATCCGTTAATTTTGAATACGAGGTAAGTTCGTATAATTGAACTTGAATGTGTATCTATTTAGTTGATGGATGAAATTGAGATTGTATTTATTCTATTGTACAAATGTTGAGATATTAAATGAAGCGTATGAATTGAGTAAGGCAAGTTGCCTAATAAGACCATAGTCGGGCTATGGCAATTGAATAATAAGACCATAACCGAGTTATGGCATGTGAACGAAAGACCACGGCAGAGCCTTGGCAATGTATGTTAAAGACCGTAGTTGGACTATGGCATCGAAAAATCAATGAATTTGTATCGAAAGCATTTGTAAATAGAAGTGGTTCGATAAAAGTATTGATGAGAAATCGAAATGTCTCGATACAGGTATGTACGGAAAACCATTCGAGTATCAAACTAATGAAAGTTGAGAATTGATGAATGGTGTTATGGTTAAAATTTATGATAGCCCATGAATTGATGGCTCAAATGTTTATGATATTATCTATTTTGATTTGTTAATGGATTTTGAGATTATTTCATGTTCATACACGAACTTACTAAGCTTATAGCTTACTTTGTTTAATTGCTTCTATGTTTTATAGTTCAACGAAGCTAGCTCAGATCCGGGTATCGTCAGAGACCTCATCACACTATCAATCATCTACTTTGGTACTTTTGAAGTTATGTATATATGGTATATGGCATGTATAGGCTTGAGTCATTTTGTTATGTTTGATGAATGTGTAATTTGGCCATTTGTGTTGGCATAAAATGATGAACTTGATGATGCTTATGAATATGCAAATTGATCTACTTTTAATGTTTGGTAATAAACCTATAATCGATGAATGGGATTGAGGGGGTTATGAATGTTTGGATTAGCCTTGCCAAATGAATTATACAATGTGAATTATGCTTAGAAAAACAAGTTAAATTGCTTAGTGTTTGAATAGGTAAATGATATGAAATTGAGTATTGAAATGGTTGAAATGGTTTAGGTATGTTTTTGTATTGGTTGATAACTTTTGGCTGCATATTTGTGTCTTAAAATGATTCCATTTGAGCTTGTATAGGTATGTGTAAAAAGGGTGGCAAATTGGCTTTGCAAATGGCCTATTTTTGTCCACACGGGTAGAGACACTGGCGTGTGTCTCAGCCATGTGCTACACACGGTCATGCTACACTGGCATGTGTCCCCTATTGTTGATATTGAAGTGAAGTCAGTATGCTCCACACGGTCTCACACACGGACGTGTGATTGGCCGTGTGGTATAAGTCAGTATACCCCCTAAATGGCACACGGCCTAGCACATGGGCGTCTGTGGCCATTTCGTAGGGCACACAGACGTGTGGTTGGCCGTGTGACCCAAGTCAGTATACTCTCCAGATTTCACATGGCCTGGCACACGGGCGTGTCCTCGACTATGTGTTACAAGTCAATATGTATGCCCTATTTTCACACGGCCTAAGACACGGGTGTGTCTTGTAACCGTGTGAGGTATACGGCCTATTCACTCGGGCGTATGGCCCTTATATGATTGAAAAATTTCTAAGCTTTCTGAAATTTTTGTATGTTCTTGGTTTAGTCCTGAACTACTTCTAGAGCATGTTTAAGGCCTTGTAGGCCCTCATAAGGGACAATATTAATATGATTGAATGACATTTGAGTATGAATGCATAAATGTATGAATTATATATGTTAAATGATGTTGATTGATTGGTAATAGCTCGTAACCCTATTCTGACTGTGAATTTGGGTAAGGGGTGTTACAGCTATGAGCATGAAAAAGATTTGGCTAGGCTTGGGTTTTGAAGAAATTGACTATATCTCATTTTACGAGCCTAGGGACTAAAATGTAAAAAGTTGAAAAGTTAGGGGCAAAAATATAATTTTTGCCATAGGTGTCTTTGGGATTAAATTGAATAATGTGATAATTGAATAAGCTAAATTTGATAATATAGATCAAGAAAGACGAGGTTCTGACCTAGACCGGGGAAAGAACAAGATTCTGGACTAAATCGAACAATTATCCATTTTGTGCCGAGGTAAGTTCGTATGTTAAAAATAAGCTTTAGAATAATTGTATCTAAATGTCTTAATATTGAATGAATTGCATGTTTGATTTTGTGAATAAGTTTAATTCTATGAACAAGTTCGAAGATGAAACGACAAGCAAGAAATCCCGTTTGAACCTTAGGAATAGGTTAGGATACAAGTGACATATCCCTAGGGTCATTATGTGTTATGTGACTATGTGATCAGGGTGCTAGTCTCGTACGTCCTACTGGTGGCTGAGTATACCGGCATATGTTGCAGATACTTGACAGCTTGTGTGAGCAGCACCGTGTAGCTACGTCTTGACTGATAGCTTGTATGAGCAGGCCCGTCGATAGTTCGAGAGCGAGCGATTATGTGATATGAGACTTAGGTAGCTTTGGCTACATATGTGGCAGTTAGTGTGCAAAGTTTCCCGAGTATCCAACATTGTTATTCCAAGTGGTTCACGGGTATGTCAAAGATGAAAGTATGTGTACATTTAGTTTGAGATGGCTCAGGTATGTATGTAAAGCTTATGCTTATTAAATGTGTGAAATGATGAATATGAGGTAAGCTTTGTAATGGGATAGATTGTGATTATGAAACTATGGTAGATTCACATTTAATTATGTTATGTTGTTTGAATGCTATGTGCATGGTAGGGTTGCTTATTTCTTGCATACGAGCTTACTAAGCTATATAGCTTACTCCATTTATTTCCATGTTTTATAGTGTCACCAGCTAACTCGGAATTGGAGATCGTCGGAGATTCAGATCACACTATCAAACTCTCATTTTGGGTATTAATGGTCTTAGCATTTTGAATGTATGGCATGTACAGGGACTTGGTCATTTTGTTATATGTGTCATTGGTAATGTGCCCAAATGTATTGGCTTATAATGGTTAATGATTTCATTTTGTATATGGCCATGTAAGTTGGCTAATGCTGGTTATGAGTATAATCATATGTTGATACCATTCATGATATGGAGACTTACATGAATTATGTCTATAAATTATGATGTTGAATGTAATAGCCCGATTTAGGGGCTAGACGGAACAGTGATATCGGGATCACTAATCCGAGATTAGTGAAATTTATTGTCATGTGATTTTATGAATTAGTATATGATTGTATAAGTACATGAGAATTTTGGTACTTTAATTTTAGCGATTTCATGTTGAATTGCGAAAAAGGACTAAATCACATAACGTGCGAAAGTTCCATTCTATAAGCTAAAGGTACCAAATAGCCATAGATTGATAATTGGAGGTCTTTAAAAGGCAATTAGACCCCCAATAGTTGCTTGGCCAGCCGTAGGCTAATATAGGAGACAAAGATGGACAATGTTGGTCAAAGTTGGTGATAGTTGGTGACCAATTTGTCTAGTTTAATATTGGAATAAAGAAAGAAAAGCTATCATCTTTTCTCTCCATCTTCTCCACCGAAATTAGTAGGAAAAATAGGGGTTTGAAAGCTCAAAAATTTCAGCAAGCTCTCCTCCATTCTAGTAAGTGTTCTAGTGATATTTTCTTGAAAATAATTGTACTTTTGAAACCCCTAAAGCTTAAGCTTTCAAATGAGGGGACTAATGTGCAATATGGTGAAGAGTTTAGAGTTTTTCCATGAGAACTATCATTGTTATTTGCTGCATTTTCATGGAAGAAAATGAGTCTTATTTGTTAGATGAACAACTCTTGTGAAAGGTGTTGTCTTGAAAACACCTAATTTGATCTTGTTGTAAAGGTTATAAAATTTGTAGTAAGTATGTGAAATGTTGAGTTTTGATGATAGCTATAAGAGTATTAAATGTTCACCTAGGCTTGTTGAAGGTAAAAATATGATTAGAATTTAATTCCAAGCCTAGGGGCAAAATGGTCATTTTGCCAAAGTCTAAGAGAAAAATAGTAATTTTGCCAAAGCATGATTATTGAAATGCTTTTATTAATGTGATGATTAAAATGAACTAAATTGCTGTTATAGAGCAAGAAGAACCGAGAACCCACCTCGATCGGGGAAAGAACAAAGTCTTGGACTAGACCGTTGAGTTAGCTCATTTTGAACTCGAGGTAAGTTTGTATGTGATAGATTCAACATCTATGTTAGCATGTTTGAGAATGCTTGGCATTATATTGATGCATGATGCTCTACTAAATTGAGTAGTTAATGTGGAATGAGATGTTGATGTCCTAGTGGACCATATTGAATATGAAAATGTTATCATCGAGATATGAAATAGATAAGGTCCCGTATAAGACCATGTCTGGGACATGGCCTTGGCACCGAGTTGAGATCATGTATAAGACCATATCCGGGATATGGCTTCGATAATGAATACAAAAATCATATAAGACCATATCTGAGATATGGCATCGATACTCGACGTGAAAGTCCATATAAGACCATATCCGGGATATGGCATCGGCATTTAGAAGTGACTCCATATAAGACCATATTCGGGATACGGCATTGGCATTTAGAGATGACTCCATGTAATACCACCTCGGGGATGTGGCATTGGCTTCGTACCTATATTAATGACGATGAATATACGTCTTTGACTATCCCTAGTGATTAATGGGATAAGTAGATGAGTTTAGAAGTAGAAATGAGGATTGTACTAAAGTCATGTGAATGAGTAAATACAGGTACTCGTGAATGAGTCACAAAGAAACTTTGGCCAACGATTCCGAGTATGCTATCTAGCTTCGCTATTATTGGTCCTGAAGTGAAGCCCCCAATGGTATCCCCTTCCTATGTGCATGACTTGACCCATCAACGATCCCTAATCTCCATTTCATTTGGCTTGATCCTCCCTCATAGTCCTCGATAATCTCGCAAGTCCTACAAACATTAGTCAACTCTGTAAGATCAATTAAACTTTGTTAGTTTTGATTGGCTGTTTAGCATCACAGCAATAATGTGCAAGCGTACACTGTCGATGCAAGTATAATAGATAGATATGAGTCTGTCAGATATTGATCCCACTAGGATGGTTGTCTTTTGTCTATCAATTCAGTGCAATAAATAAATAGAAATGAGATAAATTGTGAGAGTAGGTGTAGAAGCAATAACTTGAAAACAATAAGATAAAATATGACAATGATAAATTCAGATCCCCAACGTGAATATTCAACAGAATACTAAGTGCTCACAAGGTATAAAAGGATTGGTGATTGTTGATGCATTAAATCGCAATGAATATCTTACCAAGCTTAACTTCTATATTTAATCTGAGACTTAAAATTGCACATTAACCATATCTTCTGATGATGACAATAGAACATTATTAAGAACAAGTGGATTAAATTCCTCTAATACTCAAACAACTTCCGTTGTCATGCTTGTTAGCTTGAACTGTCGCTGCACTTTCCAATGTTAGTGACCGCAATAACACTTCCATGCAAAAAACATTCAAACTCAAAGATTAAATAGTAGAAGCTAGATCAAATAAAATAACATTTAACCTAGAAATCATGTAAACTTCCATACAAACATGAAATAGAAAGTAATCACCAGCGTTTAGAAAAGAAATATAAAAGAAACAAGTGGAGAGTACTATTCCTAGAAAATCTTGACTTGATCTCTCAACTCTCTCTCATGTTGCACTCAGGGCTCCTCGTCAGGAGCTGATCTGCATCCTTTTCACTTTAGTTAACCTGTAGGAAGCTTAAGCCCCCATAGCCGAAAAGCATCAAAAGATAGGTTGACGAAGATACTCTCCCCTCCAAAACCTTTTTTTTCTTTTCACGTACTTATTTATATTCTTCTCAAATGGCCCAGGTGTCCTTTCATCAGAATCATGCTGCCTTTGTAGGTACAAGTTGGTTATACAAGACTAGACAGCACACAAATTTATGTTCTTAAGGCAAATGATCATTCTAGCAACTTGAATCACTTAAAATCCCTGTGAATGAGTCACATTCAAATGACAGAATATTGCATCGACAATACATAAGTATGAATGAATAAGATTGCAACTTCATCAAAACCAACATCATGTTTTAAATCCTAAATTCTATCTACCAATACAACATTTATTTTACAATATATGTCTCCCTTTTTTTTGTGAATAAGGATATCGTTGCTTTACTGTACCCTTGTTCCTAAGAAGTAACGATGAAGTGCAACAAACCCCCAGGGAGTACGTAATTGCGCCAACACACACTCATGCAGCGACAGCCTTTGGCCAAATTCATTTTTCTAACGCTTGCTTTGGAGTGTTCCCTCTTTAACATTTCACAATACACCCACTTTGGAGTGTCTCTTATTTATAACTATATATAAGCAGTCGTAAAAGGCAGATTCATTCAAGATTCAAGGAATGCTACTAGTCATCCATTACTAATACAACCTAAATAATTTATTAAAGAATTAAAGATGCAACATTCAGTCAAATTTATCAAATTCATTCATCGATAATTCACATGATTCAAGAATTAAGCATCGAATGTAACAAAAATTTTCAAACACATTTGTATTAACCACAAATAAACCTTGCATGATTCAGTAAACTCAAAAAAGAATTTTGAAATGTGGGTGTATTTCCAAACCCCATATGCATTCCCCCAAACTTAAAGTTTGCATTGCCCCCAATGAAATAACTCTAAAATGTGATGACAATAAAAATGCAATGACAATGTGCACTAACGAAATGAAAATTACAGCTACATGCAATGAATGAATACTACAGCAAAAACTTAAAATAAACTAACTCAGTTTTCCTCGGCCATCAATGTGGCTGCCCAATGTTTTTTCTTCCTCCTCTTTTTCTCCTTCTTCTTGTGCTTTTTATCTTTGGAGCACTTTTTATTCTTTTCTTTGGGCTTTGCATGGTCCTCGGATCACTCCTCAATTTTCGGTGCTACCCCAGTATTATCAGCTGCTTCTTGTGTAGGAGGGGTCACCTTGAGTGGTCCGGTATAGACTACTACCACCAATGAGTTGTGGAGCCACTCAATGGTTACCTCTACATCTTTCGCCAGTCTAGTTCCATCTCGCTCTAGATTATCAGTAGTTGCACTCACAATCTCGAATCCATTGACAATGTTCTCAGCAGTTTGTTTCTTAGCAGCTTCTTTCTCCTATATGCTTCCTCGACCTTCTCTTTCACAATTGCAACAAGGACTTTCTCCTCACCCACTTCAACTTCCTCCTCAACAACAAGCGCCTCTTTACCAGGAATGAAGTCACCCTCGACCAGGCTATCAGTCCATCGCATACATTCCTCAATGTCCCTTGACTCCTCTTCTTTCTCATCATCAGAGATGTGTATAATGGGAGGGGATTTCACCGATCTATCTTGGTCCCCTAAGTTATCTTTCTTGGATGAGGGTTCATAATCTCGGATCATCAGGTGGGAACACTGGAAATCCTAGGAGTGGGGCTAGGCTTAACTAACTTAATGTGGTTACAATAGAGTTATTATAGGCCTTGGTATAAACGTAGAACAAATTTTGTGATCTATCCATATCTTCTATTGTAGCGACAAGCCTTATATGCTTATTACTAACAGAATTGGCCAACTTTTCTATATCCTGCATTTTGCGCAACAATGATGTCTCTGCAATCAGGTTTGTTTCCTTGGTTTCTGCCTTGGTTTTGCCTTTCCTTGTCTTGCTGGTCTTTGCCCCTTTATTGTCAGTGATCTTTTCCACGAGTCATTCTTTCAATAGAGGCTTCATTTATCGGGCCCTTATTCTCTAGGATCTCTTCATCATCACGGGGCACGATCCCTTTCTGCTGGCATAATAACATCACTAACGACGGGAAAACCAAAATTCCAGTTTGCCTTGCGGCGCAATCAGCAATCTCCTGGTGGAGTATTGCGTTGCATCAATCTTTCTGCCCTTGACAATTGAATGTATCAGACACATTCTATCGAGGTTTAATATGGTGCTATGAGTAAAGGGCAGTAGCCTACAGTTGACAAAATGAAACTAGATTTTGCTTTGCAGTGTCAGGAAGTGACGATGCATCGTATAATTCTGTAACAGCCTAGTTTTAACTAAATCAAAATAGTGGTTTTGGGACCACAAATCTGAGGTTGAAAAATTATTTTAATATTATTTTAAGTGTTTACAGTATGATAGTATCTATGTGTGAAAATTTAGTGAAGTAATTTTATCGTTTAATTGCTCAAATTGAGAAAAAGGTCTAAATCGTGTAAAGTGCAAAAGTAGTGTTTTATTAGCTAAAGGTATAGAACCTTAAAGTTAAGGTCCTTATGTTGTAAATAGACCATCATAAAGGTGAGTGGACACAGATGGACATGCATAAATGAATTTTAATGGTTTTTATTAAAGGTTAATATGATAATTTGGTTATTTAAGTATAATAAATAAAACAAAAAACCATATTCATCCTTATTTCTTCATCTTTAACCGATTATCAAAAGCAAAAGAAGCCAAAGAAGATTTTTTTAGGGTTCGGCACTTGTATGTCTAATTTGGTAAGTGTTTTGAGCTCATTTTTGATGATTTTTACGTTTTTGAGATCGTTGCTTCATATTCTAGCTAGCCCATACCTTAGTTTTCGAAACTGTTAAAAAAATATCATGTTGCCATTATTGAATACTTGAGTAATTTGATGATTGATGATAGATTATGAAGGTTTATTGATAGATTTAATAGTTCTGCAAACTGACTTTTGACAAAAATGTCAAATAGGGATTAAATTGTGAAATATGCAAATTGAGTGGTTGAAATGTGAAATAAATGAAAATATGGGCTGCTAGTAATACATATTAAATTCGGCCGAGCATGGGTCTTATTGAATTATGTGAATTTTTTTATATTTGTGAAATATGGACTAAATTGATTAAATGTGAAAGTTTAGGGGCTAATGTGTAAAAATACCCAAATGAGAAATTTTGGATTAAATTGAATGAGTAGATGAATAAATAAGTTAATTTTGAATTCATATAGATCAAGAAAGAAAGAATTCAGATTTAGATCGGGAGAAAAGCAAGGTTGTCGAATGATCGATCCGATTCGTCAATTCTGAACAAGAGGTAAGTTCGTATGTAACGAGCTCTATTATAATTGTGTTTATATGCTGTGATATTGTATAAATTGTAAATATTAGACTACAGACTTGTTCGACCATGGCTCGATAATAATTCAAAATGATTCGACTACGTAATTATATTGGAAAATCCCGGTTGAACCTTAGAAATAGTTTAGGGTGCTAGTGATGTAACAGTTCGGTTTATACCCTAGTCGGAACAGTGGTTTCGGGACCACAAATCTGAGTTTGAATAATATTTTAATATTATTTTTTGTGTCTTCGATATGTGACTAAGCATGTGATAAAGTTCCGTATGATAATTTGCCGATTTGTGTGTTTAATTTGAGCAAAGGATTAAATTGCGTTGAATGCAAAATTTGCATGCTTCATGAAAAGACACCTATCTGAGATGGCTTTTAAATAAGGAGGCCTTATGAGGCAATTATGCAAATATTTAGGTAGTGGATGGTCAAAAGACAATGATGGCCTTATATATATGTTATTATAAGTTTATTAAAAGGGCTAAATAGGTAAATTGATTATTAAAAGATTATTAATGAAACAAAAGCATGAAACTAGCATGGTTATCATCCTTAGTGCCGAAAATTAGCAAAGAAAAAAGAAGAAAGAAGAACATCTAGGTTTCGGCTAAGTATAAGCTTGATTCAAGGTATGTTTGACTACAATTTTTGATAATTTTTACGTTTTTGTAATCGTTGCTTTGTCTACTATCAAGCCCATGTCTCAATTTCGTGTATTGATGATGTTTGTGAGATACATCATTGATGATATGTTAAGCTTTGTAAGGAATTTAGTTGTTAAATGAAAGATTTGAGCTAGATGAACATACTTTGTTCTTGAATTTTTGATGAATTTAGCTAATTAGGGCTAAATTGAGAAATAGTAACTTGAAGGACTAAATGGCAATTTTGATGGAAAATGTGGGCTTGTGTGATGTTCATAAGCATTCGGCTAAGCATGTGTATGTGATGATTTTTGTGAATTTGATGTTTTGAGAAAAATGGCCTAAATTGATAAATTGTGCAAATATGAGGGTTAAATTGCAAATAGCCATAAATATGTGTCCTTGGATTGAATTGAATGAGTTAGTGAATAAAAGAGTTAATTCTGAATATGTATAGATCAAGAACCGAGGAAAACTAACTTAGACCGCGGGAAAGCGAAAGTAATCGAGTAGCCGTTTCCGTGTCTATTAAATCGAATCCGAGGTAAGTCATTATGCAAATAAATGAATTCGTATTAAATTATGTATGTTCTTATGACTGTTGTTATTGATGAATACTTAGGATATGGTCTGATCACAAATTCCGAGATAAGACTTATTTAGTGACAATGTCTGAAAAGTCCCGTATGAACCTAGGAATAGATGGGATTGGCTATGTCATGACATAGGTATCTGTTCTGTTTCTATCATGTAAGACCACGTCTGGGATGTTGGCGTTGATTTGAGATTTCGTGTAAGATCTCGTCTAGGATGTAGGCATCGATATGAGTGTTACGTGTAAGACCATGTCTGGGACATCGACATCGTATTGATCCGTGTAAGACCCTGTCTGGGATAGTGCCATCGATATCTGAGTGCATGTAAGACCTCATTTGGGATGTTGGCATTGTATGACTATTTCGAGCATTCTGAGTATCCTATTAGATTCCTTACGGTTCAACGGGCAAGTCTGTGATACGAATGGCTATGCAAATAGTGAATTCGTTTCAGGTACGTTGATTTATACACTAAGTGTGTATATAAGGTAAGTATCTAATGTGATCTTACTATGATGTGTGAAAGTAAGCATGAAAGAGCTTGTATATAAGACTTTTGAATTGATGAATGTGGCAAATATAGTCAAGTACATGGATCAAAGCATTTATGTGATAGTTTGTTAAGTAATTAAGATGTGCCAATGTACTTATATGCACATATGTCATCCATGCTAAGTTTGTTTGTAGTATGACTTACTAAGCTTTTGGAAAGCTTACTCTCTGTGTGTTTTCTCTTTTTTTTAGGTCGTCAAAGCTACTGAAGGCTCGGAACCGTCAAGGATTGTCATCACACTACTAAACTCATTTTGGGTACACTTTGGAAATGTATATAGTTAGATATGGCATGTATAGGCTAGTTTTTTATATAAGTTTGTTTTATGAACTTTGCCATGTGATTTGGCTAGTTATGAGTTGAAAATTTGCTTGAATGAATGTGATATGTGTGAAGCTTGTTTTGGCATGGCTAGTTGATTCATGAATTGGTCAAGTTTTTGGGTAAGCATTTGGATGAATTATACTTGATATACATATGTTTTGGTCTTGGAAGTTGGCATGATTGAAATGGTTATTGAATGTTTAGATTGAATGGTTATTTTGTTTGTCTTTTATGCATGACATGTGCTGGTAAATATGGCTTGTAGGTAAGACCCAAGTGGGTGGCATTTTGGCCTTGAAAATGGCCTATAATGTCACACGGTTTTGGCACACGGGCTTGCCTAATGACCGTGGGCGTAAGTCAGTATATGGCCTAAGAGTACACGACCACAACACATGGACGTGCCTGGTAGCCGTGTGGCTTTGACAGGATCGACCACGGCCAAAGTACATGGGCGTGCTTGGTGGCTGTGGAGCTAAAGTCAGTTTCGACCACGGGGAGGACACACAGGTGTGTCTAGCAGCCGTGGGAGGCACACGGCCCACCCCCACGGGCGTGTAACCCCTGTAACTTAGAAAAGTTTTAAATTTCCGTGAAATATTATATGTGTTTCGGTTTAGTCCCGACCCGGTTTACAAGCATGTTTTAGGTCTCGTTGACCGCAACAAGGGACATTATGATTGTATTCAATGTGGTACTTGATAAATTGTGTGATTAAGTTTCTGATCTGTCCGGTTAACCCATTCCGGTGACGGATACTGATTAGGGTTGTTACAAGTGACATGTCATTAGGGTATTTGATCGCTGAAATCATAGTCTTAAAATTTATAAAGAGAATGATCGAACCTACAACTAACTCTGACAACGATTAAAGGCAAGTGTACCTATCGAACAGTAGTATAGCTTAGGCAAGACCGGATTGTCGAACCCAAAGGAACTAAAAGTACTAATACTAACTTTCTTTTTATTATCTAGCCTAAAATAAGTGAAGTTGTTTAGATCTAACGACTACTAAGCTAAAGATGCAAAGACAAAAAGAATGAATTGGGAAATGACTTGAGAGAAAACTCAGTTGATTTAAGACGATACCCTCAGGAAGAATCTACCTAGACTTCACTTGTTATCTAACACTGAACCATACGATTTATTCACTTGACTTGATCCGTAGGACTCCCTAATGTATATTAAATCCTCACTCGAGGCGAATAACGTCTAACCCTAGGTTAATTAAAGGAAATCTCTTTCTCACTTAATAAACCCCTAGAATAGCAGTAAATTGATCTTTGGATTCCCATATTAGGTTTCACCCTAATTCGGCAAAATCTCGTCACCTTATCTCTAGGCGTGCGAACGACTCCGCTTTAATTATGCTAAATCTATGAATAGGCAGGGACTTTTGCTCCACCACCTAAACACATCATACTTGGATTAATATCCCAGAAAAATTAACACAAGAATTAAGCACACATAATTAAGAACAAATCAAGTATTTATCTTATAGTTCAGAAAACAATAACAAGATTTATCTAGGTTTCATCCCCGTCAGGTATCTGAGGGGTTTAGTTCATAACAAATAAAGAAAATGTCTCAGAAGAAAAGATAAAACAAAACATAAGAAATCCCTAAAACTCCTTGAAGGAATTGAAGGAGAGATCCGCCGTCTTGAGTAGAATTCCTGCTTCTAGAGATGGATCAACTGGCTATCTTCGAGTGATTCCCACAATTCTGACCTTTTCGGCTTGGCTACTTGGCCTAGCTAACCGCCCCCTTTTAGGTAACACTTAGGGGGTTTATATAGGCTCTTGGAATGTGTTTCTTTGCCCCTAAGTATCCAAATCCGAATGAAATTGCTTTTTGCCATGATAGGGACACGGCCATGTCACACGCCCGTGTGACTAGTCTTCAAGCCGTGTTCGGACTTCTTTAATGAGGCACAGCCATGTGACTCGGGGATAAGGCCGTGTTCTAGATGATCATTGTGGCACGGCCGTGTGGGCTTAAGTCCAGGCCGTGTGGATTTCGTGATATGGCCCATTTACTCTGTTTTGGGCCCGTTTTATGTTCTTTTCATCCTCGGGTGCTTTCCTAGGTATAAGACATGAAAAGAAAGGATTAAGAACACCTTTTTATATCAATCGAGGCTTAAATCATCCAAAAGCATACTAAATGTGGGATTAAAATATGTTGATTTTATAGTTTATCAGTATTGAGTTGGCTTTGGTGCATGATATCAGCACTTCGGGTGTGAGTTATGCCTTGATTTGGCTTCGGGCCATGGTATAGGCACTTCAGAGGAGTTACCTTGATTTGGCTACGGGCCATGGTATAGGTACTTTGGGGATAAGTAACCTTGATTTGGCTATAGGCCATGATATAGGTACTTATTGATTGAGATCCTTGAGTATCCGACTTCTATTCTGAATGGTTCAATGGGAGAGTGAAAGATGTGGACTAGATTGAGATCGGTACGAGTTGGTACAGGTATGTTCGTAAAGTTTATAAACATTGAATCCATAAAATGGATGAAATCTTGGTAAGCTAGTGATTGAATGGTTTAAGATTCAATGTATTTCTATTATCTTGCATTTATATTCATTGAGTTGTGAATGAATGGTGAGATTGCTCATTACGTTAATATGAACTTACTAAGCTGTGAAGCTTACTTTGAGTTATTTTCCTATGTTTCATAGAGAATCAAGGCTAGCTCGGATCTGGGAGTCGTCGGGAACATCATCGCACTATCAGACATCTATTTGGTACTTTTGAGTTGTGTAAATATGGTTTATGGCATGTATAGGCTAGATGTGATATTTTGGTTGTGGTGATAGACATGAGATTTGGCTTGTAAATGAATATGTTTTGGTTTGTATATATAGCCACGAGTGATGGCTTATTTTGGTATGATTTGGCATGAATGTGGTTATGGTTTTTAGTTGCTAAAAATGGTTATATTTGGAGCTTGGTAATTGACTTATATTGTGTGATGGAAATTGATAATTGGAGAGTTTATGTGCTAGTGAAATTGTATTTGATTAATGTAAGTGTGGAATGATTAGTTGATTGAATTGTATATGTGAATTTAGGTATGAAACTTTGATGGCAAACTATAGTATGTTTGTCATTGGTATTGTTGGTATTTGGATGCATATTAGTGTCTTGAAATGGTGCCATTTGAGATTGAATAGGTATGTGCATAATGGGTGGCAAATTGGCCTTGCAAATGGCCTATATTTGTCCACATGAGCAGAGACACGGCGTGTGTCTCAGTCGTGTGTAATACACGGTTAAGCACATGGCCGTGTGTCCCCTAGTGTTGAATTGAATTAAAGTCAGTATGCTCCACACGGTCTCACACATGGGCGTGTGACCGACCGTGTGGTACATATAACAACCTGTTTTTGAGTCAAATTGAAACAGTGGTTTTGGGACCACAAATTCGAGGTCAAAATATTTATTTTATTATTTTAATAAGGTTTACAACATGGTAGAATTATTGTGTGAAAGTTTCGTAAAGAAATTTTACTGTTTGTATGTTTAATTCGGTAAAAAGGATTAAATCGCGTAAAGTGTAAAATGTATGTTCTATTAGTTGAAGGTATTAAATAGATATGAATAATTAAACTAGAAGTCCTTATGTTGTAATTAGACCATAATTAAATTGAATGGACATTAATGGGCATAATATCATGATATTTGATGGATTTTAATTAAGGTTATGTTGGTAAAATGTTTAATAAGTTATAATAAATCAAACCAAAATCATTTTATTCATCATCTTCCATCTATATTGCCGAAATTGAGAAAGGAAATAAGGTTTTGAAGCTTCCATGATTTCGGCACACTCCTAGCTTGATTAAGGTACAATTTTAGCTTGACTTTTGATGATTTCTATGTTATTGTGATCGTTGCTTCGTATTCTAGCTAGCCCGTACCTTAGATTTTTTGAAACTGTTAAAGATTTAACATGTTGCCATTGTTGAATATTTGAGTTATTTGATGTTTGATGATGAATTTTGAATATTTGTTAATAGTTAAAGTAGTTTTGTAAAGTGATTTTTGACAAAAATGTCAAAAAGGGGTTAATTTGAAAAAATGTAAAATTATATGGTTAAAAGTGTGAAATAATGAAGGATATGGGCTGCTAGGAGTCCTTAGGAAATTCGGCTAGCATGAAATTGTACCAAGTTGCATGAATTTGCAATTTTAATGTGAAAATGACTAAATTTTAAATAATGTAAAACATTAGGGGTAAATGTGTAATTTGCCAAAATTAGGAAATATGGGCTTAATTGAATTGAATAACTATTGAATGGGTCAAATTTGATATATTATAGATCAAGATAAGCAAATACTGGAACTAGATCGGGGAAAAAGAAAGGTTGGCGAATAGACGATAATTTCTATCTGAGCAAGTCGAGGTAAGTTCGAATAATTAGAATCGAACTTTTAGATACTTGTAATTATTTGCAATGAATGTATATAATTGAATAATTGTTATATTTGAAATATGAATGCTTTATCGATATAATCTATTTGTCACCGAGCCCCGTTTGAACCTATGAATTTGTAGGATATGAGTGACATGTGGGTTACCGTTTTGGTCGAGCTCCTACATTTGTTGCGGACTTACCACAGCTCGTATGAGCTTGCCGATAAATCAGCTCGTAAGAGCTTACTGTTCTCAGCTCGTATGAGCTTACTGTTCAGCTCGTCAGAGCTTACCATTTCAGCTTAATAGAGCTTATTGTTCATCAGCTCAGGAGGAGCTTACCGATCATGACTCAAAAGAGCGGGAATGATAATGAACTGACGGATTACTGATGTTTATCACCCGAGTATCCTTTGAAGTTCTAATAGGTTCAACGGGCATAGATACTATTTATACGGATGAGAGACGATTTTCAAATGAATTATTGTTTATATGATTTAAAATGAGATGTTACCAATATTGTACAGTGTATATGAATTTGGTTTAATGGAATGTATTGAGATATTAGATGATTTCATGTATTTATATGACTAACCTATTGATGAATGCTTGTGTTAGGCATTTGGAAATTGTAATGAGTTTACCTTATTTATTTATCTTGATTTGGTATAAATGGTAAGTTTAATTCTGAATTATACGGGATTACAAAGCTATAAAGCTTACTCTATTTCTTTTTCTATGTCTTATAGAGGTTCGATAGCTTGCTCATTTCAGACAAGTCGAAGTTACACATCACACTATCCAGTTGCCAATTGGTACTTTTGAACTTGTGGATAATTGTAAATATGGAATGTATAGGCTAGTTTTAAAGTTGATAAATATGGTTACTTGAGATTATGGTGTTGGTACATTTTGTGTAAGGTTAAGCCATGTTATTTGGCTAAACTTGATAGTATGTTTTGGTATGTTTTGTCAAATGTTGATGGAATAGAAATTATGCAAATGATGTCTTGTTATTTGAAAGGTTTATGTATAGAAGATGTACGATATTAGTTAAGCTTTTGAATGGTAGGAAGAAATGGTATTATATATGTATGAACTGTTATGGAATGGATGCTAATTGGGTTGTAAAATTGTTACCATTATGATTGTGTATGCTTGTGATAATAGGGTGGCAAAAATGCCTTTGCAAATAGCCTATTTTTGTCCACACGGGTAGGGACACGAGCGTGTGTCTTAGCCGTGTGTGACACAAGGTCATGTTACACAGTCCTATGTTCCCTGGTGTTAAAATGGAAATAAAGTCAGTATGCTCCACACGGGCGTGTGACGGCCGTGTGGTACAAGTTAGTACACCCCCTAAATGGTACACGGCCTAGCACACGGGCGTGTGACTTGGCCGTGTTGCATAAGCCAGTATACCCTACAACTTTGGCATGGCCTGGCACACGGGCGTGTCTTCGGCTGTGTGATGCAAGTCAATATGTATGCCCTGTTTCCACACGGCCTAAGACATTGGCGTGTCTATTAGCCGTGTGAGTCACTCGGTCTGTTCACATGGGCGTGTGACCCTTATTCAAAAAATTTCCTACTTTTTCTCAAATTGATTATATGTTATCGATTTAGTCCCGATTGCATGAATTAAGCTTTGTATGCTCGATTTAAATATAGATTGAATGTGAATGAATGATATTTACTGAAATGAGATGATATTTGATAAATTATTGCTCTGAACTGAGTTACTAGTCCGGTAATGCCTCTTAACCTATTCCGGCGATTGTTACGGGTTAGGGGTGTTATAGTACAAGTCAGTAAACTCCCGTAAATGGCACACGGCCTAGCACACGGGCGTGTGACTTGGCCATGTTGATAAGTTAGTACACCCTATAGATTTGGCACGGCCTAGTACACGGCCTGGCACACGGGTGTGTGAGGCCAATTCGAAGGGCACACGGGCTAGACACACGGGCTTGTGGTTAGCTGTGTGACCCAAGTCAGTATGTATGCCCTATTTCCACACGGTCTGTGACACGGGCATGTGACCCCTGAATGATTGAAAAATTACTAAGTTTTCCAAGAATTTCACATGTTATTGGGCTAATCCTGAACCACTTCGATAGCATGTTTAAGGCCTCGTAGGCTCTTATAAGGGACAATGTGATTGTGATGAATGGTATTTGAGTATGAATGCATAAATGTTTGAGTATTGTATGTTAAATGATGTGTATTGATCGGTAATACCTCGTAACCCTACTCCAGCGACGTATACGGGTTAGGGGTGTTACAAATTCTTTTGATGTTAACTCGTCCACAACACTCCTTCGACACATAAATCCTTCACCAACAGGTCCCTTTTCATCTGTGATATCCTCAATATATTCAGAATGTTAATCTACATCCACTTTAGTGTTGTACAACTCATTAATTTTTTAACATCCCATGGCATTAAGCCTTCTCGAACAAAGATGAACTCTAACTCATGGTCATAAAGGTTAGTGTAAAGCCCATGTACCATTGAAGAAGAATAGCTTCCAAGATGAGTGCAGAAAGTCTCCCACTTCAGCTTAGATATGGTTTTGTAGACTTGCTTGCACAAGTCTTGCTGTTGTGAAAGGAGAATGCCCTGTTCTGGGTGGAAATGTCGCTTCAAAATGTTTTCTTGAAACCAGTCCCTGGCCACTTTCGTTAAAAAGATCACCGGGTCCTTTTTCTCCATTAGCATGGAGGATTCCGATTCACGAGCTGCAGTTGCAAAGGATGAGTGTTCTTCAACAGGCTGGGTGGCTTTCTTGACTTATCCTCACGTTCTTGCCATATTTTGTTTGTTTTGTAAAGTGAAAATGGTTTAAAGTTGTAAAGATACGAGCTTGGAGAAGAGAAAGTGAAAAAAATGGCTGCTTTATATGTGTTACAGTCGGCACAATTAATAGGGGTTTATAGCGAGTGAAAGAAGACGATGGAAATGCGTGATTTTTTATGTGAAGAGATATAAAGCTGGAGGGAATAAATGTGTCCAATGGGAATTGTGCCCGTTTAGACAAATCAGACGGCTAGGTCACTTTTGATCAAACAATGGGATCTGCAAATTTTGATCTGCCCTTCATGCATGGTGAGTCATACGTGACAGTACAATAGTACGAAATGTGTTGACAATAAAGTCCAAGTGCGTCAACAGTGGTACCTAATTATTCTGCAAGAAAAAAAAAGTAAAACGTACTTGAGCAGAAAAAAATAAAAATAAAAATACATAATAATAAATTCCATAAAAATTAGAATTTTTTGACCAATTTAAAGGTCTTTGCCTGCTTTTGATCAATATTCCCAAAATAATGTTTCAATCGCTGGCGATCACTTTGAACTGGTGTCCATCATGTAAATCTCTGATTGTGATTTCACTATGAGTAAATACTTCGACAACTTCGAAAGGTCTAGACCAACATGAGAACAATTTACCTGGATGCAGTTTTAGTCTAGAATTGAATAATAACCCTTGTTGACATGCGATAAATTGTCGCTGCAAAATAATTCTGTCAAGCCATCATTTGGTCTTTTCCTTGTAAATTGCAACGTTTTCATAGGCATTTCACCTAATCTTTTCTAGTTCAGTGATATCCATTAGCCTTTTCTTTCCAGTAGCTTCATAGTCCATGTTTACTTGCTTAATTGTCCACATTGCTTTGTGCTTCAGTTCAACTGGCAAGTGACATGCTTTCCTAAAAACCAATTGATACGGCGACATCCCTAATGGAATGTCACCCAGTCTGGAAGACCAATCTTTCCTCGAAGGGTTCACAACCTTCTTAAGAATGTTTTTAATTTGTCGATTCGATACTTCAATTTGTCGATTAGTTTGTAGATGATAAGTAATAGCCATTCTATGATTAACTCCATATCTCTTCGGTACGGCTGCCACTTGGTTGCAATGAAAGTGTGTACCCTGATCACTAATCAATGCCTTTGGTGTGCCAAAGCGGGTGACTATATGCTTATGAGAAAATTTAAGCACTGTCTTTGCATCATCTTTTGGGACTGTAACAACTTCAACCCACTTCTAGACGTAGTCAACAACTACTAATATATAGAGATTTCCAAATGAATTTGGAAATGGTCCCATAAAATCCATACCCCAAACATTGAACAATTCAACCTCCATAATTGGCTACTATAAAATTTCAGTGTGTCGTGATATAAGGCCAGTGCGTTGACACCTATCGCATTGATTCACAAAATTATGGGCGTCTTTGAATAATGAAGGCCACTAGAATCCTGATTGGAGAATCTTAGCAGCAGTTTGCATGCCACCGAAATGGCCTCCATAAGGAGCATCATAACAGTGCTTCAAGACTAAAAGCATACCTTGAATAAATACAGCTCATTCCAATGATACTTCACTAATTCATGAAGAAATCTTTCTTTTTTATGGCCTGTGAGACTCAATCGGAGTTTTCTACACATTAGATAATTAACCAAATCTGCATACCAAATGGTTGCATCTACAACAAATAACTTCTTATCTGGGAATGCATCAACAATTTGAAGTATGTTTCCATCTTCGCTGCCAACTTCAAATCGAGATAGATGGTCTGCAACTTGATTCTCTGAACCCTTGCGGTTTTTTATCTCGATGAAAAATTCTTGCAGCAGTAAGATCCAGCGTATTAGTCTTGGTCTTTTATCCTTCTTTACAAAAAAGATATCTCAACGCTGAGTGGTCAGTAAATATGGAAACCTTTGTGCCAACAAGATAAGAATGAAATTTGTCAAAAACAAAGACTACAACCAACAATTCTTTTTCTATAGTGGTATAATTGATTTGAGCCTCTCTAAGAGTTTTGCTAGCATAATAGATGGTGTGAAATATTTTTCCCTTGCGTTGTCCTAGAATAGCACCCACAACAAAGTTGCTTGCATCATACATAACATCAAAAGGTTGCGACCAATCTAGTGCAACGATAATGGGTGCATTTATAAGTTGTGTCTTTAATTGAACGAATGCCGCCAGACATGCATCGTCAAAGAGAAATTTTTGATTCTGTTCCAGCAATGAACATAAGGGCTTTGTAATTTTCGAGAAATCTCTAATAAATCTTTGGTAAAACCCTGCATGCCTAAGAAAACTGCGAATACCTTTCACATTTGTCGGTGGATGTAATTTCTCAATGATTTCCACTTTAGCTTTGTCTACTTCAATGCCTTGACTAGAATGCGATGGCCTAACACAATGCCTTCAGTTGCCATGAAATGGCATTTTTCCCAATTTAGAACAATATGTGCGTCTTCACATTGCTGCAATACTTTATCTAAATTGTCAACGCAATGATCAAAATCATCTATAAAAACCTCTAAAGAATCTTCAATCATATCCAAGAATATTGCCATCATGCACCTTTGAAATGTGGCTGGTGCGTTGCTAAGACCGAAAGGCATACGGTGAAAAGAAAAAGTACCAAAGGGACAGGTGAATGTTACTTTCTGTTAATCCTCCGGTGCTATAGCAATTTGATTGTACCCAAAATAGCTGTCTAAGAAGCAATAATAGGCTATTACAGCAAACCTATCCAACATTCGGTCAATGAAAGGAAGTGGGAAGTGGTCCTTCCTTGTGACAACATTAAGTTTACGATAATCCATACAAACTCGCCATCCCATAGGAATACATGTAGGAATTAATTCGTCTTTGTCGTTGCTAACCACAATGATGACACTAATTTTAGGAACGCATTGCACTGGAGTCACCCAATTGCTATCAGAAATAGGGTAAATAATTCCAGCATCAAGCCACTTTATAATTTCTTTCTTAACAACTTCCTTCATCTTCTCGTTTAATCTTATTTGTTGCTCAATCGATTGCTTGCCTTTATCTTCCAATTTGATCTTGTGCATGTAAAAAGATGGACTAATGCCTCCGATATTGGCAATACTCCAAGCAATAGCTCGCTTATGTTGTTTAAGAATATGGACCAATTTCTCTTCTTGAGTTATATCCAGTGATACGGAGACAATAATTATGAGAGTATTGTTATCACCAAGAAAGGTATATTTAAGATGAGTAGGCAGTGGTTTCAATTTTAGAGTAAGAGCTTCATGGATAGATGGTTTGAAAATTGGAGCTGTTCTGTTGGCTAAGTCTAAGGATTCAATTTTCCATCCATGCTTGAGTTCAATATTATTAACTTTAACCATGCTGTCACAATTATCTAAGAATTCATCATTAGATGTCACTGTAATCTCCTCAAAAAGTATTATGCGTTGGTTATTGAATTCTTCCTTAATTATATCATCTAGCACATCGACAATATGACATTCTTCTTTATCCTTGCATTGAATAGATTTGAAAACACAGAAGGTAACGTGCTCATCATTAAGTCCCATGGTTAGTTCACCTTTGTAAACATCAATAAGAGTTTGTCTGGTGGCTAAAAATGGTCCTCCCAAGATTATGGGAACCTCTTTGTCTGCCTCACAGTCAAGTATGATAAAATCAGCTGGAAAAACGAATTTATCCACACGAACTAAGATATCTTTGATTTGCCTTTCAGGTTTAGCCAAGGATCGATCAGCTAGTTGCAATGTCATTGTAGTAGATTTCATGTGACCAATTCCCAACTTTTTGAAATTATATAGTGGCATTAGGTTAATGCTAGCTCTCAAGTCGCATAAAACCTTGCCCAAATAATGGTTGCCAATTAAAAATGGGATAGTAAAGCTCCCAAGATCTTTCATTTTTGGGGACAATCTATTTGTCAAAACAGCACTACAGCCTTCTGTGAGTGCAATAGTTTCCATATCACTGAGCTTGTTCTTCTTGGACAAGAGCCCCTTCATAAATTCCCCATAATTCAGAATTTGCACAAGAGCGTCTACTAAAGGAATATTGACCTGAAGTTGCTTTAGTGTGTTCAGGAACTATTGGTACTGCTTATCCTCCTCATTCTCTCTAAATATTTTTGGGATCACTTCACCAGTATCTTGAGGTGCTACAGTAGAGTCTGTAGTTGGCTCGCCAATTTGTTTACCACTCCTGAGAGTGATAGCCTTGCAGTGTTCTTTCCTCCTCATACTGGGATTTTTCGTGTCACTAGTTAGTGTGCCCGGTGGTCGAGTATTCAGATTCGAAGTATGTTGTCCTGATTGTGCCTCCAATGCCCGAATAGAAGATGAATTCCCTTACACAATAGCTTCTATGAGAGTCATATGCTCCCTCATTAAAGCCTAAATAGTTGCTACCGGGTCAGAAGGAGAAGCTTGCGTGTACTTTTGTTGTCAATGCTCTTGAACATTCTGATGCGACATTGAAGAGTGTTGTGGCTGCATTTGATTCTTGTGTGGATGCATTTGGCTTTGTTGTGGATGCATCTGAGTGTGCTGATTGTAGTTCTGTTGTTGTTTATTGTAATTCCATTGTCTTGGATTATAATTGCCTTGAGTAGATATATTCCCATATCAGAATGTCACAGCATTTTATCCAACATTCTGTGTGCAAAACCCCAAACCCGGCCCAAACACCACGACCGAATCTGGTATGTCACTTGGGAAGAATTTATAAGCTTTGCGATCTTTAGAAAAAAAATTTTATATCCCTTTTTGAAAACTCCCAGTTTAGTGGTTCGTTTGAAAACTCAATAAACATTTAAGGAAAAATTGTAATTAGCCCAATCCTCGTTTGAAAACATATGTTTGTTACATTAGATTAAACTAGAAGTTTGTCGTAAAAAAAATCCGTTTATAAAATTGTTAATTAAGTTATGGGAAAACTTTCATTCGCATTTTGAAAAAAAGCATCTTATCGATTATTTTGTATTTAAAACGTCTAAACTTTAAATCGAAATTAAACCAAATTAATAGTGGCCTTATTACATAACAGAATCCCAAAAATTTAAGAAAAGTAAAGTTCTAATTAAATTAAAAAAACTGTGCAAGGCCACCTCGTAGTCCTCTCTTGCCCAAATCCACTGTACTATGTATTACTTGCAAAAACTTAAGCAAAAAGAGTGAGTCAAGAGACTCAGTGTGCAATCGCCAAGCACCATCACTGGCCCGAGCCCAACCATTTACCATCTGGGCCTTAGCCCCTTTTGTATAAGCACATTGGGCAAAGCCCTCTCGAAATCGGATAGGGTCTTAGCCCTACAGCACAGTATAGCAGATATCATATGCAAAACCCAACCCAGCCTAAATTTCCATCCGCTACACACCACCTGTTCCTGCCAATAACACCAGTCGGGATTTCTACAATCGACCCTCACCGCTACACACCATCGATGGCAGTCAGGCTGCAGTCAGCTGCTCATCACCAAAATATGTGGCATAGCCACCGGTATTATGTGACAACGTCACCAAAGTATGTGGCTGGGCCACCGAAATAATGTGACAACGTCACCGGAGTATGTGGCATAACCACCAAAAACACTGCCCCTTTCATCATTTTCATATCCCCATGTCCATGCAACATACGATCATAGTGGTATGAATGCAACATATAATGCAACATATAACAACATACTTAAAATATTCAAAGCATATGCATATTCATGCCAACGACAATACTTATCAAGCATAATCGGAGAATAACTCACCTGGTATTATGATTTTTACCCTCTATGGGTAACACAATAGCTGTTACGGCGCTTTCGGCTTTCCAAACAACGTATATATATAATAATAACATACAAAAGAAGGTGTGGGGATTACACACCTGTAAACGCAAAGGACCAAACTTTCAATCTCGTTGACACCCTCACTTGCAGGGATAATAGCGATCTGCCTATCCCAATCCGAAGCCGGCCCACAACCCGGTGGAAAATCTCGAACGGCTGACACTGCATGCCGTTTAAACTTAGGGGTAGGGACTACGAGTCCAGCCCCCTCCTTCCCTTGACTGGCATTCAAATCCATGACAGATCTTGATCAGAGAACCAGGTTAAAGCAATGAAAAGAAAGAAAGAATAGGACTCATACCGAAGAAGTCCCTTACCTAGGTTAACAGAAGCCGAACGCCAACTGATTGGCCTAAGAAACCGTTTGAGTCCCTAGAAAATCACTATGTTAGAATCGGTTCTCCTCATGAATTAAAAAGAATGGCCTTTCGGCCAATCAAGCTGATAAGAATCCCTTATGACCTATTCAGCCAACAACACTTACCAAGATCCTCTCGAAAGCAGACCACACGACAACGAGATGCTAGAACCACCACCTTCTACAATCAGCCAGTGCCCCAAAGTGCAAGTTAGAACCTTCGATTAGCCAAACCAAAGAGAGAAAGAAGAGAAAATGAGAAGAAAAGCAAAGAAGATCCCTTACCGAAATAAGAGTGTATCAATTGGAAGATCTATGTTCGGCTATCAGCAAAGTCGATAGAGAGGGTGCCTACACTTGACGCAAAAAGGGGTTTCGGCTTTCTCAGAACTACGAAATAAAGAAGAGAAGAAAGTAGATAAAAGTAAGAAATAGGTTTCGTCTAAGACACTTACAAATTCGACTATGAAGGAAACAAGTAGCAAGTGGAAGAAAAGAATTAGAGAGAGCACAATTCCAACTTTGATATTCGGCTAACACCAATGGAGCAAGAAGAAAGAATGGAACCGAAAGGTGTTTCATTTATGCAAAAGAGGCAAGTAGCAAATGGTGAAAGAATTAAGGGTACTAGGTTCGGTTGAAGAGCAAAAATGAGAGGAGAAAGGAATGGAGTAGGAGTGTTGCAGTTTTGGTAGCAAGGAGATTAATCAATGCTTGGAGAAAGAAACAAAATGAAACAAAATGCCAAAAGAAGAGAAAATGGTTCCAAATGTTTTGTGACTGGAAATGCACACTAAGCTACCTAAGAACCAAGAATATTCGGCCCCCCTCCACCTACAAAGCTAGACCGCAACACACCCCCAAACCTTTCCAAAATCGGCCAACCATTCCTCCTTTCTTCACATCCCACGATTCACTCCCCCCTTTTCTCTCCATCTTTCCTTTGAAATCCCTCAACAACCTTGACCCATTTAAACCTCCTACATCTTCTCTTGTCCATTCTTTTAAAACATTTGACCCATTCAACTCCCATTCTTCAAAGTCCAAGCCGAAACCACCACATTCCCATCCCAACGCCAAAATAAACTCCAAAAAGGCAAACTATGAGACTCGAACCTGCTCCCACCTCCTCCAAGCTCCCCTTGAGGTGTCATCCGCCTTGCTTCCTAAGCATCACCTTGCCACTTTACCACACTCCATCTTGTGTTACCAATCACACACAATTACACATAAGACCTACTCCCACAAGCATTCCTCTAAAGCCCTCTAACACAAAAATTTAGCCAAGGCTCCAGCTCGAACCTGAGCCTTTCTAAGACCTCCAAACACATCCAAATAGCAAGCAAAACAAGCCAAACACATAGAAACATGAAATGCAGAACCCCAAATTCCCGGATGTTACACTATGTTCCCCAAGACAGTTGATTGCGTGTAGAATTATTATAAGAGTTGCCATAAGAATTGTTGCGAATGTTACTAACATAAAAAGGAATTCTCTGCATGTTGTGGGCAATCTTCATAGTTATGGTTCTCATTGAAAATCTCACAAAAAAGGTAGGAACATCAACTTGTTGAGCGACTTGTATAGGTGGAACGTCACTAGTCCCTTGCATATTTTTATCATATTTGCAAGAGAAGAAACTTGAGCACTAAGTGCAGATATTGTGTCCAGTTCAATAACTCCCAGAGTAGCTTTTTCTTGGGCAGCTCTATAGATAGGGTATTGATAATCAGTTTGGGCAATTCTCTCAAAAATTCCAATAGCATCATTATAAGTACAATCCAACAAAGGATCATTGGCTGATGCGTCAATAAGATTCCTCGTGTGTGAATTTAGCCTATTATAGAAAATCTCAATTTGTGTTTCCTATTGAATGTCATGCATGGGACAACATCGAAGCAAAGATTTATAACATTCCCTTGTGGTGTGAAGATTCTCATCATCCAATTGATGATAAGCTGCAATATCATTTCGAAGACGAGCATTCATTATCCGTGGGTTAAATTGCAAAACAAATTATATTGCTAGTGCATTCCAAGAAGTAATTGATCTGGCAGGTAGCCCAAGGAACCAAGTATGAGCCCTTTACAGCAAGGAATAAGGAAATAATTGCATCGTCAAAGCGTCATCAGGAACGCCTTGTTGACTATAGGAAGCACAAATAAATAAAAATGATTTAAGATGTTCTCGTGCATCTTCATGAGTCAACCCATCATATTGCCCATTAGAATTGAACATTTGAAACATTACTGGCCTGAGTTCAAAATTACTAGCTTGGATTGCTGGCCTAACAACTCTCGGTTGTAAGTCATCCAAGATAGGTACTACAAGGTCTCGTATAGTCCTGTTTTGTATTTGAGCGTCTTGCAGTAATGGTGGGTCATTAGAATTTTGGTTTTGCATCGGGGGTATAACTTCATATTTTCTTGGTAAAGACATATTCCTTTGTTCCCGAAGTCTTCTCCGAATGGTTCTTTCAATTTTTGGATCAAAACCGGCAATGAACTCCGAATTGCTTCGGGTCATACAAAACCTAAAATAAAATGTGAAAATAGTGAGAAAAAGAAAATAAGTTAGTAACAACTAAATCTTATGAAATAAAAACAAAAAAAAAAATAAACATCAAACAAATGCCATCCCCGGCAATGACATCAAAACTTGATCGGTTGTTTAACGTCACAGAAATATGTGCAAGTGTACACTGTTGATGCAAGTATAGTAGAAAGATATGAGTCTCTTGGATATCGATCCCATGAGGATGGTTGTCTTTTGTCTTTCAATGTCAATGCAATAAATAGATGGAAATGAGATAAATTGTGAGAGTAGTTGTTGAAACATAACTTGAAAACAATAAGATAAATTATGATAATGGTAAACTGGGATCCCCAACATGAATATTCAATAGAATACTAAGTTCTCAAAAGGTATAAAAGGATAGGTGATAGTTGATGCATTAAATATCTTACCAAGCTGAACTTCTATATTTAATCTAAGACTTAAACATGCACATTAACCACATCTTATGATGATGACAATGAAACACTATTAAGAACAAGTGGATTAAATTCCTCTAATCCTCAAGAAACTTCTGTTGCCATGCTTGTTAGCTTGAACTGTCGCTGCACTTTCTAGTGTCAGTGACTGCAATAACACTTCCATGCTAAAAATATTCAAACCCAAAGATTAAACAATAGAAGAAAGATTAAATAAACTAACATTTAACATAGAAATCATGTATACTTTCGTACAAACATGAAATAGAAAGTAATCACCATCGTTTAGAAAAGAAATATAAAAGAAACAAGTGAAGAGCACGATTCCTAGAAAATCTCGATTTGATCTCTCAACTCCTTCTTATGTTACACTCAGGGCTCCTCGTTAGGAGCTAATCTGCATCCCTTTCATGTCAGTTCACCTGTAGGAAGCTTAAGCCGCCATAGCCGAAAAGCTTCAAAAGATAGGTTGACGAAGATACTCTCCCCTCCAAAACCTTTTTTTTTCTTTTCATGTGAATATTTATATTCTTCTCAAATGGCCTAGGTGTCCTTTCATCAGAATCATGCTACCTCTATATGTACAAGTTGGTTATACCAGACTGGACAGTGTACACATTTTTGTTCTTATCCAGACAGCTGTTAGGTGCGGCAACAATTTTTGGCGCAATTTGAAATTACTCATGCAGCGACATTGATACCAAAAAATGACAAAATTAAGGATAAATAGGCTAAGATCCATTCAGTTATAAAATGCAATTTACTGAACTGAAAATGCTAAAATATGTGCTAAAGATAACTAAATAGGGACAAATTAACCAATATGTAAAGAGAAAACATATATTCTTTCTAGTAATATCAAGTTCCTTCCCTATATCATATTTTAACCCTATCGTATAAGTGTAACATATGTAAAATTAAATAAGCCTAAATACTCATTGTTCGCTTAACACGAGCATTCTACATCGGGGTGGCAAACTCCACCCGATCCTCTGAGCTACTCGGCTTGCTATAAGACCTTCCTCTAGTTGGACTCTCTTTAATTCTATCCCAGATACCTTGCCACATCAGCGAAATCTATCCTTATCTCTTATTTTTCCTTTATTATACTCACATTCAAGGTACTCATCGTCCTAATTCATATTTGGCTATACACCCATCTAACTTCTTGTGCCTCTTTGGTAGCACTCATTTGTGTTTTGCCCAAGGACCCTTAGGTCACGCCTTCCTTGGTCAAACTAGTCCTTAGTGGACTGCCCCTTCCCTTAAGCTAGTCGCGAAGGACTTGTTGAAATTTTTCAAACCGTGATAACATTCAACACGACTCGCCACTTTGGTGTACCTGTTCTTGTTCAATCCTATTGGCAATAGTGGTGGGATTACTTCTAGGAATCTACCCTATGCACTTGAGAAACTTGGGACTTCACATACCCCATGTAGTGACCACCGGCTTAGCATCATATGGCTACATGTAGTGAACACGGAGTTATAGTTGTGGCGGTATACCCGCATTAGACTTCCCTAAAAAAGAAATTGTCTTGATAGACATACTATCCCTTCAACAGAACCTTTATCCTAGGAGTATATCTCCTAATCTTCTTATGAGATAGGCTTCTCGCCTACAACTTCGTTGAGTTCTCCCTAGTGGCTCTTCATTTCGAATCCTTGAATAAATTTTCTTCTTACATTTCCATTATAGCACCCTAAAATAAGGCCTAGGAGTTTTAGGGGTATTTTAGAGATTTTAGCCTTAGAGTGTTCAGAATTTTGTGACATGGTAAATCAGAAATGTTTTCAACTATGGTTTTTAGGAAATCAAATCAATTTTTGAAAAAAAAAGTGTTTTAAAAACCTATACTTTTAGAAAAAGGAGTGATTTGTGATAGAGTTAAAATTTTGAGCATTTGTGTTCCAGTTTTACCAAATTTTAAAATAGTCCTATTTTTCCCCCACTTAAAGTGTTTCACGGATGTCTTCTTTATCTTCAAGCTTTAGCCGTCCCTTGCTCCCCAAGCTCCTCTCTTTCACTTTTTTTCACCAAACCTTAATTTAATTGATTTCCTTCATTCCCATAACATTAATCTTTACAGGAACTTCAAGAAAAAACACTCAAAATACTATTAATTTCTTCATCTTCCTCACTTGTAGGTTTCTCAAATTTTCATAAAAATCCCCATTTTTCTCCCATCAAGGTAACTGTTCATCTTTATATTTGTTTTAAATATTATCTAGCCTCTAAAATTGAGTTAGTAGTCATTAAGTCACATGTTTTAAATAAAAGCCAAAAATTGGGTCATTAATGGTAGATTTTGGGATTTTGAATAAAAACGTGGTTTCAAATTGATTTTCAACTTATTTTAATATGATTAGAAGGTTTACAAACTTACTTTGAAGTTTCGTTAAAGATTTCTCAAGTTTTAATGAATTTTTGTCATACTAGCTATTATGTGTCGAAAATTTTTGATATTATGAAATGAGATATTTTATGTAGTTTAAAGGTTGTGAATTAGTTCTAGATGAATATATAGAAGAATGAAATTCATTTCATGCAAAAAATATTAAGTGTTGACTAGATACTCAAATTTTAAGTTTTCTTTGTCGATGGTTTCGATTATAAGAGAACTTAGCTTAGGCTTATGTTTTTGACTATTTGAGGTAAGTCATTAGCTGATTTTTGGTTGTCTATTTGTGTGGTTTGTCTTGTTGAAGCTTTAGAGTCGATAGGTGTAACACCCCTAACCCGTATCCGTCACCGAATTAGGGTTAAGAGGCATTACTGGACAAACGAAATCTTTTATAGACATTTCATAGAAGAATCTAACAAATCACATCAAAGTGTCCCTTAAGTAGGTCTACGAGACCTTAAACATGCTTTAGAATAGGGCCTGGACTAAACCAAACACATACGAAAATTCTCGCAAATTAAAAATGTTTTTCAAAGTTACAAAGGTCACAAGCCCGTGTAGGCAGGCCGTGTGCCTCCCACGGCCTCAGACATGCCTGTGTGTCTAAGCCGTGTCAAAACAAGGCATACATACTAACTTGTCCACACGATCGTGGACACGCCCGGGTGCCTCACTCGTGGTCGCTACTGACTTGCACCACACGGCCAGTAACACGCCCGTGTGTCCAGCCTATGGTCACTACTGACTTGATCCACCCGGCCAATCACAAGCCCGTGTGTCTTGCCCGTGGTCATTCTGACTTGTTTTGAATTTCAACCACGAGGGACACGGTCGAGCCACACGCCTGTGTGGGAAAATATAGGCCATTTTGAAGGCCAAAATGCCACCCACATATTGGGTTATTCCTACCAGCAACATACCAATCCAATTCAAGCATCATATGCAACCAAAACATACCAAGATGTTCATCATTTCTAACCACTTATGAGCTCAACAATCACACCATATTATAAGCCATTTAGCTCAACTTATTCACAAACATTTCTAAACATATCTCATCCACAACTTACCATCAATAATATGCTAACTATGCATCCATAAGCTTACCATTATTATGACCATTTTATTATCCACCAAAACATACCAAAACTAAGCATCATAAGACATGGCTACACGTTCATCATAACTTAACCATTTATCTAGCCATATCACATGGCTATATATATATATGTCTCAAACATACTTTATAACAACTAGCATATACATGTCACACTTTAATATCTATACATTTTCAAAAGGTACCAAAATGTGATTTGAGTAGTGTGATGACAGTCCTCGACGATTCCCGAGCCTTTCGTAGCTTTGACGATCTGTAAAATAGAGTAAACACATAGAAAGTAAGCTTTCCAAAAGCTTAGTTAGCCATACACAAATAAACTTATCATATAATTCACATTATCATATCAATACATGAATCATTAACATTTCTCATTATCAAAATCATAATTCTTCATTGGCTTTATTTAGCCATAGCTTATCAATCATCATATTTCCATCCATCTCATTTGCTCTTATCACATTCATTCATATATCGTATTTTAGCTCATTGCATCTATGTACGTATTTACTCACCTTTCATGCCTATTCAAAGCATATACATCAAACATACCTGAAACGGATTTATAACTCACATAGTTATTCATTTCTCGGACTTGCCCATTGAACCGTTCGGAATCTAATAGGATACTCAGAGTGCTCAGAATAGTCGTACAATGCCAACGTCCCAGACGAGGTCTTACATGTACTTAGATATTGATGCCACTATCTCAAACAGGGTCTTACACAAATCAAATACGATGCCAATGTCCCTAACATGGTCTTACACTTAAATCTCATATTGATGCCAACGTCCCAGATGTGTTCTTACATGACCTCACATATTGGAAACCTATGTCATGACATATGTAACCCTATCTATTCCTATGTTCGTAGGGGACTTCTCGAACATAGATACAATGTCGATACTATCTCGAATTCCATGTACATAACATCTCGAGCATATTCAACACAAGCTAAATTTCATATATGCGCAATTAACTCAATTCAAATGCATTTATTTGTATATCGACTTACCTCGGACTCGGATATCAGAAACAGACTCAGCTACTCAATTACTTTCGATATCCCGCGATCTAAGTCCGTTTTCTTCGGTTATTGATCTTGAATTAAGCTTAAAGCTAGCCGAACTCTAGTTGTTCTTCTTTTTTTTATTTTCTTTGAATTTTGGCAAAATGGATGAATGAATCACTAACTCTCATGTTTTGTTTTATTTAACTAAGCTTAATTAACATTTTACCATACTACCCTTAATGATATATTAATGAAAATCATTTAATCCATGGACATAATTGTCCACTAACTTAAAAATGGCTTAATAACATCATAAGGACTTCATATTAATAAAGACATAGCACATAGGTACTTTTAACATATGGCATGCTAATTTAGCATCTTTCACAATTTGGTCCTTTTCTCAAATTAAGCACATAATTGATCAAATTAAATCACAAAAATTTCACACATGCTTAATCATATACTGCAGACACAGAAAATAATATTAAAAATATTTTTTTGACTAAGATTTGTGGTCTCGAAACCACTATTCTGACTAGGGTCTAAACTGGACTGTTACAATAGGACCTTCAACGAGTAGAGACAAAGGAAAAGAAAAGCTTTTTGAGCTTTCAGCTTTTCGGGGAAAGCATATTTGGTGAGTGTTTGGAGTCGTTGCTTGTAGATAATTCATTGTGTAAATTGGGAATTTAGATGTAGCCTAAACCCCTACTCTAAATTTTGCGTGTAAGTATACCAAGATTCATTGTGATATATGTGTGCTTTTGAAAATGTGGAAATATGAATGTATATGTGATGCTATGGCATGTGTTATAAGCTTGTGATGACTGTTGTGTTCATGACATGTGACAGTGATTATATTGTGTTAATATTGTGAATGTGTGCGGAAAATTGGTAAGTAATGTGTTATAAAATTGTGGATATTTTGGCCTTGTGAACTTATGAGACCGTTGGATATAGTTGGCATGCCATAGGATTGTGAGTACTCACCTTTGTATTGTGATTTTGGGCATTGATGCCCGGGACAGTTTTGGAGAGATAAGGGAATGTGAGCTGAGCTCCATTCATCGAAATATGTTTGGTGTGTAGGAGAGTGTTAGATATATGCTTCACTTTTGGAACATGTTCTATTAGTCATTTGGTGTGTTGGAGATCCGTGTATCCTATGAGTTAGTATAATGCCCACTTTTATGTTTTTCATAACCTCAAGTGCCAAATTGTTATTATTTATGATTGTTATGTAAAGTGATATATGCTTAAAAGCTAATGTGATTACCATGAAAATCAACTAATATGTTATGCATGAGTTAATATAATATGACACTAAGGTTGGGACTATTATAATTATGCCATTTAATTGTTGTTAATGCATGATGACTTGTTTGCGTGGTTGTAACATCCCGAAATAAGGCCTAAATGGAACAGTGGTTTCGGGACCACAAATCCGATGTTGAGAAATTTATTTTATTTATATTTTTATGGTCTACAATTTCATAGAATGATTTCGTGAAAATCTCATTCGAAAATTTTGACGTTTGGGCACTCAATTTAGTCAAAAGGACTAAACTGTAAAAAAGTACAAAAGTTGAGTTCTACATGTTAGAGGTGTCCAATTGTTATGAAATTTTAAATTGGAGGTCCTTAAATGATAAATAGACCATTGGTTAAGTTGGTGGACAAAAATGGACATGGATGGGTATGTTTCAAAAGAATTTTTTTAAGGGGCATTTTGGTAATTTAGTGAATTAAATGAATTAAATACAAAATTTAAATGCCAAATATGTCCATCTTCTTCATATGGACAAAATTTACCAAGAGAAGACATGGCTAGGGCTTTCTCAACTACCAAGCTCATGATAAGTCCGTTCTAGCCCCATTTTTCAAGTTATTTACGGTTTTGGAGTCCCGGTAGCTCGATTTAGCTTATGCTACCAATAATTCATGCTAGGGTTCATCTTTGGAAAATTAACCATAGGTGAAAAGTGTGTATTTTGATGTTTTATGATAGAATAGGAAGGCTGAAATTATGTTAAACAACTTTTACTAAGCGGTTTTACGTGAAAACGAATAAAACGTCATAATCGGTAAAAATACCTAATGTTCATAAGTACATGTTAGAGTGAGAATTTGATGTTGCCATAGAAGAGAAAAATGATCAGCATGTTATAAAACATAAGAATAAGGGCTGAAGTTTAATTTTCGAGTATTGGGGAAAAAGTGTAAATATGTAAAAGTTTAAGGGCAAAATTATAATTTTGAAAAAGTTGAGTTCAGGAATGTTTTGAATAGTACACTAATTAAATAAGTGAAATGTGATGTTTTAGACCCCGAAAAACGAGATTTGGACCTAGAATTGGAGGAAAATCGAAAATCAGGAAAGTTGGTAAAATGGTCGTTTCGGCATTCGAGGTAAGTTGATGTGTTAATAATAATGTAATATTGTCGTAATGTATATTTGAAACCTAAAATGTGGTATTAAATTGATTTTTCTGAATTACATGTTTAGTATATTATGTTGGTGAATTGATTTAATAATATGTTTATGATAAAAGGTAACATAGGTGACATGGAAAATGGGTTGAAATGTTGTGCTTAAAGGTGTTTTCTATGACTATGGTTATTATGCGAAATGGAAAGTTTATATGTAAATAATGCATTTATTTTACTTGTTCAATAATTATTTTGCTAGATATTATGGAAATCATTGGGTGATAACTACAATATGAAAATGTATGGAATGCGAAATTCTCGATTGAACCTTCGGAAAACCGAGAGATACGGACAATATGTAGCTAGGTCACACGAGTGATAAGGGAACTTCACCGTGTGCACAAGAAAGCTACGAGATGGAAAAATTTGATATGTAGCTAGGCCACATAGATGATAAGAGATTTTCATCATGTGTGCAAGAAAGCTACGGGATAATAATTTCATATGTAACTAGGTCACATGTGTAATACTGTGTGTATACCATGTGTACAAGAAAGTTACGGGTTATGAGTAGCTAGGTCACATGAGTGGTTCCTAGTGTTGGACACCATGTAGACAAGAGAGCTACAAGATGGAATGGCTAGGTCACATGGGCGATAAGGGACCTTCACCATGTGTACAAGAAAGCCGAATTATGTGTGGGTGGAGCTATGTGCTGAGATCACCGAGTATTGGGCGTTTTTCGAAGGGGTTCAACGAGATAATTTACTAATGATGATTGGTGCGATCATGTTATGAATAAGTGCAAGTGTGAATGTGACCAATTGAGAAATGTGGCAAATGTACGTATGAACAATATGCTCGATATGTAATCGGAAATTGGAAAGATTAGTAGAGGCAAGTCATGAACACAACTAAAGTGAGAGAAAGCAAAATTTTACAATAAAACTGTTTTGGACAGCAGCAGGGAGGTGAATTTGAAAAATCACCAAAAATGGTAGAAATTGAATTATAAGTTGTATGAGACATTTATTTAAAGCTTATTGAGTCTATTTTTATATAAAAGAAACAGAGAAAGCAAAAGATTGGCATATTTTGGGATAATTAGATTTTTGTGAGACAGGTGCAGAGTGATTTCGAGATCCCCTGTTCTGACTTGGAAAAATCATTGAAAATTGTAAAAAATAATATTGGGACATAATTTATATGATTAGATTCGTCATTGAGTCTATTTTTAGAATAAGCAAACTAGAACATCATTTGAATTTTGTACAAAAAGATAATTAAATTTTAGTAAAGAATGGTCGGAATTGTCAAACAACAGAACAGGGGAGACTTTGAAGAATAAACTGTACTAATTGACTAAACCAAAAATTCTGAAAATTTTATGGTAAAAAGATATGTGAGTCTATTTTCATGAAAAATTTAAGGATTTTAATTTGGAGTTCTGTAACTTTAGATATAAATATTTTAATGGCTGTAACTCAAGAAAACAACTTAACTAGAATTTGAATAAATAGGAAGAATATGAAAATAACATGTTATCACATTGCTTATTATTTTCATGCGAGCTTACTAAGCGTAAAGCTTAATCCCTCCTTTCTATTTCTTTTAGTTTTGTCAGGTTAGCTCAGCGTTGGAGATCGTCGGAGGCAATATCACACTATCGGGTCATTTTCCTTGGAGTATTGGCATGTGTATGTTAAATGTTTTCAAGTGAGTGGCATGTATAGAGACTTAGTTTTTCTATGATGGATGTTGTTGTGATTAGCCAAATGTATTGGCATATAGTGATTTGTTGATTATGGCCATGAGATGTGGCTTATAATGATTTTGGCTTATAAGCCTATTTGTCCATGGTATGTGTTAATGTCTTGTTATGTGGTATAAGTGATTAAATAGATGACAATGTCAAATGCATGTCTTTGAAAAGTTTTAAATTTTGGGCGAAATTTGGTGACCCGATTTTGTATGATTGTGAATGTTGAAGTACGGTAACGCCTCGAACCCTGTTCTGGAGTTGGACACGGGTGAGGGGTGTTACAGTGGTAGTTATTTTGAACATTCACAGAGCTTGTTAAGCTCACTCACTCCTTTTAAACCATTGCAGATAAGTAGTATCAGTGTGATCCAAGAAAAACATTTAGTAGCTATTTGTTGGTGTTTATTTGATTATTTTTGTTTTGGGAATAAAGGTAATGTTGTAGGCTACGTGCTATGATTATTAAGTTGATTACATGTTTATTTTGCAAAGAACACATAGACTTAAAGTATGTTTTATTGGTTTCTTGCTTAGTCATTATTATGATGTTTTGGACGGATATTTTGGACTTTTTGGTGTCCATTTGATGAGGTGAATGATTCATATAACACCCTATACCCGGCCTTGTCGTCAAGCTTGAATATGAGATGCCGCACCATCATATCTTGTCATATACAAAAAGTAAAAGTTCATTCTAAATGAAACGTCTTTTATATTAGAATTCACATAGGTTTTAAGTCAATTATACTTGTTAATTATCAATGTTACGTGCAAGTCATACAATAAATAATCCTAAAAACAAGCATTAACGTGTATAATGTCCATTTAGCAAAATTCTTAAAATGTGTCCTTGGGTATCGATACTGACATTAGGGTATCAATATCTTCTCTGTGTTGTATCGATACCACTTGGAAAAATGATATCAAACTTACATTCTGTTTCTCGGCTAAATCCCAAAGTCTCAAAAATTATCGGTACCTGTCATGAAATATCAGTAGTTTAACCCCAAGTATCGATATTCGAGCAAAGGTATCGATACCAAATCTCTATATTGACTCCTTGCACATTTTAAAACACAGAGATATTGATTTTAAATCTCGAATATAGATACCTCTGCCCCTTGACATAAAAATGTAGCACACAAATGCAATTATCTCATTCCAAAACAAATTCTAAGCATCATGCATCACTTACGTCGATAAATAATTGTAACAGCCCGTTTTTAGTCAAATCAGAACAATGGTTTTGGGACCACAAATTTGAGGTCAAATAAATTATTTTATTATTATTTTAATGTCTTCAGCATGATAGTGTAATTGTGTGAAATTTTGGTTAAGAAATTTTATCGTTTGAATGCTCAATTTGATAAAAAGGACTAAGTCACGTAAAGTGTAAAACTTGTGTTCTATTAGTTAAAGGTGTCTAATAGCTATAGAATCTTAAAATGGTGGTCCTTGTGTGATAATTAACCCACTAAAGTGTTAGTGGATGATAATTGTTTAGTAATATTGTAATTTGAATTAGTTTTTAAGGTTAATTTGGTAAATAGATAATTAAATGATAATTTAATTAAAGCAAAAGCCATTTTATTCCTTCATCTTCTACATTTAACCGATTTTAACAAGGAAAAGAGCCATTCTTAGGGTTTCCATTCGGCCAAGCTCATTTGTTCAATTGGTGAGTGATTTTTGTCCCGTTTTTAATGATTTCTATGTTTTTGAGATCGTTACAGCTTAATCTAGCTAGCCCAGGAACTATTTTACAAAACTGTTAAAGGTTTAGGGTTTTTCCATTGAGAATGTTGATGTATTTTGATGTTTTATGGTAGAAAATACATGCTTGTTGTTAGATAAACAACATTTGTTAAGTGATTTTTAGTAAAATGTCCAATTAGGGGTTAAATTGTGAAATGTGAAAATTTTGTGGTTAAATTGTGAAATAAATGAAAAATATGGGTTGCTAGGGACCTAATTGAAATTCGACTAGCATGGGTTTTGGTTGAATTGTATGAATTTGTGATTTTATGAAATAAGGACTAGATTGTAAAAATGTGAAAAATTAGGGGCAAAAACATAAAAGTGCCTTAATGGGTGTTTTAGGACTAAATTGAATAGAGAGATTATTATATAAGTTAATTTTGATTACATTTAGATCAAGAAAAGTGAAATACATATTTAGATCGAGGAAAGAACAAGGTTTTAGATTAATCGACTTAATTCACTGTTTTCGCATTTGAGGTAAGTTTGTATGTAATAAGCTTTGTTATAATTGTATTTTAAATGCTTTGATATTGCATAAACTGTAACAGCCCGATTTAAGGCCTAGTCGGAATAGTGGTGCAAGACCACAAATCCGAATTAGTAAAATGAGTTTTTATGATAGTTGAAATGTTTGCATGATAGTATGAAAGTTTCATGTGGAAATTTTATGAAAATTTCCATGAAAGGGTCCATTAGGTCTAAATTGCAAAAGTTGCAAAATATGAGTTTCTAGTAGCTTTTTGTATGAAATAGCTTTAGAATAGTAATTAGAAGTCCTTAAATAGCAATTTGCCCAAATTATAATTTTTGGACAAAATTGGACATAAGTTAGTAATTTGTAAAAATTTAGAGAGAAGGGCATTTTGGTCATTTACCAATTAAATGATTAAAATAGGAAAAAGATGATAAAAATCTTATTCATCTTCTTCCTTGGTGCCGAAAATTTGAATAAACCCATAGCTAAGGTTTGTTCATCTTTCAAGCTTGCTAGTAAGTTCATCTTAGCCCTGTTTTTAATATTCTTCGTATTTTTTAAGTTCTCGTATTATGAATTAGCTATTTTTAGCTATAAAATGAGCTAAGATGCATTTTAAAAAATTTACGCATGAATGACATGCTTATAAAATGATATTTCAAGGAAGATTATGAGAGTTTGATGTTAGATAAACATTTTTCCTTAGTGAATTTCATGAAAAAATGATAGTCTGGACTAATTTGCAATGATTAGGAAATTGGTCATACATGTTAGAAATAGTGAGAATTGATGATTGTTATAGTATAGAAAATGAATCAGCTAAGCATGATGTTTAAGAAAGTTGAATGAGAATCATTTTACGAGCCTAGGGGCAAAAGTGCAAATATGAGAAAGTTTAGGGGCAAAATAGTAATTTTGCCAAAGTACGAGTTAAGAGTCAATTTAGTCAATGTGAGTATTAAATGATCTAATTATTATTATAGATCAAGAAAAATGAAGCCCAGATCGAAACCGAGGAACGAACAAAGTTGAGGACAAAATTGCATATCTACATACATTTTGTATATTGAGGTAAGTTTGTATGATTTCTAAGCTTTATGATTAATATCATTGAATTGCTTAGTATAATGTACAATATTATCATGAAAATGTTTAATGTTATGTTAAACAAAGAAATTAATAAGATTAAGCACGAGAAATCCCCGATTGAAGTTGAATAGCTTAGGATACTTGATCTATTACATGTAATGAGAAAGTCCGTATAAGACTAAGCCAAGGCATGGCATCGGCAAGCAAGCAAGTTATCATGTAAGACCAAGACAAGTCTTGGCATTGAAGAGTTATTATGAAATGAAGACCCATGTAAGCCCAAGCCAAGGCATGGCATTGGTGAGTCTCCAAGCAAAGATGTCATGTAAGTCCAAGACAAGTCTTGGCATTGAAAAGCTATCAAGAGATAGAGATCCCATGTAAGTCCAAGCCAAGGCATGGCATTGGTGAGCAACAAGAAAGATTCATGTAAGTCCAAGCCAAGGCTCGGCATTGACCAGTTCATGAGTAAAGATACCAAGTAAGACCATGTCAAGACATGGCAATGGTAAGTTCCCAAGGGAACTCACGAGAAAGACTTCGTATAAGTCCAAGTCAAGACATGGCCTTGAAACCAAGATGAGATGTTCCATGTAAGACCGTATCTAGGATATGGCTTTGGCATCAAGTTATATGTGGAATAAGATTTAGTATCCTCGGTTATTCATAGTGTAACACCCCTATCCTGTGTCTGTCGCCAGATTAGGGTTAGGAGTGTTACTGAACATATCAGAAAGCATTTACAGAAATTCATACATTCATTCATCATTCTCAAGCATAATGTCCCTTAAATGAGTCCTCGAGACCATAAACATGCTTATAAATTGGGTCGGGACTAAACCGAAACACATAAAATTTCATAGAAAAATTAAAACTTTTCTAAGTTTCAGGGCTTACACGCCCGTGTGGGCAGGCCGTGTGCCTTCCACGGCTATTAGACACACCAGTGTGTCCTCCCCGTGGTCTATCCTGACTATACTCCCATAGCTACCAAGCACGCCCATGTGCCCTGACTGTGGTCGATCCTGTCAAAAACCACACGGCCACTGAGCAGTAGGCATAACCGTGTGCCAAGGCCGTGTACTCTTGTGCTAGCTAATACTTAGCCCACGTCACTAGGCACACCCGTGTGCCACAACCGTGTGACATTATAGGCCATTTACAAGGCCAAAATGCCACCCTCTTGGGTCTTACCTACAAGCAACATTTGCCATCACATTTCATACACATATAACCACCAAAGACATACCAAATGTAACCAATCAAACCATGCATTCAATACCAATTCCAACCATGATAATTTTTAAAGACTAAAACTCATATTATCACAAGCATAATTCATCCATTTGCTTACTCAAAACATAACCATTTCAAGTGCTTTAACCATACCAAGATATGCATCATAAATCACAACCATTTAAGCAAATTGTCAACTCATAACTAACCAAATCACTTGGCTATGTTCATATAACAACTTATACCAATACTAGCTTATACATGCCATATCTTGCAATATACATTTTCAAAGAGTACCAAAATGAGTTTAGTAGTGTGATGACGATCCTTGACGGTTGGAAACACAAAAATTTATATACTTTTTCATGCCCTTTTTTACCAAAATTCATGTGGTTTCGAGTAAATTCTTGTCGATAAATAATTAAATATTACAAAATAATTAAAGTGTGCTAAAAATATGAACATGATGAATTTTAATTAATTTTATAGTTAATTTTGTTTAATTTGGACTATTTTCGACAGATTCGCACAAAGGGCAAAAAATCAGCTCGGCAGACACTGCTCGAAGAATAAACCCGAGAAGCAATTTGAAGTATCAAGGCAAATTTATTTCTAGCCCAAGACGGTCCTGTTATGAAGATTTAATCATAATATAATTAATTTTAATTTATTCCCAATTTAATTTGGGCTAAATAAATTATTATTAATTAATTATGGAAGAAGGGTCCAGTTAAACCGCACTGGTTGAACCGAACCGATTGAACCGAACCAGCCACCAATTGGGCAGCCCAAACCGTCCACAATGATGGCCCAAATCAGCTTATTAGCTGATTAATTAAGCTTGCAAAGAAGCCCCTGAAGACCTTTTCAAATTGTATCCAAACCCCTCCAAATATTGTGGCTTTAAAGACTTGCCCATGCTATATTTAGCAAAGTTGAATCTTTCAACTTTGCCACATGGGATGGCCGACCAAGGAAGCCCTCTTTTGCTGCTGCTATTTTCTATTTTTAGCAGCCTTGATCAGCTATAAATACACCCCCTAGTTTCTCATTCAAAACACACCTCAAGCATCCAAGATTCTCCTCTCTCACTTTCTCTCAATTCCCATTCTTTCCATTTCCTTTTGGTGTGTTCTTGGGCCGATTTCCCCTCTTGGAAAAGAGGTCTTTTCCCAGCCATTCAGAGTAGCAATTGGAGTGTTCATAAGTCACCTTGATAGCCGAGGCCAACGAAGAATGAAGAACGGAGAGATCAGACAAGCCACGGAGAAACACCGGATTTGCTTCTTGTTCCTTATCTCTTTAAATTTCGTTGTTGTTTTGACGAACATGCTTATGAATATTTATGCTGTTGGAATGATTAATTTAATCAATTTAGCTTGAATTTAATTCGTGTTGGGTTGATTGCATTTCAATTTCTTAAATTGTTAAAATTGTGTTTATGCTGTTAAAGGCCCCAGTAAAATGTTTGGTTAAATAAAATCATGTTAAGTTATCTGGCATTATAATTGCTTAGATAGCTAATGAATTAATTATTTAAATGCATTGAAATTATAGTTAATGGACACAATACTTAATCTGTGCATGTTTAATTCTTCTAAGGTAGCTGAAGATTAAATTAGCATTGTATTTGACGATACATATGCCTTGCATAACTTGCAGGATTTTTGTGATTAAATTGTTTCAAGGTAAAAATACTTTGTTACTTCACATGATCTTTTATATGCTTATTAGGTTGAATTGATCGTTTGAATCGACATAGGAATATGCGAGAGATTGTTTATCTTAGTAAGTATGTATGTGAAATAACATGTTTACTTTTATAAATCTGTTTTATCGGTCGAATTGACATAGGAATTTGTACAAAAGATGAATGGATTTTTAATTGTAAGCATGTTCATAAGTTAGAAAATTATCGAGTTGCCATGATTTAATAAGTATAAACACGAGCTTAATAATTCTAAGGTAAGAAATGTAATTAATCCAACACAATTATGTCATCTTGATTAAAATTAGTTTTTGAAATCGTGCATTAGAACTTTGTTTTATTTTATTTTTCTTTGTTTTTCTTTTAGTTTTTAAATATCTCTCAAATTCAAATATTTTTCCGTCACCAAAGTGTTTGAAATCATTTTCATAAATAATTCTTTTACAGTCCCTGTAGGTACGATAACTCGACATTTACTTGTCACTTTATTACTCGTTACGATTGTGTACACTTGCACATTTCCACTGTTCCAAGTTTTTGGCGCCGTTGCCGGGGACTGTTTTCAAAGCCATTATTTGTGAATTTATTTTGCATTTTGGTTTATTTATTTTACGTATTTTTACTTACTCAGTTTTTCTGTGATTATTTCAAGTGTTTATGAGTATTGACCAGATTATTGACTTACTCCATGTGGACCCTGAAATAGAAAGAACCTTTCGACAGCGAAGAAGACAAGCAAACCAAAGAAGGACCGAAGGAATGAATTTCGAGAATATGAACCAAGGAAACGGAGCAAACCCTGCTCAGAATCCTATCCTTATTGCTGATGATAGGGATAGAGCCTTAAGACAATACGCCGTGCCAGTATTTAACGATCTTAATCCGGGTATTAGAAGACTCGAAATCGAGGCACAACAATTCAAGCTGAAGCCAGTCATGTTCCAGATGCTTCAGACAGTGGGCCAATTCAGTGGAATGCCTACTAAAGATCCTCATCTTCACTTAAGACTATTCATGAAAGTGAGTGATTCTTTCAAGTTAGCCGGAGTTTCCAAAGATACCTTATGATTGAAGTTGTTCCCATATTCGTTAAGGGACAGAGCTCGTGCCTGGTTGAATTCATTGCCATCGAACTCCATTTCTACATGGCAAGAGTTAGCCGAGAGATTCCTCATGAAATATTTTCCACCAAGCAAGAATGCTAAGCTGAGGAACGAGATCACTGCTTTCCACCAAATGGATGACGAGTCCTTGTATGAGGCATGGGAAAGATTTAAAGAGTTATTACGAAAATGCCCTCATCATGGAATTCCTCATTGCATTCAACCTGAGACATTCTATAATGGTCTCAACGCTCACACAAGGATGGTAGTGGACGCCTCTGCTAATGGTGCTATTCTTTCTAAGTCTTATAACGAGGCTTATGGCATTTTCGAGAGGATTGCCAGCAACAACTATCAGTGGCCAACCAATCGAGCAGCATCAGGAAGATGAGTCGCTGGAATACATGAAGTAGACGCTCTTACTTCACTCGCATCTCAGGTATCATCGATATCCTCAATACTTAAAAATCTTACTACTAATGGGTCTAATAGTTTTGCAGCACAGCCGCCTAATCAATTTGAGAATATAGCCTGTGTCTATTGTGGGGAGGGACATTTGTTTGAAGAATGTCCCTCGAACCCAGAATCTGTATACTACATGGGCAATCAAAACCAAAACCGAGGAAGGCAAGGGCTGCAATCCAACTTTTATAACCCATCATGGAGAAACCACCCGAATTTTTCTGGAGTAACCAAGGGGCTGGAACTAGTACCACTTACACGCAACCCAGATCAACCCAACTGCCTAATTTTCCGCAACAAGTTTAGAAACCAGTTCAAGCTGAAGCATCCAATAGCCTGGAGAGTTTGCTAAAAACATACTTAGCAAAGAATGATGCTTTAATCCAGAGCCAAGCAGCTACATTGAAGAATTTGGAGATTCAAGTGGGCCAGCTTGCAACTGAACTTAAGAACCGACCACAAGGTGCTTTACCTAGTGACACTAAAAATTCGAGAAATCCGGGGAAAGAACATTACAAAGCGTTGCAATTGAGGAGCGGAAAGATAGTAGAGACCAACACTGTCGAAGTTGAAAAGGAGCAAGCTGATGCTCAAGAAGAAGTTCAACTATGTGTTGAAACCCCAGTTTCACCAGAACCGAGATCGACAGAATCTGACAAAGTAACCTCAAGACCAGTTAATTTTGATCAATCAACAACTTCGTTAGAAGCAAAATTACCGCCAAAGGCAAATCAACTAGAATCAGTTCCAGTAATGAAACCACCACCACCCTACCCTCAAAGACTTCAAAAGCCGAAGCAGGAGATTCAATTCAAGAAGTTCCTTGACGTACTCAAGCAACTTCACATCAACATCCCGTTGGTCGAAGCACTTGAGCAAATGTCGAACTACGTCAAGTTCATGAAAGATATCTTGTCAAAGAAACGAAGACTTGGAGAATTTGAGACGGTAGCTCTGACGAAGGAATGCAGTGCATATCTTCAGAACAAACTACCCCCAAAATTGAGGGATCCTGGATGTTTCACCATACCATGCAATATTGGATCAACATACTGTGGTAAAACATTATGTGACTTAGGTGCAAGTATCAACTTGATGCCTATGTCAATATTTAGGAAGTTGGGGATAGGAGAAGTTAGACCAACTACGATTACACTTCAACTAGCAGATCGATCCTTAGCGCATTCAGAAGGAAAAATCGAGGACGTATTGGTACGTGTAGATAAGTTTATCTTTCCTGCTGACTTTGTAATTCTAAACTTTGAAGCAGACAAAGAAGTGCCAATTACCCTAGGAAGGCCATTCTTAGCAACTGGAAGGACCCTTATTGATGTGCAAAATGGCGTGCTGACTATGCGTGTTCAGGATGATCAGGTAACATTCAATGTTTTTAAGTCAATGCGATTTCTTGACATAATGGATGATTGTTCTACAGTAGTCGATTTAGAGGAATTAATAGTAGAGAAGGAACTTACCTGTGTTGATGACCCATTGGAAAGAATTTTGACATCGGATCCTCCAAATGATGAAGAGGAGGATGAATACTTAGCTTTGCTAGAAGCTAATCAAAAGGGATTTAATCCGCAATCTCGTTTTGAATCTTTAGAATTAGAGAAAAGAGATTATAGCCACCCAAAAGCATCAATTGAGGAGACACCTAAGTTAGAACTCAAGGTATTACCTTCACACTTAAAATATGTTTATTTAGGTAATGCTTCTACTCTGCCTGTGATTGTTTCAGCCGAATTAACTACTGAACAAGAAGAGAAACTTATCATAGTGTTGAAACAATTCAAGAAGGCTATCGGATGGACCATAGCTGACATTCGCGGTATTAGCCCATCTATATGCATGCACAAGATCATATTAGAAGATGGCGAGAGAGGAACGATTGATGGACAATGAAAACTGAAACCCATCATGAAAGATGTAGTGAAAAAGGAAATTATCAAGTGGTTGGATACAGGTATAATTTACCCCATCTCAGACAGTTCATGGGTGAGTCCAGTCCAGTGCGTGCCGAAGAAAGGAGGTATCACGATCGTGGAGAATGAGAACAATGAGTTGATACCAACTAGAACAGTTACGGGATGGAGAATCTGCATCGATTACTGGAACCTGAACAAGGCAACTAGGAAAGATCACTTTCCTCTACCGTTTTTGGACTAGATGCTGGATAGACTCACAAGACGAGATTATTACTATTTTCTCGATGGATACTCCGGTTATAATCATATTACAGTGGCACCGGAAGATCAACACAAAACGACATTCACCTGCCCGTACTGTACATTCGCATTTAGACGCATGCCATTTGGTTTATGTAATGCACCTACTACATTTCAAAGATGTATGATGTCTATTTTTACTGACATGGTTGAGAAGTATTTGAAAGTTTTCATGGACGATTTCTCAGTATTTGGAGATACTTACGATGATTGCTTAGCCAATCTAGCTAAGGTACTGAGGCGATGCGAAGAAACAAATCTCACACTCAACTTGGAAAAGTGCCATTTCATGGTATGAGAAGGAATTGTTCTAGGTCATCGGATAACAAGACATGGGATCGAGGTGGACAAAGAAAAAGTAGATGTTATTGAGAAACTTCCACCTCCAACATCTGTAAAAGGTGTTAGGAGCTTTTTGGGCCACGCAGGTTTCTATCGAAGATTTATCAAGGGCTTCTACAAAGTGGCTAAACCCTTATGCAAGCTATTGGAGAAGGACTCGATATTCAAGTTTGACGAGGAATGCTTACAAGCCTTCGATGATCTGAAGAGTCGATTAGTCACGGCACCTATAATCGTCACACCAGACTGGGATTCGCCATTCGTGTTGATGTGTGACGCAAATGACTTCGCCATTGGAGCTGTCTTGGGCCAGCGAAGGAACAAAGTTTTTCATCCCATCTACTACGCAAGTAGAACTCTAACCGGAGCTCAACTGAAATATACGGTAACAAAAAAAGAGTTATTTGCTATTGTGTTTGCTTTCGACAAGTTTCGATCTTATCTTGTAGGTACCAAAGTGATTGTCTATACGGACCACTCCGCGATGAAGTACTTATTAGCCAAGAAAGATGCTAGGTCGAGATTGATCCGGTGGGTGCTTCTACTTCAAGAGTTCGATCTAGAAATTCAAGATTGAAGGGGAGTAGAAAACCAAGTAGCAGATCACTTATCCAGATTGGAGCCGCAAGAGGGAAATTCTCCACTTGTACCAATCCAGGAGACATTTCCAGATGAACATATACTGCAGGTAAATCATGTCCATAATACTCATTAGTTTGCTGATTTTGCTAACTATTTAGCTTGTGGTTTGATGCCGATTGATAAAACTTATCAGCAAAGGAAAAAGTTTCTTCACGATGTGATGTACTATTTTTGGGAAGAGCCATATTTGTTTAAAAAGTGTGCAGATCAGATGATTAGGAGATGTGTGACAGAAGATGAAGTACCGAAGATTTTGTACCACTGTCATTTAGCTCCGAGTGGGGGACACTTTGGAGGTACTCGTACAACAGCCAAAGTATTGCAAGCCGGATTCTTTTGGCCAACACTATTCAAGGATACATACGCTTACGTAAAGAGTTGTGATCGCTATCAGAGGGTTGGAAATGTCACCAACAGAAATGAGATGCCTCGAACAAATATCATTGAGGTAGAATTGTTCGATGTTCGGGGTATTAACTTTCTTGGCCCTTTCCCTCCGTCTTTTGGTCACAAGTATATATTGGTAGCAGTAGACTATGTGTCCAAATGGGTGAGGCTGAAGCTTATCCAGCGAACGATGCCAAGGTTGTGATGAAATTCTTGCAGAAACATGTGTTCACAAGATTCGGAACCCCAAGAGCTATTATCAGCGATGAAGGGACCCACTTTGTGAACAAGTGGTTAAAATGGTTGCTAGATAAACATGGAGTGAAACATAAGGTTGCTACAGCTTACCATCCACAGACAAATGGACAAGCTGAGCTAGCAAATAAGGAGATCAAAGGCATACTTGAGAAGGTAGTTTGCCCGAACCGGCGAGATTGGTCCAAGAGGCTAGATAATGCTTTATGGGCTTACGGAACAGCATACAAGACACCCTTAGGAATGTCACCCTATAGGTTGGTTTTTGGGAAAGCCTGTCATCTACCTCTGGAGTTAGAGAACAGAGCTTACTAGGCGCTTCGACAACTCAATTTGGATCTCAAGCTTGCTAAGGAGAAACGAATGCTCCAACTCAACGAGCTAGAGGAATTTCGACTATTCTCATATGAAAATGCCAAATTACTCAAAGAAAGACTCAAGAAATGGCATGACAAGCATATTCGAGTTCGAGAGTTTGAAGCAGGTCAGCAAGTTTTGCTATTTAATTCCAGATTGAAGTTCTTTTCAGGTAAGTTAAAATCACGTTGGTCCGGTCCATTTACAATTCATCGCGTCTATCCATACGGAGTTGTTGAACTCCAAGGTAAGAGAGGTAATTTTCAAGTCAATGCTCAGCGTTTGAAACACTATTACGAAGAAAAACCTGAACGAGATCAAATCTTGTTTAGTTTATCTGATTTTTAAATTTTCTTGTCTTCAATAAATTATTTAGGGTATATTTTTGGGTTCATTATGTTTAAATGAATTCTGTCTAGGAGATTGGAACTTAAGCGGGACCACTTGTGACCCCTCCAATATTTCTTAGGAATTGATTTTTACATAATTTTCCAAGAAATTAGCCCCTAAATAGCAGAATAAATTTTTGGTTTTTCAAATAAAAAGGTCAATTTTGACCCAAGTCTTAAATTGCAACTCAATTTCAAATTTTCATTAAGTCTAAGGACTTAATTAAATTATTTCCAAAGTTTGGTTGCTATTTTCGTAAATAATAAAAACTAGGTGCCTTTTCTTGTAAATATTTTTAAAAGGCATCTAAAATAAATATTTTTATTTTCATACTTATAAATTATTGATAAACTTTAATATATAATTGTATTCATTATAATTTATATATTAACTTTTATCAACTTAGCTTAGGATTAGAATTAATTTTATTTTATATTATCTTGGCAATTAAATAGCAATTGATAATTTTATATGTGTTTATTTAATTATTAATTGTTGTTTATCATGAGTAAAATTAGAATGGGACTCTTATTTTTAATTCTTTAATTATTCTAATAGTTCTACTCTAATTCATATTACTCCCTCTATAAATTGCACCCTTGTTCTCCCCATTTATTCATCAGCCAAAACTCCCAACCACCAAACACCAAGTGCCGCAAGTCCCTAAGCCACCATTCGGCTAGCAGCTGCTCCAGCACACGCCGCACGCCAGCACCAGCTCTTGCCCAACTCGGGGCCTCACGCCTGCTGCCTCTGCCCCGTGCGCTGCTGCACATCAACGCCCCACGCCGACCAGCCTATGGCCTGCCTTGCGCTGCACCTTGCACGCCACCTGCTCAGCCCCATCGCACCTTGCTGCTTTGTGCACCTAGGTGCACCCTCCTCCTTCATCCAACCTAAACCAATCCTTCTTAAATTCTCCATCTTTTAATTCATTAGTATAATTTTACTTTAGGAGTTTTTAAATTCTACAAGGAAGGTGGTAAGAATAATTTTCTTTCTTAAATTTTAATTTTTATTCAAATTACTTAATTTTTTAATTTATTGAAATTTTAGTAATTCTTATTAATTTTTTAAGAAGCTAATTTTTTCCATCTAATATTCAGGTTAATTATGACTCGCAAGAGAACTCGTGCCTCAGCTCAAATTGACAAAGCACAAAGCAAATTTCACAGTGAAGAAGCCAAAGCAGGATACGAAAGTATCTTCAAAAATCAACAGATGCATCCAGAGAAAGCCTTCAAATTGAAGGAAAACAACTACAGAGACTTTATGGCACGTATTCGTCAAGTTGCTGAAGCCCTCAATTGGGAATTGTTTTGTGAAAAGAGACCAAGCCTGGATAAGGAGTTAGTTCGTGAATTCTACGCGAACTTAACTTCAAGCAAATTGACTGAAGTTCCAGCCCGAGGAATCAAGGTACCAATAAATTTTAATGCTATTAATGAGTTCTTTGAATTACCTGATTTCGACAACGATGAATATTCCTCTCTATTGAGCAATATTAAGCCTGAAAATCTACAAGAAATCCTCAAGGAATTCACAGTTCCAGGTTCTAAGTGGACTGTGTCAAAGCAAGGAATCCACACGTGTCGAAGAGAATATTTGACACCACTTGTGAAGGTATGGTTTTATCTCATCCGTTTCAGACTTATGCCTAGTTCACATGGGACTACAATTTCATTAGAGCGAATGGTCCTATTTACTCGATTCTAACTGGAAAGACCATTGATGTGGGCAAACTCATCCTAAGAGAAATGTGAAATTGTGCCGTTAGACCCTCTGGCCCTGCCTATTTCCCCTTTACGATCACAATTCTATGCTTAAAAGCAAAACTCCTTGCAGACATAAAGAAGTCAGAGTATAGTCAAGGCACAATCACCGATTGGGATCTTTACCGAGTGGCTGGAGATTCTGTTCTTCAGCAACGAATTGAATAAAGCGAGGATCCCGAAGAAGCAGAAGATGAACCCATAGAAATTTCGGCAGAGCAATCAACTGAAGTCCCTAATGAGGCAGAATCAATGGAACCAGAAGCTGAACCTGATATCGAACCCTCAATGTTTAGAGCTCCACCGCCTAGACCAGATCGTCGTGATGAGCTGTTGAAGCTGATGGACTTAATGCAACACATGCAATGGCAGCAACAAGCTTACTGGAGATATGAAAAAATAAGGGATGACTCGATAAGGAGTGCCCTCAAGAAAATTTGTAATGACCCATTTATTTTTGTGCCTGAGTTTCCAGATTTCATATTTGAACCATGGGTGTCATCATCAAAGAGGGAGCAAGGCGATTCATGCAAAGATAATACTAATGGAGCAAAAGATGAGTCAAATTCGGAAGGATCGGCGAACAAATAAAAAAGGGGAGGACTTCAACTTTAGCTTATTTTTTTTCTTAAGTTATTCTAAGATTAGATTAATTAGGAATTTTTATTTTTGCACTATAAAATAAGAGATAGGAAGCATGAATAAAATCTGAACAAGTCTCAAAGGCTAAAGTGTGGCAATAGATATATACATGTCTAGGATTGGATTTTAGAAAGAGCCTGGTACTTAAGCAGTCAATTTTGACTCACCTCCTCTTTTCTAATTATCCTACCTGGTGTATAGTATTTATTCACTTTAAACAATGAGGACATTGTTCACTTTAAGTAGGGGGACCAAAAATTTGAATTGATTCCACTCAGAATAAAATTTTCTTTTAGTTATGATTAGGATATATTTTTGTTCAATAATTTGAAATTTTGTTAATTATGCTAAACTTCAGTATTAATAAAGTTCTATTATTTCGATAAATTATTATGTTAGCTTAATAATGATATAAGTGTATTTTTAATAAAGCATGCAAGTTCGTACCATAAAATTTTTAGTTCTACGAAAAAATTAGGCATGCATGAAAGCTTAAGTCTTCAGAATTGACTTAGTAATTTCTTGAGGCGAAATCCTAGGAAACATGGAATATTGAAAATGATTTAGGCAACTATTGTTTGAACCGTTTGAGCCTTTCAAGCCGACCCTGATAAAATTATCATTTGAAACCCAATTTTGAGACTATATGGCCTAATTTTATTTGGACCTATGCAATATTTAGCCATCAATTTTCTCTTCATTACTTCTAAAATTGTCCCAAACACTAGACTCAATACTATTCAGAAGATTGTTTGAAAATAAGTTTGGGGGAGTTGAAAAGAAGTATCAATGGCTCGAAAAATTATACATGAAGCAAGTACTCGAGTTTGAGCTTAATTTAAAAAAAAAGCATGTACTCAAAATAAGTGGTCGAAAGAGCAAAAGTTGGTGTATCAAGGGTGAAAATTCCGAAGGTTCGATTTTAAGCTGAGTCTAGGGTTTTTAAGCCAAAAATTTGTCTATCTTTTACCTACCCCTAAGCCCAGCCACGTTACAACCTTATTAAAGACCTACTGATTCAAAATTCCAATGTTACCTACATTAGTGGAGAGAAATTGCTCTGTTCAACATATGAAGACATTAGTTAAGCTTAATGATTTCAGTTTTCTTTTTGAATAAGGAATTAAAATCAAATTGGTGGCGAGCAACATGTCTTTATTAAGAAACATTTAGTCTAATTTTGCTTGTAAAATAATTGTTGGAGGTAATTTGAACGATGTAAATGCTTAAGTAGCATAACTATCAAATTTCTTATCTTTGAGCCTAAGTATATTCAATTCATAATTTTGAGAAGAGAGTTGTTCTGAAGGAGTTTTTCAAAGGTGTTTCTGAGAAAATTCTTTTCAAATTTGTGCATTACTCGGGACGAGCAATGAATTAAGTTTGGGGGTGTGGAAACACAAAAATTTATATACTTTTTCATGCTCTTTTTGACCAAAATTCATGTGGTTTCGAGTAAATTATTGTCGGAAAATAATTAAATATTATAAAATAATTAAAGTGTGCTAAAAATATGAACATGATGAATTTTAATTAATTTTATAGTTAATTTGTTTAATTTGGACTATTTTCGATAGATTCGCACAAAGGGCGAAAAATCAGCTCGGCAGACACTGCTCGAAGAATAAACCCGAGAAGCAATTTGAAGTATCAAGGCAAATTTATTTCCAGCCCAAGACGGTCCAATTATGATGATTTAATCATAATATAATTAATTTTAATTTATTCCCAATTTAATTTTGGCTAAATAAATTATTATTAATTAATTATGGAAGAAGGGTCCAGTTAAACCGCACTGGTTGAACCGAACCGATTGAACCGAACCAGCCACCAATTGGGCAGCCCAAACTGTCCACAATGATGGCCCAAATCATCTTATTAGCTGATTAATTAAGCTTGCAAAGAAGCCCCTGAATACCTTTTCAAATTGCATTCAAACCCCTCCAAATAATGTGGCTTTAAAGATTTGCCCATGCTATATTTAGCAAAGTTGAGTCTTTCAACTTTGCCACATGGGATAGCTGGCCAAGGAAGCCCTCTTTTGCTGCTGCTATTTGCTGTTTTTAGCAGCCTTGATCAGCTATAAATACACCCCTAGCTGCTCATTCAAAACACACCTCAAGCATCTAACATTCTCCTCTCTCACTTTCTCTCAATTCCCATTCTTTCCATTTCCTTTTGGTGTGTTCTTGTGCCGATTTCCCCTCTTGGAAAAGAGGTGTTTCCCAGCCATTCAGAGCAGCAATTGGAGTGTTCATAAGTCACCTTGATAGTCGAGGCCAACGAAGAACGAAGAACGGAGCGATCAGACAAACCATGGAGAAACACCGGATTTGCTTCTTGTTCCTTATCTCTTTAAATGTCGTTGTTGTTTTGACGAACATGTTTATGAATATTTATGCTGTTAGAATGATTAGTTTAATCAATTTAGCTTGAATTTAATTCGTGTTGGGTTGATTGCATTTCAATTTCTTAAATTGTTAAAATTGTGTTTACGCTGTTAAAAGCCTTAGTAAAATGTTTGGTTAAGTAAAATCATGTTAAGTTATCTGGCATTATAATTGTTAAGATAGCTAATGAATTAATTATTTAAAAGCATTGAAATTATAGTTAATGGACACAATACTTAATCTGTGCATGTTTAATTCTTCTAAGGTAGTTGAAGATTAAATTAGCATTGTATTTGACGATACATATGCCTTGCATAACTTGCAGGATTTTTGTGATTAAATTGTTTCAAGGTAAAAATGCTTTGTTACTTCACATGATCTTTTATATGCTTATTAGGTTGAATTGATCGTTTGAATCGACATAGGAATAGGCGAGAGATTGTTTATCTTAGTAAGTATGTATGTGCAATAACATGTTTACTTTTATAAATCTATTTTATCGGTCGAATTGACATAGGAATATGTACAAGAGATGAATGGATTTTTAATTGTAAGCATGTTCATAAGTTAGCAAATTATCGAGTTGCCATAATTTAATAAGTATAAACACGAACTTAATAATTCTAAGGTAAGAAATGTGATTAATCCAACACAATTATGTCATCTTGATTAAAATTAGTTTTTGAAATCGTGCATTAGAACTTTGTTTTATTTTATTTTTCTTTTTTTTTCTTTTAGTTTTTAAATATCTCCCAAATCCAAATATTTTTCCATCACCAAAGTGTTTGAAATCATTTTCATAAATAATTCTTTTACAGTCCCTGTGGGTATGATAACTCGACATTTACTTGTCACTTTATTACTTGTTACGATTGTGTACACTTGCACATTTCCACCGTTCCAACAGTCCCGAGCCTTCAGTAGCTTTGACGACCTATAAAACAGAGAAAACACACACAGAGTAAGCTTTCCAAAAGTTTAGTAAGTCAATATACAAACAAACTTGGCATGGAGAGTATATTTGCAAATAGATACATTGGCACATATCAAACACTTAGCAAACTATCACATGTATGCTTTGATTTATATGCTAATAACCATATTTTCCACTTTCAGAATTCAGGAAACATATAAGAACATAGCTCATCTAGCCATAACTTTACATATTATATCATCAATTCCATATACATAACATCATAGTAAGATCACATAGATGCTTACCTTGTATACACCATTAGTGTATAATCAGCGTACCTGAAACGAATTCACAATCACATAATTGTTCATAGCTTGGATTTGCAATTCGTAACACAGACTTGCTCGTTGAGCCAATAGGAATCTAGTAGGATACTCAGAAAGCTTGGAATAGTTTTACAACACCAACGTCCCAGAAGAGGTCTTACATGCACTTAGATATCGATGCCACTGTCCCAGAGAGGGTCTTACACGAATCAATACGATGCCAATGTCCCAGACATGGTCTTACACGTAAAGCTCATATCGATGCCAATGCCCTAGACGTGGTCTTACACGTAAAGCTCATATCGATGCCAACGTCCCAGACGTGGTCTTACACGAAATTTCAAATCAATGCCAACGTCCTAGACTTAGTCTTACATGATAAGACAAAACAGTTACCTATGTCTTGACTAGCCAATCCTATCTATTCCTAGGTTCGTACGGGGCTTCTCGGACTTAGTCACTATATCAAACCTATCTCGGAATTCATATGCATAACCTCTATAAGCATTCATTATCATCATTAGTCATATGAACAAATACAATTGCATACATATACATTTATTTGCATGGTGACTTACCTCAGATTCGATATATCGGAATGAAAACGGCTACTCGATTACTTTCACTTTCCCGCGATCTAAATCTGTTTTCCTCGAATCTTGATCTAAACATATTTAGAATTAACCATTTTATTCACTATTTCATTCAATTCAATCCATACACACATATCTAGGGCTATTTACAAATTAACCCTCACATTTGCACAATATAACAATTTAGTCCATTTTTCTCAAAACATCAAATTCACAAAATCAACCCACACTCATGCTTAGCCAAATGTACATATATATCATACAAGCCCATATTTTCTATCAAATTAGTAATTTAGTCCTCAATTTGCTATTTTGACAATTTAGCCCTATTTAACTAAATTCATCAAAACTTCAAGAACAAAACATGTTCATCTAGCTCAAATCTTTCATTTAACACCATAAATCCTCATAAAACTCAACATATCATCAATGGCATATCACACAAACATCATCAATCCACAAAATTAATACATGGGTTTTGTAGCTCTCAAAGCAACGATTACAAAAAACGTAAAAATTATCAAAAACAGATCAAAAACTAACCTTGAATTCAAGCTTGAAACCAACCGAAACCCTTAAGCTTTTGTTCTTTCTTTTTCTTTAAACATTTGGCCAAATGATGATAAAACAAAGCCACTTTCTTTTGTTTTCTTTTTATTGATATAATATAATAACTTATAAAATAATATACTAATTTAACTTATATTATAAACTTATGAAAACATATAATAAATAAATATATAATTATAAAACCACATTTATTGTCGTTCACTTCATATAGTAATGGCTTAATTGCCACATAAGTCCTTAACTCTTAAAAAGACATAACAATTGAGCACCCTTTTATAAAACATGCAAATTTCACTTTTAATGCAATTCAATCCTTTTATCAAATTAAACACACAGACAGACGAATTAGCTTACGGAAATTTAGCACATGCTTAAGCACTCATCAACGGCACAGAAAGTAATATTAAAATATTATACAGACTCGGCCGAAAGCACTATTCTGACTAGGATATCAACTGGACTGTTACACATAGAAATTCATCGGGCAAACAAGTAAAGCTTAAATGAGATAATAAGAAAATTAAGTAAGCAAAGCTGTTATCAAGCTGGAAGTGAGTATTACTCATATTATGAATGATAAATTAGAGATTATGATTATTATAGTAAAGTATGCTGATCTATGTGATCAAGTGATTACAGGTACCTTGTTTACCTCACGAGTATGAGACTAGTAAGTATCATGAGATATGTAAAAATTAGTATGAGTAAGTAAGCTTTATAGCTGAAATTTATGATACTATAGTTATGTCAAATGGTTTATATTAAGCAAGTATGTTGCTATGTACATTATATGCAAACTTACTAAGCTAAATGCTTACGTCTTTAATTCTTTCTTTCTATGAAGTCCCGCCAAGCTAATTTGTGGATCGTTGAAGTCGGGGCTCGTAGCACACTATCAATCGCTATTTCAGTATGGCCAAGTTGTTTATATTTAGTATGACATGTATAGGAAGCATTTCATTTTGAGAATATGTTTTAAGAAGTGCCAAAGTATTGGCTATTAAGTTCATTATTCTTTTGTATATGGCTAAGTGACTCGCCAAAATTGATTGCGTATGTATGTTTATTGAGATCAATGAAGCATGTAGTTTTGTTCATGAAAGATGTATTAAATTGAGTATGGGTTTGGTCTTGATTTCAGGGTGGCAATTGGCTTGGTAAATAGCCTCTAAGTGCCCACACAGATGAACACACGGGCATGTGCCTAGGCCATGTGCACTCTACACCTTAAGTCAGGATAGACCATGGGCTAATCCCACGGCCGTTTGATTAGGTCATGTGGGATACACGATTAGAACATGGGCGTGTGCCCAAGCCGTGTGATTAAGTCAGTATATCAAGGTATAGCACACGGTTTAAGTCCACGGGCGTGTCAAGACCGTGTGAAATTAGTCAGTGTCGACCACAGTTAGGAGACATGGGCGTGTCTTAGGGGTACACGGGCGTGCCCTAAGCCACATGGGTGTGTGACCCCTGTTTCGAGGAAAAGTTCCCAATTGAATTCTGAAAGTTCCTGGATATGTGTTTAAGGCCTCATAGGCCCATGATATGTATGTTTTGGCTAAGAAAGAAGAGTTTCTATTTCGAAACAAAATTTTACAGCCTGTAAGTACATGTTTAAGTGAGTTCAAGCATGGTAATGTCTCGTATCCAGTCTTAGCTTCAAACTCGGGTACGGGGTGCTACATAAACTATGAATATGACTCTACAGACATGTTCGATGACAATTCGACAAGTGTGAAATCCTGGTTGAACCTTAGGAATAGATTAGGATACGAATGACATGTCATTAGGGGTTATTATTATTTTGGGTGCTTGTCCATACGTCCTACCGGTGGTTGAGTTATCCAGCATGTGTTGTGGATTCTCGTTAGCTTGTGTGAGTAGCACCGTGTAGCTACTTCATGACCGTCAGCTTGTGTGAGTAGTCCCGTTGATAGCTCGAGAGTGAGCATTATTGAGATATGATATTGAGATAGCTTCGGCTATGTATTGGCACTTCAGTGCAAGATTTTATTGAGATAGCTTCGACTATATATGTTGGTACTTAGGGTGTGAGATTCTTGAGTATCCTGTATTATTCCAAATGGTTTAACGGGTGTATCGAGGATATGAAATTGTGAGAAGTAGATACGTATCAATACAGATATGTACGAAAATTGAATATGCATTGAACATATGAAAGAATTGAGTTCATGGTTAAATAGATGATTGAATATATGTTAACATTATGGTTATATATATTGTAGTATTTTATATGCATATTTTGAATGGTAATTAAATGGTGAGTTTTGCTTATTATTTTCATACGAGCTTACTAAGCTTTATAACTTACATTGTTTATTTTTCCGTGTTTTATAGTGAAATCAAGCTAGCTCGGATTCAGGGATCGTCGGAGACTTCATCACACTATCCCACTATCACTTTAGTACTTTTAAATTTAAGTATTTTGAGTATATGGCATGTATAGGGATTTTGGGTCATTTTGATTATGGATTGATAATGAATTTAGCCATTTGAATTGGCTTGTAAATGTCTAAAGTTTGTTTTGTATATAGCATTGGAGTTGGCTTATTTTGATATAGTTGATCATGTATGTATATGTGTATGTATATGGTTTGTGTGTGAGTTTGATGATGGATATGTGATGCTTGTTGGTAGTAGGTAATATGGATAGCAAATGGTTGAGTTATATTATTGGTATGCTAGTGAATTTAGGCAAATAATGCATATTTGGAATTGGTCATTTTGGTGTTTTGTAAAGGTGAATTTTTGGTATTAATTTGATTGGTGTGTTGTGGTAATTGTGTGACTTGAAAGGGTTGGTATTGAAATGGTATAAATCGAGTAGGATTAGAGTCGATATACATGCCTAATTATGCCATGTTTTATGCCATTTGGACTGATGTAGGCAATTTGGCTTCGTAAATAGCCGATTTTTGTCCACACAGGCAGAGATACGTACGTGTGTATCGGTCGTGTGTGAAACAAGGTCAGGTTACATGGCCGTGTGTTCCCTGGTGTTGAATTAAAAATCAAGTCAGTATGCTCCACACGGCCCAACACACGGGCGTGTGATTGGCCGTGTGGCCTAAGTCAGTATACCCTACAGGTTTGGCACGTCCTTGTACACGGCTTGGCACACAGGCATGTGTGCTGGCTGTGTGACCCAAGTCAGAGAGTTACACGGGGTTAGACACGGGCTGGGACACGGCCATGTGATCCCATTTCGAATGTCCACACAGCCTATGACACGGGCGTGTCTTTGGCCGTGTGAGACACACGGCCGGGCCACACGGACGTGTGTCCCCTGTATTTTGCAAAAATTTTCTAAGAGTTCCAAATGTTTCCTAAGTTATAGGTTTAGTCCTGAACCACCCCGAAAGCATGCTTAGGCCTCGTAGGCTTATACTAGGGATAACATGTATTTTGTTGAATGATGATTACCTGTAATTTCAAAATGTATGTGAAATGTGTGTTTAATTGTATAGTAAGTCCAGTAATGCTTTGTAACCCTATTTCAGCATTGAATAAGGGTGAGGGGTGTTACAATAATCATCCAATGACTAAACTTAACAGTTCTAATCATCATAACGAGACCAAGCAAGATACGTGAAACAATTATTAAAGTTCATGAACATAAGCAAACACATAAACTCACAGACTTCCAAAACTGAAATAAAATAGAGTTGGTAAACAATCCAAACATATCATGGCACTAAACAAGTTTACCACATCGCCTTATTTCCCAATACAAAAATAACTAAAGCAACACCTACAAGAATAAATGAGTCTTCCTTGGATCACTTCCTAAGAGAACCCCACCTCCCATATTAAACTGTTACTAATATGCAATTGTTGAAAAGAGTGGGTGAGCTTAAACAAGCTCAGTGATTGAGCTTAAATATGCATCGTCTAATAGTTCATTTGCATAACATTTACAAGGAGAGTTTTCATAACAACCAAATATTTATTATGGCATTCATCACACAACACACATATATAATACAAGATAATTTGGCACTTGAGTTATGAAACTTATAGTGAGCTCTATCATCACTAATCGGATACACGAATCTCCAACACACCAAACATAGACTCATAGAGTCAAACATGTCCCAGAAGTGAAGTGTATAACTAAGACTCTCCTTATTTCCCCTCACATGTCTCGTTGAATGGAGCTTAGCTCACATTCCCTCATCCCTCCAAACATGTCCCAAGGCCTCAACACCCAAAATCACTGAACGAATAAGTGAGTACTCACAATCATATAGCATGCCAACTATATCCAACGGTTTCAAGAATCACAAGGCCAAAATATCCAATTTAACACATATTACTTACTGATCATCTGAGCACTATCACTGCATGTGTTAGCATCTTTTGCAACACAATATCACTTTCATATAACATATATAAATCATGTATACATTTGCACTTCTCACGACAATTATCATATCCACATATCGCATATTTGAGTTTCTCATCACTATGCACAAGTTCATAATCATGTAAGCACATAAACCACACACAATATGGATACAAGAAAACTTACACATGGAATTCAGAGTAGGGGTTTAGGCTACATACGCATGACTTGTGTCTACGAGTAAAAGTTCCAAACACTCACCACTAATGCTTTCACCAAGAAGCCAAAAGCTCAATTTAGCTCTTTCTTTAACTAGTTGAAGGCTTTAATGAATCCAAGGCTTCACATACAACTATCATACAATAAACACAGTCAAATAACGGCCAAAGATTCACTCAAACCAACCAAAACACAAGCCTAAGTTGAGTTCTCAAGTAGCTCACCATTAACATAACAAACTTGAAATGCTCATACTCGCTCTATGCTTAACCTTTTCGCCTAAAATGAATTCCGATCTACACCTAATTTCCAACCTTTAAATTACACTAAAATGCCTAGTTCATGGTATCGACATTTTTCGACATCTTTTAGGCAATTTTCACAAAATTCATTAAAATATGAGAAATCATTAACGAAACTTCAATGCAAGTTTAAAAACCTCTTAATTACATTGAAACTAATAGAATAACACTTTGAGATCATATTTTTACCCAAAATCTCAAAATCCACCATTAATGACTCCATTTTTGGTTTTTATTAAAAACTTGCGATTTAATGGTTAATACTTAAATTTTAAGGACTAGATATCTGATCGCATGTCAGAGTCTTAAAAAATTATATAAAGAATGATCGAACCTGGAAACTAACTATGAAAACGATTTGAGGCAAGCGCACCTATCGAACAGTAGTATAGTTAAGGCAAGACCGGAATATCGAATCCTAAAGGAACCAAAAGTACTAATACTAACTCTCTCTTTATTATTTAGCCTAAGAATTAAAGTGATCTTTATTTAATCTAAAATTAACTAATTACTAAACTAAAGACTCTAAGACAAAGAAGAATGAAATTGTAAAAAAATACTTCAAGGAAAAACCAATTGATTAAGACGACACCCAAGGAAGAATCCACCTAGACTTCACTTGTTATCTAACTCTGAACCAGACGATTTATTCATTTGACTTGATCCGTAAGATTCCCTAAGTTATATTAATCCCTCTCTCGAGACGACTAACGTCTAACCCTAGGTTGATTAATTTAAATCTCTTTCTAATTAAAACCCCTAGAATTGCATTAACTCGATCTATGGACTTCCAATTAGGTTTCACCCTAATTCGGCAAAATCTCGTCACCCCTAGGCGTGCAATCAACTCCGCTTAATTATACTAGATCTCCTCTTAAGCAGGGACTTTTGCTCCTCCACCTAAGCACAGCATGCTTGAATTAATATCCTGGAAATATCAACACAAGAATTAAGAACACATAATTAACAACAAGTCAAATATTTATCATATAGTTCAACAAACGATAACAAGATTCATCTTAGGTTTCATCCCTTCAGGTATCTGAGGGTTTAGTTCATAATAATGAAAGAAAACATCCCAAAAGAAAAGATAAAACAAAACATAAGAAATCCCTAAAACCCCTAAAGGAATTGAAGGAGAGATCCTCCGTCTTGAGTATAACTCCGGCTTCTTGAGATGGATCAACTGGCTCTCTTCGAGTAATCTCCACAAATCTGCCTCCTCTGGCCTAGTCGGATGCCCCCTGACTAAAGCCTCGGGTTCCCCCCTATTTCAGTCATCCTTAGGGTGTTTATATAGGATTCGGAATGTGTTTCTTTGCCCCTAAGTGTCCAAATCTGAGTAAAACTCTTCTTTCATATGGCAGGGACACGCCCATAGCATACGCCCGTGTAAGTCGTGGCTAGGCCGTGTTTGAACCTGTTGAATGGGGCACGACCGTGTGGATTTCGTGATATGGCCCATTTACTTCATTTTGGGCCTATTTTCCGTTCTTTTCATCATTGGGTTCTCTGCTGAGTATAAAACATGAAAACAAAGGATTAAGAGCACCAAATTACACAATTCAGGGCTTAAATCATCCAAAAGCATGCTAAATGTGGGCTTAAAATATGTTACTTTTACGGTTTATCAAATACCCCCATACTTAAGCTTTTACTTGTCCTCAAGAAAAATTCTCAACTCACAATTAAAAAAAACTTCCTCGATTCATAATATTTATCAATAATGTTTCATCATAATTCAAAGATAATTCATAGATGGATAATTCAACTCAAAGAGTCCTAAAGATTCAAACAATCAAAGTCATAGTTTTTATAGTATGAAAACATAAGTGTTTCCCCTGACCTAAATAATTACCTCTGATTCAAAATCGACAAGAGTTGACATCCTCACAAAAGATTCACTCAAACCACTCGAAGTGTTTAAGGTTCAGAATTAAGCACTCAAAAGTCGAACATGAAAAGTTAATCCCATAGGCTTGCATGAAAATCAAATCTCCACCACTAAAATTTGAGACGATACACAAATCAAAAGGTCTTAAAAGGGTTGTAACGGGGCTTAGCTTACAGGTGTCGATAAAGGCTGAATTAGAAAGTTAGAATCAAGATTTAATTGACAATTTACCTAACTAGAAAAATGAACTAATCATAAATAATTACATCAATTGAAAACTAATAATACGAGCTTTTTCTTCAAGATTTGAAATTTAAACATGTAAGCTCACTTAATTATAGAACTAATAATGAGTATATTTCGCTCTTTTTTTTTTTAAGAATAAGTCAAATAATAGGAAAGAACTTTTACAACTAAAATATAGAACATAATTTGGCAACCGTTCAAAATCAAATCTCGACAAAAAGGGAGTCAAGGAATGGTGATAACAAATACAAGATGGGTTTTGGGTTAATATTAGTGGGTGAGTCAATAAATGGGTTGTTAGGATCAACGGGGTTCACTAGGGGTTAATTATGAAGGTAGGATTTTTAATGGAGTAAGTGGGTTAAATCCTAAGTGCCTTTTTCATCTCTGTATATCAAATCAAAGGTGTGGTCTTGACATGTATAATCAATGCAAGTTCTAGAATAACAAATCAATGTTGACACACTCATAATCAATAAAGTGAGCATGAAAAAGAATATATGCTCTAATAGGCTCAAAGTCTCACAAAAATTATGGGTATTTGATTTCAACCTCGTACATTTCAAATTTCAAGGTAACATTTAGATTCAGGTAGACAACGTAACAAACTTTTTTGAAAAATAGACTTATCATGCTTAATTCTCTAGTATCCTTCAAATTTAATCATCAATGCACAATTATCAATGACTTACTCTAAAACATATCAATAAAAATCATAAATCAAAGGAATTTTCATTCTAATCATAATATGAGAGACTTACTTTAGAACAAGCCATAATTCAGGGATTTTCAAATAATACTATAATTAACCCCCTACACTTAAGATTTATATTGCCCTCAATGTACAAAGATAGATAATATCCAAATAATCATAAAATTGTAAGATGGGGACAGAAGTGAAACTTCCTGAATTTTGGATGAAGTTAATGAAAAGAAACTGGATAGGACTGGAGGTGAACGTAGGGAAGCGTCTCGAACCATTTGAAATTGAGTCCTCGAAGCAGCCGTTCTAATTTTATTGTATCCTAAGCTAAATCTAAATGGTACGAAGAATAAGAAGAAGATAATAAAGAAAATAAAAAAATTAAAAAAATAAAAAAAATAAAAATAAAAGTAAATAATGGAAAATGAAAGAAGAAAGATAACGGGAAAAGGAAAAGAAGAAGGGGGTTAAATAGAAATTATGGATCTAGTAGTTGGCCCCGCCCTTGTACCTTCCTGTGGTGGCCACACGGCCACGGCCACGGCCGTGTGCAAGGCCGTGTGGTATGGAAATTTGTACTTTGGTTAGTTTATGGTTAGGTGCTAAAAGGAAAAATAAAAGTAAAAAATAAAAAATGTAAAAATTAATGAGGTTAGTGCTCGGGTTGTCTCCCGAGAAGCGCTCGTTTATAGTCTTAAGCTAGACTATTACCTCTCATTCGTATGGTGTTGGTGGTTTGAGGAGGTGAAAATCCTTTCTCATGCGATCAATTCGATTATTGATATAAAATTTAAGTCGAGTAATGTTTTCCTCAAAACTGCCGAAATTAGAATGTGTTACCTCGACCGTTCCATCTGGGAAGATTTTGAGTACATGATCTCGTATCTTAAGCTGGGTTGTCTCATTATTAAGTTTCTCGTGGAGTTGCCTCATTTTTGTTTCGTGTGTTTTTAGTTTCTCTTTGAAGTGTGTCTTCCACTCATCTAGTTCATCGATCCGAAGCTTTCGTTCTTCATGAATTTCTTCTTTATTGACACGAGGTCTAGGATCTGACATCTGCGAAAGAGCTTCAAGAAACGACAAGTTAATATGAAATTTCCTTGAAAGTTTAAGAGACTTACCGAGTTGTTCTTGCGTGTGGTCTTTTTTTGTCGCATCGGGGTATGGCACATGGAATTGGTACTGTAACACCCCCAAACCCGGCCCACGAGCCTTGACCGGATTTGGTTATGTCACTGCGGAAAGATGGTTGAAAATCTTTTTGTCTTAGAATAATCATGAAAGTTTGTTAACTTTTGAAAACCATGTCCATTTAAAGTAATATGAAAAACCTTAGTGTTATAAAATTGTCTGAATTTAAACTTTATTAAATACTAATTTGAATAAGCAGGTTGCTAAGATAAAATCCTCTTCACATAGTGGTTCAGTTTAATCAAGCCATAATTAGAATAATACCAAAATAATAGTAAGGCCCTTATTACAACCCATACTTAAAACAAAATACTCAATATTAAAAATGCTTAAGATAATACAAATATCTTCTTCTGCATGGGCCACCTTGTGTCCTCTCCGAACCCGGTCCATCTTTACGCATCACCTGAAAATGTTAAAGGAAAAAGGTGAGTCACCAAGACTCAGTGTGTAGCCCTTTTTCCCGGTTTAGTAAAACATCATACACCAATCATAAACAGGTTTAACATGCACAAGTTACGATAGGCACCCAGCCTAGCCTTCCAAACACCTTTCTCTACCCCGTGTGGTACCAAACCACTGGTGGTGCCAAACCACTGGTGACTTAAAGTCACAATATCCGTCAATACTTGTGGTGCCAAACCACTGGTGTCCCAAAGACACAAATGTGATACCAAATCACTGGTGACCGAAGTCACGAATCAAGTGATGGGGCCAACCCATCGTGTGATACCAAATCACTGGCGTCAATCCCATAATGTAAACTGTGGGGCCAACCCACTGTGGTGCTAAGCCACTGGGACGAGACGCTATGAGGTGCCAAGCCTCTGGAGGTGCCAAACCTCTGGTGACCGTAGTCACAATGTGGTACCAAACCACTGGTGTCCGTCGACACGAATATCACTTCCTCCTCCTCTCATATCACCCATCATCATACCAACTCATGTATAGTATTCAAATCATGCAAACATGTTTAACGTTGCATCTCATAGCACATACATCATAAATCATGACATCATCTATCAATAACAGTACTCATAATGAAACGGACTTACCTGAATCCGTGCACATACCCCATAGGGTGTCATATCACTCAACCATACTGTTTCGGTTTTACCAATCAATCAGTTTATCAAACATATACAAAGCAAGAAGTGTGTTAGTTACACACCTGGTTACTAATGCGACTATCAAATCCCGTAGATCAAGATCTAACGCACTAGATCCCCCTTCCTTAACACTTTTCGAGCACTAGCCACAACCCGAGATATGCGAGATCAAGCCTTCCCCTACAATCGGCCAAAACTAAACAACATAATCATGCTAATCAACCTCTAAGGGTATAATCGTAATTTTACCTACTAAGGGTATTTTCGTAAATTCACACCTGCAATGGCCTTTCCGAAGGCCTAATGTCGCCACTAGCAACTCAGCTACCATTTCCGGTCGTACCGGACAATTGGGCCTAAAACCCGATTTTGGCCCATCTGGGCCCACACGCTCGTGTGGCCCACCTAGCACGAATCTAGCCACGTATATAACTTCCACCTAGTCTAGTTCAACATATACTAACCAATCATGCAATTTACTCATATGGGCCCACGGGCCCATTGGGCCCACTTCGGCCCATCGAGGCCCAAGCAGCCCCAACCCACGAGAATACTACTGATGGCCTCAACTATCGCGTCGAAGCCCCACGTGCGCTCGCACGCTCGTGTGGCTACTAATGCCGTGTGACCGGCATTTCGGCATTTGCCGCTCTACAACTAGAGTAGAGAGAGTTACACACCTATAGGACTCTGGGCTAATCCGCGCTCCGACCACTCTTGTGCCCAAACGCCCTCCAAGATGTGTTAACTCTCCTCCTGGAATGCTCTTTATATAGCTAGCTCTTCACCTTCATTCTTTGTGTCTTTCAGATGTGGGATCCCTTCGTCAGTAGAGTTTAAATTCAACTGAAACTCTTGCCGTCCAATCCGCAAAATAAATACTCCATTGCTTGTCATGAGATTCGAACCCAGGCTCCCTTGCAACATAATCCACGCTGCTAACCACTTGGCCACAAGCTCCTCTTGTGTCTTAAACCATGCGCAACTAAATATAAACTATGGGCCAAATTCTAAGGTCCAAGCAAAAAGAAACCAAAATGCAAAAGCCAAGACTTGAACCTTGGACCTCCTTACTTCCCTTGTGGCGTCACTCCTTGTCTCTTATGTGGGCGTCACTTTGCCACTACACCACACTCCACTTGTGTTATTTTTCTCATATTTTATTCTTAAGGCCTATCTGCCAACTTCTAGGGTTTTTTCACCTAAAACCAAAATTTCCCCAAAGCCAATATTTGATCCCGAGACTTCATAGAAGCCCTCTAACCTTCCAAAATCACTTATCCAATGGGTCTAACTAGCATTTAAGCCGATCTCTTGTTCTCCAAAAATTTAAACGCTACTACGCTAAGGCCCATTGGGCTCAATTCTCCTAGGCCCAATTTTGGGATGTTACAAATCTACCCTCCTTAAAGAAATTTCGTCCTCGAAATTTCCAACTAACTAACAGTCGCACATCCTAACCTACCACACTACGCTCTTGCTGCGCACTCTGATCTTTATAAAGTTGTCATTCCACCTTGACCACGTCTGCGACAACCACGTCCCCTAGAACTCATATCTAGCGTCGCGATTTAATCTGATTAAAAGTTTTATGCATTAGAAATTTTGTTCCACTGTTTTATCCACGAGCAAATTTTATGAACAGAAGTTTCTGGAAGTCGTTCTTTCGAGCAATCAAAGTTTCATCTCAAGTTCTCTGTTCTAATTTAAACATTCACATACTTCACTAAAGACACATTCATTCATCCATGTCACTTTCTTGAGCATTCCCAACCCAGGGGTAATTTCGACATTTTCCTATAGGGGTATTTCGGTAATAACTCAGGGTCAATTTGAAAATAGTTTTCAAATTAAAGATATTTCAAAGTTTACAAAATCTCAGGAGTCATCTTGAAAATTTTGTTTTTCAAACAAAGTGTGTTGCAAAAATTTCAGAAAGCAGGGTTATTTTTGTAATTTTGGAAATCATGGGCATTTTTGTAAATTCTCCAAATCATAATTCCACAATATTTCACAAAATATAATTTCTGATATTTGCTAAAATAGGAATATTTCAGTAAAAGTTGAGAGAAATCTGAAAATTTAGAAACCCAAGGGCGTTTTGGTAATTTCATCATCCTGGGGTATTTTCGTAAATTTTCACAAACCAAGGTATCTTAATGTTTGAAATTCCGAGATTTTGGTATTTTACAAAGTAAAGAGCATTTTATCAAAAATTAAGGGTAATACGGTAATTTTATAACACAGGGGCATTTTTGTAATTTTCCCACTAGGGCATTTTGGTAATTTTGTAAACCGAGAAAACATCTTTCAAAATCTGATTTAGAGTTTTACAAACCAAAAGGGGTAAAGTTGAAAATTTTAAAACAGAAAGTTTAAAAACAGCAAGGCTAGTTCCCTTTCGGGTTTTAATAATCGGTTTAGCCTATGAACAAGTCATCTTGGTTAAGGTGAACCGTAGCTACGCACCAGGTAGGATTCCTGCGAAGAGGAGGTGGGTCACGAGGACTGCTTAAGTACCAAGCTCTTCCGGATCCAATCCTAGACATGCGTACCAAGGTTACCACATCTTAATTCGGCGACTTACTTCACAGGTTTGTTTAAGAGCTTTAAGTCTTATGCATATGTTTGAGTAGACTAGTCCTAGGGTCCAATAGTCCTAACTTTCTAATCTACGAGCCCAAACTAAGCCCAAATCAATTCATGTAAACAATTCACTTCAAGAAAGTCCGAAGTACTTACCTGGTGGACTTCGGGTCGGAGGTACAGGTGCCATGCCAGAATACCTGAAAACCTTTTTATAAAACCCATATCTTTGAAAAGCCCATTTTTAAAAAATGTTTTTGGAGCCACGTATATAACTTCCACCTAGTCTAGTTCAACATATACTAACCAATCATGCAATTTACTCATATGGGCCCACGGGCCATTGGGCCCACTTCGGCCCATCGAGGCCCAAGTAGCCCCAACCCACGAGAATACTACTGATGGCCTCAACTATCGCGTCGAAGCCCCACACGTGCGCTCGCACGCTCGTGTGGCTACTAATGCCGTGTGACCGGCATTTCGGCATTTGCCGCCCTACAACTAGAGTAGAGAGAGTTACACACCTGATTGGACTCTGGGCTAATCCGCACTCCGACCACTCTTGTACCCAAACGCCCTCCAAGATGTGTTAACTCTCCTCCTGGAATGCTCTTTATATAGCTAGCTCTTCACCTTCATTCTTTGTGTCTTTCCGATGTGGGATCACTTCGTCAGTAGAGTTTAAATTCAACTGAAACTCTTGCCGTCCAATCCGCAAAATAAATACTCCATTGCTTGTCATGAGATTCGAACCCAGGCTCCCTTGCAACATAATCCATGCTGCTAACCACTTGGCCACAAGCTCCTCTTGTGTCTTAAACCATGCGCAACTAAATATAAACTATGGGCCAAATTCTAAGGTCCAAGCAAAAGAAACCAAAATGCAAAAGCCAAGACTTGAACCTTGGACCTCCTTCCTTCCCTTGTGGCGTCACTCCCTTGTCTCTTATGTGGCGTCACTTTGCCACTACACCACACACTCCACTTGTGTTATTTTTCTCCATATTTTATTCTTAAGGCCTATCTGCCAACTTCCAGGGTTTTTTTCACCTAAAACCAAAATTTCCCCAAAGCCAATATTTGATCCCGGGACTTCATAGAAGCCCTCTAACCTTCCAAAATCACTTATCCAATGGGTCTAACTAGCATTTAAGCCGATCTCTTGTTCTCCAAAAATTTAAACGCTACTACGCCTAAGGCCCATTGGGCTCAATTTTCCTAGGCCCAATTTTGGGATGTTACAGGTACTCTGTAATTACCGGGGTTGGTAAATCATGGCTTACCTCAACCTTACCTTCACTTACCACAGGCTCTTGGCTTGGGTCAGATTCCACTAACCTGTCACTATCTTAAGCTGTTATGGCTTGAATTTGCTCCTTTGGGTTAGTCTCGGTGTTGCTTGGTAGGCTTCCTTATGGTCTTTCAGAGATCTGCTTAGCAAGTTGCTCGATTTGATCTTTGAGCTCCTGTGTCAATGCCTCAAGTTTTGTTTCTATATTTTGGAAACATGTTTTTGTATTTTGGAAACGTATTTCTGAGGTTGCTATGAATTTTGTCAGCATCTCTTTAAGGTTCGACTCCTCTTCCTGTTGGTGAGGTGGTTGTTGAAAGTCTGGAGGAAGTTTCGGTCTTTGGCTACTTTGATCATCCCACGAGAAATTGGGATGGTACCTCAAACCTACATTATAAGTGTTATCATAAAAATTATTTTGAAGTCTAGAGTAGTTACCCATATAGTGTACTTGTTTGTTCTCCATGCCATATCCGTAGGGTGGGTACTCAGGATTCGCCACGCTTCCTAGATTCGAGTCATATTGCATTATTGGGTGTACCTGTGAGAGACTATACAAACCATCAAACTTTTTATTCATCATCTCTAGCTGGTTAGATAACCTAGTGACCGCGTCGAGGTTGAAAACACTGACTGCTTTAGTAGGAATTGTCCTCATGACTTGCCACTAATAATTATTCAGTGCCATCTCCTCTTTCTGCCCAAATCAAATAAAAGAAAATTTAGCAAAGTAAATAAATAAATAAAAATAATGATAATAATAATAATAATAGCAATAATAATAATAATAATGGCATAAGTAATAAAAATTGAGCCTTCTTAATATTTCAGTTCCTCGGCAACGGCGCCAAAAACTTGATTGCGGGTCAGAGTCTTAAAATTTTATATAAAGAATGATCGAACCTGGAAACTAACTATGACAATGATTTGAGGTAAGCGCACCTATCGAACAGTAGTATAGTTAAGGCAAGACTGGAATGTCGAATCCCAAAGGAACCAAAAGTACTAATACTAACTCTCTCTTTATTATATAGCCCAAGAATTAAAGTGATCTTTATTTAATCTAAAATTAACTAATTACTAAACTAAAGACTCTAAGACAAAGAAGAATGAAATTGGAAAAAAAATACTTTGAGGAAAAACCAATTGATTAAGATGACACCCAAGGAAGAATCCACCTAGACTTCACTTGTTATCTAACTCTGAACAAGGCGATTTATTTATTTGACTTGATCCGTAAGATTCCCTAAGTTATATTAATCCTTCTCTCGAGGCGACTAACGTCTAACCCTAAGTTGATTAATTGAAATCTCTTTCTAATTAAAACCCCTAGAATTGCATTAACTCGATCTATGGACTCCCATATTAGGTTTCACCCTAATCCGGCAAAATCTCGTCACCCTATCTCTAGGCGTGTGATCAACTCCGCTTAATTATGCTAGATCTACTCTTAAGCAGGGACTTTTGCTCCTCCACCTAAGCACATCATGCTTGAATTAATATCCCGGAAATATCAACACAAAAATTAAGAACAAGTCAAATATTTATGATATAATTCAGCAAACGAAAACAAGATTCATCTTAGGTTTCATCCCCACAGGTATCTGAGGGTTTAGTTCATAATAATGAAAGAAAACATCTCAAAAGAACAGATAAAACAAAACATAAGAAATCCCTAAAACCCCTGAAGGAATTGAAGGAGAGATCCTCCGTCTTGAGTATAACTCCGGCTTCTTGAGATGGATCAACTGGCTCTCTTCGAGTAAATCTCCACAAATCTGCCTCCTTTGTCCTAGTCGGATGCCCCCTGACTAAAGCCTCGGGTTCCCCCCTTTTCTGGTCATACTTAGGGTGTTTATATAGGCTTCGGAATGTGTTTCTTTGCCCCTAAGTATCCAAATCTGAATGAAACTCTTCTTTCCTACGACAGGGTCACGCCCATGGCACACGCCCGTGTAAGTCGTGGCCAGGCTGTGTTCGAACTTGTTGAATGGGGCACGACCGTGTGGCTAAGGCCTAGGCCGTGTGGATTTTGTGATATGGCCCATTTACTCTATTTTGGGCCCGTTTTCCATTCTTTTCGTCATTGGGTGCTCTCCTGGGTATAAAACATGAAAGCAAAGGATTAAGAGCACCAAATTACACAATTCAGGGCTTAAATCATCCAAAAGCATGCTAAATGTGGGCTTAAAATATGTTACTTTTACGGTTTATCAATATCATGAAAAACTCATACGATTTCGAAACATTACCTTTGATGGAAGATTAGACGAGTTTTGACACAATTCCAGAAAACCCACGTTTGGAGAAGATGATGAAATCTATGGATATTTTGAGTGTTTTTCTTGGGAATTTATGAAGGTAATTGGCTTGGGAATGTTAGGAAATCAAAGTGCTATAGTTTGGGAATAAAAAATGAATGGAAGGGGCAAGGGAATAGCAAGGGACGACAAAGCTTGTGTTGGGGAAATACCTATCGTGAAATCATGTTGGTGGGGGAAGAAATAGGTTGAATTTTAAAATCTGGGCTAATTGTCTCTTAAATACTCATAGTTTTGACTCTATTTCAATTCAATCATTTTCCTAAAATTAAAGATTTCTAGAGCACCTTTTCAAAAAATGATCTAACAGCTAAGATGCTATAGTCGAATATAATTTCAATTTACCATGCTACAAACTTTCAAGCACTCTAAAGCTAAAATTCCTAAAGTGCCCCTAAAAATCCTAGGTCTTATTTTGGAGTGTTATAATTCTCCCCATCTAAAAATAATTTTGTCCTCGAAATTACCTGAACTAAACAAATAAGGATATTGTTGCCTCATTGCCTCTTCAGCTTCCCAAGTAGCCTTTTCAGTCTTATGGTTGCGGCATAAAACCTTAAGAAACGAAACTCTTTTGTTACGCAATACCTTTTCTTCACGAGCTAGAATATCTACTTATTCTTCCTCATAGGTAAGATCATCTCGAATTTAAACTTCTTCAACTGGCACAATATGCAATGGATCTGAACAATACTTCCTCAACATCAACTGATAAACCATAATTTACACATATTTTAACCCTATGATTGGCTTAATTTTGGATGATTTTCCATTGGATTTGATGAATTCGATGCTCCTAATCCCTTAATTTCATGTTTTATACTTAAGAGAGCTTAGAAAGTTGAAAATAACGAGAAACAGGCCCAAAAGGGGCAAAATGGGCCTACCTAGGAAATCAACACAACCTGGACCAATTGAACACGGCCATGTGTTACGAACAGGATCAAACACGGCCTGGAACATTACACACGGGCAGATCTCACGGTCGTGTGTGACGAGCAGAATCGAAGCATTCCAACATGGGTGTGTCACATGGGCGTGTCCCTGCCGACCCCTGGTGTAGTTCTATTCAGAAAAGGCTACCTGTGGGCCAAGAAAGGCTTTCAAAAGCCTATATAAACACCCTAGGGGGCAACCTTAAAGGGACATCGATTGGACACCGAGTAGGTGGCAGGAAATACTCTAAGACAGCCGTTGGGAATAGCTTAGGAGAAGGATCTCCATCAAGACTGAAGATCTCCTATCAATTTCTTTTGAAGTTTTTGGGTTTTCTTATGTTTTGTTGTTTTCTTTAATCTAAGATGTTTTCCTTTATCAATATGAACTAAATCCCTTAAATACCTGAGGGGATAAAACCTAAGACAAATCTTATTATTATTTAATTTATAAGATAAATACTTGTTCGTATTCTTAATTGTGAGTTCTTATTCTTGTTTTGATAATTTAGGTTATTGATTCAAGTAGAATGTGCTTATTCAGTGGAGCAAAAGTCCCTATTTAAGAGTAGATCAACACAATTAAGCGGAGTTGATTGCAACCCTAGAAATAGGGCGACGAAAATCTTCCGGATTAGAGTCAAATCTAATAAGGGGATCCATAGATTGAGTTAATGCGACAATAGGGGTTTCAATTAATCAACCTAGAGTCAGTTGTTTTTAGTCTTGAAAGAGATATTAACATAAATTAGAGATTCCTATGGATTAAGTCAAGTGAATAAATCGTATGAATCAAAAGTAATAAGTGAATTCTAGGTGGATTCTTCCTTAAGTATTGCCTATCGCGTAAAGTTGTCTTAAAAGTATTTTCTCTATTCTTTCTCTGTCATATTTTTAATTAAGCTTTAGTTTTAAATGAAATCATCCCAATTCTTAGGCTAAATAATATAAAGATAGTAATTACTAGTAATCTCAGTCATTGAGGATATGATATTCCGGACTCACCACAACTATACTCTGTTCGATAGGTGCTCTTGCCTTTGTTGAAATATTAGTTAGTTTATCTTATAAATCAAATAATAATAAGACTTGTCTTAGGTTTCATCCCCTCAGGTATTTGAGAGGTTTAGTTCATAATGATAGAAAGGAACATCTTAAAATAGGGTAAAAACAAAACGTAAGAAAACCCAAAAACTTCTAAAGAACTTGATGGGAGATCTTCAGTCTTGATGAAGATCCTTCTCTTAAGCTGCTCCTGACGGTTGTTTTTGAGTATTTTCTGCCTCCTACTTGGCGTCCACTCGACGTATCCTTTTAGGTTGCCCCCATAGGGTCTTCATATAGGCTTTGGAACGCCTTTCTTAGCCCACAAGTAGCCTCTTTCGAATAGGATTAAACCTAGGTTCGGCAGGGACACGCCCGTGGTCGATAGCCCTGGCCGTGTTCGATCCTGTTTGTCACACACAGCCGTGTGGTCCGCCCGTGTGCAGTGGTCCAGGCCGTGTAGGCCTTTTTTCTCCCTTTTTGGCCCGTTTCTCGTTCTTTTCGACTCCCTAAGCTTTCCTGAGTGTAAAACATGAAATTAAAGGATTAGAAGCATCGAATTCATTAAATCTAATGAAAATTCATCCAAAAATAAGCCAAGCATGGGGTTAAAATATGTGTAAATTATGGTTTATCAAATATCCCCACACTTAAGCCTTTGCTTGTCCTCAAGCAAAATCCTCAACTCACAATTAAAATTAATTTCCTCAATTTATAATCCTCATCAATAATGTCTCATCATAATTCATAGATAATTCATACATTGATAATTTAACTGAAAAAGTCCTAAATATTCAAACAATTTAAGTCATAAATTTTTATAGCACGAAAACATTGGTGTTTCCCCTTATCTAAATAATTACCTTTGATCCAAAACCGACAAGAATTGACATCCTCACTAAATATTCACTCAAATCACTCAAAGTGTTTTAAGGTTCAAATTAAGCACTCATAAGTCAAACATGAAAAGTTAATCCATAGGCTTTCATGAAAATCAAATCTCCACCACTATAAAATGAGATGATACACAAATCAAAAGGTCTTAGAAGGGTTGTAATGGGGCTTGGGTTAAAGGTGTGGATGAAGGCTGAACTATAGAGTTAGAATTGAGATCGAATTGACCATTTACCTAACTAGAAAAATAACTAATACTAAATAATTACATTGGTTGAAAACTTATCACTAATAACACGAGCTTCTTCTAAAGATGTGAAATTAACAGTTTAAGCTCATAACATTAATAATGAATAAATTTCCAACAACTTTTTTTTTAGGAATAAGAACATATAATAATAAGAAATAATTTAACAACTGAAATAAAGAAAATAGTTAGGCAACTGATCAAATCAAATCTCGACATAAGAGGAGTCAAAGTAGGAAAAGTAAAAATTTGGTTTTGGGTTAATACTAATGGTGAGTCAAGAAATGGTTTATTAGGGTAAAAAGGATTCACTAGGGGTTAATTATGAAGGTAGGCTTTTTGGTGGAATAAGAGGGTTAAAACATAGGTGCCTTTATCATCTTAGTATATCGAACCAAGGGTGTGGTCTCGACACGCATAATGTAACAGTCCGATTTATACCCTAGTCGAAAAAATGGTTTCGGGACCACAAATCTGAGTTCGTATAATATTTTAATATTATTTTTTGTGCCTCTAATAAGTGATTAAGCATGTACTAAATTTTCGTAAGTTAATTTGATGTCCGTGTGTTTAATTTGATGAAAAGGATTTAATTGCATTGAAATGCAAATTTGCATGTTTTATGAAAAGATGCCTATTTGTCATGTCTCTATAAGTGTAAAGGTTTCATGTGGCAGTTATGCCAATATTTAAGATAGTGGAATGATAATGGTCAATAATGACGTTGTATAATATGTTTTATATATTTTATTTTGAAAGTTAAATTTGGAAATGGGTTATTAAGTTATATTATGATAAAATAAAGCATTAAAAATGGTCATTTATACTCATTCATCACCGAATATAGAAAGAAAAGAAGGGTTTTGAGTTTTCATGGTGTTCAGCCATCATTAAGCTCAATTCAAGGTATGATTTTAATCGATTTTCGATAATTTCTACGTTTTTGCAACCGTTGCTTTGTCTGCTACAAAACCCATGCTTCAATTTTGAGAATTGATGATGTTTGTGAAATGAGACTTTGATGAACTCATGTGATTTGTGATGTTTAATAGTGAAATATGAAAGATATGTATTTGATGAACATGTTTTGTTCTTGGAATTTTGATGAATTTAGCTAATTAGGGCTAAATTGTGAAAATAGTATTTTGAAGGACTAAATTGTGAATTTGATGAAATGTTTGGACTTGTATGGGATACATGAGTGCTCGGCTAAACATGGGTATATGTTGATTTTGTATATTTGATGTTTTGAGAAAAATGGACTAAATTGATAAAAAGTGCAAATGTGAGGGCTAAGTTGCAAATAGCTCTAAATGTGTGTTTTTCGATTGAATTGAATGAGTTAGTGAATAAAAGGGTTAATTTTGAATATGTATAGATCAAGAACCGAGGAAAGCAGACTTAGACCGTAGGAAAACGAAAGTAACCGAGTAGCCGTTTCCATTTCCGTTAAATCGAATCTGAGGTAAGCCATTATGCAAATAAATGTATTTGTAATGAATTGTGCATATTCATATGACTATTGATAATAGTGAATGCTTACGAGATGCTATGTATATGAATTCTGAGATAAGATCTCTATAGTGACAATGTCCGAGAAGTCCCTACGAGCCTAGGAATAGATAGGATTAGCTATGTCATGACATAGGTATCTGTTCTATGATATCATGTAAGACCACATCTGGGACGTCAGCATTGATTTTAGATTTCGTGTAAGACCACGTCTGGGACATTTGGCATCGATACGAGATTTACGCTTAAAACCACGTCTGGGACGTTGGCACCAATATAATATTTACGTGTAAGACCATATCTGGGACAGTGGCATTAATATCTGAGTGAATGTAAGACCTCGTTTGGGACGTTGGCATTGTACAACTATTCTGAGCTTTCTTAGTATCCTATTAGGTTCCTAATGGTTCAACGGGCAAGTATGTGATATGAATGGCTATGTGAATTCTAAATTCTTTTCAGGTACATTGACTTATACACTAAGTGTGTATACAAGGTAATTACCTGTATGATCTTACAATGATGAATATGTATTTTGGAACAATAATATGATATGTGAAAGTATGCATGAAATAACTATGAGTATAAAAGATTTTTGAATTGATAAATGTGGCAAAATGTGGACAAGTACATGGACCAAAGCATACATGTGATAAATTTGTTATGAAAGCTAATTGTGCCAATGTTCCTATATGTCTTTGTGCCTTTTACATTAAATTTATTTGCATATGACTTACTAAGCTTTTGGAAAGCTTACTCTGTTTGTGTGTTCTTCTCTGTTTTATACATCGTCAAAGCTACTGAAGGCTCGGGAACCGTCGAGGATCGTTATCACACTACTCAACTTATTTTGGTACATTTTGGAAATGTATATAGTTAGATATGGCATGTATAGGCTAGTTATTTGGATAAGTATGTAACGCCTCGAATTTGGGCCTAGAAGAATTGGGCCTATTGGGCTTTAGGCTTTGGATTTCAGAATTTTTTTTAAGTGAGTGAGAAAAATGACAATTGGCATGGGGGCTTTGAGGATTAATGAATTTGGAGTGTCTAGGGGTGTTGGAGATGTCTTGGGATCAAGTAAGGGTGAAGGAAAAATTTTGGTTTTAGCCTTAGGGAACAGTGACTTCAGTTAGTAGGCCTTTTGTAATAAATGAAGAAGAAATAGGACACAAATGGGCTTGTGGTCCAGTGGTAAGTGGCGTCACTTGGGAGCTATAAGGTGGCGTGTTGTAAGCTGAAGAGGTCCAAGGTTCGAGGCTTAGGAGTGGTATTTTGTGGAGTGTTTATTTTACTGTATGGACGGCCACAGTTGTGTTGGTTTTGAACTCTTGCCGTGGAGAGTTTGAAGTAAACAGGTGTGTTGGATGTGGAGGAAATTTTGGATAAGATTAAGGTGTTATCAGGGATAAAAGTCAGGAGATGAGGAGAGGAAGGAGTTCGTGCCTAATGGGATCGTGGGGGGAAAGTAGGATTCAGTTTTGGCTATAAAAAAGGGGTGCCAAATTCATTGAAGGGTTCCTTGGGTTTTGTTATTTCTTCCTTTTCTCCCCCTTAGCCGAATTCTTTCATTTGCCAAAAAGAAAACCCATCATTCTTTTTGCTGAAATTCCTATTAGAGTTGTGTTCTTCTTCTTTCTCTGAAAGCCAAATTCCCCTATATCTAAATTCTCTTCTTTGCTGAATTACCATCATCCTTTCTTGCCGAAATCCCCATTAGTGCCGAATCTTTGTTGTTTTTCTCTATTAAAATCAGTTGGTAGCTACTCTCAGTCAACGTTAAAAGCCGAATCTCATTCAGTAGTTATCTAGGCCGAGGATCTAACGTTGGATTCGATAAGTATTCTGTTAACTCCCGTTAGTATGTTTTGTTAAAAGCTGAACGGTGATCTAAGTTTTCATTATCGGTGATCTTGTATTAACAAGGGTAAGGATTGGAGATCAAAAGCGTGGTAGGATCATTAGCAAGGGTAAGGATACTCAACTCGATTATGGTTGAAGTGAATGGCTGAATGAATGGATGACTTGTGTGGATTACGAGTCACCCAAATTTTGATGGTGTATGTGTGAGTGTAGATCTAGGGAACACTTGTGATTAGTAGCGAAGGAAGGGCCATTAGAACCTGGTGGCACACGGTAAGGTTACGGTAAGGTTTCGGCTTTTGAGTAAATATTTTGATTCAGTATGAGTGGATGATTGAAGGTTGGTTGGTTGTAGGATCAAGGCTAAAGATAGAATAGCACGTCACAGTATCCAGGTTTGTACAAACACTACACACACACATGATTTCGTCAATGCTAGAAAGCCGAAAGTGGCTAAATGGGCCTAGTGGGCCTTAAGGCTAAGTTTGATAAAATGGTTTGATTTAATTATATGAATTGGGTTAAGCAAGCATGTTACATGATCTGAAATTGTTTTGGGCCTAATGGGCCATATGACTAAGACTTGGGCCTAGTGGGCCATAAAGATGTGATGTGGCCATTATGGGTTATATGAACGTGAAATGGGTTTGTTAGGCTTTATAGGGACGTAGACTAGTATGCTACGATTTTATGGACTTAAGGCTTAGTATTGAACAACTCTTAAACCGCTAGGTTAGAGCGTGGTAATGGGCATATGCATGTCTAGGATTGGATCTAGGGAGAGCTTGGTACTTAAGCGACCCTAGCGGCCCACCTCCTCTTCTCTGGAATCCTACCTGGTGCATAGTGTCTGTTCACTTTAGTCGCAAGGACTTGTTAATGGGCCAAAGTTCATAACTAAAACCCGAGAGGGACCAAATACCCTAGATTTGTAAAATTACTAAAATACCCCTAATTTGAAATTACCAAAATACCCTTGGTTTCAAAAATCACTAAGATAGCCCCGAATTATGAAATTACCAGGATACCCTTAATTTGCAGAATTACCAAAACATCTCTGATTTACAAAATTTCCAAAGTACCTCTGATTTATACCCCTATAGAGTAGATTTATGAAAATACCCTTGGGTTGTCAAATGACGAAAATACCTCTATGTGATGAGTATGAGTTTATGGATCTTACTTATGCGTTTGATGCATTCATATGATATTCTGCTTAGGATGCATATGGGTGGGAATTATGGTATAGAGGAAGATTTGAAGATCGCATAGTCGCTTGACGACTGTGGATCCACCGGTGACATTAAGCCTATTATATGATTAGTAGCTTTGCTACAACGTTGGGTAGTGCCGCTGTGAGTGCACCTTTGGTGTGTAGAGGATGGGTGGGTCGATTTAGAAATCCCCACAGGTGTGTAGGGTTGGAAAGGAAATGGTCTGCGTAGCGGATGGATTTTTGGGAGGGTTTTGCATTACCTAGTCTTGCATATGATATGATATGATATAATATGAGGTCGTTGTGGTCTAAGGCCCAAGACCACCAATTTCGATAGGGCTTGGGCCCAATGTGAATATTTGTATGTTGATTTGATCGCCAAGGGTTGTACACACTGAGTTTCAAAACTCACACCCTTTATTTAATGTTTCAGGTAATCCTCAGTAAACGGCTCGACGTGGGAGAGGACTCGGAGATGGCCACACTACAAGATGTTTAAATTTTTATTTTTATTTATTTCTTTCAAAGGACATGGTTTTAGTTGCTTTACTTTCGTTGGATGTAATAAGGCCTTGTACTTTGATTTGTTTTTAAATTTTGGGTTTTGATGTTTTAACTATTTACTTAATGATTAAACTTAAGTAAATTTCTTGTGCTTAAACTTGGTTTCCGAAATACTTAAAGCTATAAAATGGGCTTTTATCATTACTTAACAAGACTAATGGGTTTTGGGCTTTTCGGCCCTAAAATTTAACTTAGCAAAATCGTTTTGAAATATGCCTTTGATATGACAAGCTGGATTTGGGCCTAGAAGAATTGGGCCTATTGGGCTTTGGGTCTCATAAAATTTTTAAGTGAGCAAGAAAATGACAAATGACATGACGGCTTTAAAGGTTTAATGAATTTGGAGTGTCTAGGTGTGTTGGAGAAGCTTTGGGTTCGAGTTTTGTGGTGGAGGATTCTTAATTTAATTAATTAAGGAATATGGGTTTTGAGTAGTGGGCTTTTAAATAAATAAGTGAAAAATGCCACAAAGAAACCTGTGGTGAAGTAGCTAAGTGACGCCACTAAGGTGTAGAGAGGTGGCGACATATGCATATAGGGAGGTCTGAGGTTCGAGTGCTAGCTTAGCTTTATTTTGGAGTTTAATTTGGCATGTAGAAGGACTATAAGGAGAAGTGATCAGTAGAGAGAATTTAGGTGAAGGATAAGGAAGATATCATGGAGAAAAATTAGGAGATGAGCAATGGAGGAAGTGGTGCTGAATTAGACTTTAGGGGTGGCTAAGTTTCGGCTATAGGCTATATAAATGTGTGTGTGCCGAATCTGGGGTCCTAGGTAATGCCCAATTTTCCATTCTTTTTCTTTTCTTTGCCGAAACCTTATTTTTTTCACAACCGAAAATACCTTGCCTTGGTGCTGAAATCTCCTAAAGCCGAATCCTTTTTTGCCGAATTCTCTCATAGCCAAACTCTCTTATTGCCAAAGTATCATTATCTTCTCTTGCCGAAATCTCTATTAGTGTTGAATCTTTGTTGTTTTCCTCCATCACAAATCGATTGTTCTCTACTATCAGTCAAGGTTAAAAGCTGAATCTCGTTCAGTAGCTATCTAGGCCGCAGGATCAAAAGTGGATTCGGTAAGTATTCAGTTAACCCCTTAGTGTGTTTTGTAAAAAGCCAAAGGGCTATCTAACTTCTCATTGTCGTTAATCTTGTATTAGCAAGGGTAAGGTTCAGAGATCGCAAGTGTGGTAAGGATTGTTAGCAAAGTGTAAGTGTACTCAACTCGAAGATGGCCACATTACAAGATACTTAGAAGTTTTATTTATTTGTCTCAAAGGACATGATTTTAATTACTTGTTTTCGTTGGATGTAATAAGGCCTTGTACTCCGAATTGACTTTGGATTTTGAGTTTTGTTGTTTCAACTGTTTACTTAATTATTAATCCTGAGTAAATTTCTTATGTTTAAATATGGTTTTCAGAATACTTAAAATAATTAAATGGTCTTTTTGGGCTTTTAGGCCTTAAATTTTAACTTAGCAAAATCGTTTTGAATTATCCCTTTGATGTGACATTCCCAGATTCGGCCATAACGTCTGGGCTGGTTCTGGGGGTGTTACATTTAGTGGTATCAGAGCCCGGCTGTAAAGCTCGGGCTGTGAAATAGGCCGTAGATTTTGGGTTTTTAAAACAAGTAGATTAAAGGGTTTTTGTAGGATTCTTGAAGTGTGGTTCACCGAGCCCTCGACGTCGAGCCAAGTAAGTTTTTTTGTGATTACACTTGTTTAAATTGCTGAAATGTATTTAGATAGTGGGCTACTTAAAGCAATAGGTTCTTAGAGACTAAAGCCCATAGGAAACTTAAGCCTGTAGTGGATTTACGATTGCGAAACAACTTTTAAATTGTTACTTGCATAAGACATGTGCTTTAAACCATGGAACTATGAACCAAATTCATAAAAAATTCTAATTCAGATAATACGAGAATCAGCGATGAGGCTAGAAGAAGTGCAAGGGGTCGCAGCAGAGGCCGTGGAAGTGTTAGGGTTGATGTGCTGACTCAGCTAGTTAGGGAGGTACTGGAGGAGGTTAAAGAAATTGGTGAAACACTTCGGGTTAGGTGCGTGGACTGTAGGAAAAAAAGAGATCGCAGTTTTCTAGGGCTGCAGTCTCGTTTTGTGAAGCATGTTAAGGTACTTCCAAACTTTCTAGCTTGCGAATATCGCAGAAGGAGTCATTCGGGTGCATGCTGGAGGAAGTCAGGAGCGTGTTTCAGATGCGGGTCTGAGGAGGATAAGACTCAGGATTGTTCAATCACCATTAAGTCAGGTATGTTTTGTGTGGATGCGATATTTTTGGGTATAAAAACTGTATGCGTGCAATGTTTATGTGTTATTAAATTAGAGTGTGCAGCGAAAGCATAGTGGTGTGACTTGAGTGGTGCATTTAGTAGTTAGTTAGAAATTTCGAGGACAAAATTTCTTTAAGGGGGTAGAATTGTTACGCCCCGAATTTGGGCGTAGAAGAACTGGGTCTATTGGGCTTTGGGTCTCATAAAATTTTTAAGTGAGCAAGAAAATGACAAATGACATGACGGCTTTAAAGGTTTAATGAATTTGGAGTGTCGAGGTGTGTTGGAGAAGCTCTAGGTTCGAGTTTTGCGGTGGATGATTCTTAATTTAATTAATTAAGGAATCTGGTTTGTGAGTAGTGGGCTTTTAAATAAATAAGTGAAAAATGGCACAAAGAAACCTGTGGTGAAGTGGCTAAGTGACGCCACTAAGGTGTAGAGAGGTGGCGACATATGCATACAGGGAGGTCTAAGGTTCGAGTGCTAGCTTAGCTTTATTTTGGAGTTCAATTTTAGGCTTCTAGAAGGCTAGAATTGGCGTATAGAGGGACTCTAAGGAGAAGTGATCAGTAGAGAGAATTTAGGAGAAGGATAAGGGAGATATCATGGAGAAAAATTAAGAGATGAGCAGTGGATGAAGTGGTGCCGAATTAGACTTTAGGGGTGGCTAAGTTTCGGCTGTAGGCTATATAAATGTGTGTGTGCCAAATCTGGGGTCCTAGGTAATGCCGAATTTTCCATTCTTTTTCCTTTCTTTGCCGAAACCTTTTTTTTTCACAACCGAAAATACCTTGCCTTGTTGCCAAAATCTCCTAAAGCCGAATCCCTTTTTTCCGAATTCTCTCATAGCCAAACTCTTTTATTGCCGAAGTATCATCATCTTCTCTTGCCGAAAACCCTATTAGTGCTGAATCTTTATTGTTTTCCTTCATCACAAATTGATTGTTATCTACTATTAGTCAAGGTTAAAAGCTGAATCTCATTCAGTAGCTATCTAGGCCGCAGGATCAAAAGTGGATTCGGTAAGTCTTCAGTTAACCCCTTAGTGTGTTTTGTTAAAAGCCGAAGGGTTATCTAACTTCTCACTGTCGTTAATCTTGTATTAACAAGGGTAAGGTTCAGAGATCGCAAGCGTGGTAAGGATCGTTAGCAAAGTGTAAGTGTACTCAACTCGGAGATGGCCACACTACAAGATATTAGAAGTTTTATTATTTGTCTCAAAAGACATGATTTTAATTACTTATTTTCGTTGGATGTAATAAGGCCTTGTACTCCGAATGGGTGGGTCAATTTAGAAATCCCCATAGGTGTGTAGGGTTGGAAGGGAAATGGTGTGTGTAGCGGATGGATTTTTGGAAGGGTTTTGCATAACCTTGTCTTGCATATGATATGATATGATATGAGGTCATTGTGGGCTAAGGCCCAAGACCACCAATTTTGATAGGGCTTAGGCCCAATATGAATATTTGTATGTTGATTTGATTGCCAAGGGTTGTACACACTGAGTTTTGAAACTCACACCCTTTATTTAATGTTCAGGTAATCCTCAGTAAAAGGCTCGACGTGGGAGAGGACTCGGAGATGGCCACACTATAAGATGTTTAAATTTTTATTTTTATTTATTTCTTTCAAAGGACATGGTTTTAGTTGCTTTACTTTCGTTGGATGTAATAAGGTCTTGTACTTTAATTTGTTTTTAAATTTTGGGTTTTGATGTTTTAACTATTTACTTAATGATTAAACTTAAGTAAATTTCTTATGCTTAAACTTGGTTTCTGAAATACATAAAGCTATAAAATGGGCTTTTATCATTACTTAACAAGACTCATGGGTTTTGGGCTTTTGGGCCCTAAAATTTAACTTAGCCAAATCGTTTTGAAATATGCCTTTGATGTGACACACCGAATTTGGGCCTAACTTCTAGGCCGGGTTTGAGGTGTTACAAAGTATGAGATGTGAACTTAGCCATGTGATTTGGCTAGTTATGTGTTGGCAATATGCTTTAATGAATGTGATTTATGAGGTATGTTTGGTATGGTTTGATAGAGTAAGAAATGGTCAAGTTTAAGGTAAGTAAATGGATGGATTATGCTTGTGTATACATAAGTTTTAGTCTTGTAAGTTGGCATGGTTGATAGTGGTTTTGAATGTATAGATTGAGTGAATATTTTGGCATGTTCATGGTTATTAAATGTGCATGGATTGAATTGGTATTTGCTTGTAGGGTTGACCAAAGTGGGTGGCAATTTGGTCTTGCAAATGGCCTATTTTGCCACACGGGCGTGCCTATCAACCGTGGGACTAAGTCAATAGCTGATTAAGAGTACACGACCCTGGCACACAGATTTGCTTGGTGGTCGTGAAGCCAAGTCAGTTTCGACCACGGGGAGACACGTGGGCGTGTCTAATGGCCGTGGGTGGCACACGGCCTGCCCACACGGGCGTGTAAGTACTGAAACTTAGAAAAGTTTTAAGATTTCGAAAATTTCTGTATGTGTCCCGATTGAGTCCCGACCCTGTTTCTGAGCATGTTTTAGGTCTTGTTGACCTACAGAGGGAACTCTATGATTGATATTGATGATTTACTTTACGAATTGTCTGATAAAGTTTCTGATCTGTCAGGTAATGCCCTTAACCCTAATCCGGTGACTGACACAGGATAGGGGTGTTACATTTGGTTGGTATTAGAGCTACAGTTTAGTCGATTCTCAGACTAACGTAGCGTGTCAGATTCTAGCTATACATGCCATATATCTGAATTGTGATAGTGTGATGAAACCTGACGTATAAAATGTGATTTCTGTATAGTAATATATCCCGAAAGATCCGTAGCTGACGATGTAGAAAGTAATTCGCCTCCCGCGCAAGGGACAGCGCCCTCTGATTCGAGACCGGCTATGAGTGGTCAAGAGGGAGAAGCTAAACAAGCTTTCTTCCAGTGATGAGCGAATGGTTCACTCCATTTGCAAGAAATAACTCGACTGTTTCGCAACCCCCGCCCTTGGTTATTCCCCCTCAGACTACAGTTATGCCACCAGTTATGTATCCGAATCTGTTGAATAAACCTCCAGTTGGAAAGATCCGTAAATATGGGGCTAAAGAATTCCGGGCTACTAAAAATGATGATGCCGAAAAGGCTGAGTTCTGGTTAGAAAATACTATCAGGGTATTCGACGAAATGTCTCTAATTCCAGAAGAATGCATAAAATGTGTTGTATCTTTGCTCTGAGATGCAGCTTATCAATGGTGGAAAACTTTGATTTATGTTGTTCCGAAAGAGCGAGTTACGTGGGATTTCTTTCAAATTGAGTTTCGGAAGAAATATATTAGTGAGAGATCCATTGATCAGAAATGAAAGGAATTTCTGGAACTAAAACAAGGCCGAATGACTGTTACAGAGTATGAGCGAGAATTTGTAAGATTGAGTCAGTATGCTCGGGAATGCATATCTACCGAAGCAACAATGTGCAAAAGATTCGAAGATGGTCTTAATGAATATATTCGCTTGTTAGTCGTGATCTTAGAAATAAAAGAATTTGTTGTACTCGTTGATCAAGCGTGCAAAGCTGAGGCACTCGAGAAAGATAAATGAAAAGTTGAGTCTGAAGCTAGAGATGTGAGAAAGAGATTTTAGAGTAGATCATTTCAGTCAGCTTCGAAGAAATTCAGAGATGATCAAAGTTTTTCAAGAGATAATAGGGGACATTCGAATAGAAATCGAGCTAGATCACAAATGAGTTCCAAAACTGCAGCAACATCAGTAGCGAGTATTGGTAATGTTCGATCTGAGAGACCTGGATGCAAGCATTGTGGAAAAAGGCATCTGGGAAGTTGTAGATTAAATGACAGAGCTTGCTTCAGATGTGGATCACTTGATCATTTTATTCGTGATTTCCATGAGTCTATCGAGCCAGAGACTGTTCAGAATCTGAGATCTGATAATGCTCCTGTGAGAGGTAGACCTTCGAAGAATGTAAGAAATGTCAGTGGTAGTTAAAGACCTGCGAGAGATACTATTGCGAGATCCAAAGCTGGAGCGCCTGCCAGAGCGTATGCTATCCGAGCTCGTGAGGAAGCTTCATCACCTGATGTTATAACGGGTAGTTTTACTCTTTATGATATTTCTGTGATTGCATTGATAGACCCTGGTTCTACACATTCATATTTATGCATGAATTTAGTATTCAGTAAGACCTTGCCTGTAGAGTCTGCTGAGTTTGCTATAAAAATATCGAACCCCTTAGGTAAAAATGTCCTTGTTGATAAAGATGCAAGAATTGTCCGTTAATGTTTCGAGATATCTGTTTCCCTGTTGATCTGATGCTTTTGCCATTTGATGAGTTTGATATTTTTCTGGGTATGGACTGGTTGACATTGCATGATGCTGTTGTAAACTGTAAAAGAAAGACTATTGATTTGAGATGTCCGAATGATGAAACTGTAAGGATTGAGTCTAATGATTTAAATGGATTGCCTGTCGTGATATTGGTATTGAAAGCTCAAATATATGTGAAAAAGGGTTATGAGGCATATTTTGCTTATGTGATTGATTTGAAAGTGTTTGAGAAGAAATTTGAATCAGTGCCTGTTGTATGTGAGTATTCTGATGTGTTCCCTGAAGAGTTACAGGGTTTGCCTCTGATTTGTGAAATTGAGTTTGGTATTGATCTATTAGCTAGTACGATAGCTATTTCGATAGCTTCGTATAGAATGACACCAACAGAGTTGAAAGAGTTAAAGTCTCAGTTGCAAGAATTAACGATAGAGGGTTTGCTAGACCGAGTTTTTCGCCTTGGGGTGCTCTTATTCTGCTTGTGAAAAAGAAAGATGGCACAATGAGTATGTGCATCGATTCTTGTCAGTTGAATAAGGTGATCATAAAGAATAAATATACGTTGCCCAGAATTGATGACTTATTTGATCAGTTAAAAGGAGCTACTGTATTTTCCAAGATTGATCTGAGATCGGGATACTACCAGTTGAGAGTAAAAGACTCAGACATATCAAAAACTGCTTTCAGAACGAGGTACGGGCATTATGAGTTTTTAGTTATTCCATTTGGACTAACCATTGCTCCTACAATTTTTATGGATCTGATGAACAGAATTTTCAGACCGTACCTAGATCGATTTGTGGTGGTGTTTATAGATGACACATTGATTTATTCACGTGATGAAAATGAGCATGCTGAATATTTGAGAATCGTGTTGCAAACTCTGAGAGACAAGCAATTGTATACAAAATTCAGCAAATGTGAATTCTGGTTGCACGAGGTTAGTTTTTTGGGACATATTGTTTCTGCCTCTGGAATTTGAGTTGATCCGAGCAAGATTTCTGCTATTCTGGGTTGGAAACCTCCGAGGAACGTGTCTGGAGTCTGTAGCTTTCTGGGGCTAGCGGGGTATTATCATCGATTTGTAAAAGGATTTTTAGTGATAGCTACTCTGTTGACTAGACTACTTAAGAAAGATGTTAGATTTGAATGGTCTGATAAGTGTCAGAAAAGTTTTGATCAGTTGAAAACTCTGTTAACAGAAGCTCCAGTGTTAGTACAACCAGAATCGGGTAAAGAATTTATCTTAGTGATGCTTCGTTAAACGGTCTAAGATGTGTTCTGATACAGCAAGGGAAAACTGTAGCTTATGCCTCAAGACAATTGAAGCCTCATGAAAAGAACTATCTGACACATGACCTTGAGTTAGCTGTGATTATGTTTGCACTAAAGATTTGGTGTCATTATCTGTATGGTGAGAAATGTCACATATTTTTATATCATAAAAGTCTGAAATATCTGATGACTTAAAAAGATTTGAACCTGCGTTAAAGAAGATGGTTAGAACTGTTAAAAGATTATGAGCTTGTGATTGATTATCATCCGGGTAAAGCAAACGTTGTTGTTGATTCATTAAGTAGAAAATTATTGTTTGCACTACGTGCTTTGAATGCTCAGTTAGATTTGTTTGATAATAGTTCTGTGATAGCTTAATTAAAAGCGAAACCGTTGTTTATACAACAGATATGTAACAGCCTGATTTAGGGCCTAGCCGGAATAGTGGTGCGAGACCACAAATCCGAGTTAGTAAAATGAGTTTTTAAGGTATTCGAGATGTTTGCATGATGATATGAAAGTTTCATGTAGAAATTTTATGGAAATTTCCATAAAATTGGTCCATTAGGACTAAATTGCAAAAGTTGCAAAATATGAGTTTCTAGAAGCTTTTTGTATCAAATAGCTTTAGAATATTAATTAGAAGACCTTAAAGAGCAATTTTCCCAAATTATAATTTTTGGACAAAATTAGACATAAGTTAGAAATCTGTAAAAGTTTAATGAGAAGGGCATTTTGGTTATTTAATCTATTAAATGATTAAAATAGGAAAAAGATGACAAAAATCATTCTCATCTTCTTCCTCAAGTGCCGAAAATTTGAAGGAAGCCATAGCTACGGTTCTTTAATTTTTCAAGCTTGCTAGTAAGTTCATCTTAGCCCCGTTTTTAATATTCTTCGTGTTTTTTGAGTCCTCGTAACATGAATTAGCTATTTTTAGCTATAAGTTGAGCTAAGATGCATGTTCAAAAAACTACCCATGTATGAAATGTTTGTAAAATGATGTTTTATGGAAGATTATGAGAGTTTGATGTTAGATAAACATATTTTTCTAAGTGAATTTCATGAGAAATGCTAGAAAGGACTATGTTTGTAATTATTATAAAATTTGTCATACATGGTAGAAATAGTGAGATTTTGTTATTGCTATAGTTGAGAAAACGAATCAGCTAAGCATGAAGTTCACAAAAAGATAAAAAAAAATCACTTTACGAGCCTTGGGGCAAAAGTGTAATTATGAGAAAGTTTAGGGGCAAAATAGTAATTTTGCCAAAGTATGTGTTAAGAGTCAATTTAATCAATGTGATTATTAAATAATCTAAACTATTATTATAGATCAAGAAAAGCAAAGCTCGGATCGAAACTGACGCAAGAACAAAGTCGAGGACTAAATTGCATATCTACAAACATTCTATATATCGAGGTAAGTTTGTATGATTTCTAAGCTTTACGATTACTATCATTGAATTGCTTAGTATAATGTACATTATTACCATAGAAATGCTTAATGCTTTGTTAAATAAAGAAATCAAGGAGATTAAGCATTAGAAAGCCCCGATTAAAGTTGAATTACTTAGTATAATCGATCTACTAGATAAGAAAAGAAAGTCCGTATAAGACCAAACCAAGGCATGGCATCGGCAATCAAGCAAAGTTATCATGTAAGTCCAAGACAATTCTTGGCATTGAAGAGCTATTATGAGATGAAGACCCATGTAAGCCCAAGCCAAGGCATGGCATTGGTGAGTCTCCAAGCAAAGATGTCATGTAAGTCCAAGACAAGTCTTGGCATTGAAAAGCTATCATGAGATAGAGATCCCATGTAAGTCCAAGCCAAGGAAGCATTGGTGAGTAACAAGGAAGATTTCAAGTAAGTCCAAGCTAAGGCTCGACTTTGACCAGTTCATGAGTAAAGATACCAAATAAGACTATGTCAAGACATGTCAATGGTAAGTTCCTAAAGGAACACACAAAGAAGACTTTGAGTAAGTCCATGTCAAGACATGGCATTGATACCAAGATGATAGATCCCATGTAAGACCATATCTAGGATATGACTTTGGCATCGAGTTATATGTGGGATGAGATTTAGTATCCTTGGTTATTCATAGAAATTCATCGGGCAAATGAGTAAAGCTTAAATGAGATAGCAAGAAAATTAAGCACAGATATTATCAAGTTGGAAATGAGTATTATTCATGTTATGAACGATGAATTAGAGATTATGATTATTATAGTAAGGCATGCTGATCTATGTGATCAAGTGATACAAGTACCTTGTTTACCTCACGAGCATGAGACTAGTAAGTATCATGAGATATGTAAGAATCAGTAAGAGTAAGTAAGCTTAAATAGCTAAAATTATGATGCCATTGTTTATGCCAAATGGTTTATGTTAAACAAGTATGATGTTATGTGAATTATATGCAAACTTACTAAGCTAAATGCTTACGTCTTTTATTCTTTCTTTCCATGTAGTCCCGCCAAGCTAATCTCGTGGATCATTGTCATCGGAGCTCAAAGCACACAATCAATCGCTATTTTGGTACAGCCTAGATGTTTATATTAAGTATGGCATGTATAAGAACATTTCATTTTGAGAATATGTCTTAAAAAGGGCGAAAGTATAGGCTATCAAGTATGTATGTTTATCAATATCAATGAAGCATGTAGTATTGTTCATGAAAAATGTAGTAATTTGAGTTGTTGGATTGAATATGAGATTGATCATGATTTTAGGGTGGCAATTGGCTTGGTAAATAGCCTTCAAGTGCCCACACGGATAGACACACGAGTGTGTGTCTAGGCCGTGCGTCCCCTGCATCTTAGTACTTTAAGTTAGATTAGACTACGGGCTAATCCCACGTCCGTTCATTTAGGCCGTGTGTGACACACAGTCAGAACATGGGCGTGTGCCCCAAGCTGTGTGAATATAGTCAGTGTCGACCACGGTCTAAGTCCACGGGCGTGTCAAGGCCGTGTGAATATAGTCAGTGTCGACCACAGTTGGAAGACATGGGCGTGTCTTAGGGGTATACGGGCGTGTCCCAAGCCACATGGGCGTGTGACCCCTGTTTTAAGGAAAAGTTTTCGATTGAATTCCGAAAGTTTCTAGATATGTGTTTAAGGCCTCGTAAGCCTATGAGATGTATGAGTTGTTTAAGAAAGAGAAGTTTTTAATTTGGAACGAAATTTTATAGCCCGTAAATACAAGTTTAAGCAAGTTCAAGCATAGTAATGTCTCGTATCTGATCTTAGCCTCGGACTCGAGTATGGGGTGTTACATTTAGTGGTATCATAGCTACGGTTTAGTCGGTTCTAGGACTAACATAGCACGAGCACGAGTCTAGCTATACATGCCATACGTAAGAATGTTTTTATAATGATAGTGTGACGACTTTTGACGACTTAAATTATGTTTATACATATAGTAAATGGATCCCGAAAGAGCTGTGGCGGATGACGTAGATAGTAACACGCCGGCTCCCGCTGAAGGGACGGTGCCGAACGAGAATGAGAATAGACCCACTAAGGTTAGTTAAGGAGGAGGAGAAGAGGCTAGAGAAGCCTTCCTCCATATGATGAACACATGGTATACAGAGTTCGTTCGTATGAACCCGAATGCACAACCCCCTCCACCCCCGCCTATTTCATAATGTATTCCTATAGCCCCTCAAGTAGTAGAGGTGGTAAGAGGAGACAAACCTCCAGTTGATAGGATCAGGAGATATGGGGTAGAAGAATTCCGAGCTAAAAGAGGTGACGATCCAGAAAAGGCCGAATTCTGGTTAGAAAATACCATCAGGGTATTTAGTGAGTTGTGGTGTACATCTGAAGAATGCATGAAGTGTGTAGCTTCTCTTTTAAGAGATTCTGCCTATCAATGGTGAACACCTTGGTATCGGTAGTACCAAGAGAGAAGATTACTTGGGAATTCTTTCAAGAAGAGTTCAAGAAAAAGTATATCAGTCAAAGGTTTGTGGACCAGAAAAGGAAAGACTTTCTAGAACTAAAGCAAGGCAAGATGTCTGTGAATGATTATGAGCATGAATTTGTACGACTCAGCAAATACACTCGAGAATGCGTGTCCACTGAGGCCATCATGAGTAAAAGATTTGAAGATGGACTAAATGATGACATCAAATTTTTTATTGTTGTCTTAGAACTAAAGGAATTCGGTGTGCTAGTAGAGAGGGCTTGTAAAGCTGAAGAACTAGTAAAGGAGAAGAGAAAAGCTGAAATGGAGTCTTGTGACTCTAGAAAGAGACAGTGGAATAAGTCATTCCAATCCTCATCCAAGAAGTCAAGAGATTTCTCCACTCGATCGGCTACTTCCACTGGGTTTTCAAGGAAGGACAAGGGTAAGCAGTATTTGGGAAATAAGGCACAGACGACTTCAATTGCTAGTGTGGGGAACATCCGATCGGATAGACCCGAATGCCCACAGTGTGGCAGACGTCATCTGGGAGAATGCGGAGCACATGAAAATGCATGTTTTAGATGTGGTTCCCAATACCACTACATAAAGGATTGTCCTGAGATGACAAAAGAAGAGATAACTCAGAACCCGAGATCAATGGAGTATGATCAGAGGAAGACCGCAGAAGAACCCGAGAAGTGGGGCAAGTGGAAGAGGTAACCCTAGAGAGCAGGCCGCAGACCCGAGGGTAGGGCGCCTACAAGGACTTATGCCATTCGCGCTCGTGAAGAGGCATCTTCTCCTGATGTTATTACGGGAACCTTTTCTCTGTATGATATCAATGTTATTGCTTTAATAGATCCCGAATCCACACACTCTTACATTTGAATGAAACTAGTATCCAATATGAGTATGCCTATAGAGTCTACAGAATTTACGATTAAGGTGTCTAATCCTTTAAGCAAGAGTGTGTTAGTTGATGAAGTTTGTAAAGATTGTCCATTAATGATTAAAGGCCATTGTTTTAAGGAAAACCTTATGTTGCTGCCATTTTGATGAGTTTGACATCATTATTGGTATGGACTGGTTGACCACCCATGATGTAATAGTTAATTGTGGGAAGAAATACCTTGAGATGAGATGTGAGAATGGGGACTTTCTCCATGTAGAATCAGATGAACAAAGTAGATCGCCGGTAGTGATTTCTCATATGACGGCACAGAGATACATAAGAAAAGGGTATGAGGCATATCTTGCTTTTGTGATGAATACTAGAGGAACGGAGCTAAAGATTGAGTCAGTACCAATAGTATGTGAGTACTTGGATGTTTTCCCTAAGGAATTACTAGGACTACCATCAGTTAGAGAAGTTGAATTCAGTATTGAGCTAGCTCCCGGTACTGTACCAATATCTATTACTCCTTACAGAATGGCTCCAATGGAGTTGAAAGAATTGAAGTTACAGTTGCAAGAGTTAACAGATAAAGGCTTTGCCAGATCAAGTTGTTCTCCATGGGGTGCTCCAATTATATTTGTGAAAAAGAAAGATGGCACCATGAGATTGTGCATAGATTACCGTCAGTTTAATAAAGTGACAGTGAAGAACAAGTACCCATTGCCTAGAATCGATGATTTGCTCAATCAATTGAAAGGAGCCACTCTGTTCTTCAAAATTTACTTGAGATCGGGGTACTATCAATTGAGAGTAAAGGATACAGATGTTTTCGAGACCACTTTTCGAACAAGATATGAGCATTATGAGTTTTTAGTCATGCCCTTTGGGTTGACCAATGCTCCTACAGTATTCATGGACCTAATGAACCGCATCTTTAGGCCATATCTCGACAAGTTTGTAGTCGTTTTTATTGACGACATATTGATTTATTCTCAAGATGAGTCTGAGCATACTGAGCACCTACGATCAATTTTACAGATTCTACAAGAAAATCAGTTGTATGCCAAGTTCAGTAAAAGTGAATTTTGGCTTAAGGAAGTAGGATTTTTGGGACATATTGTCTCAGGAGAAGGAGTCCAAGTAGACCCAAGTAAGATTTCGGCTATAATGGACTGGAAACCACTGAGGAACATCTCTGAGATTAGAAGTTTCCTAGGCCTAGCCGGCTATTACAGACGATTTGTCAAGGGGTTTTCCATGATTGCAACCCCGATGACTAAATTGTTATAGAAAAATGTGAAGTTTGAGTGGACAGAAAGATGCCAACAAAGTTTCGAGAAACTGAAAGCATTGTTGACAGAAGCTCCAGTTTTAGTGCAACCTGAGACGGGGAAAGAATTCGTAATTTACAGCGATGCATCCTTAAATGGGTTAGGCTGTGTGCTTATGCAAGAGGGCAAAGTGATTGCTTATGCCTCAAGACAGTTGAAGCCTCATGAGAAGAACTATCCGATACACGATCTAGAGTTGGCTGCCATAGTCTTCGCATTGAAGATATGGAGACACCATCTATATGGTGAAAGATGCCGAATTTTCACCGATCACAAATGTTTGAAGTACTTGATGACGAAAAAAGAGTTGAACTTAAGGCAACGGAGATGGTTAGAGTTAATAAAAGACTATGAGTTGATCATTGACTATCATCCAGGAAAGGGGAATGTGGTCGCCGATGCTTTAAGTAGAAAGTCCCTATTTGCATTAAGGGCAATGAATTCACGAATGACTTTATTCAGTGATGGTTCTATTTTAGCTGAGTTGAGAGCTAGACCAGTATTCCTCCAAGAGATCTTTGAGGCTCAGAAAGAAGATAGCGAATTGCAAGCCAAGAGAGCCCAGTACGAGTCAGATGTTGAATCCAACTTTCAGATTAATTCCGATGGATGTTTGATGTTTAAAGATGGAGTTTGTGTACTGAGAAAGGAAGAGCTTATTCAGAGAATTTCGCACGAGGCACATAACAGATGTTTATTTGTACATTCGGGTAGTACCAAGATGTATAATGACTTAAAGCAACAGTATTGGTGGCCGAGAATGAAGAAAGATATTTTAGAGTTTGTTTCCAAATGCTGGATTTGCCAACAAGTAAAGGCTGAACACCAAGTACCTTCGGGTTTGCTTCAACCCATTTTGGTTCTCGAGTGGAAATGGGATCGTATTACCATGGATTTTGTAACGGGTTTGCTGTTGTCTCCGAGAAAGAAAGATGCTGTATGGGTTGTGGTTGATAGACTTACGAAGTCAGCCCATTTTATACCTATACGAGTGGATTACTCACTCGACAAGCTGGCAAGCTTGTATGTTTCTTAAATAGTAAGACTTTACGGAGTTCCGTTGTCAATCATATCTGATAGAGATCCAAGATTCACATCCAGATTTTAGAAGTTACAAGAGGCCCTGGGTACAAAGTTGAGCTTTAGTACAACTTTTCATCCTCAAACCAATGGACAATTGGAGAGGTTAATACAAGTACTCGAAGTTATGCTTTGGTGTTGTATTCTTGAATTCCAAGGTAGTTGGGAAAAGTTTCTCCCATTGGCAGAATTTGCCTACAATAATAGCTTTCAGTCGAGCTTAAAGATGGCACCTTATGAGGTTCTATATGGGCGTAAGTGCAGAACGCCTTTATTTTGGACTGAACTCAAAGGAAATCAAATTCACGGAGTTGATTTGGTTAGTGAACCTGAAGAAAAAGTGAGAGTGATACGAGAGTGTCAAAAAGCTGTAGCAGACAGACAAAAATCCTACTCAAATTTAAGAAGAAAAGAGATAGAGTACCAAGTCGGGGACAAAGTTTTCTTGAAAGTGTCACCATAGAGAAACATTCTAAGATTTGGCCAGAAAGGCAAGTTGAGCCCATGTTTCATTGGACCATATGATATTAGTGAGAGGGTTGGGCTGGTAGCTTACCGATTGGCTTTGCCATCGAAGTTAGAAAAGATACATGATGTGTTTCACGTGTCTATGTTCAGACACTACCAAATAGATCCCTCACATGTAATTACCCTATCAGAGATAGAGATTCGTCCCGATATGACTTATGGTGAAGAACCGGTCAAGATTTTAGCTCAGGAAGTCAAGCAACTAAGGAATAAAAGTATTGCCCTAGTGAAAGTATTGTGGTAAAGAAATGGAATAGAAGAAGCTACATGGGAACCAGAAAAGAGCATGAGAAACCAGTATCCAAACCTATTTGCTGGTAAGATTTTCGAGGACGAAAATCCCTAAGGGAGGAGAATTATAACAACCCGATTTAGGGCCTAGCCGGAATAGTGGTGTAAGACCACAAATCCGAGTTAGTACAATGAGTTTTTAAGGTGTTTGAGATGTTTGCATGATGATATGAAAGTTACATGTAGAAATTTTATGGAAATTTCCATAAAATTGCTGCATTAGGGCTAAATTGCAAAAGTTGCAAAATATGAGTTTTTAGAAGCTTTTTGTATTAAATAGCTTTAGAATATTGATTAGAAGTCCTTAAATAACAATTTTCCCAAATTATAATTTTTTGACAAAAATGAACATGAGTTAGAAATTTGTAAAAGTTTAATGAGAAGGGCATTTTGGTCATTTATCTATTAAATTATTAAACTAGGAAAAATATGACAAAACTCATTCTCATCTTCTTCCTCAAGTGCCGAAAATTTGAACGAAGCCATAGCTAGGGTTCTTCAATTTTTCAAGCTTGCTAGTAAGTTCATCTTAGCCCCGTTTTTAATATTCTTCGTGTTTTTTGAGTCCTCGTAACATGAATTAGCTATTTTTAGCTATAAGTTGAGCTAAGATGCATGTTCAAAAATCTACCCATGTATGACATGTTTGTAAAATGATGTTTTATGGAAGATTATGAGAGTTTGATGTTAGATAAACATCTTTTTCTAAGTGAATTTCATTAGAAATGCCAGAAAGGACTAGTTTGTAATTATTATAAAATTTGCCATACATGGTAGAAATAGTCTGATTTTGTTATTGCTATAGTTGAGAAAATGGATCAGCTAAGCATGAAGTTCACAAAAGATGAATAAAAATCACTTTACGAGCCTTGGGGAAAAGTGTAATTATGAGAAAGTTTAGGGGTAATATAGTAATTTTGCCAAAGTATATGTTAAGAGTTATTCTAATCAATGTGAATATTAAATGATCTAAACTATTATTATAAATCAAGAAAAATGAATCCCGAATCGAAATCGAGGCAAGAATAAAGTCGAGGACTAAATTGCATTACTACATACATTCTGTATATCGAGGTAAGTTTGTATGATTTCTAAGCTTTATGATTACTATCATTGAATTGCGTAGTATAATGTACACTATTACCATAGAAATGCTTAATGCTTTGTTAAATAAAGAAATCAATGAGATTAAGCATGAGAAAGTCCCGATTGAAGCTGAATTACTTAGGATACTCGATCTACCAGATAAGATAAGAAAGTCCGTAAACGACCTAGCCAAGGCATGGCATCGGCAATCAAGCAAAGTTATCATGTAAGTCCAAGACAAGTCTTGGCATTGAAGAGTTATTATGAGATGAAGACCCATGTAAGCCCAAGCCAAGGAATGGCATTGGTGAGTGTCCAAGCAAAGATGTCATTAGCTGATTTAGGTGCCAGTATTAATCTAATGCCTTACAAAATGTTTAAGCAACTTGGTCTTGGGGAACCAACACCCACTAGGATGAGTATTTAGTTAGCTGACAGATCTGTTAAGTATCCTAGAGGAATTATTGAAAATGTTCTAGTAAAAGTAGATAAATTTATATTCCCTGTTGATTTTGTTGTGCTTGACATGAGTGAGGATATAAAGGTACCTTTAATTTTGGGACAGCCCTTTCTAGTTACTGCTAGGGCTGTCATTGATGTTGGTGATGGTAAACTTGCACTAAGGGTAAGAGATGAGGAAATTGTTTTCCAAATTTATGATGCCATGCGATATTCTATAGAACAAGATGATTCTTGTTACTTTGTTGATGCCACTGATCACATTTTTCAAGAATCTTTGTAAGAAATCATGCACAGTGACACGATAGAACTGTGTCTTTCACAAGGTGAAGGGAAAGATGACGAGACCAATGAAATGAATCCTAATACATTGTCCTCTGGACAGACAGAAATAGAGAACATTGAGATCAATGACGAACTAAAATAGAAACCCTCTATTGATGAGCCGCCCAAGTTAGAAATAAAACAATTACCAAAACATTTAGAATATGCATTCCTGGGGGATAATTCTACGCTACCGGTAATCATCTCTTCAGAACTAGGACCCAAGGAGAAAGAAGAGTTGCTAAGGGTACTAAGGAAGCACAAAAAGGCCATAGCGTGGAAAATGTCAGACATTAAAGGAATAAGCCCATCATTTTGCACCCACAAAATTTTAATGGAAGATGCGTATAGACCGTGTGTGCAACCTCAGAGATGTTTAAACCCAAATATGAACGAAGTCATCAAAACTAATGTAATTAAACTTCTAGATGCAAGAATAATTTATCCTATTTCTGACAGTACTTGGGTAAGTCCTGTGCAGGTAGTTCCAAAGAAAGGAGGCATGACTGTTGTAGCTAACGAAAAGAATGAATTGAATCCTACAAGAACAGTCACAGGTTGGAGGGTCTGTATTGACTACATGAAGCTGAACGACGCCACCAGAAAAGACCATTTCCCTTTGCCCTTTACTGATCAGATGTTAGAAAGATTATCTGGGCACATGTACTACTACTTTTTGGACGAACTCTCTGGCTATTTCCAAATCCCAATAGCTCCTGAAGATCAAGAAAAGACAACATTTACATGTCCATACAGTACATTTGCTTCTCGTAGAATGCCTTTTGGATTATGTAATGCTCCTGCTACTTTTCAGCGCTGCATGTTGGCCATCTTTGATGAACTTGTGGAAGACAATATGGTGGTATTCATGGACGACTTCTCGGTATTCGGTAATTCTTTCCACCTTTGCCTTAAAAATCTAGAACGAGCTCTAATTAGTGTGAGGAAACGAATCTTGTCTTGAATTGGGAAAAATGTCACTTTATGGTTGGAGAAGGGATTGTGTTAGGACATAAGATTTCTAGTAAAGGAATTGAGGTGGATAAAGCAAAGATTGAGACCATAGAAAAATTACCTCCCCCTAGTTCAGTTAAGGCTATTATAAGCTTTTTAGGACATGCGAGATTTTATAGAAGATTCATTAAAGATTTCTCTAAAATAGCTAAGCCTTTAACAAAATTACTAGAAAAAGATGTTCCTTTCAATTTTGATCAGGAATGTTTAGATGCATTTAATATCCTCAAAGATAAACTAATAAATGCTCCGATTATAATTGCACCTGATTGGAATTTACCCTTTGAACTAATGTGTGATGCGAGTGATTTTACTGTAGGTGTCATTCTGGGACAACGAAGAGACAAGCATTTTCAGCCAATTTATTATGCTAGCAGAACATTGACACCCGCACAATAAAACTACACCACTATAGAGAAAGAATTGCTAGCTGTAGGTTTTGCTTTTGACAAATTTAGACAGTATTTAATATTATCTAAAATTATCGTTTACACTGACCATTCAGGTATTCGTTATCTTTTAACTAAAGCTGATGCAAAACCTAGACTCATACGATGGATCTTACTCTCACAGGAATTTGATTTAGAAATACAAGATAAGAAGGGAGCTGAAAATCTTGTAGCAGATCACCTCTCTAGGCTTGAGAACCCACATATCGAAGAGCTCGACGAAAGTGAGATAAACGACTCATTTCCTGAGGAACAACTCTTTCCTATAACCAAATCTAAGGTACCATGGTTTGCAGATATTGTGAATTATGTAGCTGCTAACATCTTACCAAAAAGGTTAACACATCATTAAAAGAAGAGATTCTTTACTGATGCGAAAATTTATTTTTGGGAAGACCCCTTTCTTTTCCGTATATGTGCATACCAAGCAATTCGGAGATGCGTTACAAAGGCAGAAGCGAGTAAAATCCTAGAACATTGCCATTCAGGACCTTCAGGAGGACATTACAGCAGGATTAAGACAGTACATAAAATGCTCGAATCAGGGTTTTACCGGCCAACCCTTTTCAAAGATGCCAACAGGTATGCCGCTTCGTGTGATAAATGCCAGAGAACAGGTAATATCTCTAAACATGATGAAATGCCTTAGACATATATGTTATCATGTGAGATATTTGATGTATGGGGTATTGATTTTATGGGTCCGTTCCCTAGTTCATTCGGAAATAAATACATCTTAGTAGCAGTAGATTACATGTCAAAATAGGTGGAAGCCCAAGATTTACCTACTAACAATGCTAGAGTTGTAGTAAAGTTTCTTAAGGACCTCTTCTCTCATTTCAGAACACCCAGAGCAATCATCAGTGATAGGGGCACTCACTTTTGCAATACTCAATTCGAAAAAGTCTTAAGAAAATATGGAGTACACCACAGAACAGCTACCCCTTATCATCCTCAAACCAGTGGGCAAGTGGAAGTGGAAAATCGAGAGCTCATGGGAATCCTAGAGAAAATAGTTGAATCAAATAGAAAGATTGAGCAGTAAAAGTAGATGATGCTTTATAGGCCTATAGAACAGCATTTAAAACCCCTTTAGGGACATCCCTGTACAAACTTGTGTACGGAAAAAGTTGTCATCTACCATTTGAGTTAGAGCACAAAGCCTACTAGGCTATAAAATTCTTGAATCACAATCTTAAAATTGTAGGTGAGAAGAGGATGATGCAGTTAAATGAACTAGATGAATGGCGACTTGAGGCCTATGTAAATTCACGACTATATAAGGAGGCAACAAAATGATGCCATGATGCTCGTTTAAAACAATCAAAGTAATTTGAAGTAGTAGACTTAGTCTTGCTGTATAATTCAAGGCTCAAACTATTTCATGGAAAGCTAAAATCAAGGTGGTCAGGACCATTTGTGATAAAATCTATTTTTCCTTACGGCACAGTCGAGGTAACCCATCCAATTCAAGGAACATTCAAGGTAAATGGCTATCGGCTGAAACTTTTTAATGGTGAAGATTTCAGGGAATTGAGAGAGGAGCTTCAGCTTCGTGAACCTTCTCTTAGGAATGAAAACAGGGTGAGTCTAGCTTAAGACTTTAAACGAGCGCTTCTTGGGAGGCAACCCGAGCACTAACTTCACTAACCCAATTAATTTTCATATTTTAATTTTATTTTTCCTTTTAGCACTTGAATCAAACTAACTGATTCAGTAAAGCGCAGGTTTCCGACCACACGACCTTACACACGGGCGTGCGCGTGGCCATGTGGTCACCATAGGATGAAAAACGGGCATGCAGACAGACGTGTGAGATGAAGAAGAAAAATTTTCCCAACACGGATTGTGATAAAAAGACCACGGCCGTGCGATGCGGTCGTGGTCTATTCTGAGTAAAGCAACACGGACAAGAGCCACGCCCGTGCGGACCAACCGTGTGCAACACTGACTATATGAACACGAACGTGGCAAACTTAGCATGGACGTGGGAGAAACGAACGAAGCCCACTACGGCCGTGCGACATGGCCATGTGAATCGACACACCTAGGGTACACGGGGGTGGGGATGTACCAGATTTGGAATTCTATATAAACCAACCCTCCCTCCCTCTTCTGAACCACTTCCCATCCCCTTTTTTCCATCCTATTCTTTAGAATTCTCCTCTTCCATATCTCTCTTCCTTAATCCTTCCCCAATTCCCGATCCCCAAAAACTCAATGTCGAAGAAACGGCGGAATCTAAGCACAGTCTCCCAGTGGGAGACCAATCTACATAAGTTCATGCCGGCCGCTTCATCCATAAAACAAGCCAAGGATCTTTGAGGCCATTTAACTCTTCTTTTTCTTTACTCTTCTCCTTTATTTTCCTTCCCTTTGACTATCTTATGCTTAATTTAGTTTATTTTATTTTAGTTTCTTAGTGTCAAGTTCAAAAGATTGCTAGGGAATCACACCGGAACCACGACCACTGCCTCAATGCAGCCTTTAAAGTTCTAAAGGCTACTTGGGAATCACGCCACTTCCGCCACCGCCAACACCTCCGCAGCCTCAGAGGTCACACCTACCTCGCGAACCATCCAACAATAAGGACTATTTGGTCCATTCATCTTTCATTTTAATTTAATTTACATTTTTATTTCCCTTCTCTTTATCTTTCTTGTCTTTAATTATATATTTAGTTTATTTTAAATGTGTCTTAATAATTCCTCGCTAATTCTCTACGAGCTCTTCAATTTCTTCATCTAGCGCAGAGCTCAGTAGCAGCCACCAACCCTATCAACTTCCAACTCCAGGAAACCATCCAAATTCAAGAAGTCTCACCTCCCTCTCTCTCGTAAAATGCATATATATCTTTGTACATTGAGGGCAATGTACATCGTAAGTGTGGGGGTGAATAGTTATTTTAAGAAAGTGCCTAACTTTCTACATTATTCTCAAATCCCTGAATATTATCTTGTCCTGAAGTAAGTTTTTCATATTATGATTAGAATGAAATTTTCTTTGATTTATGATTTTTATTGATATGTTTTGGATTAAGTCATTGATAATTGTGCATTGATGATTAAATTTGAAGGATACTAGAGAATCAAGCATGATAAGTCTATTTTTCAAAAATTAAAAAGTTTGTTAGGTTGTTGACCTGAATTTAATTATTACCTTGAAGTTTGAAATTTATGAGGTTGATATCAAATACCCATAATTTTTGTGAGCCTTTGAGTCTTTTAGAGCATACATTATTTTTCGTGCTCCCTTTTTTGATTATGAGTGTATCAACATTGATTTGTTATTCTAGAACTTGCATTGATGATACATGTCGAGACCACACCTCTGATTTGATATACAGATATGATAAAGGCACCTAGGTTTTAACCCACTTACTCCACTAAAAGCCTACCTTCATAATTAACCCCTAGTGAACCCCGTTTAATCCTAACAACACTTTTTATTGACTCACCCACTAATATTAACCTGAAACCCTTTGTATTGTTATCACCATTCCTTTTGACTACCTTTTTGTCGAGATTTGATTTTGAACAGTTACCTAATTATGTTCTATATTTCAGTTGTAAAAGTTCTTTCCTATTATTTGACTTATTCTTAAAAGAAATCGAATTATATTCATTATTAGTTATTTGATTGAATGAGCTTATATGTTTGAATGCCAATTATTGAAGAAGAAAGCTCGTATTAGGGTATTATTATTAGTATGGCAAGTTTTCAATTGATGTAATTATTTAGGATTAGTTTATTTTTCTAGTTAAGTAATTTCTCAGGTCAATCTCGATTCTAACCCTCTAACTCACACTATATCCATACCCTTGAACATCAGCCCCGTTACAACCCTGTAAAGACCTTTTGATTTGTGCATCATCTCATATTCTAGTGGTGGAGATTTGATTTTCATGCAAGCCTATCGGATTAACTTTTCATGTTCGACTTTTGAGTGCTTAATTCTGAAGCTTAAACACTTTGAGTGATTTGAGTGAATCTTTTGTGAGGATGTCAACTCTTGTAGATTTTGAATCAGAGTTAATTATTCAGTAAGGGGAAACACCTATGTTTTCATACTATAAAAACTATGACTTTGATTGTTTGAATCTTTAGGACTCTTTGAGTTGAATTATCCATGTATGAATTATCTTTGAATTATGATGAAACATTATTGATAAATTTTATGAATCGAGGAAGTTTGTTTTAATTATGAGTTGAGAATTTTACTTGAGGACAAGCAAAAGCTTAAGTGTGGGGGTATTTGATAAACCGTAAAAGTAACATATTTTAAGCCCACATTTAGCATGCTTTTGGAAGATTTAAGCCCTGAATTGTGTAATTTGGTGCTCTTAATCCTTTGTTTTCATGTTTTATACTCAAGAGAGCACCCAATGACGAAAAGAACTGAAAACGGGCCCAAAACAGAGTAAATGGGCCATATCACGAAATCCACACGGCCTAGGTCTTAGCCACATGGTCGTGCCCCATTTAACAGGTTAGAACATGGCCTGGCCACGACTTACACGGGCGTGTGCCATGGGCGTGTCCCTGCCATAGGAAAGAAGAGTTTCATTCGGATTTGGATACTTAGGGGCAAAGAAACACATTCCGATGCCTATATAAACACCCTAAGTATGACCAGAAAAGGGGGAACCTGAGGCTTTAGTCAGGGGGCGTCCGACTAGGCCAGAGGATGCAGATTTGAGGAGATTTACTCGAAGAGAGCTAGTCGATCCATCTCAAGAAGCCGGAGTTATACTCAAGACGGAGGATCTCTCCTTCAATTCCTTCAGGAGGTTTTAGGGATTTCTTATGTTTTGTTTTATCTTTTCTTTTGAGATGTTTTCTTTCATTATTATGAACTAAACCCTCAGATACCTGAGGGGATGAAACCTAAGATGAATCTTGTTATCGTTTGCTAAACTATATGATAAATATTTGACTTGTTCTTAATTATGCGTTCTTAATTCTTGTGTTGATATATCCGGGATATTAATTCAAGCATGATGCGCTTAGGTGGAGAAGCAAAGTCCCAGCTTTAGAGTATATCTAGCATAATTAAGCGGAGTTGATCGCGCGCCTAGAGATAGGGTGACGAGATTTTGCCAGATTAGGGTGAAACCTAATATGGGAGTCCATAGATTGAGTTAATGCAATTCTAGGGGTTTTAATTAGGAAGCGATTTCAATTAATCAACCTAGGGTTAGACGTTAGTCACCTCGATAGAGGGATTAATATAACTTAGGGAATCTTAGGATCAAGTCAAATGAATAAATCGTCTGGTTCAGAGTTAGATAACAAGTGAAGTCTAGGTGAATTCTTTCTTCGGTGTCTTCTTAATCAATTGGTTTTTCCTTGAAGTATTTTTTTCCAATTTCATTCTTCTTTGTCTTAGAGTCTTCAGTTTAGTAAATAGTTAATTTTAGATTAAATAAAGATCACTTTAATTCTTAGGCTAAATAATAAAGAGAGAGTTAGTATTAGTACTTTTGGTTCCTTTGGGATTCGACATTCTGGTCTTGCCTTAACTATACTACTGTTCGATAGGTGCGCTTGCCTCAAATCGTTGTCATAGTTAGTTTCCAGGTTCGATCATTCTTTACATAAATTTTTAAGACTCTGACAAACTATCACAGTCCGAACGAATTATTTAGATTCTTTAAGATATGTTAAGATGTTGTATACTTGATTTTAACGGTACGTGGGAACAGTACTTGCCATTGATTAAATTTGCGTATAATAATAGTTTTCAGTCGAGCATCAAAATGGCACCTTATGAAGCTTTGTATGGACGTAAATGTCATACACCTTTGTATTGGACTGAGCTTAATGAAAACATGCTACATGGGGTCGTTTTGATAAAAGACTCAGAATAGAAAATGAAATTGATCCGAGATTGTTTGAAAGCAGCATCTGATCGTCAGAAATCTTATGCAGACTTGAAACGAAAAGATATAGAATTTGAGATCGGCGATAAAGTATTTCTGAAAGTGCCTTCGTGGAAGAAAATGCTCCGATTCGGACGTAAAGGCAAGCTAAGTTCGAGGTTCATTGGACCATACGAGTTTATCAAACGTGTTGGACCTGTTGCATATAGATTAAGGTTGCCTTCTGAGCTAGAAAAGATCCACAATGTATTCCATGTCTCGATGCTCCATAGATATCGATCTGATCCGTCACATGTGATCACCCCATCTAAAATTGAAATTCGATCTGATATGACATATGAAGAGGAACCGATCCGTATCTTAGCTCATTGATCGTTATTTTATACGATGTCAAAGTCTTAAAATTTATATAAAGAATGATCGAACCTGGAAACTAACTATGAAAATGATTTGAGGCAAGCGCACCTATCGAACAGTAGTATAGTTAAGGCAAGACTGGATTGTCGAACCCAAAGGAACTAAAAGTACTAATCCTAACTTTCTTTTTATTATTTAGCCTAAGGATTGAATGAATTTTTATCTAATCTAAAATTAACTAACTACTAAACTAAAGACTCTAAGACAAAGAATAATGAAATTGGGAAAATATCTTTGAGGAAAAACCAATTGATTAAAACAATACCTAAGGAAGAATCCACCTTAACTTCACTTATTATCTAACTCTGAACCAGACGATTTATTCATTTGACTTTATCCGTAAGATTCCGTAATTTATATTAATCCCTCTCTCGAGGCGACTAACGTTTAACCCTAGGTTGATTAATTGAAATCACTTTCTAATTAAAACCGCTAGAATTGCATTAACTTGATCTATGGACTCCCATATTAGGTTTCACCCTAATCCGACAAAATCTCGTCACCCTATCTCTAGGCGTACGATCAAGTCCGCTTAATTATGCTAGATCCACTCTTAGGTAGTGACTTTTGCTCCTCCACCTAAGCACATCATACTTGATTTAATATCCTGAAAATATCAACACAAGAATTAAGAATACATAATTAAGAACAAGTCAAATATTTATCATATAGTTTAGCAAACGATAACAAGATTCATCTTAGGTTTCATCTCCTTCAGGTATCTGAGGGTTTAGTTCATAACAATAAAAGAAAACATCTCAAAAGAAAAGATAAAACAAAACATAAGAAATCCCTAAAACCCCCTGAAGGAATTGAAGGAGAGATACTCCGTCTTGAGCATGATTCCGGCTTCTTGAGATGAATCAATTGGCTATCTTCGAGTAAATTCCCACAAATCTGCCCTATTTGGCCTAGCTGGACACCTCCTGACTAAAGTCTTGGGTTCCCCCAACAAAAGCCCTGGCAAAAGGTTTCTGCCGAACTCCCCGCTTAAGTTTCCCCTTAGGGTGTTTATATAAGCTTTGAGATGCCTTACTTGGCCCCTAAGTATTCTAATTCGAGTAGAATTCCTCCTAGGGTGTTTAAATAGGCTTTGGAATGTGTTTCTTTGCCTCCAAGTATCTTATTCCTAGTAAAACTTCTCTTTGTCACGGCAGGGACACGCCCATGGCACACGCCCGTATGAATCATGGCCAGGCTGTGTTCGAGACTGTTGAATGAGGCACGGCCATGTGGTCTTGGGCCCAGGCCGTGTGGATTTCGTGATATGGCCCATTTACTCCATTTTGGGCCCGTTTCTCGTTCTTTTCATCCTCTGGTGCTCTCCTGGGTATAAAACATGAAAACAAAGGATTAAGAGCATCAAATTACACAATTCAAGGCTTAAATCATCCAAAAGCATGCTAAATGTGGGCCTAAAATATGTTACTATTACAGTTTATCACTCGTGAAGTGAAAGAGTCGAGAAACAAGAAAATACCGCTAGTGAAAGTATTATGGCATCGACACGGTATAGAAGGGGCTACGTGAGAGCCCGATGATTTATTGAGACAGCAATATCCGACTCTGTTTAACGGTAAGCTTTTTGGGGACGAAAATACCTTAGAGGGGAGAATTGTAACAGTCCAGTTTATACCCTAGTCGGAACAGTGGTTTCGGGACCACAAATTCGAGTCTGTATAATATTTTAATATTATTTTTTGTGCCTCTGATAAGTGATTAAGCATGTACTAAATTTTCGTAAGTTAATTTACTCGTCTGTGGGTTTAATTTGATGAAAAGGATTTAATTGCATTGAAATGCAAATTTGCATGTTTTATGAGATAGTGGAATGATAATGGTCAATAATGACCTTGTATAATATGTTCTATATATTTAATTTTGAAGGTTAAATTTGGGAATGGGTTATTAAGTTATATTATGATAAAATAAAGCATTAAATATGACCATTTCTATTCATTCATCACCGAATATAGAAAGAAAAGAAAGGTTTTGAGTTTACATGGTGTTCGGCCATCATTAAGCTCAATTCAAGGTATGATTTTAATCGATTTTCGATAATTTCTATGTTTTTACAATTGTTGCTTTGTCTACTACAAAAACCCATGCTTTAACTTTGAGAATTGATGATGTTTGTGAAATGAGACTTTGATGAACTCATGTGATTTCTTATGTTTAATAGTGAAATATGAAAGATATGTATTTGATGAACATGTTTTGTTCTTAGAATTTTGATGAATTTAGCTAATTAGGGCTAAATTATGAAAATAGTATTTTGAAGGACTAAATTATGAATTTGATGAAATACTTGGACTTGTATGGGATACATGAGTATTCTGCTAAACATGGGTATATGTTGATTTGTATATTTGATGTTTTGAGAAAAATGGACTAAATTGATAAAATGTGCAAATGTGAGGGTTAAGTTGCAAATAGCTCTAAATGTGTGTTTTTTGATTGAATTGAATGAGTTAGTGAATAAACGGGTTAATTCTAAATATGTATAGATCAAGAATCGAGGAAAATGGACTTAGACCGCGGGAAAATGAAAGTAACCGAGTAGCCGTTTCCATTTTCGTTAAATCGAATCTGAGGTAAGTCATTATGCAAATAAATGTATTTGTAATGAATTGTGCATATTCATATGACTATTGATAACAGTGAATGCTTACGATATGCTATGTATATGAATTCTGAGATAAGATATGTATAGTGACAATGTCCGAGAAGTCCCGTACGAGCCTAGGAATAGATCGGATTAGCTATGTCATGACATAGGTATCTGTTCTGTGATATCATGTAAGACCACGTCTGGGACGTCGGCATTGATTTGAGATTTCGTGTAAGACCACGTCTGGGATGTCGGCATTGATTTGAGATTTCGTGTAAGACCACGTCTGGGACGTTGGCATCGATACGAGATTTACGTGTAAGATCACGTCTGGGATGTTGGCACCGATATAATATTTACGTGTAAGACCATGTCTGGGACATCGGCATCGTATTGATTCGTGTAAGACCCTGTCTGGGACAGTGGCATCGATATTTGAGTGCATGTAAGACCACGTCTAGGAAATTGGCATTGTACGTCTATTCCGAGCTTTCTCAGTGTCCTATTAGGTTCCTAATGGTTCAATGGGCAAGTATGTGATACGAATGGCTATGTGAATTGTAAATCGGTTTCAGGTACGTTGACTTATACACTAAGTGTGTACACAAGGTAAGTACTTATACGATCTTACTATGATGAATATGTATTTTGGAACAATAATATGATATGTGAAAGTATGCATGAAATAACAATGAGTATATAAGATTTTTGAATTGATAAATGTGGCAAAATGTGGACAAGTACATGGACCAAAGCATACATGTGATAAATTTGTTATGAAAGCTAATTGTGCCAATGTTCCTATATGTCTATGTGCCTTTTATGTTAAATTTATTTGTATATGACTTACTAAGCTTTTGGAAAGCTTACTTTGTGTGTGTTTTTTTTCTTTGTTTTATAGATCGTCAAAGCTACTGAAGGCTCGAGAATCGTCGAGGATCGTCATCACACTACTCAACTTATTTTGGTACATTTTGGAAATATATATAGTTAGATATGCCATGTATAGGCTAGTTATTTGGATAAGTATGTAACACCCTGAATTTGGGCCTAGAAGAATTGGGCCTATTGGGCTTTGGGCTTTGGATTTCAGAAAATTTTTTTAAGTGAGCGAGAAAAATGACAATTGGCATATGGTCTTTGAGGATTAATGAATTTGAAGTGTCTATGGGTGTTGGAGATGTCCTGGGATCAAGTAAGGGTAAAGGAAAAATTTTGGTTTTAGCCTTAGGGAATAGTGACTTCAGTTAGTAGGCCTTTTTAATAAATGAAGAAGATATAGGACACAAATGGGCTTGTGGTCCAGTGGTAAGTGACGTCACTTGGGAGCTATAAGGTGGCGTGTTGTAAGCTGAAGAGGTCCAAGGTTCGAGGCTTAGGAGTGGTATTTTGTGGAGTGTTTATTTTACTGTATGGACGGCCAGAGTTGTGTTGGTTTTGAACTCTTGTCATGGAGAGTTTGAAGTAAACAGGTGTGTTGGATGTGGAGGAAATTTTGGATGAGATTAAGGTGTTATCAGGGGAAAAAGTCAGGAGATGAGGAGAGAGAGGAGTTGGTGCCGAATGGGACTATGGGGGGAAGGTAGGATTCGACTTTGGCTATAAAAAGGGGGTGCAGAACTGTAACACCCCTCACCCGTGTCCAACTCCAAAACAGGGTTCGAGGCGTTACCGTACTTCAACATTCACAATCATACAAAACCGGGTTACCAAATTTCACCCAAAATTTAAAACTTTTCAAAGACATGCATTTGACATTGTCATCTATTTAATCACTTATACCACATAACAAGACATTAACACATACCATGGACAAATAGGCTTATAAGCCAAAATCATTATAAGCCACATCTCATGGCCATAATCAACAAATCACTATATGCCAATACATTTGGCTAATCACAACAACATCCATCATAGAAAAACTAAGTCCCTATACATGCCACTCACTTGAAAACATTTAACATACACATGCCAATACTCCAAGGATAATGACCCGATAGTGTGATACTGCCTCCGACAATCTCCAACGCTGAGCTGACCTGACAGAACTAAAAGAAATGGAAAGGAGGGAGTAAGCTTTATGCTTAGTAAGCTCGCATGAGAATAATAAGCAATGTGATAACATGTTATTTTCATATTCTTCCTATTTATTCAAATTTCAGTTAAGCTGTTTTCTTGAATCATAGTCATTAAATTATTTATATTTGGAGTTACAGATCTCCAAATTAAGATCCGTAAATTTTCCATGAAACTAGACTCACATATCGTTTTACCAAAAAAGTTTCAGAATTTTTGGTTTAGGCAATTAGTGTAGTTTATTCTTCAAATTCTCCCCTGTTCTGCTATCCGACAATTCCGACCATTCTTTGCTAAAATTTAATTATCTTTTTGTACAGAATTCAAATGATGTTCTAGTTTGCTTCTTCTAACAATAGATGCAATACGAAATCTAATTATATAAATTATGTCCCAATATTATTTTTGTACAATTTTCAATGATTTTTCCAAGTCAGAATAGGGGATCTCGAAATCACTCTGCACTAGTCTCACAAAAATCTAAATATCTCAAAATATACCAATCCTTTGCTTTCTCTATTTCTTTTATATAAAAATAGACTCAATAAGCTTTAAATAAATGTCTCATAAAACTTATAACTCAATTTCTACCATTTTTGGTGATTTTTCAAATTCACCTCACTACTGCTGTCCAAAACAGTTTTATTGTAAAATTTTGCTTTCTCTCACTTTAGTTGTGTTCATCACTTGCCTATACCAATCTTTCCAATTTCTGATTACATATCGAGCATATTGTTCATACGTACATTTGCCACATTTCTCAATTGGTCACACTCACACTTGTATTTATTCATAACATGAGCGCACCAATCATCATTAGTAAATTATCTCGTTGAACCCCTTCGGAAAACGCCCGATACTCGGTGGTCTCAGTACATAGCTCCACCCACACATAATTCAGCTTTCTTGTACACATAGTGAAGGTCCCTTATCACCCATGTGACCTAGCCATTCCATCTCGTAGCTCTCTTGTCTACATGGTGTCCAACACTAGGAACCACTCATGTGACCTAGCTACTCATAACCCGTAACTTTCTTGTACACATGGTATACACACAGTATTACACATGTGACCTAGTTACATATGAAATTATTATCCCGTAGCTTTCTTGCACACATGGTGAAAATCCCTTATCATCCACGTGGCCTAGCTACATATCAAATTTTGCCATCTCGTAGCTTTCTTGTGCACACGGTGAAGTTCCCTTATCACTCGTGTGACCTAGCTACATATTATCCGTATCTCTCGGTTTTCCGAAGGTTCAATCGAGAATTTCGCATCCCATACATTTTCATATTGTAGTTATCACCCAATGATTTCCATAATATCTAGAAAAATAATTATTGAACAAGTAAAATAAATGCATTATTTACATATAAACTTTCCATTTCACATAATAACCATAGTCATAGAAAACACCTTTAAGCACAACATTTCAACCCATTTTCCATGTCACCTATGTCACCTTTTTTCATAAACATATTATTAAACCAATTCACCAACATAATATACTAAACATGTAATTTAGAAAAATCAATTTAAAACCACAGTTTAGGTTTCAAATATACATTACGACATTATTGCATTATTATTAACACACCAACTTACCTCGAATGCCGAAACGACCATTTTACCAACTTTCTCGATTTTCAATTTTCCTCCAATTCTAGGTCCAAATCTCATTTTTCGGGGTCTAAAACATCACATTTCACTTATTTAATTAATGTACTATTCAAAACAGTCCTTAACTCAACTTTTGCAAAATTACAATTTTGCCCCTAAACTTTTACATATTTACACTTTTTCCCCAATACTCGAAAATTAAACTTCAGCCCTTATTATTATGTTTTATAACATGTTGATAATTTTTCTCTTCTATGGCAACATCAAATTCTCACTCTAACATGTACTTATGAACATTAGGTATTTTTACCGATTTTGACGTTTTACTCGTTTTCACGTAAAACCGCTTAGTAAAAGTTGTTTAACATAATTTCAACCTTCATATTCTATCATAAAACATCAAAATACACACTTTTCACCTATGGGTAATTTTCCAAAGATGAACCCTAGCACGAATTATTGGTAGCATAAGCTAAATCGAGCTACCGGGACTCCAAAACCGTAAATAACTTGAAAAACGGGGCTAGAACGGAGTTACCATGAGCTTGGAAAGTTGAGAAAACCCTAGCCATGTCTTCTCTTGGTAAATTTCGTCCATATGAAGAAGATGGACATATTTGGCATTTAAATTTTGTTTTTAATTCATTTAATTCACTAAATTATCAAAATGCCCCTTAAAAAAATTCTTTTGAAACATACCCATCCATGTCCATTTTTGTCCACCAACTTAACCAATGGTCTAATTATCATTTAAGGACCTCCAATTTAAAATTTCATAACAATTGGACACCTCTAACATGTAGAACTCAACTTTTGCACTTTTTACAATTTAGACCTTTTGACTAAATTGAGTGCCCAAACGTCAAAATTTTCGAATGAGATTTTCACGAAATCATTCCTTGAGATTGTAGACCATAAAAATATAAATAAAACAAATTTCTCAACATCGGATTTGTGGTCCCCAAACCACTGTTCCGTTTAGGCCTTATTTCGGGATGTTACAAGAACTTATTGAAGGGTTCCTTGGGTTCTGTTATTTCTTTCTTTTCTCCCCCTCAGCCGAATTCTTTCATTTCCTGAAAAGCAAACCCATCATTCCTTTTGCCGAAATTCCTATTAGAGTTGTGTTCTTCTTCTTTATCTGAAAGCCAAATTCCCCTATAGCCAAATTCTCTTCTTTTCCGAATTATCATCATCCTTCCTTGCCGAAATCCCCATTAGTGCCGAATATTTGTTGTTTTTCTCTATCACAAATCAGTTGGTAGCTACTCTCAGTCAAGGTTAAAAGCCGAATCTCGTTCGGTAGTTATCTAGGCCGCAAGATCTAAGCTTGGATTCGGTAAGTATCCTGTTAACTCCCCTTAGTATGTTTTGTTAAAAGCCGAAGGGCGATCTAATTTTTCATTATCGGTGATCTTGTATTAACAAGGGTAAGGATCGGAGATCGCAAGTGTGATAGGATCATTAGCAAGGGTAAGGATACTCAACTCGATTATGGTTGAAGTGAATGGCCGAATGTGTGGATAACTTGTGTGGATTACGAGTCACCCGAATTTTGATGGTGTATGTGTGAGTGCAGATCTAGGGAACACTTGTGATTAGTAGCGAAGGAAGAGCCATTAGAACCCGGTGCCACACGGTAAGGTTACGGTAAGGTTTTGGCTTTTGAGTAAATATTTTGATTAAGTATGAGTGGTTGATTGAAGGTTGGCTGGTTGTAGGATCAAGGCTAACGATAGAATAGCGTGTCGCAGTATCCAGGTGTATACAAACACTACACACACACATGATTTCGACAATGCCAAAAAGCCGAAAAGTCGAAAGTGGCTAAATGGGCCTGGTGGGCCTTGAGGTTAAGTTTGATAAAATGGTCTGATTTAATTATATGAATTGGGTTAAGCAAGCATGTTACATGATCTGAAATTGTTTTGGGCCTAATGGGCCATATGACTGAGACTTGGGCCTAGTGGGCCATAAAGATGTGACGTGGCAAGTTCTAGAATAACAAATTAATGTTTGACGCACTCATAATTAATAAAGTGAGCAAGAAAAATATATGCTCTAAAAGGCTCAAAATCTCACAGAAATTATGGTTTTGATGCCAACCATGCAAATTTCAAACTTCAAAGTAATATTTAAGATTAGGGAAACAACCTAATAATTTTATTCTAAAAATAGACTTATCATGCTTGATTCTCTAATATCTTAAAGTTTAAACCATTAATGCACAAAAGAAGAGATATGAGTTATCGTGTAAGATCATATGAGTTATCGTGTAAGACCACATCTGGGACGTTGGCATCGATTTGTGATTTACGTGTAAGATCATGTCTGGGACATCGGCATCGTATTTAATTTTGTGTAAGACCCCGTCTGGGACAGTGGCATCGATATTGATTACATGTAAGACCACGTCTGGGATGTTGGCATTGTACGAGCTTTCTGAGCTATCTGAGTATCCTATTTGATTCTGAACGGTTCAGGGCATTTCGAGAAATGAATGAGTATACGAACGTGCATCTGAATTTAGGTACGTATGTATGTATATGAAATTTGGCAGTGGAAGATAAGTATGAATATGTTCATTTGATATGTGAGCTACTTGAAAATGTGAAATGTTTATAAACAAGTGATTATGAACAACTGAGCTAGATGAGAAATATGAATTTGCTATTGTGTTATGCCATAGTTCATATGAATGAAATAGTTCAATTATTTTATAGATTATCGAAGCTATTGGGAGCTCGGGGATCGTCAAGGATCATGTAATAGTCCTATTTAGGCCCTAGTCGGAATAGTGGTTTTGGGACCACATATTCGAGTTAGAAAAATATTTTTTTATTATTTTCTGAGTTTACAGCATGTGAATTGGTATGTGTGAAATTTTCGTGATTGAATTTGATTGTTCGTGTGCTTAATTTGCAAAAAAGACTTGATTGCAGAAAATGTAAAAGTTGTATTCTATTTGATGAAGTGTTGAATTGACATAGCTTTTTAAATGAGAGGTCCTTATTATGTGATTAGACAATTTCAAATGTTGATGGACATTAATGGACGTCTGTTATAAAATTTTATAGGTTCATTAATAAGGTTAATAAGGTAATTAGTAGATAAATGAAATAATAAATAAAATCAAAATAAAAAATTATGCTTTATCATCATCTTTTAGCCGAATTTAGAAGAGAAAAAAGAAAGCTTCCATGTCCATCTAGGTTTCAGCACATTATTGGTTTCATTAAGGTATGTTTTTGTTTCGGTTTTTGATAATTTCTACGTTTTTGTGATCGTTGCTTCGTGTTCTCTTAACCCATGTCACAATTTCTGAATTTGATGAAGATTTCAAGTTATGCATTGATGATTATATGAGTTTAATGATGTTACTTGATGAACTATGGAAGCTTGATATAAGATTACTATGTTTTGTCTTTGAAATTTTGATGAATTTGACTATCTTGGGCTAAATTGTGAAAATGAGAAATTGAAGGACTAAAATGTGAAATAAATGAAATATATGGATTTATATGAAGTGTAGTAATATTCAACCTAACATGGGTAAAATGAAATTATGTGTATTTTGTGATTTTGTGAAATAGGGACTAAAATGTTAAAATGCGAAATGTGAGGGCTAGTTTGTAAAATGCCCTAAATATGTGTTTATGGATTGAATTGAATGATTTGGTGAATAAAAGAGTTAAATTTGAATGTTTATAGATCAAGAACCAAAGAAAACAGAATTAGATCGGGGGAAATCAAAAGTAGTTGAATAGCCGTTCGTTTCCGTTCTTTCTCGTACGAGGTAAGTCTATATACAAATAAATGTGTTTGAGTTGATTTATTCATGCTTATATGAAACTGAATTGTGATGAATGATTATGGAAGATGCATATGTGAAATTCGAGAAAGCTTCGACAATGTGTTAATGTCTGAAAAGCCTCGTACGAACCTTAGGAATCGTTCGGATACATATGTCATGACATAGGGTTCCGATATGTGTTATCGTGTAAGTCAGGGACGTTGGCATCGATTTGAGATTTACGTGCAAGACCATGTCTGGGACATTGGCATCATATATGATTTCATGTAAGACATTGTCTGAGACAATGGCATCGATATTTGATTACATGTAAGACCATGTCTGGGACTTTGGCATTGTACGAGTTTTCTAAGATATCCGAGTATCCTTATCGATTCCAAATGGTTCAATGGGCATTCCGAGAAATGAATGGTTATGTGAAATGAGCATCCATGCAGGTACGTTTGGAATGTATGCAAAGTACAAGTATGAAAAATACGTATATATGAAAAATATGGAATTGAGATACATGTATGAGAGTAATGAAATAAATTGTGCTATGATCAAATGAACTACATGGTTGTATGGTATGTCTGTAAACAAATGGTTAGGAACAATTGAACCAAAGGAGAAATATGATTTTTCTATTGAGTTTTGCTATAGTTTATGAGAATGAAATGGTTTATAAATGTTCTACATGATAAGTTTATTTGTATATGGCTTACTAGGCTTTTGAAAGTTTACTTTGTGTGTGTTTGCATTGTTTTATAGATTATCAAAGCTATTGGAAGCTCGGGGATCGTCGAGGATCATCATCACACTATCAAACTATACTTTGGTACCTTTTTAAAATTTATATATTGAAGTATGGCATGTATAGGCTAGAAATGTTAAGATATGTTTTAGAACATGTATATATAGCCATGTGAATATGGTAAACTTTGTCCATGCTTTGTGATGCAAAGTTAGTATATTTTTGGATGAAAGGTTGGCATATTGAGTTGGTAAGTTTTTGATGGATTTATACATAGAAGTGAATGATTTTGTTATGTCTCAAATTGTGCATAAATGTGATATGTTTTCGTTGTTTTGAATCATAAAATGATACTTGTTTGATCCTTGTAGGTATAATCCTTAATAGTTGGTAATTTGGCCTTGCAAATGGCCTATAATTGTCCACACGGTTGAGCACACGGGCGTGTGACTCGACCATTTCCTTCACTGTCCTACTTCAAAGCAAATCAATGTTGCACACTGGCCAGACACACAGGCGTGTGACAGGCCATTTAATTCTAGTCAATTTTGCACACAGGTTGAGACATGGGCCAAGGCACGGCCGTGTGAGGCACACGGCCTAGCCACACGGGCATGTGCCCTATTTTGAAAGAAAATTTTTATGAGTTCTGCGAATTTTCATATGTGCTCGTTTTAGTCCAGAACCCTTTTTAAAGTATGTTTAAGGTCTAGTAGATCTTTTAAAGGGACAAAGTGAATATGAATGATAATGTTTTGTTGATATGAGATGTATGTTTGTGAAATTTTTTGATATGTCCGGTAATGCCTCATAACCTTAGTCCGTCGACGGATACCGGTCAGGGGTGTTACAGATCATCACCACACTATCGAACTATATTTTGGTACTTTTTGACAATGTACATATTAAAGTATGGCATGTATAGGCTAGAAACATTAAAATATGTTTTGGGACATGTATATCTTGCCATATGATATGGCTTGGTTAAGTTTGATTTTATGAATGAATTTTGGGTATGTACTATGTGTTATGAAATGGTACATTTTAAGATATGTATGTGGTCAAGGGAAAGGTCAATTTGATATGTCTTAATGTGAATAAATTGGTATGATTGGTTATGTATGAAATGGTTTAATGTGGTTATGAAGTATGTGATTTTAGATGTGATTATAGTCCATGAAAGGTATGCCTTTGGATGGGTAATTGAATGTGGAATTAATCGATGATATTATGGTTTAAATGGTGTATGTTTTGTACTTGAAATTGGCTGGAATTGTGGTATATTTGTTGCTTGTTTGATGCTTGTAGGGAAGACCCAAAATGGGCGGATATTTGGCCTTGCAAATGGCCTATAATTGCCCACACGGTTGAGCACACGGGCGTGTGTCTCGACCATGTTCTTCAATGTTCCAATTTGAAGTAAGTCAGACTTGCACACGGGCCAGACACACAGGCGTGTGACAGGCCGTGTGATTCAAGTCAATGTTGCATACCGTCCAGACACACGGGCATATAACAAGCCGTGTGATTCAAGTCAGTTTTGTACACAGGCTGAGACATGGTCCAAGGCACAGATGTGTGAGGCACATGGCCTAGCCACATGGCCACGTGCCCTGTTTTAAAAGAAAAATTTTCTAAGTTCCGCAAAGTTTCCGTATGAGATCAGTTTGGTCCCAAACCCTCTCTAAAGAATGTTTAAGGTCTCGTAAACTTTCTAAAGGGACTATATGTGTATGAATCATTATGAAACGATGTTGTATGATTCAAATTTTGAAATGGGAGTAAAATGTTCCAATATGTCCGGCAATGCCTCTTAACATTAGTCTGGCGATAGATACGGGTTAGAGGTGTTACAGATAACACACCTTTTCCCATACAACTAATGATGCAAAATCTTGAGTGCAAAAACCACTGTAGCTAACTCCAAATCATGAGTAGGGTAGTTTCGATCATGCGTCTTCAACTACCTTGAAGCATAAGCCACAACTTTTCCCTCTTGTATCAACACACAACTGAGACCCAAATACAAGGCATCACTGTAAACCACCAAACCCTTTCCAAGTTCCAATTGAATCAACATTGGTGTTTTAGTCAAAAGTTCCTTAAGCTGCCCAAAACTCTTCTGCCTAACCTCAATCCATTCAAACACCACATCTTTCTAAAGTAGTTTCGCTAAAGGTGCAGCAATAATATAAAATCGATCAACGAACCTATGATAATAACCAGCTAAACCCTATAAACTCCTAACTTCAGTTACACTCATAGGCGGATTCCACTCTAAGATCGCCTCAATCTTCTCAGGATCCACTCAAATCCCTTCTGCGGATACAACATGACCTAAGAACGCCACTTCCTTAACCCAAAATTCACACTTACTTAACTCCGCATACAACTGCTTATCTCAGAGAATCTACAAAAACAACCATTAAATGCACGTTGTGATCATCCTCAAAATGAGAATACACCAAAATATCATCTATAAAGACGACTACAAATTGATCCAAATATGAATGGAACAATCGATTCATCAAATTCATGAACGGGACAGGAGCATTAGTTAATCCAAACGGCATCACCAAGAACTCATAATGCACATATCAAGTCCTAAAAGTAGTTTTCAACACATTAGACTCTTTCACCTTCAACTAATAATACCCAAATCTAAGATCAATTTTTGATAACATTGTTGTACCTCGAAATTGATGAAACAAATCATCAATTCAAGGAAAAGGATACTTATTCTTAATTGTCAACTTGTTCAACGACTTATAATCAATACATATCTGCATCAATCCATCCTTTTTTTCACAAACAAAATTGATGCACCCCACGGAGATACACTCGGTTAGATAAACCCCATATCAAGCAACTCTTGCAACTGAATCTTCAATTCTTTGAGCTCTCTTGGTGTCATGCGGTAGGGCGCAATGGACACTGGTGCAATACCAGGATAGAGCCTAATTCCAAACTCAACTTCCTGATCAGGTAGCAAACCGGGTAACTCTTCTAGAAACATGTCAGGAAAATCCCTAACAGTGTGAATATCTTAAACTCTTAACTCAGTTAGTAAGGAGTTGGGAGTTTAGGATATCTGTACCTTTAATAATTTTCCTGATATGTTTCCTGAAGAGTTTCCTGGTTTACTGTCGGATTGTGAAGTTGAGTTTGGAATTGAAGTTTATCCCAGTATTGCACATGTGTCTATTGTGTCCTATCTCATGGCACTAAAGGAGCTTAATGAGTTAAAGATTCAGTTGCTAGAGTTGCTTAATGAAGGGTTCATTCGACTAGGTGTGTCTGCTTGGAGTGCATTAGTTTTGTTTGTGAAGAAGAATAATGGTGCGATGAGGATGTGTATTGATTATAGGCAGTTGAATATGTTGACCATAAAGAACAAGTATCCTTTGCCTCGAATTGATAACGTGTTTGATCAATTTCGAGGTGCAACGATGTTTTCTAATATTGATTTAAGATTTAGGTATTATTAGTTGAAGATGAAGGCGTCTGATGCGTTGAAAACTACTTTTAGGACTCAGTATGGGCACTATAAGTTCTTGGTCATGCGGTTTGGTTAAACTAATGCCCCTACCACATTCATGGATTTGATGAGCCAAGTATTCTATTTGAACTTGGAACAATTTGTGGTTGTGTTCATAGATGACTTTTTGATGTATTCTCGTTTTGAGGAGGATCATGAGGCAAAGGATACTTGTTATTGATGGTCAACTTATTCAACTGCATATAATCAATACACATCCTCATCGTACCATCTTCTTTACAAACAAAATTGATGCACCTCAAGGAGACACACCCGGTCAAATGAACCCTTTATCAAGCAACGCTTGCAACTGAATCTTTAACTCTTTAAGCTCTTTTGGTGCCATGCGATAGGGCATAATAGACACCGATGTAATACCAGGATAAACCTCAACTCCAAACTCTACCTCATGTTCCGATATTAAATTAGGAAACTCTTCAGGAAATACATTAGGAAAATCCTAGACGGTACGGGTATCCTAAACTCTCATCTCCTTACTAACTAAGTTAAGAGTTCAAGATATTCACACTGTTAGGGATTTTCGTGACGTGTTTCCAGAAGAGTTACATGGTTTGCCACCAGATCGGGAAGTTGAATTTGGAATTAAACACTATCCTAATACTGCACTAGTGTTCATTGTGCCCTATTGCTTGACACCAAAAGAGCTCAAGGATTTGAAGATTCAGTTGAAAGAGTTGCTTGATAGAGGGTTTATTTGACCGGGTGTGTCTCCGTAGGGTGAACCAATTTTGTTTATGAAAGAGAAGGATGGTTTGATACGGATGTGTATTGATTATAGGTAGTTGACAAGTTGAAAAATTAAGAATAAGTATCCTTTTCCTCAAATTAATGATTTGTTTGATCAATTCCAAGGTGCAACGGTGTTTTTGAAGATTGATCTTAGATCTGGGTATTATCAGTTGAAGGCGAAGGAGCCCGATGTGTTGAAAACTACCTTTTAGGACTCGGTATAGGCATTATGAGTTCTTGGTGATGTCGTTTGGTTTAACTAATGCTCCTACCATATTCATGGATTCGATAAATTGAGTGTTCCATTCGTATTTGGATCAATTTGTGGTCCTCTTTATAGATGATATTTTGGTGTATTCTCATTCTGAGGAGGATCACGACGAGGATTTAAGGGTTGTTTTGCAGATTCTTTGAGATAATTAGTCGTATACGAATTTCAGTAACTGTGAATTTTGGCTTAAAAAAGTGGCATTCTTAGGTCATGTTGTGGCGTGTAACGTCCTGAAAATGGGCCTATGCATTTTTTATTTAAGTATACGAAATGGCATGTCTTGTGTGTTATGAATGTATTATGAACATTTTTGGAAACTTGGAAATGATTTAGAAATGTTAAGTTTCAAAAGAGGAAAGTGAACATTTCTGGAAACTTGGAAATGTAAGAAATGTTAAGTTCAAAAGAGGAAAGTGAACATTTCTGGAAACTTGGAAATGTAAGAAAGGTTAAGTTTAAAGGAGGCAAACGAACATTTTTGGAAACTTGGAAATGTAAGGAAATGTAAGGAAATGTAAGGAAACGTTTTAGGAAAAGTTAAGTTCTGAGGTTAAGAGAGGGAAGTAAAGCAAGGTGGCCTTAAGAAAATTTATGGGTGAAATATGACATACAAATGGGCTTGGAAAAGTGGCTTGGAGGTGCCACTTAGGGCCTCTGGAGTTGACACCACAAACAGGTGCAATTGGGCCTGGGTTCGAGTCACTTGGGGTGCAAATAAAAGAATTTTATTTTGGTGCCAGGAACAAGAGAAGTGGACGGCATTAAGGCTCTATAGGGAGGTGTTTTATTGTTGTTAAAATTTGGCAAATAGATGGATAAATGATGGATTTTTATTGATATTTTTATTAAGAGATAAGAGATAATTATTGGATTATGTTTTAGGTGATAATTAAAGTGATAAAGCTATCAAAATAGAAGAGTGGTGGCCAAGTAAGGGATTCTAAGCTAGTAAATTCGGCTATAAAAGGAAAAGAGAGGCCATTCAGCATTATTTTCTCTTCCTTGATAACCTCTGCCGAATTTCCCTTCTCCTTATTTCACCATTGCCGAATTCTCTTAAGCAACTATTCTTTTCTTCTTCATTCTTCTCCTCTCAATATTCCAAAAGCCGAAACTTGTGTGACTATTCTCTAGGCCTTAAGCCGAATCTTTGAGGACTCAAGAAAAGGGGGCTGTCGATTACAAAGATTAAGGGTAAGGTCAGTAGTTATCGATTTCCATTCTTTTTCTTCTAAGATTAAAGCCTAAACTAGGAAATCTAACCCCATTATTGTGTTAGTCGAAACTTGGAAAGAAGGCTCTTTGGGATTTCTGCCATTGTTGACAACTTCATAAGACAAGTCAACTATTTCGGGATTTAAGAATCTAATGTAAGTCATATTTAACATTCGGCTAGGGGTTATTTGTTGTGAATAAATGTTAGAAATTGATCTAACATGAAGTTTTAGGGATTTCGACAGACATCTAAGGCAAGGAATACTTTCAGGATTTACTAAGTGTCGACTACAAGGAAGGAGAAGTTCTTTTTCCGAAGGTACACCATAGGCCGCGTGTTCCCTAGTTATTCGGTGAGTTTCGGGATTTAAAATCCACAAGGTAAGTGTTTATAGCATTTGGCCAAGGCTTATTTTGATATCTAGATCTATTTCATAATTGTTTAAAAAGCCGAAACTAACCTGGGATGTGATTTAATGTTTGGCCGATTACAAGAAGGAATACAACAAAGTTTCGGGACTTGATTCTTAAGTCAATCGGCAACAAGGGAAGTTTTAGTGTACTAATCCTACTAGGATTTGGATTTATGGCCGAATGGCTCTTTACTAAGTATTAAATGATTGATTAAATGTAGAGATCTAAGATCTAAGGCATTAGATCAAGCTTTTCAGGATTTGGATTGGAAACCTTAAACGAATCAGGTGTGTACCTCACACTATTTCTTGATATATTTATGGCAATAATTAATATGTATGTGACTATAAGAATGTGTAAGAATATGGATAAGGTACCATGTAATGGTACAAAAGTACTCAGGTACGTTTCCTACTCCTACTAGGAATATGAAATTATGTTATATATGTAACATGTGAAAAGTGATAAGAATGTGAAATTATATAATATGCATGATATGAATGATATGAGGCATTCGAGTTATATGAAAGGGGAAGTGAATGTGGTGACCTAAGACCATGATATCTGAATGTGGTGACCTAAGACCACGATAACTGAATATGGTGACATAAGACCACGATATTTGAATGTGGTGACCTAAGACCACGATATCTGAATGTGGTGACCTAAGACCACGAATTTTATAAGGGCGATGAGCACGTCGACTGCAGCGACTGCCTTCGATGGTGTGTAGCGGATGGAGGGTTGACTTAGTAGTCCCCACAGTGTGCAGGTTGGTACGGGTGATGTGTAGCGGATGGCATCTAGGCTTGGGTTCGGGTTTGCATCATTACTTTATATCTGTTATATGAATAAGTATGTGATATGACATTGTATGCCTGAATTGTTAAGTTATAGTGTTGGTTACACATTGAGTCTGTTTGACTCACCCCGTTGGGGAATATTTTCTTCCAGGTGATGATCAGTAATGGACCGGGTCGGCAGGAGCACAAAGGTGGCCATGCACAGCAAGGAAAATTTTATTATTTGGACTTTTATTCTATTTAAGCACTTTAATTTATTTTTGGGAATTATTTGATGTAATAAGGCCATAGTTGAACTACTTTATTTTTCTTTTATTTATTTTGTTACGAATTTTTAATGGTTATAAGATTAAGTAAATTTATTTAAAATAAACTCTAAATGTTTTATCACCTAACATAAAAGGATTTCGACATAAGATAAAACTTGTTCTCAACTTGAGCCCAACCCAAAACAATCTTTCTTTCAAAAGACACAATTTTACAAAGTAACAAAAGAATTTTGAATTGGTTTACATCGAGGAACATACCAGATCCGGTCGAGGCTCGTGGGCCGGGTTTGGGGTGTTTCAATTTGGTATCAGAGCCCAGTTTCAAACCCTCGGCCTGGGGTTTAAGGACCAAAATGTTTTCAAATCGAGCCCAAATGAGTTTTTGAAGATAAGCAGGTTTTCTGGCATGGCACCTAAGTCTCCGACCCGAAGTCCACCAGGTAAGTACCCCTAACCTTTGTGTGAATTATAGTATGAATTGTAGAAGGGTAGAACTGGAATGGCACGTAGAGTAGTATGATAAGTATTTGGAACCCTAGGACTAGTTTACCCCAACTATTACATAAGACTTAATGACTAATTAAACAAACCTATGGCTAAGTCACCGAGTTAGGGTGTGGCAACCATTGTGCGCATGTCTAGGATTGGATCCGGAAGAGCCTGGTATTTAAGCAGTCCTAGTGACTCACCTTCTCTTTGCAGGAATCCTACCTGGTGCGTAGCTTCGGTTCACCCTAACCAAGAGGACTTATTCATAGGCTAAACCCCTAACTAAAACCCGAAAGGGATTAGCCACATTTTTATGGAAACCCTAGTTTTAAAATGACTAAATTACCCTTTTGATTTATACAAGCTATCCCATAAAATTTTTCTGAAATTTTTCTTGATTTACAAAATTACTAAAATACCACCTTGGTGGTAAAATTACAAAAATGCCCTTGGTTTATGAAATTTCCAAAATACCCATAGTTCTTATTAAAAAAAATTCATTACTTTATAACAAGTCCAAAAACTCTACTTCTGCGAAATATTAAAATACTCCAACTTGGAAAATTTACGAAATTGCCCCTAACTTACAAAATTACCAAAATGACCTTGATTTCCAAAATTTTTGCAACATCACTGATTTGGAAAACAAAATTCTCAAAAATAACCCTCAAGTTTTATAAATTTTGAAATACCCCTGAATTATTAAACTTTACAAATTTACCCTGATTTGTAAAAATTTACTGAAATACCCCTGGAATTTCAAAATTTCCAAAAATACCCCGGGAATGCAAAAATTACCAAAATACCCTTATTGACAAAATCCACAAGGAACCCTATTTTTTAAAAAAAATTTATGAAAATACCCCTGTAGGGAAAATTACGAAAATACCCCTGGGTAGTGGAAAAACAGCAACAATGAAAACTACAACATTTCTCTGAATGAACGAAAGTTCATAATTGATTGATGAATGTATGAATGTAAAGATTGTATGCATGTATGAATACGAAAGAACCACTTCTAAAATTCTTTTCATAAAACTTTTTCGCGGGTAATCAGTGGAATAAAGGCTAATTCTTAATTAGATTAAAGCACGATCGTAGAAATGAGCTCTAGGGAACGTGGTTTTGGAATACCTTAATTGCCTTGTTCGTTGTAAAGTCAGTTCGTTCTTATGTGGCTAGTAAGGTTTATGGAACCTTGATTGTAAACTAAGAGAATGTGCCTAGAAAGTATGATAGTTTCTTAAGATCAGAGTGCGCAGTAGTAGCATAGTGTGGTGAGCTAGGAAGTACGACTGTTCGTTAGTAAGTAATTTCGAGGACGAAATTATTTTAAGGGGGTAGAACTGTAACATCCTAAAAATGGGCCTATGCATTTTTGATTTAAGTATACGAAATGGCATGTCTTGTGTGTTATGAATGTATTATAAACATTTTTGGAAACTTGGAAATGATTTAGAAATGTTAAGTTTCAAAAGAGGAAAGTGAACATTTCTGGAAACTTGGAAATGTAAGAAATGTTAAGTTTAAAAGAGGAAAGTGAACATTTCTGGAAACTTGGAAATGTAAGAAATGTTAAGTTTAAAGGAGGCAAACGAACATTTTTGGAAACTTGGAAATGTAAGGAAATGTAAGGAAATGTAAGGAAACGTTTTAGGAAAAGTTAAGTTCTGAGGTTAAGAGAGGGAAGTAAAGCAAGGTGGCCTTAAGAAAATTTATGGGTGAAATATGACATACAAATGGGCTTGGAAAAGTGGCTTGGAGGCGCCACTTAGGGCCTCTGGAGTTGACGCCACAAGCAGGTGCAATTGGGCCTGGGTTCGAGTCACTTGGGGAGCAAATAAAAGAATTTTATTTTGGTGCCAGAAACAAGAGAAGTGGACGGCATTAAGGCTCTATAGGGAGGTGTTTTATTGTTGTTAAAATTCGGCAAATAGATGGATAAATGATGGATTTTTATTGATATTTTTATTAAGAGATAAGAGATAATTATTGGATTAAGTTTTAGGTGATAATTAAAGTGATAAAGCAATCAAAATAGAAGAGTGGTGGCCAAGTAAGGGATTCTAAGCTAGTAAATTCGGCTATAAAAGGAAAAGAGAGGCCATTCAGCATTATTTTCTCTTCCTTGATAACCTCTGCCGAATTTCCCTTCTCCTTATTTCACCATTGCCAAATTCTCTTAAGCAACTATTCTTTTCTTCTTCATTCTTCTCCTCTCAATATTACAAAAGTCGAAACTTGTGTGACTATTCTCTAGGCCTTAAGCCGAATCTTTGAGGACTCAAGAAAAGGGGGCTGTCGATTACAAAGATTAAGGGTAAGGTCAGTAGTTATCGATTTCCATTCTTTTTCTTCTAAGATTAAAGCCGAAACTAGGAAATCTAACCCCATTATTGTGTTAGTCGAAACTTGGAAAGAAGGCTCTTCGGGATTTCTGCCATTGTCGACAACTTCATAAGACAAGTCAACTATTTTGGGATTTAAGAATCTAAGGTAAGTCACATTTAACATTCGGCTAAGGGTTATTTGTTGTGAATAAATGTTAGAAATTGATCTAACATGAAGTTATAGGGATTTCGACAGACATCTAAGGGAAGGAATACTTTCGGGATTTACTAAGTGTCGACTACAAGGAAGGAGAAGTTCTTTTTTCGAAGGTACACCATAGGCCGCGTGTTCCCTAGTTATTCAGTGAGTTTCGGGATTTAAAATCCACAAGGTAAGTGTCTATAGCATTCGGCCAAGGCTTATTTTGATATCTAGATCTATTTCATAATTTTTTAAAAAGCCGAAACTAACCTGGGATGTGATTTAATGTTTGGCCGAATACAAGAAGGAATACAACAAAGTTTCGGGACTTGTGTAACACCCTGGTTTTAGGGGCTAGATTTTTGGTGCTTAGCTCAAGTGTTGGCACACTTCAGTGTGTGGTTGGGTAAGTTTTAGGAGTCCTGAGAACCCTAGGTGGTGGTAGGTTGCCTTAGAAAATTTTTAGTTTTAGGGGCTAAAAAGGGGAGCTGGGCGAGGGGTGTCTTAAGAGAATTATTTGGGAGTTTATGTCACAAGAAAGGAGCTGGTGGAGTGGCAGGATAGGCGCCACTAAGGCCTTGTGTGTGTGATGCCATTTGCAGGGGGAAGGGGCTCAGGTTCGATTCGCAAGGGTAGCATTTGGGGCCTTGTTTTTGCGTCATCTTGGTGGGGTGGATGGACGGTTTGAAAGGCTTAAAAGGTGGAGAAGACTTGGTCAATTTTTTTTTGAATTTGGCTAGGTAAAAGTTTGACTCATTCAAACTTTTTGAATGGGTGGAAGGGAGGTATTTTAGGAGAATTTTGAAGATTATTTTTGGGGGGATGGAGCTTGGCCTTTTATTATAAATAGGGGGGGAGGTGCTCATTATTCATTCACCATCTGCCTTCTCTCCCTTGCCGAATTTTGTTCCCCATTTCCTTGGTTGCCGAAACCTTGTCTCCAAAGCTTGTTGTTCTTCTTCTCTCACATTTTTTCCAAGTGGCCGAACCCTTCACTCTCCCTATTTCCCTTCCTTTTCACTTCAAAACTGAAAGTACACCCCACACCTTTCTTTCTCCTCTCTTTGGCTGAAACCAACGTTCCCTACCCCTTGATTTAATTAATAGCTGAATCTACATCCATCACCCCTTTGCCGAATTTCTTTCTCTCAACTTGATAGCACTTGGGCCGAATGTTAACTTAGATCTTTTCGGGTTCCGTAACTGAGATACTCTGGGGTTTTAGTGGTTGGCCAAGCCTCCGTTTGTAGCAGTCAGTTTGATCAAGTGGTGTCAGAGTAGGCAAGGGAAGGTCTCTATTCCGAAGTTCAAGAAAAGAGCGGTTTCAGCAGTTCGGGATTGGCCACCGGGGTGTGGGCCAGCGGCAGGAGATAGCTATAGGCAGATAGCGGTAGTCTCGCTAGTCGATAGCGTCGGGATCGAGGGTTTAGAGCTCCAGGTTATAAGGTGTGTAGTTAGCCATTGTTTCCGGGATTTGCGTGATATTTGCCTATTGTATATGTTTGCTAACAAGTGCAGTTAAATGTGAAAATGGTACCCTTAAGGGGTATGACGATGACCAGGTTAGTGGCAAACTTGTTACTATGTGATCACTGATTTAAATATGATTGTATGCCTATATTTGTGTGAATGACATGCTCATGCATCACCTTGTCATTATATCACGTTACATGTGCATGGGTGGGTTTTTATGAAAAGAAGGTACGGGTGTACTTCGAGTACGTGGTTGATGTCAGCTTTGTGCTACATCGTGGATTGGCGCTGACTGAGGTCGCGTTGTGGATCTTTGCGATTTAGTTCGCGTGGTTACCTTGATTGATATCGGCTTATGCCATATCGTGGCTTGATGGATTGCTGTGTGCTCCATCGTGGTTTGATGTTAGCTATATGCTACATCGTGGATGGCATTGGTTGCCTTTTTGGAGGGAAAAGGAGAGGGTGACTCGATAGTCCCCTAGTGTGTGGTAGGCTGGATAAGGGGGTGTGTAGCGGATGGACCCTAGGTTTGGGTGGGTTTCATGATTGCATTATTCCGTTTATGAAATAATATGAAAATGGGCCAAGCCCAATGAATAGGTATGTTTTGGGGACATACGTGGACATGGGCCAAACCCAGTGATCAGTGGACTAATGTGAAAAGGGCCTAGTCCAGTATTTGTTATAATTTGAAGGTGGGCCTAGCCCAGATTGTGGTAATGTCTAAATAATTATACTTGCATGTTGCATTTGATAATTGGGATGTTATGTGGTTAGCATGTGGGTGGATTTCGATGGTTTAGTTACACACTGAGTCTGTATGACTCACCCAACTTTTTAAGCATCGCAGGTGACATGTCGGTCGGACCGGGTTGGAGTGGACACATGGTGGCCCATGCAGAAGAAGAGATTAAATGTTTTAGGCTTACTTTAAGTATTTGGGTTTAAATAGAATATGTAATAAAGGCCTTTTGACTCTTATTTATTTTTGTTATGATTTTATTAGTATTTATTATGGTTTGAAGAATTGGAAACACTATGTGAAAATGATTATATTTTTCCAACCTACTTATTCAATTTGGCTTGTATATATATTAATCTTTTAGTATGAGTATATTTTAATAACAAAGTTTTAATCATAAGTTTAAATAAACATGGATTTTTCAAAAGTTAGCAAATTTTACTGAATTTTTCTAAGTTAAATAGATTTTCCACCGTCTTTTCCGCACTAACATAACCAGATTCGGTCGTAGTGAATGGGCCGGGTTTGGGGATGTTACAACATGATTCTTAAGTCAATCGGCAACAAGGTAAGTTTTAGTGTACTAATCCTACTAGGATTTTGATTTATGGCCGAATGGCTCTTTATTAAGTATTAAATGATTGATTAAATGTAGAGATCTAAGATCTAAGGCATTAGATCAAGCTTTTCGAGATTTGGATTGGAAACCTTAAGCGAATCAGGTGTGTACCTCACACTATTTCTTGATATATTTATGGCAATAATTAATATGTATGTGACTATAAGAATGTGTAAGAATATGGCTAAGGTACCATGTAATGGTACAAAAGTACTCAGGTACGTTTCCTACTCCTACTAGGAATATGAAATTATGTTATATATGTAACATGTGAAAAGTGATAAGAATGTGAAATTATGTAATATGCATGATATGAATGATATGGGGCATTCGGGTTATATGAAAGGGGAAGTGAATGTGGTGACCTAAGACCATGATATCTGAATGTGGTGACCTAAGACCACGATAACTGAATGTGGTGACCTAAGACCACGATATTTGAATGTGGTGACCTAAGACCACGATATCTGAATGTGGTGACCTAAGACCACGAATTTTATAAGGGCGATGAGCACGTCGACTGCAGCGACTGCCTTCGATGGTGTGTAGCGGATGGAGGGTTGACTTAGTAGTCCCCACAGTGTGCAGGTTGGTACGGGTGATGTGTAGCGGATGGCATCTAGGCTTGGGTTCGGGTTTGCATCATTACTTTATATCTGTTATATGAATAAGTATGTGATATGACATTGTATGCCTGAATTGTTAAGTTATAGTGTTGGTTACACATTGAGTCTGTTTGACTCACCCCGTTGGGGAATATTTTCTTCCAGGTGATGATCAGTAATGGACTGGGTCGGCAGGAGCACAAAGGTGGCCATGCACAGCAAGGAAAATTTTATTATTTGGACTTTTATTCTATTTAAGCACTTTAATTTATTTTTGGGAATTATTTGATGTAATAAGGCCATAGTTGAACTACTTTATTTTTCTTTTATTTATTTTGTTACGAATTTTTAATGGTTATAAGATTAAGTAAATTTATTTAAAATAAACTCTAAATGTTTTATCACCTAACATAAAATGATTTCGACATAAGATAAAACTTGTTCTCAACTTGAGCCGAACCCAAAACAATCTTTCTTTCAAAAGACACAATTTTACAAAGTAACAAAAGAATTTTGAATTGGTTTACATCGAGGAACATACCAGATCCGGTCGAGGCTCGTGGGCCGGGTTTGGGGTGTTTCATGGCGGCAGATGGAATCCGTGTGGAGCAATGGAAGATTGAGGTGATCTTAGAGTGGAATCCACTTAGGAGTGTTACCAAAGTTTGGAGTTTCTTGGGTTTGGCTATATATTATCGTGGATTCGTTGAATGGTTTTACCTTATTGTAGCACCCTTGACGAAACTACTCCAAAGGAATGTGGTGTTGGAATGGACTGACGAAAGGTAGGAGAGTTTTGAATAGCTTAAGGTAGTGTTGACTGAGGCACCTGTATTGATTCAATCAGAGTCATGAAAAGATTTCGTGGTTTATATTGATGCTTCGTATTCAGGACTTGGTTGTGTGTCGATGCAAGAAGACAAGGTTGTGGCATATGCTTCGAGATAGTTGAAGATGCATAAATGGAACTATCAAACTAATGATTTGGAGTTAGTTGTTGTGGGTTTTTCACTTAAGATTTGGCATCATTATTTGTTCGGTGAGAAGTGTGTCATTTATACTGATCATAAGAGCCTTAAGTACCTCTTCACCCAAAAGGAGTCGAATTTAAGCAAAGGCATTGGATTGAGCTTCAGAAATATTATGATTGCGTGATAGAGTATCATCATGGCAAGGCGAATGTTCTTGCTGACACTTTGAATAGAAGATAGATGATGGAGTTGAGAGGTATGTTTACACACTTGAGTTTAACTAGTGATGGTGGTTTGTTAGCTAAACTTTAAGTAAGGCCGACTTTGCCTCAACAAATTAAGGAGAAGCAGCCATTAGATAGAGACTTGTTAAAAAGGATTCGTCAAGTTGAGCAAGATGTTAAGAGAGATTTTGATGTTGACAATGATGATATACTGAAGTTTTTAGGTAGGATGTTTGTGCCACAACATGTGGATTTGAGGCAATCGATCCTTACTAAGGTGCATACTAGCCTTTACGCTATGTATCCTGGTAGTGGTAAAATGTATCATGGTCTTTGAGAGATTTATTGGTTGTCTCGTTTGAAGCTTGATGTTAAGAATTTTGTGGCTCGACGTTTGATTTTTTTAAAAGGTGAAAGCTGAACATCAATTTTCTTTAGGTTTGTTGTAACCGATTACAATTCCTGAATGGAAGTGGGAAAGGATCACCATGGAGTTCTTCTCGGGTTTACCTTTGACCCCGATGAAGAAGGATTCGGTGTAGGTAATTGTTGATCGGTTTTCAAAGAGTGCGCACTTCTTGGCATTGTGTACCAATTATTCTTTGTAGAATTTGGAAAATTTTTACATTGCTAAAAGTGTATGTCTCCATGGAGTTCCATTTCCTATCTTCTCATATAGGGATCCGCACTTTACATCGAGGTTATGGAAGAGTTTGCAAGAGGCTTTGGGGTTGAAGCTTAGTTTCAATACAACTTATCACCCCAAATTGCTTGTTAGTTTGAAAGGGCAATTCAAGATTTGGAAGATATGTTGCAAAGCTGTGTGATTGAGTTAAATGGTAGCCGGGAGCAATATCTGTCCTTAGTAAAGTTTGCATACAACAATAGTTTCCAAGAGAGTATTCGCATGGTACGATTTGAGGCGTTGTATGGTAGGAAGTGTATGACCCCTTTGTGTTGGACGGAGTTTGATGAAAAGAGGGTTGTTGGACCAGATTTAGTTTGAAAGACTGAAGAGAAAGTGAAGTTGATTTGTGATTGTTTGAAAGCAGCAAAGGATAGGCAGAAATCTTATGTGGATTTGAAACATCGAGATATGAAGTTTCAAGTTAGAGATAAGGTGTTCTTAAAAGTCTCACAATGGAAGAAAGTTTTGAGGTTTGGAAGGAAGGGTAATTGAGTCGAAGATATGTTAGACCTTATGAAGTTGTTGAGAGGTTTGGTCCGGTAGCTTATTGGCTTAAGTTGCTGCTGAAGCTTGAGCGACTTCATGATGTTTTCCATGTGTTGATGTTGCAGAAGTATCATTCAGATCCATCGCACATTATGCCAGTAGAGGAGATTGAAGTTCGAATTGATCTATGTATGAGGAAAAAACAATTGAGATTCTAGCTTGTGAAGAGAATGTTTTGCAAAATATGAAAGTTTTGTTGGTTAAGGTTTTGTGGCACAACCACAAGGAAAAATAGGCTACTTGGGAAGCTGAAGATGCGATGAGACAACAATATCCTTATTTGTTTAGCTTAGGTAAATTTTGAGGATGAAATTCTTTTTAGAGAGGAATAGTTGTAACACCCCAAAATAGGGCCTATGACTTTTAAAGGTATTTTAGGAATTCTAGCCTTAGAGTGCTTGGAATTTTGTGACATGGTAAACCGAAAATGTTTTCAACTATGGTTTTTAGGAAATCAAATCAATTTTTGAAAAAGTGTTTTAGAAACCTATAATCTTAGTAAAAGGATTAATTTTTGATAGAGTCAAAATTGTGAGCATTTATGTTACAGTTTTACCAAATTTTTAAAATAGACCTATTTCTTTCCCCGACACACAGTTTTTCACGAAAGCCTTCTCCATCTTCATGCTTTAGCCGCCCTTTTCTCCTCAAGCTCCTCTTTTCATTTTTTTCTTCAAACCATAATCAATTGATTTCCTCCGTTCCCATAGCATTAATTTTCATAGGAATTTCAAGAAAAACACTCAAAATACTATTAACTTTTTCATATTCCTCACTTGTTGGTTTCTCGAATTTGCATAAAAATATCAATTTCTCTCCCATCAAAATTAAACGTTCGTCTTTTTATTTGTTTTAAACGTTATCTAGTCTCTAAAACTGGGCTAATAGCCATTGAATCACATATTTTAAATAAAAGCCAAAAATTGGGTTATTAATGGTGGATTCCAAGATTTTGAATAAAAATGTGTTTTCAAAGTGATTTTCAACTTCTTTTAACATGATTAGAAGGTTTCTAAACTTACTTTGAAGTTTCGTTAAGCATGTCTTAAGTTTTAATAACTTTTAGTCATAATAGCCGTTTTATGTCGAAAAATTTTGATACTATGAATTGAGATATTTTGTGTACTTTAAAGGTTTGGAATTAGTCCTAGATGAATATTTAGATGAATAGAATTCATTTCATGCAAAAATATTAAGTTTAGACTGAGATATTCAAATTATAAGTTTTCTATGTCGAAGGTTTTAGTTAGAAGAGAATTTAGCTTAGACTTATGTTTTTGACTGTTTGAGGTAAGTCATTGGTTGATTATTGGTTGTGTATTTGTGTGGTTTGTCTTGTTAAATCGTTGGAGTCGATAGGACCTTCAACGACTATAAAGAAAGGTAAAAAAAAAGCTTGTTTGAGGTTTCGACTTTTCGATAAAAGCATATTTGGTGAGTGTTTGGAATCGTTGCTCGTAGATGATTCATTGTGTAAATTAGGAATTTAGTGGTAGCATAAACCCCTACTCTAAATTCTAAATGTAAGTCTTCTTATACCAAGATTCATTGTAATATATGTGTGCTTGTGCAAATGTGGAAATATGAATGTATATGTGATGCTCTGACTTTTGTTATAAGCTTGTGATGATTGTTGTCTTCATGCCAAGTGACAGTGATTATATTGTGTTAATATTATGAATATGTAGTGAATGTGTGCGTAAAATTGGTAAGTAATGTGTGATAAAATTGTGGATATTTTGGCCTTAGGACCTTATGAGACCGTTGGATATAGTTGGCATGCCATAGGATTGTGAGTACTCACTTTTGTGTTGTGATTTTGGGCATTGATGCTCGGGATAGTTCTGGAGAATAAGGGAATGTGAGCGCATTCACCAGGTTATGTTTGGTGTGTTGGAGAGTGTTAGTTATATGCTTCACTTTTGGGAGATGTTCAACTCTATGAGTCATTTGGTGTGTTGTAGATCCGTGTATCCAATGAGTGGTGATAATGTCCACTTTTATGTTTCATAACCTCAAGTTCCAAATTACCATTATTTATGACTATTATGTAAAGTGATACATGCTTAAAAGCAAATATGATTACCATGAATATGAGGTAATATGTTATGCATGAGTAAATATAATATGGCACTAAAGTTGGGACTAGTATAATTATGCCATTCAGTTGTTGTTAATGCATAATGACTTATTAGCATGGTAGTTATTCTGAGCATTCACTAAGCTTATTAAGCTCACCCACTCCTTTTAAACTATTTCAGATAAGTAGTGCTGATGTGAGCGGTGTGGTCTTCAATGTAACACCCCAAAATAGGGCTTAGGAGTTTTAGGGGTATTTTAAGAATTTTAGCCTTAGAGTGTTCAAAATTTTGCAACATGGTTTATCGATAATTGTTTTACTAAGGTTTTTAAAAAATTAAATCAATTTCTGAAAATGAGTTTAAAATACCTTTACTTTTGAAAATAGGACTGATTTGTAAAAGAGTCAAAATTGAGAGTTTTTATGAAGCAAATTGCCTAGAATTATAAATTAAACCTAAAAACCCCCATGCTACAACCTTGCTTTCACGATAGTTGCTCTCCTTTTTACTTGTGTCATTTACTACTCTCCCAAGTCTCTTCTACTTGATTTTGATTTCTAAATCCTAATTAACCTTGATTTGCAACATACCTTGAACTATAAATCTCCATTGTCACCAAGAAAACACCTAAAAACTTCATCATATTCTCCAAAACGTGAGTTTTTTGGATTTACGTCAAAGCTTGTTTTTCTTCCACCGAAGGTAACCATTCGTCTTTTTATGAGTTTTAAGTCATATCTAGTCCCTTAAGCTGATTTTTTAGCCATCGAAACACATGTTTTAAATAAAAGGCAAAAATTAGGTCTTTAATGGTGAATTTCTAGTTTATGGATAAAAGCATAGTTTCAAAGTGTTTTTCAACTTTTTTTTTAACATGATTAGAATATTTCTAAACTTACTTTGAAGTTTCGTTAAATATTTCTGGAGTTTTAATAAATTTTTGAAAAATAGTTATAAAACATGTCGAAAAAGTCGATCCTATGAATTGAGTATTTTATTGTAGTTTAAAGGCTGGGAATTAGTCGTAGGTGAATTATAAGATGAATGGGATTTGTTTTAGGCAAAAAGATTAAGTATAGAACGAGATATTCAAATTTAAAGTTTGATATGTAATAAGTTTCAATTACATGGGAACATAGCTTAGGCTTATGTTTTAAATTGCTTGTGGTGAGTTCTTATCTGATTATTGAAAGAATTTTTGTGTGATTTGTTGTGTTGAAATTTCGGATTCGATAAAACCTTCTACAAGTAGAGATAAAGGCAAGGAAAAGCTAGTTCGAGTCATGCGTTATTTCTGCAAAGGCATAATTGGTAAGTATATGGAATTACTACTTGTAAACACGAGTCATGCTTTATTTGGGAATTTAGATGTAGCCTAAACCCCTACTCTAAGTTACGAGTGTAGGTTTTTCTTAAATTATCATTATTTTGTGGCTGTGTATTGTGCATGAAATGTGGTAAGTGACTATGTGATTACTGTGTAAAGTTTAATTGTATACATGAAATAAATGTGTAATATATATGGTATATGACTATGCTAGTGATCTACAAAAGATGCTAATATGCAATGATAGTGCATAGTTAATCGATAAGTAATATGTGTTGTTTTCGTATGTTTTGGCCTTGTGATCTTGGAACCATTGGATATAGTTGGCATGTCATAGGATTGTGAGTACTCACTTATATGTATAGTGGTTTTGGGCGTTGAGGCCCTAGGACATGTTTAGAGGGATAAGGGAATGAAAGCTAAGCTCTATTCAACGGGACATGTGAGGGGAAATAAGGAGAGTGTTAGCTATATGCTTCACTTTTGGGACATGTTTGACTCTATAAGTCTCTGTGGTGTAATAGAGATTTGTGTATCCGATGTGTGATGATTGTAACAGCCCTTTTTCGGTAAAATCAGAATAGTGGTTTCGGGACCACAAATCCGAAATCGAAAAATTTATTTAAAAAAAATTGTGATCTACAGTATGATAATATTACAGTATAAAAATTTCGTTAAGAAATTTTACTGTTTGCATGCTTAATTTGTGAAAAATGACTAAATCGCGTAAAGTGCGAAAGCTGTGTTCTATTAGCAAAAGGTGTTAAATAGCTATAAAACTTTAATGTGGAAGTCCTTACTTGGTAAATGGCCCATTAAAGATATAGTGGATTTTGATGTTTTGGCATTTTGTGAAATAAATAATGTTGATAAAGGTTAGTTTTGTAATTTAGTTAGTAATGTTATAATAAGTTCAAAATAAAAAGGTAAAAAGGCTTTCATTTCTCATATTCTTCAATCGAAATTGAAAAAGAAAGAAGCCATGGGAGAGCTTTATTCGGCCATCTCAATATTTCTTGCATGTGAGTATTTTTAGTCTCGTTTTTAATAATTTTTATGTTTTTGAGATCGTAGCAACTAGGTCCAGCTAGCCTGTACCTTCGATTTTGAAACTATTAAAGATTTTGAAAGTTTCCATTGATGAATTTTGAAAGATTTTGAAAGATTTTGAAAGATTTTGATTTTTGAGGTTAGATGATGAATTTGGAATGTTGATTTATATTTAGAAGTATTTTGTTATGTGATTTTGATGAATTTTTTGATTAGGGACTAATTTGTTGAATTGATAAAAGTACAAGGATTTAATGTGGAATTGTTGCATAAATGGGATGTGTTGGATACTATGAACATTTGGCTAGCTTGGTTTTGTGTTAAAAATGGTTAATTTGCATGTTTTGGGCTCAGGCACTAAATTGAATAAAAGTAAAACTTTAGGGGCAATTTTGTAAAAATGACCAAATTGTATGAAATGAATTGTTTTACTGTCTAAATTAATATACTGAATGAAATTATTAATTTAGATCAAGATCGGGTGGAAAATCGAGGAAAATGGAAAATTACCAAAATGCCCCTGAACTTTGGTATTTCTACAATTTAACCAGGTAAGTTCGTATGTTAATAAGCATTATTATACTTGTGTTTAATTACTTTATTAATGAATTGGTGATGAATACGACCTTACGGAAATATTCGACGAAGATTCGACAGTTGAGAAATCCCGGTTGAACATTAGGAATAGATTAGGATACTAATGACATGTCATTAGGGGTTGCTTTGATTTGGCTTGGGTCCATGATATTAGCACTTCGGGTGCGAGTACGTCGAGTTGGCTTCGGGCCATGATATCGACACTTCTGGTGTGAGTTATACCGATTTGGCTTTGGGCCATGAATATTAGTTGATTTGGCTTCGGGCCATGATATCAGTACTTCGAAGATAAGTTACCTTGATTTGGCTTCGGGCCATGGTATAGGTACTTATTCTGCGAGACTCTTGAGTATCCAACTCCTATTCCAAATGGTTCAATGGGTAAATGAAAGATGTGGTTGAGTATGAGATTGGTATGATATGGTACAGGTTTGTACATGAACCGAGAAATATCATGAAATGAGGAAAAATTATGAAAGTTACATTTATATTGTATTCATTGATATTCTATAAATTCAACGAGCTCAATGATGTGACGAGGTTATATGAGTTCGATACGAATTAGTACAGGTATGTACAAGAAGTATGTAGAAATGGTATATATTTATTACAAATGAATACATGGTAAACTAAATTGATGATTGTGTGTTAGGCTTTTGTGCCAAACTGAGTTGTGATATGCCTTGTTTTACTTACTTCAATTGTGATTAATTTGGTATGAGTGGAAGGAAAGATTGACAAATGCTTCAATTAGAATTGCTATGAAAGCATGGAAAAGTATGAGTTATTAGATGATCAAAATATGTTTATACACATACTTGAAAATGTGAATGCACTAAGTAATGTGTACTTATGCTATGTTGTTTTGAGATGGTTTGCTAATTTATGTGATAATTAAAATTGAGAGGTTAATGTTGTTTAGGCTAAGGCCAATATATATTGAATTGACTAAAGTGGTTTATGCTTATAAATTGAAGTAATAAATTTTATTTTTGAATTACGAACTTACTAAGCATTTCTTGCTTACTTTGTGTCAATTTCTTTGTGTGCTTAGATATCGGAAGCTCGTTTGGGTTGGAAGTTGGCGGAGATCTCATCGCACTATCTATTGGCTATTTTGGTACCCATGGTTTGTTAATTTTGGTTATAATGACATGTATAGGTCATTTTGGCTAATCAAAGCCTACATGTATTGTTATGTTTTTAGCCATTTGATTTGGCTTATTTGGTGATGTATATATATAGGTGCAATGGCCTTTGATATGTGGTTTATAGTTGCTTGGTAAATGGCTTATTGATATTTAGTATTAAAGGTACTAAATGGTTCATATTTGAAATTGGTATGTTTGTGAATTTAGGTAAAGTAATGCATGTTTGAAAATGACCTTATTGATGAATTGAGATTATGCATTTTGGTATGAAATTAAATGGTATATTGTGGTATATACGTTCCTTGTTTCATTGATATTGAAATGGTATGAAATGTGCTTGGTTGGAGTTGATGTTAAATGCTTAATTATGCTATGGTTGTGTGCCAATTGGCTTAGTGTTGATATATGCAAATTTGGGTGGCAAGATGGCTTGGAAAATGGCTTATTTTTGTTCACACGGCCTAGCACATAGGCGTGTGGCTTGACCGTGTAGCACCTTGTTTTCACGTGGGCATGTGATTGGCCGTGTGGTGCAAGTGAGATAGTTACACGGGGTCTGACATGGGTTGGGACATGGTCTTACACATAAATCTCATATCGATGCCAACGTCCCAAACATGGTCTTACACGAAATCTCAAATCAATGCCAACGTCCCAGACGTGGTCTTACATGAAATCTCGAATCAATGCCTGTAACAGTCTGAATTTGACCCTAATCGGAACGGTGGTTTTGGGACCACGAATCCGAGTCTGATAAATTTTAATGTATTATATTTTGTGTTATTTATATGTGAATTAATGTGTGTGAAAGTTTTGTAGAAAAATTTTATTGTTTGAGTGCTTAATTTGATAAAAAGGACTAAATCGCGTAAAGCGTAAAAGTTGCATGCTATAGTGTAAAGTGCTAGAATGATGATGGCTTCTTAATATGAAGCATTAAATGGGTAAATAACCCATTTTTAAGTTAGTGGGTGACATATGACATGTTTAACCTTAATTTTTATATTGTATAATTATTTATAATAAGGTTATAAAGGTAAATGAATAAATGTTAAATATATGTTAAATAAAACATAAAAAAATGGCCATTATCATCCTTTATTTGCTTGGCCGAATGTTGAGAAAAGAAATGGGGTTTGGTTTCCTTTGAATTTCGGCAACTTCAATCACAAATTCAAGGTTAGTTTGATTTCGATTCTTGATAATTTTTACGTTTTTGAGATCGTTGCTTCGAACCGCAGCTGACCCATGTTAAAATTTTTAAATCTAAGCATGCTTGATGTTCGGCCATTGTTTTGTTCATGTGGTTTTTGATATTTGATGATTTTAGATGAAAGATATGTTAAAGATTAGTATGTTTTGTATTGGAAGTTTTGATGAAATTGAGTATTTAGGGCTAAATTGTAAAAATAAAATTTTAGAGGGGCCTATTTGCAAAATAAATGAAAAATATGGACTTGTATAGTCCCTAGGAGTATTCGGCCCTAAAGAATTATGTGCAAATAATGTGTATTTTGTGTTTTGTGCAATTAGGACTAAAGTGTAAAAATGTGAAACCCTAAGGGTAAAAGGGTAATTTGCCCATTTATGTGATTTGAGACTAAATTGAAATGAAATGTACTTGAATGAGCTAAATTTTAATGTGTTTAGATCAAGAACAAAGAAAAATGGATTTGGATCGGGGAAAGACGAAAGTTATTGAATAGCCGGTCTACGCGGTCCGCCGACAGTCGAGGTAAGTCCTTAAGTAAATATACGTTAAAGAATTATTTATGAATATATCAAATGATGGAATTTGAATATTTTAGGCATAAATGTGTGAAATGGCCGAATGTATTGGTGTGATATTGGATTGAGTTTTAATTGTTGAAAGTATTGTGTAATAAGTATGCTCGGTTATTTTGTGAAAGTGATAAGTATTACATAGGTTATTCGGGATGCTAATGTTGAGAAATGTTAATTCGGGCTTTGAGCCTAGCAGGCCTTGTGCCGGTGACTTAATTCGGGCTTATAGCCTAGCAGGCTAATTACCGGTGCTTTATATATTTCGGACCTTTGGTCTAGCAGGCTTAATGCCGGTGATACGCTATAAACGAAGAATTTGAGAATGAAACGAGGTATGGCATATTAAATGATATGTGAGAAGCTCGAGTAAGAACTATCTTACTATGTTAGTAAGGAATGAAATGAGATAAATTATTATTGTTTTAATTAAACATGATGTGATGAAATGGACAATTCAACAAGTGTTTTATGTTATGAGGTTGAGCTTGTCGTTTATATGTATGAACATTACTTATAGGTGAACTAGAGTTATATACATGTAAGTTACAGTGTAAATTTTGGTTATAAAATGGAAGGATCGGTGATGAAAGAATCGAAAGTGTTATGTATATATATATATGGGTAAGTAGAAATAGAGTTTAATGCCTAGATTTGTTCATGTGATTCTATATATATGTATATCTTATCAAGTGTTAATCATGTGAGTTGATAATGTATCTGCCCATGATGTCGTAGTGACGAAGTTTATATTAAGTGTACTATTATTATTCGGATATGTACATTTTACATAATGATGTATTAAGTTCTATACTATAAGCTTGGAGATTAACATGTTTAAGTGTATATTCAATACATTATATTTACTTGAGACTTACTAAGATAGCAACTTACTGTGTGTGCTCTGTTCTTGTCTACCTCTGTTTTATAGATTTCTTTTTGATCCAAGCTACGGACTTGAAGGATCTTTAAAGAAGTCAACCGCACTATCGACTTACTTTTGGTATTGAATAACTTAGTTTTAGATTCAAAAAGGCATGTATAGGCTAGACTAAGCATTATAACTAATGATGTGAAATCGTGTAAATATGCTTAGCCATGCGAAAATGGCTATCTATTTTGGTTAAACTTTGTTTTTGTGTTTTGATGATATAGTTTGCTCATGCCATGAATTATCATTTGTGTTTGGATGTGGTTTAGGCATTAAATGAAATGGTTTAATAGATATATGTCATGATATGTATATGTATTTCGATCTTTGATGGTCAACTTGATAGTTTAAGGTTGAATCTTAATTATGTGTATATGTGATAGATTAATAAATAGAGATGTGGCTACTTTAATTCGGTTAATTATTGTGAAGACTTGCTATGCTTAGGTATGCATTCAATTATAAAATGGTTATATTGGGTTGATCTCATGAAAATGTTATAAGATTATTTATTTATGGAGATGTTAGGTATTCGAATTTCAAGAAGTTGATATGAATATGATTTTGAGTTATATGCTTGTGAAGTATGTATAAGTTGTATAACTTTTGGAAAGTTTATTTGCTTAACATTATAAATAGATATGATACAGTTAAAGCACTTAATGTGTTATTTAAGTAACATTTAGAAAATTGTATGTGATAATATACAATTTTGTCAATGTCATGAATTAAGAATTTTGATATGCAATGCATGTATATGTTCAGCTAACCTAGGGAAAAATGCACTTGTAATTCACATGTTTAAGAAATTAGCTATTTTGACCTATTTTCGAATATGGTAAATGAGAATATCTATGTTATATATGTATTTATTTATATGTGAGTACTTGATCTGATTGAGTGTTTGGGTTTTAAGATGAAATTATTTTAGAAGTTTTGTAATGTGTATGAAATTTTATAAATATGACCATGTATAATTCGGCCAAATGGGATAAAGTTTGTAATTAGGTGTATTCAATCCTATAAGTAAGTTTCATTGAGTTAATATTTTTTTGTAATGCCCGTAACTCTAATCCGACGACGGATACGGGTTAGGGGTGTTACATTTTATTGGTATCAGAGCTTACAGTTTAGTTGATTCTAGGACTATCGTAGCGCGTGTGAGTCTAGCTATACATGCCTTTGTTATATATTGATAGTGTGGTGACTTCTGACATTCTGAACTGTGTTTTATATAGTAAATGGACACTGATCCTAAAAGAGCCGTAGCGGATGATATAGAGAGTGTAGCGCCTGACCGTGCACGCGGATCAGTGCCGATAGACTCTCGACCAGTTTCGGGTAGCCACGAGGGGGAGGCTAAACAAGCCTTCTATCAGATGATGAACGAGTGGTTTACCCAGTTTATTCAGACTAACCCGGCTGTACACCAACCTCCACCCCCGAATAATCCAACTCTGATACCTTCAGCACCCCCGATGATAAATCCGATGAGATCTAGTAGGCCTCCAGTTGATAAAATCAGGAAATTTGGGGCCGAAGAATTCAGGGCCAATGATGATGATGACGCAGAGCGAACCGAAATGTGGCTTGATAACACTATTCGGGTACTTGATGAGCTATCTTGTTCTCCAGACGAACGCCTGAAGTGTGCTATATCTTTACTTCGGGACACTGCATATCACTGGTGGAATACACTAGTATCAGTGGTTCCGAAAGAAAAAGTGACGTGGGATTTCTTCCAGAATGAATTCTGCAAGAAATATATCAGTCAAAGATTCATCGATCAAAAACGAAAAGAATTTCTTGAGCTGAAATAGGGGCGAATGACCGTGATAGAATATGAACGGAAATTTGTCAGGCTCAGCAGATATGCTAGAGAGTGTGTTTCTACTGAAGCCATTATGTGCAAAAGATTTGAAGACGGTCTGAATGAAGATATAAAGTTGCTTGTTGGCATTCTTGAAATCCAAGAGTTTGTGATACTAGTTGAGCGAGCTTGCAAAGCTGAAGAGCTCGGGAAGGAGAAAAGAAAGGCTGAGACAGAAGCTAGAGACACTCGTAAGAGATCATCGGGTAAGACTTTCCATTCCACATCTAAGAAGTTCAGAGATGACTTCAGTCGACATAAAGCTACTTCAGATTTACCTAGACGTGATCGACCTCCAGTGGGCTCCCGAGCTACCTCGATGGCCAGTGTTGGTAACGCTCCATAGAATCGAGTTGAATGCAAGCACTGTGGGAAATGGCATTCCAGGAGTTGTAGATTCCATGATCGGTCTTGCTTTAAATATGGATCGTCAGACCATTTTATTAGGGAATGTCCGATGTTAGTTGAGCAGAATACAGTTCAGAACCTTAAGTCGAGCAACACGTCAGTGTGAGGCAGGCCACCCAGACATTCAGGCAATGTAGGTGGTAGTTAGAGAGGAACGAAGAACACTGCAGTTCGATCCGAGGCTAGAGCACTAGCTAGAGCTTATGCTGTACGAGCTAGAGAGGATGCTTCGTCCCCAGATGTTATTACTGGTACTTTCACACTTTATGATACTACTGTGATTGCATTGATTGATCCTGGTTCGACTCATTCATATGTGTGTGAAACTTTAGCATCCAGTAAGACTCTACCTGTTGAGTCTACTGAGTTTGTGATCCGTGTGTCCAACCCTTTGGGTCGCTGTGTACTTGTTGATAAAGTGTGTAAAAGTTGCCCGTTGATGATTCGAGATTCTTGTTTCCCAGTTGAGTTAATGTTGTTGCCCTTCGACGAGTTTGATATAATTCTGGGAATGGACTGGCTAACTTTGTATGATGTAGTGGTGAATTGTAAAAGAAAGATCATTCATTTGAGATGACAAAATGGTGAGATCATCCGGGTTGAATCCAATAATTTGGATGGGTTTCCTACAGTAATATCCTTGATGTTAGCCCGAAAATATGTGAGAAAAGGGTGTGAAGCTTATTTGGCTTATGTGCTGGATAATAAAGTATCTGAAAAGCAGATTGAATCAGTACCAGTTGTGTGTGAATATCCAGATGTATTTCCTAAAGAATTACCAGGTTTACCACCAGTACGAGAGGTTGAATTTGGCATCGAGCTAGTTCCGGGGACGACTCTGATTTTGATAGCTCCGTATCGGATGGCACCTACCGAGTTGAAAGAGTTGAAAGCACAGTTGCAAGAGTTGACAGATAGGGGCTTTGCACGATCGAGTTTCTCTCCTTGGGGTGCACCGGTTTTATTTGTGAAAAAGAAAGATGGGACTATGCGAATGTGTATTGATTATCGCCAGTTAAATAAAGTGACAATAAAGAATAAATACCCATTACCTCGGATTGATGACTTGTTTGATCAGCTGAAAGGGGCTTCAGTGTTTTCAAAGATTGATCTGAGATCGGGTTATTATCAACTACGAGTTAGAGACTCTGATGTGCCTAAGACTGCATTCTGAACGAGGTACGGACATTTTGAGTTTTTGGTTATGCCTTTTGGGCTTACTAATGCACCTACTGTTTTTATGGATTTGATGAATCGGGTTTTCAGACAGGTTTTGGATCGGTTTGTAGTAGTGTTTATTGATGATATACTGATCTTCTCCAAAGATGAAATCAAGCATGCCGAGCATTTGAGATTAGTGCTACAAACTTTGCAAAATCAGCAGTTGTATGCGAAGTTTAGTAAGTGTGAGTTCTGGATGAAAGAGGTCAACTTTTTGGGACATGTGGTTTCAGCATCAGGTATTCGAGTTGATCCGAACAAAATCTCAGCTATACTTGATTGGAAGCCACCGAAAAATGTTTTTGAGATTCGAAGTTTTCTGGGACTTGCGAGCTACTACAGACGGTTTGTGAAAGGTTTTTCTGTGATAGATACACCTTTGACAAAGCTATTACGGAAGGATGTCAAGTTTGAGTGGTCGAAAAATTGTCAGAAAAGTTTCGATCAGTTGAAAGCCCTTTTGACGGAAGCTCCAGTGTTAGCTCAGCCTGAATCGGGTAAAGAATTTGTTGTGTATTCTGATGCTTCCTTGAGTAGTTTGGGCTGCGTATTGATGCATGAAGGCAAAGTAGTAGCCTACGCTTCGAGACAATTGAAGCCGCATGAAAGAAATTACCCGACGCATGATTTAGAGCTTGCAGCCATTGTGTTCGCACTTAAGATTTGGCGTCATTACTTATTCGGTGAGAAATGTCACGTTTACTCGGATCACAAAAGTTTGAAGTACCTACTGACTCAGAAAGACCTGAACTTAAGGCAGCGCAGATGGTTGGAATTGCTAAAAGATTATGAATTGGTAATTGACTATCATCCGGGAAAAGCTAACGTTGTTGCAGATGCACTAAGTAGAAAATCATTGTTTGCTCTTCGTGTGTTGAACGCACATATGGTTATGGCTGGTGATGGTTCGATCATAGCTGAGATGAAGGCTAGACCGTTGTTTATTCAGTAAATTAGTAATGCACAGAAAGTTGACAAAGACATGATTTCTAGACGAGCACAGTGTGAAAATGATACAGAGTCAGAATTTCGAATTGATAAAAATGACTGTTTGAACTATAAAGGCCGATTGTGTGTACCGAGAAATGCTGACTTGATTCAGATGGTATTGGATGAAGCTCATAATAGTCAAATGTCGATACATCCGGGTAGTACAAAGATGTATAATGATTTGAAACAGTTCTATTGGTGGCCGGGCATGAAACGGGATATATCTGAATTTGTTTCGAAATGCTTAGTTTGTCAGCAAGTAAAAGCTGAGCATCAAGTGCCATCCGGGGTACTTCAGCCAGTCATGATACCTGAATGGAAATGGGATAGAATTACAATGGATTTTGTATCCGGTCTCCTTATGACACCGAGTAGGAAAGATGCCGTCTGGGTTATAGTTGATAGACTGACTAAATCAGCTCATTTTGTGCCGGTTCGTACAGACTATTCACTCGATAAACTTGCTAAATTGTACGTATCGCAGATTGTGAGATTGCATGGTGTACCGAGTTCCATTGTTTCAGACAGAGACCCGAGATTCACATCGCGGTTTTGGAAGAAGTTGCAAGATGCTTTAGGTACTAAACTTCATTTTAGTACAGCCTTTCATCCGCAGACAGACGGTCAGTCTGAGCGAACTATTCAGATACTTGACGACATATTGAGATGTTGCGTTCTCGAGTTTGAAGGTACGTGGGAACGGTACCTACCTTTGATTGAATTTGCTTACAATAATAGCTTTCAATCTAGTATCAAAATGGCGCCTTATGAAGCCTTGTACGGGCGAAAATGTCGAACACCATTATACTGGACTGAGCTCAGCGATAATAAGATACACGGGGTTGATTTGATTAAAGAAACAGAACAGAAAGTAGCTATTATTAGAGACAATTTGAAAGCTGCTTCGGATCGTCAAAAGTCCTATGCTGATTTGAAACGTAAAGACATTGAATTTCAGGTCGGAGATCGAGTATTCTTAAAAGTTTCTCCGTGGAAGAAAGTACTCTGATTTGGTCGGAAAGGCAAGTTGAGTCCGAGATTTATCGGACCGTATGAAATCATCGAACGTTTTGGGCCTGTTGCTTATAGATTGAGGTTACCCACTGAGTTGGAAAGGATACACGATGTATTTCACGTTTCGATGCTTCGTAGATATAGATCAGATCCGTCACATGTGATTGTTCCATCTGAGATTGAAATCTGACCCGATATGACATATGAGGAAGAACCGATCCGTATTTTAGCTCGGGAAATGAAAGAGTTAAGAAACAAAAGAATTCCATTAGTGAAGGTACTATGGTATCGGGACGGAGTTGAAGAGGCTACGTGGGAGCCTGAGGATTCAATGAGGCAACAATATCCGACGTTGTTTAACGGTAAGATTTTCGGGGACGAAAATCCTTAAGGGGGGAGAGTTGTAACAGTCTGAATTTGACCCTAATCGGAACGATGGTTTCGGGACCACGAATCTGAGTCCGATAAATTTTAATGTATTATATTTTGTGTTATTTATATGTGAATTAATGTGTGTGAAAGTTTTGTAGAAAAATTTTATTGTTTGAGTGCTTAATTTGATAAAAAGGGCTAAATCGCGTAAAGCGTAAAAGTTGCATGCTATAGTGTAAAGTGCTAGAATGATGATGGCTTCTTAATATGAAGCATTAAATGGGTAAATAACCCATTTTTAAGTTAGTGGGTGACATATGACATGTTTAACCTTAATTTTTATATTGTATAATTATTTATAATAAGGTTATAAAGGTAAATGAATAAATGTTAAATATATGTTAAATAAAACATAAAAAAATGGCCATTATCTTCCTTTATTTGCTTGGCCGAATGTTGAGAAAAGAAATGGGGTTTTGTTTCCTTTGAATTTTGGCAACTTCAATCACAAATTCAAGGTTAGTTTGATATCGATTCTTGATAATTTTTACGTTTTTGAGATCGTTGCTTCGAACCGCAGCTGACCCATGTTAAAATTTTTAAATCTAAGCATGCTTGATGTTCGGCCATTGTTGTGTTCATGTGGTTTTTGATATTTGATGATTTTAGATGAAAGATATGTTAAAGATTAGTATGTTTTGTATTGGAAGTTTTGATGAAATTGAGTATTTAGGGCTAAATTGTAAAAATAAAATTTTAGAGGGGCCTATTTGCAAAATAAATGAAAAATATGGACTTGTATAGTCCCTAGGAGTATTCAGCCCTAAAGAAGTATGTGCAAATAATGTGTATTTTGTGTTTTGTGCAATTAGGACTAAAGTGTAAAAATGTGAAACCCTAGGGGTAAAAGGGTAATTTGCCCATTTATGTGATTTGAGACTAAATTGAAATGAAATGTACTTGAATGAGCTAAATTTTAATGTGTTTAGATCAAGAACAAAGAAAAACGGATTTGGATCGGGGAAAGACGAAGGTTATTGAATAGCCGGTCTACGCGGTCCGCCGACAGTCGAGGTAAGTCCTTAAGTAAATATACGTTAAAGAATTATTTATGAATATATCAAATGATGGAATTTGAATATTTTAGGCATAAATGTGTGAAATGGCTGAATGTATTGGTGTGATATTGGATTGAGTTTTAATTGTTGAAAGTACTGTGTAATAAGTATGCTCGGTTATTTTGTGAAAGTGATAAGTATTACATAGGTTATTCGGGATGCTAATGTTGAGAAATGTGCATTGAATGATTCATTATAATGTTAATTCGGGCTTTGAGCCTAGCAGGCCTTGTGCCGGTGACTTAATTCGGGCTTATAGCCTAGCAGGCTAATTGCTGGTGCTTTATATATTTCGGACCTTTGGTCTAGCAGGCTTAATGCCGGTGATACGCTATAAACGAAGAATTTGAGAATGAAACGAGGTATGGCATATTAAATGATATGTGAGAAGCTCGGGTAAGAACTATCTTACTATGTTAGTAAGGAATGAAATGAGATAAATTATTATTGTTTTAATTAAACATGTTGTGATGAAATGGACAATTCAATAAGTGGTTTATATTATGAGGTTGAGCTTGTCGTTTATATGTATGAACATTACTTATAGGTGAACTAGAGTTATATACATGTAAGTTACAGCGTAAATTTTGGTTATAAAATGGAAGGATCAGTGATGAAAGAATCGAAAGTGTTATGTATATATATATATATATATATATATGGGTAAGTAGAAATAGAGATTGATGCCTAGATTGGTTCATGTGATTCTATATATATGTATATCTTATCAAGTGTTAATCATGTGAGTTGATAATGTATCTGTCCATGATGCCGTAGTGACGAAGTTTATATTAAGTGTATTATTATTATTCGGCTATGTACATTTTACATAATGATGTATTAAGTTCTATACTATAAGCTTGGAGATTAACATGTTTAAGTGTATATTCAATACATTATATTTACTTGAGACTTACTAAGATAGCAACTTACTGTGTGTGCTCTGTTTTTGTCTACCTCTGTTTTATAGATTTCTTTTTGATCCAAGCTACGGACTCAAAGGATCTTTGAAGAAGTCAACCGCACTATCGACTTACTTTTGGTATTGAATAACTTAGTTTTAGATTCAAAAAGGCATGTATAGGCTAGACTAAGCATTATAACTAATGATGTGAAATCGTGTAAATATGCTTAGCCATGCGAAAATGGCTATCTATTTTGGTTAAACTTTGTTTTTGTGTTTTGATGATATAGTTTGCTCATGCCATGAATTATCATTTGTGTTTGGATGTGGTTTAGGCATTATATGAAATGGTTTAATAGATATATGTCATGATATGTATATGTATTTCGATCTTTGATGGTCAACTTGATAGTTTAAGGTTGAATCTTAATCATGTGTATATGTGATAGATTAATAAACAAAGATGTGGCTACTTTAATTTGGTTAATTATTATGAAGACTTGCTATGCTTAGGTATGCATTCAATTATAAAATGGTTATATTGGGTTGATCTCATGAAAATGTTATAAGATTATTTATTTATGGAGATGTTAGGTATTCGAATTTCAAGAAGTTGATATGATTATGATTTTGAGTTATATGCTTGTGAAGTATGTATAAGTTGTATAACTTTTGGAATGTTTATTTGCTTAACATTATAAATAGATATGATACAGTTAAAGCACTTAATGTGTTATTTAAGTAACATTTAGAAAATTGTGTGTGCGTATATACAATTTTGTCAATGTCATGAATTAAGAATTTTGATATGCAATGCATGTATATGTTCAGCTAACCTAGGGAAAAATGCACTTGTAATTCACATGTTTAAGAAATTAGCCATTTTGACCTATTTTCGAATATGGTAAATGAGCATATCTATGTTATATATGTATTTATTCATATGTGAGTACTTGATCTGATTGAGTGTTTGGGTTTTAAGATGAAATTATTTTAGAAGTTTTGTAATGTGTATGAAATTTTATAAATATGACCTTGTATAATTCGGCCAAATGGGATAAAGTTTGTAATTAGGTGTATTCAATCCTATAAGTAAGTTTCATTGAGTTAATATTTTTTTTTGTAATGCCCGTAACTCTAATCTGGCGACGAATACGGGTTAGGGGTGTTACAATGCCAACGTCCCAGACGTGGTCTTACATGATATCACATATCAGACACCTATGCCATGACATATGCAATCTTATCTATTACTAGGTTCAGTTGGGACTTCTCGGACACTGATAACTTGTCGATATATATATATATATAAAAACTCGGATTTCATATACATTCCATCTCAATGGATATTCATAACAAATCAAATTTCATATATGCACAATTAATTCAATTCAAATACATTTATTTGTATATCGACTTACCTCGTACAGGAAGAATGGAGATAAACGACTATTTAATAACTTTCGATTTCTCGCGATCTAAGTCCGTATTCTTTCGTTCTTTATCTATACATATTCAAATTTAACCCTTTTATTCACCAGAACATTCAATTCAATCCAAGAACACACATTTAGGGCAATTTACAAATTAGCCCTCACATTTCCACATTTGGACAATTTTAGTCCCTATTTCACAAAATCACAAAATACACAAAATCTCATGTCACCCGTGCTTAGCCGAATTTTCACATGCTTAATACTAGTCCATACATTTCATTTATTTCACAATTTAGTCCTTCAAAATATTATTCTTTCAATTTAATCCAAATTACTCAAATTCATCAAAACTTCAAAGACAAAACTTGTTAATCTATCACATATCATTTATAATTCATCCTCAAACATCATAAAGCTCATGAATTCATCAATGGCTCATTTCAAAAACATCATCAATTCACAAAATTGAAGCATGGGTTTTGAAGTATACAAAACAACGATTACAAAAACGTAGAAATTATAAAAAACCGAAGTTAAAACTTACCTTAATTTATGCTTCAAGCTAGCCGAATGCCCTACCTTCTTATTTCGTTTTCTTTCCTTTGTTTTTTGGTGGAAGAACACATAAAATCCACCATCTTTTAATTTTGTTTTTTTATTATAACAACATTTTTAATTCTTTTACCATATTAACCTTTTAATATAACATTAAATTCCACTATCATATTTCTATCTTTGACATTTAAAACATGCAATGGCTAAATAACCATATAAGGACCTCATATCAATAAAGACATGACAATATAACACATTAACAAATAGCATGTCACTTTTAACTTCTATACAATTTAGTCCTTTTCTCAAATTAAACACACAAGTGGACAAATTAATTTACGAAACTTTCACACATGCTAATTCACATACGATAGGCACGGAAAATAATATTAAAATATTTTTCTGAATAGGATTTGTGGTCCCAAAACCACTATTTCGACAGGGTCTAAATCGTTACAATTCTCCCCCTTAGGGATTTTCGTCCCCGAAAATTTTACCGTTAAACAGATTCGGATATTGCTGTCTCATAGAATCTTCAGGCTCCCACGTAGCTTCTTCCACTCTGTGTCGATGCCACAATACTTTCACTAACGGAATTTTCTTGTTTCTCAACTCTTTCACTTCATGAGCTAAGATACGAATCGGTTTTTCTTCATAAGTCATATCAGATCGAATTTCTATTTCAGATGGAGGAATCACATGTGATGGATCAGATCTGTATCGACGAAGCATTGACACGTGAAATACATGTGATGGATATGTAGTTTCTTTGCTAGCTCAGGTGGCAATAACAATCTATATGCAACTGGCCCAAGTCGTTCAATAATTCATACGACCCGATGAACCTCGGACTCAATTTGCCTTTACGACCACATCTGAGTACTTTTTTCCACGGAGATACTTTTAAGAACACTTTATCACCGATCTCAAACTTAATATCTTTTCGTTTTAGGTCTGTATAGGATTTCTGACGACCAGATGCTGCTTTCAACTGTCTCGGATCACTTTCACTTTTTGTTCAGTGTCTTTTATTACATCGACCCTATGTATCTTATTTTCACTGAGCTCAGTCCAGTACAAAGGTGTTCGACATTTGCATCCGTGTAAAGCTTCATAAGGTGCCATTTTGATACTCGGCTGAAAACTATTATTATAAGCAAATTCAATCAATGGCAGGTACTGATCCCACGTACCGTCAAACTCAAGGATGGAACATCTCAACATATCCTCGAGAATCTGAATGATACGTTCAGACAGACCATTCGTTTGCGGTTGAAAAGCGGTACTGAAATGCAATTTCGTGCCTAAAGCTTCTTGCAGTTTCTTCCAAAACTGTGAAGTAAATCTCGGATCTCTATCTGATACAATAGAAAATGGCACTTCGTGCAATCTCACAAATGATACGATTCGCCTCGGGGTGAGTCGAGTCGTATGAGATTTTGCCCGATCGTCGACGAAAAAGTATCGTTCGGCTCTTTTAAAAAGGATGTCTTTAGGTAAAATGATGCGGAAGTTGTTAAAAGGGGCTTCAAGGATAAGTTTCAGGATATGAGATTTGTATGGGTTCAGTTAACATAAATAAAGAAGGCGATTGGTTTGAAGTAGGTTAACAAATGATAGATGAGAAAGTGAAAGAAGTGGCTCGGTTGAAATGGAAGGGAAAGGTGAAAGAAAATTAATAGATGGTGGAGATGGATAATAATACCTAAGTTTCAAGTAATGTTCGATACTATAGAGAGTATCGCCCCAGCACTTATATCACTTAAGGTGGTAGATGGAAAATAGATTAAACCTTGACCCGTTGCTTAGCAAAGTAAGAACCTTAGTATATTGGATGAACACCACACTCATTGGAGTGATAAGTTCAGAAAGAAGAACAAGGTTGACGCTACTAAAACTAGATAAGCAAACAAAGTTTCCAACGAAATTAGAGAGAAAATAATCTCACCAAAATAAGATAGTTTCTGTAACACCCCAAACCCAGCCAAAACATTACGATCGGATCTGGTATGTTACAGGGTGAAGTAAAAATGAATTTTTGTTGAATTTAGGAAAATTCGTAGATTAGAAAAAACTTTTCGATAAAGGTGATGTCTTGAAAATAGTGATTTATTAGTTTAGAAAAATTTCCATTTGTGTTAATCGAATTTTCGTTATGCTTGGTGATACTTAAAAGATAAGGTACGTTTTGAGTTACTCGTAATTTTGAAAACCCCATTTTTTTATTTTGTGATTAAGTTTGCGTAGTGTCAAATTTGAAGTAAACAATAAATAAATAAAATGAAACCTAGATATTAACTTAGAAAGGCCTTATTACACAAATAAAATCCCCAATTAAGATTTAAGTAAAGTAGGAAAAGTTTACGAAAAGTAAATTCTTTATGGCCTCCACGAGTCCGCCTCGGCTCCCATATCCACGATCTACTGATTACTTGAAAGGTTAAGCAAAGAGGTGAGTCACCGAGACCTAGTGTGTAAATCCCCTAGAACACATAAACGGCTCGAGGCCCACAATCGCATATCGGGCCTTAGCCCACTCAAGATGACATAAAAATAAATGAATGCATCATGTTTCAGCCCAGACCTAGTTTTCTCCATCCTCTACACGCCAACCCATACCTGCCAATCACACCGTGGGGATTTCTACAATCAACCCTCTATCCGCTACACGCCACTTTGACAGTAATGCTGTCAGTCATAATGCCGATCACTAGGTGACCAAAATAATATAACATGGCTTAGCCACTGATCACTGTGTGACCACATAATCAAGTACTTCCCCTTAAACATCATATCCACATCCCACGCATAACATCATGTCATAATGAATGCAACATGCTATCAATAAGGTAATGGATTACCACATACATCCATACACACACGAATGATACTATAATCACGTACCTGGCATTCCTAGCCTCACCCACAAGGGTATCACGACTGTTGTCACAGCCTTTTTCGGCTTTTCAACCCATACAATTAATATTAGAATATTAGTTGATGAGGATAAAAGAAACAAGGTGAGTTTTTGTACATTGCCTACGAGATGATAGATGATGTTATGTGTGTTGCATGTATCACGTTGATGATGTACTTGTTGGAAAAGATTCAATTTGAAAACAATTCTTTTACATAGTGAAAAATTAAAATTTAAAAAAACGGCCCTGTTTGTGATATTTATAGCAATAAACTGTAACTGAATCCGTGATTATTATTCTTTTACTTTCACCCAAACGATCTTCTCAGTTATTCTCGTACCACGAACTTCTTCGAGTGTGAGCTCAAACCAATTGAATCAAAACACATAAATAGAAAAAAGTTTGACATTAAGTTTAATAAACTACATAATTTATTACTTGACAAAATCACTCTTTTCCGCTGTGACAACGAATATAAGTTTTAGACAAAAATACGACTTAATTTTTGAGGTTTAAAATTGTTTATTTATGTTTTATCGAATTTGCATGAAATATTGATTTTCAACAAAATATAGTTTTAGCAAATATTTTCATTGAATTTTTTATAAATCTATCAATATTACATTTTTCCACTGTAATTTTGAGAAACAAGTTTTTAATAAAACTACACTTTGTTTTCAAAATTAGTAATGTTTACAAATAAGAATCTAAAGACATTTGATTTATAAAGTTAACATATTTTCCCGAATAAAGATGAATAACCAAGTTCTTTAGTTTTGAATTAATAAACAAATGATTTTGAAATATGATTGAAATTATAAAAGTTTTGAATAACTGTAACACCCCTAACCCGTATCCGTCGCCAGATTGGGTTTAAGAGGCATTACTACTCTAAATTAAATTTCGAAATAGACTTCAATTGGATTCAAGCACAAGCAATGCAATCATTTCCATATTATAATACACTACAATCGATTATAATTACAAAAAAAAAAAAAATAAATGTATAATGAGTATTATTACCATGCTGAATACACACAATACCTGAACCACATAACTTAAACATTCATGACATATATATATATATTTTATATATATATATATCGGGTATCCACCGGAATTTATATAACATAAACTAAATTTCATTTATAATACAATAATACATGCACATTTTAAAATCAATTGAACCATTTTACCAGTTAATAATCAACTTCGCAAAACAACATATTAGTATACACCTTGGCCGAATATACTATTGCACCTTTCATTTAGATTTGTAACTAACCAACCAAAAATAACATATTAATTTTTTTATCGTTAATAATGACATTTGAATATCTATCACTATTGATCAACTATTCTCATAATTATATATATATATATTTTCTAGACCAGCCAAAACATTTTACAAAATTTAATAGCCAATATCACATACAGTATTGAAAATGGTTATTATTAACAAATAACTTGTTACAATATATAAAGAATACACATACTTATTTACCACTTATAAAACCATGCGCATGTGACCATAAAAAAATATAATTATCACATAGTCAACTTACTTAAGCACATCATTATTTAATTCTTACTAAACATATCAAGCATATAATATTTGCCAAGGACGAAATAAATGTATTACTCAAATATCATTAAATAACATGACAACAAGTATACATAAATTTACCTTAATCACGATTATATACACATAATAAAAATGGTAAACATAGTTCACGTATCAACTAAAACTAAGACTAAATTTTCTAAACCATCACTTAATGTCTATATACATATATATAAATATACATGTATCAATAGCACATTCCATATATAATATAGGTCACGATCGAATTTAAAACATCCAATAACATTATGAACAAGCTATGAAATTCAAAACATAAAAACGATACTTAACCAAAAGAAATAGCCATTTTCGCAAGGCTATATTTATATACATGATCAAACATCATATGTTTCAAAACTTAGTCTAACCTATACATGCCTTCAAAATCATAACCAAAATTTTAAAATACCAAAAAGGAGGCAATAGTGTGGATGACTTTCTTGACGATCCCTCTCGAGCTCGTAGTTTAACCAAAATCTATAAAACAAAGGAGAACATTTCACACAAATAAGCTTACTAGCTTAGTAAGTCCTAAGTTCCTGATAATATAACATTTAAATTATTCAGCTTATGACATTGCACATAAACATTTAAATATATATATATATATATTTGCACAAGGCCGAATACTATTAGTTCATTAACCGAAGTAATTGTACTTCATTTCCATAAACCTGTATTACTCCTAGACAAGATTAAATATATTACAAAAATCACATACTCCAAATCGTATAATTATAGCATTCATATCAACCATACTATCGTATTAAAATTTCCTTTATTCTTAGCATTTATACATGAAAACCGAATCTCCATAATAGTACATTAAACTCAATTTCAATCATATGATACTCATACACATCCATCTTAACCTCAAATATACATAACATAGTTCTCATAGTATTTACTTGACTCAAGAAATATTAAGCATAACATACCTTACATGCTTACCTGAGCCGTTAGCTAAATACATTAATTAAGGTTTGCCTTGAAGAATATTCGATTCTCCTTTATAAAACACATCACCGGCATCAAGCCTGCTAGGCAGTAAAGCCCGATAAGTAACACTGGCACGAGGCCTGCTGGGCTCAGAGCCCGAAAGTAATCACTGGCACTAGGCCTGCTAGGCTTAAAGCCTGAAATAAATCACCGGCACTAGGCCTGCTAGGCTTAAAGCCCGAAACACATCAATACGATAAATCATTGCAAACACCTTTCATGACTATATCACATATCGAATTTAATTTGGCTTATTTACCTTAAACAATTTAAAACCATTCTAATATACTTATATACATTCGGCTATGACATGAACATGTACTAAAATTTACCAAACATTATCATATAATAGATTCATAAATAATTCTTCAATATATTATAGCTTAAGGACTTACCTCGGTTGTCAATAGACCGTGTAAATCGGCTATTCGAGAACCTTTGTCTTTCCCCGGTCCAATTCCGTTTTTCTTTGTTCTTGATCTAAACACATTAAAATTTAACCCATTCAAGCATATTTCATCTCAATTTAATCCAAAAACACTTAAATAAACAATTTACCATTTTACCCCTAATGTTTCCCATTTTTACAAATTGGTCCTATTTACACAAAACACAAAATATGCAAAATTTTCCAACACCATAGCTAGGCCGAATCTTCCCCATAGCCATATGAATCCATGCATTTCATTTATTTGTCATTTTAACCATTCACAAATTTATTTTCTCAATTTAGCCCTATTTACTCAAAATCACCAAAAACTTCAATACAAAACTTGTAAATCTTTAACATATTTTTAATCTAAAACCATCAAATATCAAAACCATCCAAGCATGTTAATGGCCGAATCCTATATACATAATATTTTCAAAAATTTAGGCATGGGTCGGGTAATATACGAAGCAACGATCTCAAAAACGTAAAAATTATCAAAAACTAAAAACCGACCATACCTTAATCAAGCTCTCTAAGTTGCCGAAACTCAAAGCTCTACAATGGTGTTTTCTTTTCTTACATTCGGCTGTGAGAGGAGGAAGGTGATGATGGCTTTATTTTATGTTTTGTTTAATATATACACTAACATTATTTCTTTATAAAATACTAACATAACCTTATATAAAAAAATAGTTAAACTAACATATATATAAGGCTAACTTGGCCCATTGCCGTCCATCACTATGGTCAATGGGCTAATTGCCCTTTTAGGACACCCACTTAAAAAGCCACAAGCAAATTAGTACATTACACATTAGCATGCAACTTTTACGCTTTTCGCGATTAAATCCTTTTTATCAAATTAAGCACTTAAACGGTAAAATTTTTCTACGAAACTTTCACACATATTAATTCACATATAATAAACACAGAATAAAATATTAAAATATTTCTCGGGCTCGGATTCGTGGTCCCGAAACCACCGTTCCGATTAGGGTCAAAATTGGTCTGTTACAACTCTCCCCCCTTAAGAATTTTCGTCCTCGAAAATTTTACCGTTAAATAATTTCGGGTATTGCTGCCTCATTGAATCTTCAGGCTCCCACGTAGCCTCTTCAATTCTGTGTCTATTCCATAATATTTTTACTAGTGGAATCTTCTTATTTCTCAACTCTTTAACTTCCCGAGCTAAGATACGGATCGGTTCTTCATCATATGTTAAATCGGATCGGATTTCAATCTCTGACGGTGTGATCACATGAGACGGGTCCGATCTGTACTTGCAAAGCATCGAAACGTGAAATACATTGTGTATCTTTTCTAACTCAGAGGGCAATTTCAATCTATAAGCGACAGGCCCAATACGTTCGATGATTTCATACGGTCCGATAAATCTCGGACTCAACTTGCCTTTCCAACCAAATCGGAGTACCTTTTTCCACGGAGAAACTTCTAAGAATACAAGATCTCCGACCTGAAATTCAATGTCCTTACGTTTCAAATCGGCATAGGACTTTTGACGATCCGAAGCAGTTTTCAAATTACTTCTAATAATAGCTACCTTCTGTTCTGTTTCTTTAACCAAATCAACCCCGTGTATCTTATTCTCACTGAGCTCAGTCCAATATAACGGCGTGCGACATTTTCGCCCGTATAAGGCTTCATAAGGCGCCATCTTTATACTAGATTGGAAGCTATTATTGTAAGCAAATTCAATCAAAGGTAGGTATCGTTCCCACGTACCTTCAAACTCGAGAACGCAGCATCTCAACATGTCCTCAAGTATCAAAATAGTTCGCTCAGACTGACCGTCTGTCTGCGAATGAAAGGCTGTACTAAAATGAAGTTTAGTACCTATTGCATCTTGTAATTTCTTCCAGAACCGCAATGTGAATCTCGGGTTTCTGTCTGAAACAATGGAACTCGGTACACCATGCAACTTTACAATATGCGACACATACAATTCGGCAAGCTTATCAAGTGAATAGTCTGTACGTACCGGTACAAAATGAGCTGATTTAGTTAGTCTATCAACGATAACCCATACGGCATCTTTCGTACTCGGTGTCATAGGAAGACCGGATACAAAATCCATTGTAATTCTATCCTATTTCCATTCAGGTATCATGATCGGCTGAAGTAGTCCGGATGGTACCTGATGCTCAGCTTTTACTTGCTGACAGATTAAGGACTTGGAAACAAATTCAGATATATCCCGTTTCATGCCAGGCCACCAATAAAACTGTTTCAAATCGTTATACATTTTCGTGCTACCCAGGTGTATCGACAGTCGACCACTATGGGCCTCACTGATAATCATCTGTATCAAATCTGAGTTCTTTGGAACACACATTCGGCTTTTATAATTTAAACAATCATTTGCATCAATCTGAAAATCTGATTCTGCACCTTTTTCACATTGAATTCGACTAGCAATCAAATCTTTGTCAACTTTCTGTGCATCACAAATTTGTTGAATAAACATCGGTCTTGCTTGTAACTCGGCCATAATCGAACCATCACCAGACATAGTTATCTGTGCGTTCATTACACGAAGAGCAAACAATGATTTTCAACTTAACGCATCTGCAACAACGTTAGCTTTTCCCGGATGGTAATCAATCACTAATTCATAGTCTTTCAACAATTCTAACCATCTGCGTTGTCTCAAATTTATATCTTTCTGAGTCATCAAATATTTTAGACTTTTATGATCCGAATAAATGTGACATTTCTCGCCAAATAAATAGTGACGCCAAATTTTCAACGCGAAAACAATGGCTGCTAGTTCCAGATCGTGAGTCGGATAATTTTTCTCATGCTGCTTCAATTGTCTCGAAGCATAGGCTATAACCTTGCCGTCCTGCATTAAAACACAACCCAACCCATTCAAGGAAGCATCACTAAAAACAACAAATTCTTTACCCGATTCAGGCTGAGCCAACACTGGAGCTTCTGTCAGAAGGGCTTTCAACCGCTCAAAACTTTTCTGACACCTTTCTGACCACTCAAACTTGACATCTTTCTGTAGTAGTTTCGTCAAAGGTGTAGCTATTACAGAAAAACCCTTTACAAAGCGTCTGTAATATCCCGCAAGGCCTAGGAAACTTCGGACCTCTGAAATATTCTTGGGTGGTTTCCAATCGAGTATAGCTGCTACTTTGTTTGGATCCACCCGAATACCCGATGCTGAAACAACATGGCCTAAGAAACTGACTTCATTCATCCAGAACTCACACTTACTAAACTTTGCATACAGTTGTTGATCTCTCAAAGTTTGTAGCACTAATCTCAAATGCTCAGCATGCTCGGTTTCATTTTTGGAGTAGATCAGTATATCATCAATAAACACTACAACAAACCGATCCAAAAACTGTCTGAAGACTCGATTCATTAGATCCATAAAAACAGCATGTGCATTAGTGAGTCCAAAAGGCATAACCAAAAACTCAAAATGTCCGTACCTCGTTCGGAACGCAGTTTTTGGTACATCTGTATCTCTGACTCGCAACTGATAATAGCCCGATCTCAAATCTATCTTCGAAAATACTGAAGCCCCCTTCAACTGATCAAACAAGTCGTCAATCCGAGGTAACGGGTACTTATTCTTTATAGTTACTTTATTTAATTGCCGATAGTCGATACACATTCGCATAGTCCCGTCTTTCTTTTTCACAAATAAGACCGGTGCACCCCACGGAGAGAAGCTCGGTCGTGCAAAGCCCCTATCTGTCAACTCTTGCAACTGTGCTTTCAACTCTTTTAACTCAGTAGGCGCCATCCGATACGGAGCTATCGAAATCGGAGTCGGTACTAATTCAATGCCGAACTCAATCTCTCGTACTGGTGGTAAACCCGGTAGTTCTTCAGGAAACACATCTGGGTATTCACATACAACTGATACAGATTCAATTTGTTTCTTGGACATTTTATTATCCAGTACATAAGCCAAATAAGCTTCGCACCATTTTCTTACATACTTTCGGGCTAACATCAAAGATATTACTGTAGGAAACCCATTTTCATCACAGGATTTAATTTTGATGGTCTCACCGTTTTGACATCTCAAATCAATAAGCTTTCTTTTACAATCCACTACTGCCTCATGTGAAGTTAACCAGTCCATACCCAGAATTATATCAAATTCATCAAAGGGCAACAACATTAAATCAACTGAGAAGCAATAATCCCGAATCATCAACGGGCAACCCTTATACACTTTATTAACAATCACACATCTACCCAAAGGGTTGGACACACGAATCACAAACTCAGTAGACTCAAATAACAGAGTCTTACCGAATACTATAGTTTCACACACATATGAATGGGTTGAACCAGGATCAATTAGTGCAATCACAGTGGTATCATAAATGGTGAAAGTACCAGTAATAACATTGGGGGAGGAAGCATCCTCTCTGGCTCGAGCAGTATAAGCTCTAGCTGGAGCTCTAGCCTCAGATCGAACTGTAGTGTTCTTTGTTCCTTTCTGACTAGCACCCACATTACCTGAATGTCTGGGTTGTCTGCCTCGCACAGACGTGTTGCTCGGCTTAATGTTCTGAACTGTATTCTGCTCAGCTAACATCGGACATTCTCTAATAAAATGATCTGACGATCCACATTTAAAGCAAGATCGATCATGAAATCTACAACTCCCGGAATGCCATTTCCCACAGTGCTTGCATTCAACTCGATTCTGTGGAACGTTACCAACACTGGCCATCGAGGTAGCTCGGGAGCCCACAGGAGGTCGATCCCGTCTAGGTAGATCTGTAGTAGCTTTATGTCGGCTGTAGTCATCTCTGAACTTCTTGGATGTGGGATGGAAGGTCTTACCCGAAGATCTTTTACGAATATCTCTAGCTTCTATTTCAGCCTTTCTTTTCTCTTTCCCGAGCTCTTCAGCTTTGCAAGCTCGCTCAACTAGTGCCACAAACTCTTGAATCTCAAGAATGCCAACAAATATCTTTATATCTTCATTCAGGCCATCTTCAAATCTTTTGCACATAATAGCTTCAGTAGAAACACACTCTCTAGCATATCTGCTGAGCCTGACAAATTTTCGTTCATATCCCGTCACGGTCATTCGCCCCTGTTTCAGCTCAAGGATCTCCTTTCGTTTTTGATCAACAAATCTTTGACTGATGTATTTCTTGCGGAATTCATTCTGGAAGAAATCCCATGTCACTTTTTCTTTCGGAACCACTGATACTAGTGTATTCCACCAGTGATATGCAGTGTCCCGCAGTAAAGATATAGCACACTTTAGGCATTCATCTAGAGTACAAGATAGCTCATCCAGTACCCGAATAGTGTTATCAAGCCACATTTCGGCTTGCTCTGCGTCATCATCATCATTGGCTTTAAATTCTTCGGCCCCAAATTTTCGGATTTTGTCAACTGGAGGCCTACTAGATCTCATCGGATCTATAATCGGGGGTGCTGAAGGAATCGGAGTTGGATTATTCAAGGGTGGAGGTTGGTGCACAGCCGGGTTAGTCTGAATAAATTGGGTAAACCACTCGTTCATCATCTGATAGAAGGCTTGTTTAGTCTCTCCCTCATGACTACCCGAAACAGGTCGAGAGTCTACCGGCACTGATCCATGTGCACGGTCAGGCGCTACACTCTCTACATCATCCGCTACGGCTCTTTCAGGATCAGTGTCCATTTGCTATATAAAACACAGTTCAGACTGTCAGAAGTCACCACACTATCAATATATGGTAAAGGCATGTATAGCTAGACTCACACGCGCTACGGTAGTTCTAGAATCGACTAAACTGTAAGCTCTGATACCAATCAAATGTAACACCCCTAACCCGTATCCGTCGCCAGATTGGGTTTAAGAGGCATTACTACTCTAAATTAAATTTCGAAATAGACTTCAATTGGATTCAAGCACAAGCAATGCAATCATTTCCATATTATAATACACTACAATCGATTATAATTACAAAAATAATAAATGTATAATGAGTATTATTACCATGCTGAATACACACAATACCTGAACCACATAACTTAAACATTCATGACATATATATATATATATATATATATATATATATCGGGTATCCACCAGAATTTATATAACATAAACTAAATTTCATTTATAATACAATAATACATACACATTTTAAAATCAATTGAACCATTTTACCAGTTAATAATCAACTTCGCAAAACAACATATTAGTATACACCTTGGCCGAATATACTATTGCACCTTTCATTTAGATTCGTAACTAACCAACCAAAAATAACATATTAATTTTTTTATCGTTAATAATGACATTTGAATATCTATCACTATTAATCAACTATTCTCATAATTATATATATATATTTTCTAGACCAGCCATAACATTTTACAAAATTTAATAGCCAATATCACATACAGTATTGAAAATGGTTATTATTAACAAATAACTTGTTACAATATATAAAGAATAAACATACTTATTTACCACTTATAAAACCATGCGCATGTGACCATAAAAAAATATAATCATCACATAGTCAACTTACTTAAGCACATCATTATTTAATTCTTACTAAACATATCAAGCATATAATATTTGCCAAGGCCGAAATAAATGTATTACTCAAATATCATTAAATAACATGACAAACAAGTATACATAAATTTACCTTAATCACGATATATACACATCATAAAAATGGTAAACATAGTTCACGTATCAACTAAAACTAAGACTAAATTTTCTAAACCATCACTTAATGTCTATATACATATATATAAATATACATGTATCAATAGCACATTCCATATATAATATAGGTCACGATCGAATTTAAAACATCCAATAACATTATGAACAAGCTATGAAATTCAAAACATAAAAACGATACTTAACCAAAAGAAATAGCCATTTTCGCAAGGCTATATTTATATACATGATCAAACATCATATGTTTCAAAACTTAGTCTAACCTATACATGCCTTCAAAATCATAACCAAAATTTTAAAATACCAAAAAGGAGGCGATAGTGTGGATGACTTTCTTGACGATCCCTCTCGAGCTCGTAGTTTAACCAAAATCTATAAAACAAAGGAGAACATTTCACACAAATAAGCTTACTAGCTTAGTAAGTCCTAAGTTCCTGATAATATAACATTTAAATTATTCAGCTTATGACATTGCACATGAACATTTAAATATATATATATTTTTGCACAAGGCCGAAAACTATTAGTTCATTAACCGAAGTAATTGTACTTCATTTCCATAAACCTGTATCACTTCGAGACAAGATTAAATATATTACAAAAATCACATACTCCAAATCGTATAATTATAGCATTCATATCAACCATACTATCGTATTAAAATTTCCTTTATTCTTAGCATTTATACATGAAAACTGAATCTCCGTAATAGTACATTAAACTCAATTTCAATCATATGATACTCATACACATCCATCTTAACCTCAAATATACATAACATAGTTCTCATAGTATTTACTTGACTCAAGTAATATTAAGCATAACATACCTTACATGCTTACCTGAGCCGTTAGCTAAATACATTAATTAAGGTTTGCCTTGAAGAATATTCGATTCTCCTTTATAAAACACATCAATGGCATCAAGCCTGCTAGGCAGTAAAGCCTGATAAGTAACATCGGCACGAGGCCTGCTGGGCTCAGAGCCCGAAAGTAATCACTGGCACTAGGCCTGCTAGGCTTAAAGCCTGAAATAAATCACCGGCACTAGGCCTGCTAGGCTTAAAGCCCGAAACACATCAATACGATAAATCATTGCAAACACCTTTCATGACTATATCACATATCGAATTTAATTTGGCTTATTTACCTTAAACAATTTAAAACCATTCTAATATACTTATATACATTCGGCTATGACATGAATATGTACTAAAATTTACCAAACATTATCATATAATAGATTTATAAATAATTCTTCAATATATTATAGCATAAGGACTTACCTCGGTTGTCAATAGACCGTGTAAATCGGCTATTCGAGAACCTTTGTCTTTCCCCGATCCAATTCCGTTTTTCTTTGTTCTTGATCTAAACACATTAAAATTTAACCCATTCAAGCATATTTCATCTCAATTTAATCCAAAAACACTTAAATAAACAATTTACCATTTTACCCCTAATGTTTCCCATTTTTACAAATTGGTCCTATTTACACAAAACACAAAATATGCAAAATTTTCCAACACCATAGCTAGGCCGAATCTTCCCCATAGCCATATGAATCCATGCATTTCATTTATTTGTCATTTTAACCATTCACAAATTTATTTTCTCAATTTAGCCCTATTTACTCAAAATCACCAAAAACTTCAATACAAAACTTGTAAATCTTTAACATATTTTTAATCTAAAACCATCAAATATCAAAACCATCCAAGCATGTTAATGGCCGAATCCTATATACATAATATTTTCAAAAATTTAGGCATGGGTCGGGTAATATACGAAGCAACGATCTTAAAAACGTAAAAATTATCAAAAACTAAAAACCGACCATACCTTAATCAAGCTCTCTAAGTTGCCGAAACTCAAAGCTCTACAATGGTGTTTTCTTTTCTTACATTCGACTATGAGAGGAGGAAGGTGATGATGGCTTTATTTTATGTTTTGTTTAATATATACACTAACATTATTTCTTTATAAAATACTAACATAACCTTATATAAAAAAATAATTAAACTAACATATATATAAGGCTAACTTGGCCCATTGCCGTCCATCACTATGGTCAATGGGCTAATTGCCCTTTTAGGACACCCACTTAAAAAGCCACAAGCAAATTAGTACATTACACCTTAGCATGCAACTTTTACGCTTTTCGCGATTAAATCCTTTTTATCAAATTAAGCACTTAAACGGTAAATTTTTTCTACGAAACTTTCACACATATTAATTCACATATAATAAACACAGAATAAAATATTAAAATATTTCTCGGGCTCGGATTCGTGGTCCCGAAACCACCATTCCGATTAGGGTCAAAATTGGTCTGTTACAATAACGATCAAACTTTTACAAATAAATAAAATACTGAAATCACCAATTTCTAAAATTCTCAATTTCACTAGTTTTGAATGATTTACGCAAATGGTTTAAAAAGTATGTTTGAAAACTACGAAAGATTTTCTGGGCCATTCTGGGGCCAATGTAGCTTTTTGAATTCGCACATAACGACTAGACCGGGTTTTGGAAGTTACATGTAGTGGTATCAGAGCCCAATTCAAAACTCGAACCGTGGATTTTTTTAGTCCGCATGCATATTTGAAAGGGGTATTTTGGGAACCAAGCCAGATGAAAAATTTCACAAGATTTTTAAAAAGTTAAATCTGAGAACTCTGATGTGGTTCCTAAGTTAGTACTACCACTGCTAAACTATAGATAAACATTAAGATTATACTAATTAAAATTATAAATTAGAACTGTAAACTTTAGACTATAAACACTTCGAAAATAATTAGACATTTTATATCTAAACTATAGATTAACGTAAAACTCTAGACTTAAGAAAGCAATATGAAAACCCAAGGTATGAGAACTCGTGGTATGTGATTTCAATGAGTGCAATGTCGAGTAGTTGAAGATTAGTCATTAGCTTTTCAAGGACTTGTACTTGACCTTGAGACAAATGACATCATTAATGCGTTTACCGCTAAAGGTAGAAACTGAAAGACTAGGGATAATGTAGTGTCCTAAGCGATGTTGGGGGATTTAGAAAAGAATTTCGAGACCTTGGTTGAGTGAACCAAAATAGTGGAAGAGAATAAACGCTTAGACAACGAAAAGAAAAAAAAAAGACTAACGTGCTGAATAAGAAAGGCTTTGATTCTACTTCTTGAATTTGCGACTTTGAAGCGGGCCATAGTGGGCAGACCACAACAGATTGTTGTAAAAGCTAATACTAGAGGTTCTATTAGATCAGCAAGAAATTCTGGTTTGTAAGTACTGTAATAAGCACCATTCAGGCAACTATTTGAAAAGTCAGGAACATGCCTGAGATATGGCCTGTGGAACATCATGTTAGGGATTGTCCATGACGTCATTCTTTTTAAATGCAAGCTTTGACTTAGAAAAAAAATCAAAGATTGGTTTATGCATCTTATCTGGCATCAATACAAGTACTTTTATGATCTATTCTAATTGTACTTTTCATTGATTGAGAATTGGTTCTACACATTTGTTTGTTGTTAATAGTGAATTTATGAAACTGAGAATCTGAGGTTGAGGAAATTGTTAGTGATATTCCTATAGATAGCCCCTTGAGACAATTCATGATAGTAAATATGAAGTCCATTGGAGATTTAAGGTCAACTATTGGAATTGCATTGAAATCTGAGTTGCGCAACGAATGCGTGGTGGTTCATTTGGAAAGAACAGTTATGAATCTTGTGGATAAGTGTACTGGCATGACAATAAAAGTTTTGAGGATGAAATTCTTTTTAAAGAGGGAAGAGTTGTCACATCCCAAAAATCGGGTTAGTAGAAATTGGGTTAATGTATCGCGAGTGGGCACGCCCAAATTTTTTTTAAGTTGACCTTGGCACATTTGAAAACATATAAGTATTAAGTCTAATGATTTAGTTGTGATGGAGCTATCCTTGAAGACATGATTTTGAATATCTTCCCTCACATTATTTTCTATTTGGTGTAATTCAATTTCAAACCTTAGTAAGTGTCAGACCATGTTTTTTTTTAAATAAAAGATGCAGGAGTGTTAACAAGTAGGTCAATTATCCTAGTGGTTAAGTAGTACGGAGTTGTGTAGAAGTTTCTCAAGTGTCCAAAGTTTGAATCTTCTTAGCTTTATTTTTTGTTTAATTTTTTGGGATTAAAAGCTTGGTCAACCCCTTCTTGCCATCCCTATAAGTTACCATACAAAGGAGATTCTCATCCCCCCTTTCACTCCAAGTGTTCCGTTATTTCCTTTTCTTCTCCATATTTTCCTCACTTGCCTTCGAACTAACGTATGTGACCCATAGCACATGAAACCATCCACATTACTTTTTTTATTTCATATTTTCCTTCACTCTTTCTACTCACTTTGTCTCATTCTCCTTCCAAAATTGTAGAGTGTTGACTAGGTAGTTTTCTGATCTTTAAAGGCTATGCTCACATTTTGTTTTTCATTTTTGCAAAAACTCTCTCTTTCCTCTCATTTCTCCTCCTTTGAGCCACCTTGTACCGCCCTTTTATATGGTTGTTCTCCTCCACCTTTTACTTCATTTTCATTTATTTTTTTAAGACCACGACCTTCCACCACCATTAGTTAACCGCACCACCGCCGCTCCAACACCAAACCACCATCATGACCACCACTCTAATTTTTGTTTCTTCTTCTTGATAAAACCTTGATAGAATTTTTGTCATTTTTATCCTTCTATATCATCTATTCCTTTGATTTATTCTCTATCAAGCTATCCTCCTTTCTAGACCAGATTAAATCAACATAGTTTTGGTTGGCATAACCGTAAGTATGAAATAACATTGGATATATATCAACACTCTTCCCATTCATTTCTCATGTTCGATCGTACCTATTGTATAATCGTACGTTTTTCAAAACCAATCTTCTTTATATTGTTTTCATGATGAAGGACCAAATGCGACTGTTTTGGAATCTCGATAAATTCGGATGTGATTCATACCTCTGATTTAGGTATCACAAGATTAAGTATTGTCTTAGAAGCCAAAGTTTAACCACTTATCAAATATTTGTTAATGGTGTTTTAATAATGGATTGCTCATTTTGTGTTTAGATCTGAGATATATCTAATTAAATTTGGAAGTAGGCATTAGATGGAATTTCTACATTGGATTAGCTTAGATCAAGGTGTGGGTTTATGAAACCCCCACACCCAACCTAGATGTTATGGTCAAATTTTGGAAGTCACATTAAAACCCATTGAAAACTATTACTTGATAAAAGTAACTATTTTTACGTAGTTTTTGTGAAAAACTTAAAATTTTAAGTACTAATTCATTTAGTTTTGAAAAACCTTTATTAAAGCGCAACATTTGAAAAGTTTCATTATTTATCAAGTTATCATTTTAAAATGTTGAAATAAATAATTTGCAATGTCCTTAAATAAATCTTAAAAATGATTTTGATAAAAACTTTCGCAACGAACTTTGTAAATACTTCGAAAATCATATATTAAAATTTAAAATAAAATAATAATAATAATAATAATAATATTAATAATTCCAAATACAATAATTCAAAACATTTTAAGTTCACCAAGCATGCATGTATGGCAGTTTATAATTAAAAAAAAAAACCTAAAAAAGGTTTAATATCCAATGTCCAAAATAACCACCCAAAAAAGTTCATAAACCATTTTAATAATTAATTCATCCTAGAGACTCCTCCACATGTTGAATCCAAGTCTTATACATGTGAATCATCTTAAAAGGTTATAAAACTAAAGTACTAAACTTTTAAGCTCAGTGTGAATTTCATAAAAACTTAAATAACAATATTCACATACATATCATACAAAATAGTCAATTTTATGCAGTCCATGGCCATGTGAATTTTGTAAAACAACTGTGCAATTTCTTTTAAAACATCCTACCCATCTCCGCTACACACCATAAAGAGTTTCCCAAAACTCATCCATCCAAAACTCACCATCATATATGTGGACAAAGCCACCAAATTTGCATACAAGCTGCTAAAACAAGTAGGTTATAGATAAACCTTGTAGGTTGTAAATAAACCACCAAATTTGCATATTAATACTGCCACATCTTCCTTCTTACACATGTCCCAACCCCATGTAATGCATCATGGCATACAAATCATATAGCAAAACAATAAACATGATAATCATGATTTCATATACATGTAAGTTTCAATATACATGGTAATCCATGTTATTTCAATAAAAAAATAACCATGATTTTTGCACAACATGAGATATGAAAAATATTTATCAAATCATAATAATAATTGTCACATCATTCCATAAATCTCAAGTAAGAATGCTAACCTTGAAAACACAAAGTCATTCACTTGTTACAATAAAACATAATGTTTTCAATTGTATAATAAAATGATAAATTTTCAGTTAAAACCTTATGTTTTTAACTTGCACGAAATGCACACCTTAATCAATTTTAATCATAAATCCAACTTACGATTGATCACCTCCAATCCAAAAGAATTAGGATTTAGATTCGAACCTAAAGAAATTGTTCACAAAATTAGTATTCTTTTATTTGTAATAAAAGAATTATCCATTATAAAAATCATCTACAACTTCACAAGTTAATACTTACTCCTTTATTCCAAGCTGATCCAAGATGGACACTTCTAAAGTTGATGGCTTGAGTTTAATGAAAAAGTTGAATAAATTGAATTAGTGTTCATAAAAGAAATAAAATAGATGAGAGAATAAAAATTAAAAAAGGAAAAAGAAAATACTTATTACCCAAATATTGACAATATTTCAAAGATCGATGAAGTCTCCAAGAATCACTTGAAATTTCGGTAGAAGAAAGGAAATAAAGTTTCTGTTTGATTATCAAAGCAAATAGGAATAGAAAAGAAGAACAAGTAAAGACATGTGTTTTTGGGTGGTGATAATTGAATAATGGTACAGTTTTGATGTGGTGGAGGTATGGTGGTATGGTGGTTGTATGGTGGTGATTCGATGGTGGTAGGGTGGTCATTTGGTGGTTGTTGGGTGGTGTTACGATTTGCAATAAAAATATTAAGCAAAAATAAAAGGAAGAACACGAAGGAACAATCTTAAGGGGGCGACACAAAGAGGAGAAGGAGGAGAAAAGAGAAAAAAATGAATAGAAAATTCAAATAAAATGAAAAAATAGGAGAGAGATGGGATGTATTCAAGATGGAGACAAAAGATGTTAGAAAATTAACATCACTTAAATAAGGAGGTTACACTTTTGAAATTTGGAGTTGCAAAACACATGAAATAGAGGTTACCATGCACTTGGACGGTAAATGTAACAGTCTGGTTTAGACTCTAGTCGGAACAGTGGTTTTGGGACCACAAATTCGAGTCTGAAAAATATTTTAATATTATTTTCTGTGCCTTTGATATGTGGCTAAGCATGTGTGAAAGCCTCGTGTGAAAATTTGATCATTTGTGTGTTTAATTTGAGAAAAAGGTTAAATTGCATTAGATGCAAAAATAACATACTATTTGTGAAAGCACCTATGTGTAGTGGTTTTTAAGGGTGGAGGCCTTATGAGGCAATATTGCCAATATTTAGATAGTGGATGAATAAAGATCATAAATGCCCTTAATGTTTATTTGTACATATGTTTAATTTAAGGTTAATTTAGTAACTAGATAAATAATAAGGTAATAATAAAACAAAAGGCTAAAATAATAAGCCATTTCATTCATCTTCTTATCGAAAATAAAAAAATAAGGGTTTAAAAAGCTTTCACACATTCGGCATTTGCAAGCTCAAATTAAGGCATGTTTTGACTTTGGTTTTTGATGATTTTTATGTTTTTGAGATTGTTGCTTAGTCTACTATCAAGCCCATGTTGTAATTTGAAGAATTGATGATGTTTATGAAATATACCATTGATGAAATGGTGATCTTTGTGATGAGTTTAGGTGTTTAATGAAAGATATGTGTTAAATGAACATGTTTTGTTCTTGAATTTTTTATGAATTTAGCTAGTTAGGGCTAAATTGTGAAAATAGCAATTTGAGGGACTAAATTATGAATTTGATGAAATGTTTGGACTTGTATGAGATACATGGGCATTCGGCTAAGCATGGTTATATGGTGATTTTGTATATTTGATGTTTTGAGAAAAATGGACTAAATTGATAAAATGTGTAAATGTGAGGGCTAAGTTACAAATAACCCTAAATGTGTGTTTTTGGATTGAATGAATATGTTGGTAAATAAAAGGGTTAAATTTGAATATGTATAGATCAAGAACCGAAGAAAAAGGATTTAGATCGCGGGAAAGTAAAGGTAGTTGAATAATCGAGTCCGAACGAATATCTGGACCCGAGGTAAGTCAATATACAAATAAATGTATTTGTATTGAATTATGTATGTTCATATGACTATTGATAATGATGAATGCTTATGAGATGTTGTATACATGAATTTCGAGATAAGAACGACATATTACTAACATCCGAGAAGTCCCGTACGAACCTAAGAATAGATAGGATTAACTATATCTTGACATAGGTGTCTGTTATGTTATATCATGTAAGACCACATTTGGAACGTTGGCATTGATTTGAAATTTCGTGTAAGACCACGTCTGGGACGTTGGCATCGATATGAGGTTTACGTGTAAGACCATGTTTGGGACATTGGCATCGTATAGATTCGTGTAAGACCCTATCTGGACCAGTGGCATCAATATCTGATTACATTTAAGACCACGTCTGGGACGTTGGCATTGTATGACTATTCCGAGCATTCTGAGTATACTATTAGATTCTGAACGGTTCAACGGGCAAATCTGAGATACGAATGATTATGTGATTGTATATCTGTTTCAGGTACGTTTGATATGTACACTAAGTGCGTATGAAAGGTAAGTATCTATATGATCTTACTAAGATGAATATGTGCAATGGAATGATGAGATGATATATGAAATTATGCCTAAATGAGCTATGTGTATATGTGGTATTTGATTTGAATATTGTGATAAGTTATGGCTAAGTGAGCCAAACTCTATTTGAGATGTATATGCTATGAGAACCACTATTGTTATTGCATCAATATGGTTATGAGCATTTTATGTTAAGTTTATTTGTATATGGCTTACTAAGCTTTTGAAAGCTTACTTTGTGTGTGGTTGCTTTGTTTTATAGATCGTTAAAGCTATTGAAGGCTCGGGGACCATCGAGGATCGTCATCACACTACTCAATTTCATTATTGTACTTTTGAAATGTGTTTATAGCTAAATATGGCATGTATAGGCTAGTTGTTTTGGATTAAGGTTGGAAAGTGTATAATTAGCCATGAGATGTGGCTACATAAGTGTTGATAATGTGCATGAGTTAATATGAAACATGGTGTATGATTTGATATGACTTGATAACTATGAAGTGGTCAAGTTAATGGTAAGTGTATGGATGGAATCTGAGTATGCATATCTGGTCAAAGAAGGGGATATATGAAAGGTAAATATGGATGAATCATGTTTGAATGCATATGTGTTTTAGTTGTACAAATTGGCATGATTGGTATTCTAAATGTATGAGGAGACTTGATGATTAATTTGATATGTTTTAGTTGCCAAATGTGCATGAAATGAATTGGTAAATTGCTTATAGGGATTGACCCTTGTGTGGGTGGCATTTTGGCCTTGCAAGTGGCCTGTTTTGCCTACACGGCCATGGTACATAGGCGTGCCTAGTAGCCGTGTGATTAAGTCACTGTCTAGCCCATTACTACACAGCCATGACACAGGCATGTCAACTAGCCGTGTGTATAAGTCAGTAGCCAGCCCAAGTGTGCACGGCCATGGCACACGGACGTGCTTAGTAGCCGTGTGAATAAGGCAGTATTTAGCTTAAGAGTACATGGTCATAGTACACGGGCGTGTCTGGTGACCGTGTGGATAAATCAGTATACATGCTCTGATTTGGCATGGCCAGAACACATGGGTGTGCCTAGTAGCCATGGGAGGAACACGGCCTGGTCACATGGGCATGTGTCCTTGACAGTTGTGAAAAAGTTTTAAAATTTATAAGAATTTCCAGATGTGTTCGGTTTAGTCTCGACCCTATTCCGAATCATGGTTAAGTCGTTGACCTATAAAAGGGATGCTTGTTTATGATTAACGAATAGTATCCTTGACATGTCTGAATAAGTTTTCGATCTGTCAGGTAACACCTTTAACCCTAATCCGAAGACGGGTAGGGGTTAGGGGTGTTACAGTAAATGGTGTTATGGAGGCTAGAACTTGGGTCTTTTAGGAGTTACTTAAATAACTTAACCACTACACCATTTCCCAAGCTTATTTAATAATTAACAACACGTAATAGAATTTCGGGATATGACAATTTAACTTAATATGAAATATATGTTTGATTCATTATCAGATAAAATATATAAATCTATTAAAAAATAATATTTTGTTAAGATATGGAATGTGATTATGTGTGAATACATTATGTATTCAAAAGGGGAATGCTAAATTTGTTAAAGTGGATGTTATCAGGTAAGTGATTACAATTGTAATGTTTCAATTTAAATGCATATCATAAAATCACTTATGATTGTGATTACAATCATATAAATCATCCATGAGAGGTTAATATGTTTTAATTTAATATTTAATATAAATCATGTCACTATTACTGTTAATAAAAATGTTATTTGCATGTTAAGCACGCTAATTGAATTGTTCTATAAAATACATCTGAAATGCATGTTAAGCATGCCAACTGGAAAATTTTGTTTCTTTATGTCATATAACATGCATGGAGTTTGGATGATTTTGAAAAGAGGAACACTATGGCAGTTTAATGATCTGCACATTCTGGTGGTTTAACCATAATTTTTGGTAGTTTAACTACAATATTTCGTGGCTTGTCCACATGTATCTGTATCTGAAAGGTTGTTTGTAATATCTAGTGGTTTGTCCACATTATGGGGTGTTGTTGGATGGATGAGTTTTGGAGAACTCTTTTATGGTGTATAGTGTAACACCCCAAACCCGGCCTAGACATTAGCGCCGAATCTGGCGTGTCACACTGAAGTGTTTTTTGAAAACCATGTTTTCATTGAAAGCTCTTCTTGAAATTTAAAACTTCTTGCAGTTTACAACTTGTACAAACCTCAATTTGCATTTGTTTATTTCCTATCGTGGTTTATTAAAAGTTATTCCCTTTTAAAACGTTATTTCCTTTAAAACCTTATTTGTTGTGGAAGCTTAATTTAAAACAAATGATTTACAACAACGTGATATTTAAAATTAAGTTGCGGGAACGTAACGTTTGAAAAACAGTTATTGTTTTGGAAAATCACGATCTACTTTTAACAGATAGAAAACGTAATAAACTGAAAATCCCAAATTAAAAACCAGAAATTAAAAAAGGCCTTAGTACAACTCAATAAGAAAGCGGTTTAAGTAAGGTAAAATGGAATTCTAAAATTTTAAGTTGTTCATAGTGTGGCCACCTCCGAGTCCTCTAGTACGTTGAACCGCTTACTGAGGATTACCTGAAAAATTAAAAAGAGGGGGTGAGTTTACGAAAACTCAGTGTGTACAACCCTCGTCGATCATAAAGTATGCATCACATCAATCTGGGCCTAAGCCTATTACAGTAACGGTGGGATTTGGGCCTTAGCCCATAATAGCCTCAGCTAGGCCTGAGCCCATATCTCAATCAAATCAGATCATGTAATGCACAAATACCCAACCAAACTTGCACTCCGAATCCCGTCCAACCCCACACTCCTGTGGGGATTAAATCGACCCACCCATCCCTACACTTCTTATGTAGCACCGGTTGCGGCACTAACCGATATTGCAGCAGAGCTACCAATCTCGTAATCAGCTTAAAGCCATCGGTGGATCCACAGTCGTCAAGCGACCATGCAACCCTATCAAATCATATACTTCCTCCAAATCAATGATCCCGTCCCCCATGCAACATAATATCACATGAATGCAACATACCATAATGGTATACAATAACAATCACATAACATGTAGGGGCATTTTTGTCATTTGCCCTTCAGGGGCATAACGATCATTTTACTTGTAATGCCCCAAATTTTGGGCCTTGTGTATGGATCAATAAGGAGGCTGTACATAAGTATCTAATTGTGCAAGGAAATGACACAATTAAATGTCTGCTTCAGTGGTTAAGGGCCCTAAAAAGTGTTGGAGAAGTCTTGGGTTCAAACCTAGGCTTTAGCAAAAGTTTTGGTTTTAGGTGAATAAAACCCTAGATGTAAGTAAGTAGGCTTTAAGAATATTGTTGGGGGGAAAAATGACACAAGGAAGCATGTGGTCTAGTGGTTGTGGTGTCATTAAGGTTGTAAGGGTGCCTGGGTTCAAGTCTTGGCTCTTGCAATTTATTTTGGTTTTTCTTTTAAAGGAACCTGGACTTTGGCCTATAGACCTTTTTATTAATTGAGGATATTTTGTGACACAAAAGAGCTTGTGGCAAGGAGGCAAGTGGCGTGTTGAGCTGTTGAGGGGGGCTTGGGTTTGTATCCCCTTGCAAGCAAAATACAATTATTTTGCTACATGGGGATAGTAAGTGGTTGAATTGGATTGAAACTCTGGAAGGTTGTTGTGGACTTGGTAAAATGGTGAAGTTTGAATTGGTCATGGAGAAAATGTAGGAGGAAAAAGGGGAATTTGAATTGGATGGTGGAGAGGTTAGAGGAGGGATTTTAGGAGCGGTTTAAGGGTGGTGGATGGTTTGAGTGATTTGGGGAGGAAAATTCGGGATTTTGAAAGGAAAGAAGGGTGTGTGCCAAATGATAATTTTGGGCTTATCAGAAATCAGCTTTGAGTAGTCTTTTACTCTCTAATTTGGTGGCTTGAAACATTTTGGTTATTTTTCTTTCTTGGAGGCTGATTTGTGCTAAGAGTGTGGGCAGTATCTATTCGTTTTTGGTCATGTCGAATACCTTTCGGGTTCTTCTATTCTCTACTTTGCATTCCTCTACAAACCTCCTGTCAAACTGATTCTTTTTCTCTCCTCTACCTCTTCACACTTTTACCAAATATTTCTTTTCTCTCTCAATTGGTTGATGTGTTTTTGGCCAAACACATTGTTTTCTCCTCTCTTCTTTCTTTTGGGTTTTCTCATTTCCCTCCTCTTTTGCTAGAGTCGAATAACCTCTGAACTTCTGTGCTGGTCGAATACTTGGTCTTAGGGGAGTGTGATTGTTTATTCTTCTGCCTCGGTTTATGGGTGTGTTGTGGTGGTGGCCGAATACTTCTATCTCTCAATCTTAATTCTATAGTTTGGGTAAGTTGCGATACTCTTGGTTCAATTATTTGCATATATGATATTAGTTATTGAGTCGTGAACGGGATACAGTAGTTTTTTTTTAAGGACTTGAAGTGAAGTGATCTCCTGCGACGACCTGAGTGAGATTGATTAAGGTTGGTGATAGGTAAGCCTCCGAACAGGAGTTTTGGGTTAAGGTTCCCTTCAATTGATTGATAAGCGACTAACCGAAGGTTCTGATTGTGTTAGGTTGGTGTTCTTGTAGGTTAGTCGCGCACGTTCGCAATCAGGTGTGTATTTTACCCTGTACCTGATAGTCGATTGATAAGCCGAAGGTGTGTAACAGTACCCGGTATCCGATAGTTGGAGAGGAAGCCGATAGAGTGTGTGTAGCCACACTCTTTCTGATCGTGATTGACAAAATGTTGAAAAGCCGAAATACCAGCGAATAATGCCACATGAGCGTGCGATCGCACATGTGGTGGACCGAGCCCACGAATATGGGCGTAAGATGGTTGAGGCCACGATGAGCGTTCTACGATTTGTGAAACTACCGAAATACCCTCGATTTATGAAATTACTGAAATACACTCAATTTTTGAAATTATCGAAATATCCTCAATTTGTGAAGCTACCGAAATACCCTTATAGGGTAAAATGACTGTTTTGCCCTTGTGGGTAAATGACTGACCTAGACTATGAATTTGACTGATTGGACTGTGATCATATGATGTGTTTTAACTGACTTGACTGTGGTCGTGTAACTGATATGCTTTTAATATGTGTAACTGACTGATACCGGGAATGGCCATTTTGCATACACTTGTAATGATTGAGCATGGCATACACGACATATTGCATGGGGTTGGTACATTGATAAGGAGGAAGTTCTGATAGGGTCGCACGGGTCGCATAAGACGACTGTAGACCAACGGACGACTTAAAGCCACGTAATCTGATTTTGGCTCTGTGCCAACCTAAATATAGCTCTACGCCATCTTGATTATGGCTTTGTGCCAATCGTTTTTACCCGTGGCTATGTGCCTAACATATATACTGATGACACTGTGTCGATCATAATTACCCGTGGTTGTGTGCCGATTATATTATTGTCGCTGATGGCTATGTGCCAAACTTATTATAGTTACCGATAGCTTTGTGCTATCCTGATTATGGTTTATAATCATTCTGAGTATTGCTTTTAGCCGTTTTGTTAACTGGTAGCGTTGCTGCGATGTTTATGGCTTTTATCCATTCTGTCCACGGTGTCGAGCCGTTCTATTCACTTAGTGCCGCAATCGGTGCTAAGCTTGGTGTGTTGGCTAGATGGGTCGATTTTATCCTTACAGGGGTGTAGGGTTAGTACGGGTGGTGCGTTGGCTGGATCGGGGTGGGAAGCATCCTCATACTGTTGCATATTTGTTTATGAGATCTTTCACTGTACTAGGCTTAGGCCACTTGTATGTTATTAGTTTGGGCTAGGCCCAATTGATTCTGTTAAGGGCTGTGACCCAAATGATATTGTAGTGGGTTTTGGCCCACGTATGCTCTGAACTGGACTGTACTGTTACTATTAAAGGGCTTTAGCCCAGACTATTTCAGTTTCTTTTTTTGTATACTGACTGTTACTCTAGTAAGGGGATTACACATTGAGTTTTCATAAACTCACCCCGTTTTTAACTGTGTAGGTATCCCCCAGCGTTAGGAGGATCGGTGCTGCGAGGGACTCGGAGGTGACCACACGACTGCGACTGTTATGCTTTGGACTTTATATATGTTTTAAATTCCGTTTTGGGTTTTAATTTCTATAATAAGGCCTCTTTGGATTTAATTCTAAATTTGGGATTTTGTTACGTTTTATATCTGTTAGACATAGATGAGTTTTCAACTCAATTACTGCTTTTAAAAACATACGTTTTAAACTTCTTTACCTTAAAGTAGCTTCCGCAACTAAAAGAGATTTTTAACGAAGTTAATAATGATTTTAAAAGTGATTAACTTTTTAATGAACCACGTTTTGGAATTGAATGAACACAAAATGAGACTTTATTTTTTAAATATTAATGAGGGTTTTTAATGAAAACATGATTTTCGAAAAACACTTCAATGTGACACGTCAGATTCGAGCCTAACTTCTGAGCCGTGTTTGGGGTGTTACATTACCCTAGAGGGATATTTCGGTCATTTACCCAATCTGGGTATTTCGGTCATTTACCCTGTGGGGGTATTTCAGTCCTTTTACCTTGTGGGGGTATTTCGGTAATCTTACCTTACAGTCAACAAAGTGAATGGGCCCAAAGCCCATTATGCAACCCATGTGGGTCCCGCGAGCCCATTTGACCCAAAAGCGGTCCAAGACCATGAGACCGCTCATGGTGGCCTCCGTCATTGTATCGACTTTCCTACACGAGCATTCGTGCGCTCGTATGGTAACTGTTGCCGTATTTTTAGCTTTCTGATATTTCAGTATTTTGGCATTTACGATCTACAGTTGGAGTGGTGTGTGTACACACCTTGTTGGAGAAAAACGCAGTAGCCCACGAGCGTAGAACCTATATTCGATTAAGGTATTCAGTTAGCCATTCCATTAATAAGATATCACAAGCCTTACTAATACAGAAGCCAAATCCAAGATTAATACCTACCTTAACTGAATCGGCTTATACTTCCTAAGCCGTTTGATTATGAATCGATCTCACCTCATTGTGGTTTATCTGTACCACAACCATTATTAAGCATCAGTATCCAATAACCAAGGTTAATCAAATACTAACCTTAGGAAAACACACGGCCAACTAGATAACTAGCATTCGGTCAATGATTGAAAGCACAAACCACCTACCCGTAACCACTGGCCAATGGATAAATTGAACTCAGACAACCCTCAAGAGAAGAATAGATTCGACACTTCAGAGACTGAAGCAATAGTTGGAGGAAATATTAATATTCGGTTACAAAGACAGGGTATATTTGGCTACAACATTCGGCCACAAAACCAACAAACCTTTGACGATGCGGATTAAAGTAGATGGGGAGGAAGAGAATCGGTCAAGTATAGCAATCAAATGTTGACCAAATCAAAAGAGAAGAAGAAGAAAAGATAACTAATATTCGGTCTAATTCTAAATTAAGAAAGAATACTCAAGGTTGACAGAGATGAAAAGTTGCAGAAAAAGAAATAGAGAGAAGGAGAATTAGATTTTAGATAAGTGAGAAGAAGAACTTCGAATGAGTAAGAAAGGAGTGAGAGAAGGAATTGGTTCGGTCAAATTGAGAAACAAGAAAAGCAAAAAAGTGCCAAGAGGAGGAGAATAAAGGGAGAATCGGCACAAGCAGCAATTATTGCAAAGAAAATAGCAGAGAAAAGGGGTATTGCTCGATTTTGGCAAAAGGCAAAAAGAACTAAAATGAAAGAATGACTAGAATAGAATCAACCACTACCCACATCACTATTTCAAACCGAACAAAATGAGCCAAAAGTCGAAATGGCTAAAAGAAAAATGGCATCCCTACAACACATAGCCGAATTTCCAAGAGCAAGGACCCTATTTCGACACCAACTTTCACCTACCCAACTTCCCTTGATTTTCTCCCCTTACCTCTCCATGACCCACTCCTTAATTTCCTTCATGACCCACTCCTTAAATCACTCATTTGACCGATTCAAACTCTCCAACACAAAGTTCAAATCCAACACCAACTCTTGCCCACACATGAGCAAAATAAATAATCCCATTTGCATACAGTGAGACTTGAACCTTTGACCTCCTTGCCACACCTGCGACGCCACCTTGCCACAACACCACAGGCTCTTTTATGTCTCTTTTTAATCACAATTATTTAAAAGGCTTAAAACCAGGAGTCACGGTTCCCCTAATGATAAAAAAAATAAAAATTTTCCATATGACATGGCTCGAACCCAGGACTTCATAGAAGCCCCTTAACCTTCCAAAATCACACACCTCGTAGATCTAACATGCAATTTTGTCGTTCTCTTACTCTCAAAAATTTTAAACGCTCCCACGTCCAAGGGCCAATTCTTCTAGGCCCATAATTCGAGGCATTACATACAGCGAAGTTGGGTAGGAATGTTTTCTGAACAACTTGCATTGATTTCTGAAAAGCTCTACATTGACATCCTCAGGGAGAATTGTAACAGTCTGATTTTGACCCTAGTCAAAATAGTGGTTTCGGGACCACAAATCTGAGTCAAAAAATATTTAAATATTATTTTTCGTGCTTATAGTATATGAATTAGCATGTGTGAAATTTCAGTGAATTAATTTATCCGTTTGTGTGCTTAATTTGATAAATGGATCTAATTGTGAGAGATGCTAAATTAGCATGCACTATAAAAAGGTATCTATTTGTTGTGGCTTTTATTATATGAAGTCCTTATGATGATGATATGCCAATATTATGTCCATAGTTTAAATGATTAATCATTAAGGTTTTATTTAGGGCAAAAGAGGAAATGAATAATTAATATGTTTATAATAAAATAAACATGAAAATTAGATGAATATCATCTTATTTGGCCGAATGTAGCAAGGAAAGAAAAGAAGAAAAGTGTTCTTAGGTTTTGGCTAAGTCTAAGCTTGATTCAAGTTATGTTTTGCTTCAGTTTTTGATAATTTCTATGTTTTTGTAATCGTTGCTTTCTATACTTCAAAACCCAAGCTTCAATTTTGTAAACTGATGAATATTTTGAAATGTGCCATTGATGAACATATGATTTTTCTGATGTTTGATGGTGAAATATGAAATATATGTGTTAGATTAAGTTTTGATGATTTTGAGTAATTTAGACTTAATTGAGAAAACATTATTTTAAGGGACTAAATTGTGAAATAAATGAAATGTATGGACTTGTATGGACTACATGAGAATTCGGCTAAGCATGGGTGTATTGAAATTTTGTGTATTTTGTGATTTTGTGAAATAGAGACTAAAATGTCAAAATGTCAAAATGTGAGGGCAAAATTGTAAATTCCCCTAAATATGTGTTTTTGGATTGAATTGAATGATTTGGTGAATAAATGGAATAAATTTGAATATGTATAGATCAAGAATAGAAGAAAACGGACTTAGATCGCGAAAAGTCGAAAGTGATCGAATAGTCGAGTCCGTACGTTAATCAAATCTGAGGTAAGTCTATATACAAATAAATGTATTCGTATTGATTTATGTATGTTCATGTGAAATCTCATTGTTATGAATGTGTACGAGAATGAAAAATATATGACAATCAAAGATGTATCGATAGTGCAATAATGTCCGAGAAGCCCCGTACGAACCTAGGAATAGATAGGATTGCATATGTCATGACATAGGTTTTCGATACGTGAGATCATGTAAAACCGCGTCTTGGACGTTGGCGTTGATTCGATATTTCGTGTAAGACCACCTCTGGGACATTGGCATCGATATGAGATTTACGTGTAAGACCATGTCTGAGACATTGGCATCGTATTTGATTAGTGTAAGACCCTGTCTGGGACAATGGCATCGATATCTAAGTACATGTAAGACCACGTCTGGGACGTTGGCATTGTACGATTATTTCGAGTACTCTGAGTATCCTATTTAGTTCTGAACGGTTCAACAGGCAAGTCTGAGAAATGAATGATTATGTGAGTTGTATATCCGTTTCAGGTATGTTTGATGGGTATGTTTTGTGTTTTGTATAAGCATGAAAGATGAGTATATGAACCTAGATGCAATGAATAAAATGTGATATATGTTTAAATGTGCTATGAGCATAAGTGATGCTTGAGACGTGATATGTTGGCAATCTATGGCTATACAAATGAGCCAAAGATCTTGTTATGAAATTGCATTAGAGAAATATTAAGGGCATAGTAACAATGTAATTATGTGCACTTTATGTTAAGTTTATTTGTATATGGCTTACTAAGTTTTGAAAGTTTACTTTGTGTGTGTTTGCTCTATTTTATAGATCGTCAAAGCTACTGAAGGCTAGGGGAATCGTCGAGGATCGTCATCACACTACTCAATCTTATTTTGGTACCATTTTGAAAATGTATATACTAAAGTATGGCATGTATAAGCTAGTTACCTTGAGTTATGTTTGAAATATGTAGATAGCCATACGATATGGCTAGTTAAATGGTTTTGTAATGAATGAAGAGTCATGTAACAGCCCAAACCCGGTCAACACACGACGACCGAATCTGGTATGTCATAGGAGGAAACGATTTCTAAGAAAATAGTTTGTAGATTTAATTTTGAAAGAAGGGGGTCATTATTTAAAACGAGTTGTTTGATTTAGTAAAAACATGGTTTGGAAAGTTGTGTGTAGTTTCTTATTTTAAGAAAACCATTGGTTATTATTGGAAAACCGAAATAGTTTCAGCCCTGTTGTCAAAACCATTTGCAGTTTTTAAGAAAACTGAGTTAACCTATTGATGCTACTTGTTTGTCGTTACCCGATGGTAAAGTTTTAGAAACCCGATAAGTTGTGAATTTTTGAAAACTTCCATTTTAAAGGTTATTTAGGCATGCCATTCCGTTTAACTTATACAAAATCCTCGTGATTATCAATGCTCTTACACAACTTCATAAGCCAATATGGAGGTCATGCAACCCAACCTAACCATCCGAACTCCTGTATCTACCCCGTGTGGTCAAAACCACTTGTGGTCAAAACCACTGGCGGTCAAAACCACTGATGACCGTAGTCACAAAATAATATGGTGGGGCCAACCCACCTTGTGGTCAAAACCACTGATGACAATCCTGAATATCGATATGTGGGGCCAACCCACAGTGGTCAAAACCACTGGGACGAGTCACAAAGATAGCAATATGTGGTACCAAACCACTGGTGGTCAAAACCACTGAGACTTAGTCACAAATATAGAAAGCGGGGCCAACCCACTGTGTGGTCAAAACCACTGATGACAGTCTGAAATCATCCTTCCCCCTCCGTTCATCATACCCTCATCAATCAACATACTTTTCATGGCATGAATGTCAAGCTTAGCATACAATAGTCACATATCATGGCATATACAGATTTTAGCCAAGGCATTTAACATCAAACAAAACAGAAGGGACATACCCGGAGTCCTCACTTATACCTATGAGGGTAGCACATCATAAAACATCGTTTTACGCCACTATTCCGGCATTTAACAAATCACATAACAAAATCATATTAACCTACGAAGTGTGTAAGAGTTACACACCTGATTACGCGCAAAACTACACTTTCTACGTCGGTACTGTCGTTAATCGACACAACCGCGATTTGTCTACTCTCCTGCTCGGATGCTGGTCCACACCCCGGTGGCCAATCACGAACCACTGAGACCGCCCTCTTCTTGAACTTAGGGGATGGGGTCTCAGATCTAACCCCAGTTACTACTTGATTAGCCTTCGAATCCATAATATCCCATATCACTAAATTGGGTTAAAGAAGTGAACTAAAATATAAAGAACTGGAATCCCAGAGTTAGATCCCTTACCTAAGTCAACAGATCCCGAAGGTTCTAGGCTTGGCTCACGACTAACAAATCCCGAAAACTCCACCCCAGATGGCATCAATCACCCCCTCCTGAATTCGGCCAAGCACCAAAGAAATGTGGAACATCTGCCTTCGGCATTTGTAAAAAAAAAAAAGGAGATGTCGAACAACTGAAACACTTACCCCCTTATACTAACGAAACCGATTAGGAGTGATGACGAATGGTCCACGATGAATCTGCTGCCATAAAACCCGAAAGAACACTTATGAGTGCTAAAAGAATTCAGCTTATAGAGGAATAAGAACCATGCCAAACAGATGCCGAAATCCGGCTTTGTTCCCTATGAGTCGATAGAGAAAGAAAGGAAAAGATAAGAGGGATTCGGCCAAGAGCAAGACTTACCCCCCAAATACCGAAGTCAATCCACAAAGCAGCGAGAGAAAAAGACAATAGAGAGGTCTTCAAGGGTTGATATTCGGCTTTGAGAACCAAAGAAGAAATAGATTTCGACGCCCAACAAGATGAATAGGAGACGCAAGAAAAGAAAAAACCTATGAACAAGGGTATTCAGCCTTTGCAAGAAATCGAAAATGGAAAGAGAGTCAGGGAGTTTCGGCAATCCAGAGAATGAAAAGATGAAAAGAAAGAAATAATGAAAATGTGGTTTCGGCTAGGTATGGCTTCAGAGGATTCGGCTAACAACACAAAAGAACAAAGAGGATAAAAGAAATGAGGGAGGGTTATGGGATCATTCGGCTAAGGGTGTTTTGAAAGAAATGGGAAAAAGAACAAACTGCAAAAGTGCAAAAAGAGAGAGAGAGAGAGTAGTTTTGGCACTATGGAGAGTGAAAGAGAACTAAAGCCAAAAGTGAGACACACACACCCAAAATGCCGAAAATACTACCCCAAAACATCCCAAATTCGGCACACCCCCCTTACCACTCTCCAAAACCGAATGCACACCACCCACACCACTCAAATTCGGCTAACACACCTTCCCCACTCAATCCCTTCATTCCCTTCTTGTTTTTCTCCTGGCCAACCATTCAAACAAGTTTGAATTCTTCAAATTCCACAAATTCCTCTTCTCCACCAGTTTTGAATCTGTTGACTTGTTCAACATCTATCCACCAGAGTTCCACCTGAGCGCAACTCCTCTCAGTTCTGGTGTAAAAAAGAAATACCTAAAGAGGGATTCCTGCAGCTCGAACCAAGGCTCCTTCCCCCTGCTTGTGGCATCACTTCCATGCCTTAAGTGGCGCCCCCCTGGCCACTTTACTACTTGGTTTCTTGTGACAAAACCTGCCAGCAAATATACTTAACCCCTAACTCTATCAGCTCCCCTTCGAAGCACTCAAAACAAAAATTTCTACTATGGCTCTGGCCTATCCAAACTCGAGCCTAGACCCTAAAGTAGTCCAAACTAACATACCTACCATACAATACACATGCAAACAAACAGAAATGCAGAGACCCCGATTTAAGGATGTTACAGTTCTACCCCCTTAAAAATAATTTTGGCCTCGAAATTACCTGGTCAAAAGAGTTGAGGGTATTGCTGCCGCATCACATCCTCTGGCTCCCACGTGGCCTCTTCCGCACCATGGTTCTGCCATAATACCTTTACCAATAGAACCGTCTTCTTACGCAACACCTTAACGTCCCGATCCAGAATTTGCATTGGTTCTTCTTCGAAGGACAAATCCGGACTCACCTCAATCTCCTCCACTGGCACAACATGCGATGGATCTGATCGATAGCGCCTAAGCACGGAAACATGAAACACGTCATGGATCTGACTCAATTCTGCTGGCAACTCGAGCTGATAAGCTACTGGTCCCACACGCTTCAATACCTTATATGGCTCGATAAACCTAAGGCTCAGCTTGCCCTTCCGACCAAACCTCAGCACCTTATTCCATGGCGATACCTTAAGAAAGACCTTGTCACCCACTACAAACTCTATATCCCTTCTCTTGAGATCGGAATAAGACTTCTGCCTGTCTGAAGCCTCTTTCAGACGAGCTCGAATCAGCTTAACCTTATCTTCTGTTTCAGTCACTAACTCTGGACCCAATATCTGACGCTCACCCAACTCTGTCCAACACGTAGGAGTACGACACTTACGCCCATACAGTGCTTCATACGGTGCCATCTGGATACTTGCCTGATGTTGTTGTAGGCGAACTCTGCCAACGGTAGATATTCTTCCCAACTACCCCTGAAGTCCAAAACACAACCCCTTAGCATATCCTCTAAAACCTGGATTACCTTTTCCGACTGCCCATCTGATTGCGGATGAAATGCTTTGCTGAAATCCAGTCTTGTACCCAAAGCCTGATGCAACGCTTTCCAAAACCTTGCCGTGAATCTGGGATCCCTGTCCGAAATAATCGATACTGGTACTCCATGCAGTTTCACTATTTCTTCCACATACAACTTAGCCAACCTTTGAAGCGAATAATCCACTCTAACTGGTATAAAATGAGCCGACTTAGTCAAACGATCAACAATCACCCGAACTGAATCCTTCTTGCTAGGCGTAAGAGGTAACCTAGTAACGAAATCCATCGTAATCCTTTCCCATGTCCACTGCGGAATCTTGATCGGCTGCAACAGACCCGAAGGTACCTGATGTTCAGCTTTGACTTGCTGACATGTTAGACACTTACCCACAAATTTCGTTACCTCACGCTTCAGCCCCGGCCACCAAAATTGTTCCCTCAAGCCTCGGTACGTCTTGCTACCCCCAGGATGCATAGCGTATGGACTGCTCTGTGCCTCCTGGAGAATCTTATGCCTTAACTCAACGTCTTTCGGCATACAAACTTTCCCTTGGAAACATAACACTCCATTACCACTCAAGCTATAACCCTCCAATCCACCATTCTACACTTGTAAACACCGAGCACTTAAGTCTTCATCCACCAACTGCTTCTCCTTAACCTAACTAACCCATGACGGCTTCACTTGCAACTCTGCTAGCAAACTTCCGTCGTCATACAAACTCAGGTGAGCAAACATTGCTCTCAAGTCCGCTACCACCTTGCGACTCAGTGCGTCAGCCACTACGTTAGCCTTACCCGGATGATATTCAATCGAGCAGTCGTAGTCCTTCAACAGCTCGATCCATCTTCGCTGCCTCAAATTCAACTCTTTCTGAGTCAACAGGTACTTCAAACTCTTGTGATCCGTGTAGACGATAGACTTCTCCCCATACAAGTAATGTCTCCAAATTTTCAAGACGAAAACTACTACAGCCAACTCCAGATTGTGCGTCGGGTAATTCACTTCGTGAGGTCTCAACTGCCGAGATGCATACGCCACTACCTTACCCTCCTGCATCAGCACACATCCAAGACCAGTATGCGACGCATCATAGTAAACTGTGAACTCCTTCCCTGCCTCAGGCTGAATCAAAACCAGAGCTTCTGTCAGAATCCTCTTTAACTTATCAAAACTTTCCTGCTGCTTGTCTGACCACACAAATGGAACTCCTTTCCTCAGCAACTTGGTCAACGGTGTTGCTATCAAGGAAAACCCTTCCACAAATCTTCTGTAATATCCTGCGAAGCCCAGGAAACTCCGAATTTTTACCACCGACTTAGGTGGTTTCCAATCCAACACCGCCTCAATCTTCCGAGGATCCACCCTAATTCCCTCAGTTGACACCGCATGATCCAAGAAAGTTACCTCCTTTAACCAAAACTCGCACTTACTAAACTTTGCGAATAATTGCTTCTCTCTCAGAATCTGTAAAACCACACGTAGATGCTCATCATGCTCCTCCTCCGATCTCGAGCACACCAAAATATCGTCTATAAATACTACTACGTACCGGTCCAAGTACGGCTGAAACACCCGATTCATCATGTCCATGAACGCTGCCGGCGCATTTGTCAACCCAAACGGCATTACCAAGAACTCGTAGTGCCCATACTGAGTACGAAATGCTGTCTTGTGAATATCAGCCTCATTCACCTTGAGCTGGTGATACCCCGACCTTAAATCAATCTTTGAAAAGACTGATGCATCCTTAAGCTGATCGAACAGACCATCTATCCTTAGCAACGGATACTTGTTCTTAATCGTCAACTTGTTCAGCTGTCGGTAGCCTATACACATCCGCATCGTACCATCTTTCTTATTAACAAAAAGCACAGGCGCTCCCCAAGGCGAAACACTCCGCCGGATAAAGCCCCGGTCCAACAATTCCTGAATCTGTGCTTTCCATTCTATTAACTCTATCGGCGCCATCCTATATGGAGCAATAGACACTGGCGCGATTCCCGGTAACAGATCTATCCCAAACTCAACCTCACAATTTGGGGGTAAACCCGAAAGCTCTTCTGGAAATACATCGGTAAATTCCTTTACCGTGCGAACATTCTCTACCACTGATTCCTTAGCCTCCATAGCACAAACATGAACCATGTACGCCTCACATCCTTTCCTCACCATCTTCTCGGCCTTCAAAGTGGACACAACGTTGGATAGATAATCTCTTCTATTACCTATCATCACCACCTCTTCACCTTCAACAGTTCTCAATACCATACGCTTAGCTGCGCAGTTCAAACTCGCTTGGTACTTCACTAGCCAGTCCATCCCTAGGATCAAATCGAACTCCCCGAATGGCAGTTCCATAAGATCAGCCAAAAACACAACCCCTTGGAGTTCTAGGGGTACATCCCTATAAAGTTTGTTTACTCCTACAGAGTGACTTAGAGGGCTAATTACTGTCAACTCGCTAGAAGAAATTTCAAAGGCTAAGTTCAAAGTTCCCACTATGCTACTGGCAACATACGAGTGCGTCGAACCAACATCAATTAAAGCAATATAAGGTAGTCCAAGAATTAAGAACGTACCGGTTATGACGTCCGGTGCGTCACCCTCCTCTCGACGCCTCGCTGCATAGACCAATCCAAGCTGTCTTGCATCAGTATTCCCGGTACCTCTGCCTGGTGCCCCGCGATCTCGTCCATTACCATTACCACCCCTGACTAAACCTCGACCCCTCTGAGGTGGCTGTCCATCCCTCCTGAATTGCGTACGACCTTGTCCCTCAGACTGGATCCTAGCTGACCTCTGCGGACAATCCCTTACCCGGTGTTCCACTGACCCACACTCGAAACACCCTCTGTTTCCGGTCCAACATTCTCCTTTATGAAACTTCCCACAACAAGCACACCGTGGCGGCCACTGAGTAGTAACAGCAGGCCTTGCAGCTCAATTTGGCCACCATATCGAACCCTTTTTTGTGAATTCCCAAGAGACCCTGACGACCCAGAACTCCTCTTAGACCAATTCCTATCCTGGTTCCGTCTTACAGACTGTTTCACTTCCTCAGCAATCTTGGCCTTCTCTACCAAGACCGCAAATTCTCTCTCCTGCTGTGGTGCAATCAACATTCTCAGCTCATCTCTTAACCCATCCTCAAATCTGACACAACGCTCGTGTTTCGTAGCCACAATACCCCGAGCATAACGACTTAACCGAAGAAACTCTGCCTCATACTCCGATACTGTCTTACTCCCCTGGACCAAATTCAAGAACGCCTTACGCTGCACATCAATGTCACTAGACCCAACGTACTTCTTTTGATAAGCTACCTTAAAGAAATCCCAAGTGAGATCATCAGCTGTCACCATCCCGGACCGTAAGCCACCACTGATAAGATTTATCCCGGAGAAGAGATACTATCCCCTTCAACTTTTCTTCAGCCGTAAACTCCAAGTCGTCCATGATACGTTCTGTCGCCTCTAGCCAATACTCAGCCGTATTGGGAGCCACTCCAGACACACCCCTGAATACCTCGGCTCCATTAGCCCGGAGCCGTTCAGACACAGATTTCCGAGCTCCCGTTCCTCCACTTGCTCAGCTACTCTCTCCAGAACCCGCAGCATCGCCTGTGACACCGCGTCGTCACCACCCTTCTGATCCTGAAACTCAGCGCCCTCAGCCGGTGGCGGTGGTACCTCATTCTCCGACCCATGGCCTGACCCTACCGGTTCTGACACAATCATCCTACCTCTACCACGTCCACGTGTATTATGCCCACGTCCTCGAGTACTCATGACCACAATTCCCGAATTAATCTGATTTAAGAATTTTATGCATTAGACTTATTCATCTGATATTACAGCACAGTCTTATGAACAGTTGTTATAGAGATTGTTTTCGGAAGTTCACACAATCCTATGGGTTTCAGTCTCTAAAGTAATATCCTACTACTATTACTCATATCACAAACATCATAATCAAGTACACAGCAGTTAGGGGTACTTACCTGGGCGGATCGGTGCCGGAGACTCGGCGCCATGCTTCCCAAAATCATGCATTTCTATTTAAAACCATTTTGTAAATTGATTATTAAAACATTTTGAGCCCCGGGCCCACAGTCGAGCTTTTGAACCAGGCCTTGATACCACAATTGTAACACTCCAAACCCGGTCAACACACCACGACCGAATCTGGTATGTCACAGGAGGAAACGATTTCTAAGAAAATAGTTTGTAGATTTAATTTTAAAAAAAGGGGGTCATTATTTAAAACGAGTTGTTTGATTTAGTAAAAACATGGTTTGGAAAGCTGTGTGTAGTTTCTTATTTTAAGAAAACCATTCGTTATTATTGGAAACCCGAAATAGTTTCAGCCCTATTGTCAAAACCATTTGCAGTTTTTAAGAAAACTGAGTTAACCTATTGATGCTACTTGTTTGTCGTTACCCGATGGTAAAGTTTTAGAAACCCGATAAGTTGTGAATTTTTGAAAACTTCCATTTTAAAGGTTATTTAGGCATGCCATTCCGTTTAACTTATACAAAATCCTCGTGATAACCTAAGCAAATAGATAAACTTCAAAGTGAAAGTTAATGGCCTTATTACAACCCGAAAACCAAATTAAAAGTAAAGCAAAATCCAGATTATAATTTAAATCAAAACCCAGAGCAATGAGCATGGCCACCTCGAGTCTGTCCCGGCTCCACATCCGCGATCTACAAATCATCTGCAAAATGTAAAGGAAGGGGTGAGTCACCGAGACTCAGTGTACAAATCCCCATCCCGAAATTATCAATTCTCTTACACAATTTCATAAGCCAATATGCAGGTCATGCAACCCAACCTAACCATCCCAACTCCTATATCTACCCCGTATGGTCAAAACCACTGGTGGTCAAAACCACTGGTGGTCAAAACCACTGATGACCGTAGTCACAATTAAGATAAGTGTGGTCAAAACCACTGATGACCGTAGTCACAAAATAATATGGTGGGGCCAACCTACCTTGTGGTCAAAACCACTGAGGACAATCCCGTAAATCGATATCTGGGGCCAACCCATTGTGGTCAAAACCACTGGGACGAGTCACAAAGAAAGCAATATGTGGTACCAAACCACTGGTGGTCAAAACCACTGACACTTAGTCACAAATATAGAAAGCGGGGCCAACCCACTGTCTGGTCAAAACCACTGATGACAGTCTGAAATCATCCTTCCCCCTCCGCTCGTCATACCCTCATCAATCAACATACTTTTCATGGCATGAATGTCAAGCTTAGCATACAATAGTCACATATCATGGCATATACAGCTTTTAACCAAGGCATTTAACATCAAAAAAAATAGAAGGGACTTACCCGGAGTCCTCGCTTATACCCATGAGGGTAGCACATCATAAAACATCATTTTACGCCACTATTTCGACATTTAACAAATCACATAACAAAATCATATTAACCTACGAAGTGTGCAAGAGTTACACACCTGATAACGCACAAAACTACACTTTCTACGTCGGTACTATCGTTAATTGACACAACCGTGATTTGTCTACTCTCCTGCTCGGATGCTGGTCCACACCCAGGTGGCCAATCACGAACCGCTGAGACCGCACTCTTCTTGAACTTAGGGGCTGGGGTCTCAGATCTAACCCCACATGGCATCAATCACCCCCTCCTGAATTCGGCCAAGCACCAAAAAAATGTGGAACATCTGCCTTCGGCATTAGTCAAAAAAAAAAAGATGTCGAACAACTGAAACACTTCCCCCCTTATACTAACAAAACCGATTAGAAGTGATGACGAATGGTCCACGATGAATCTTCTGCCACAAAACCCGAAAGAACACTTATGAGTGCTAAAAGAATTCGACTTATAAAGGAATAAGAACCATGCCAAACAGATGCTGAAATTCGGCTTTGTTCCCTATGAGTCGATAGAGAAAGAAAAGAAAAGATAAGATGGATTCGGCCAAGAGCAAGACTTACCCCCTAAATATCGAAGTCGATCCACAAAGCAACGAGAGAAAAAGACAATAGAGAGGTCTTCAAGGGTTGATATTCGGCTTTGAGAACCAAAGAAGAGATAGATTTTGACGCCTAATAAGATGAAGAGGAGACGCAAGAAAAGAAAAAAACATATGAACAAGGGTATTCAGCCTTTGCAAGAAATCGAAAATGGAAAGAGAGTCAGGGAGTTTCGGCAATCAAGAGAATGAAAAGATGAAAAGAAAGAAAGAATGAAAATGTGGTGTTGGCAAGGTATGGCTTCAGATGATTCGGCTAACAACACAAAAGAACAAAGAGGAGAAAAGAAATGAGGGAGGTTTATGGGATCATTCGGCTAAGGGTGTTTTGAAAGAAATGGGAAAAAGAACAAACTGCAAAAGTGCAAAAAGAGAGAGAGAGTAGTTTCGGTACTATGGAGAGTGAAAGAGAACAAAAGCCAAAAGTGAGATACACACACCCAAAATGCCGAAAATACTACCCCAAAACATCCCAAATTTGGCACACCCCCTTACCACTCTCCAAAACCAAATGTACACCACCCACACCACTCAAATTCGGCTAACACACCTTCCCCACTCAATCCCTTCATTCCCTCCTTGTTTTTCTCCTGGCCAACCATTCAAACAAGTTTGAATTCTTCAAATTCCACAATTTCTCTTCTCCACCCGTTTTAAATCTGTTGACTTGTTCAACATCTATCCACCAGAGTTCCACCTGAGCACAACTCCTCTCAGTTCTGGCATCAAAAAGAAATACCCAAAGAGAGATTCCTGCAGCTCGAACCAAGGCTCCTTCCCCCTGCTTGTGGCGTCACTTCCATGCCTTAAGTGGCACCCTCCTTGCCACTTTACCACTTGGGTTCTTGTGACAAAACCCGCTACAAAATATACTTAACCCCTAACTCTATCAGCTCCTCTTCCAAGCACTCAAAACAAAAATTTCTACTATGGCTCTGGCCTATCCAAACTCGAGCATAGACCCTAAAGTAGTCCAAACTAACACACCTACCATACAATACACATGCAAACACACAAAAATGCAGAGACCCCGATTTAATGATGTTACAAGTCATGTCTTATGATGCTTCGTTTTGGTATGTTTTGGTGGTTGATGAAAATGGCCTATAATTACCCATACGGTTGAGCACACAGGCGCGTGGCTCAACCGTGTCCCTCGTGGTTGAAATTCAAAACAAGTCAGTAGCGACCACGGGCTGGACACACGAGTGTGTGACTGGCCATGTGGTGCAAGTCAGTAGTGACCATGGGTGAGTCACACGGGCGTGACCACAGCCGTGTGGACAAGTCAGTATATATGCCCTGTTTTGACACGGCTTAGACACACGGGCGTGTCTGAGGCCGTGTAAGGCACACGGTCTGCCCACACGGGTGTGTGACCTCTATAACTTTGAAAATTTTTTAAATTTCTGAGAATTTCTGTATGTGCCAGGTTTAGTTTCGGCCCTATTCTAAAGCATGTTTATGGTCTCAAAGACCTATTTAAGGGACACTTTGATCCTATTGGTTGAATCATATTATGAAATGTCCGTAAAAGATTCCGTTTGTTTGGTAATGTCTCTTAACCCTAATCTGATGACGGATACGTGTTAGAGGTGTTACATTTGATTGGTATATAGGTACGGTTTAGTCGGTTCTCGGACTAACGTAACGTGTGAGAGTCTAGCTATACATGCCATATATATAAAATGTGATAGTGTGATGAATCCTGACGTATAGAATGTGCTTATCGTATAGTAATGGATCCCGAAAGAGTCGTAGCTGATGATGTAGAAAGTAACGCGCCTGCTCCCGTTCAAAGGACAGTGCCATCTGATTCGGTACCGGCTACTAGATGTCAAGAGGGAGAAGCTAAACAAGCTTTCTTCCAAATGATGAATGAGTGATTCACTCAGTTTGTAAGAACTAATCCGGCTGTTTCACAACCTCCGCCCCCGCCTAATCCCACTCAGACCTCAGTTGTGCCTCCGGTTATGAGTATGAATCTTTTGAATAAACCTCCGGTCGACAAAATTCGTAAATATGGGGCTGAAGAGTTTAGGGCCAATAGTGATGATGATGCTGAGAAAGCTGAGTTTTGTCTAAAGAACACCATCCGAGTATTTGATGAGATGTCATTGACTCCTGAAGAATGTATAAAGTGTGTTGTTTCTTTGTTACGAGACGCAGCCTATCAGTGGTGGAAGACCTTAATTTCAGTTGTTCCAAAAGAACGGGTCACTTGGGATTTCTTTCAGTCTGAGTTTCGAAAGAAATATATCAGTCAAAGATTTATTGATCTAAAATGAAAGGAATTTCTGAAGTTGAAATAGGGTCACATGTCTGTCATCGAGTATGAGAGAGAGTTCGTGAATTAAGTCAGTATGCTCGAAAATATGTATCAACTGAAGCAATAATGTGTAAACGATTTGAAGACGGCCTAAATGAAGATATTTGTTTGCTTGTTGGGATCGTAACACCCCTTACCCGGATTCTACGCCGGAACTGGGCCCGAGGCATTACCGTATTAAAACTATTTCATCGCCACTTAGGCTCATCGTGACTACTCTCTTAAGTCACCTTAACGACCTTATTCTTGACTTACAAGGCCTCACTCATACACACGAGGGCTCTCGAGACTATACCAGAACTTTTTTCAAATCTTAAATTTTTTCTCTTTTATGCAAGGCTCACACCCCCGTGCAAGATGAGACACACCCGTGTGTAGACACGTACACCCATGCCTTCCAACCATGGTGAACACTGACTATTTACCCACGGCCTCAAATCCTAGTCACACACCCGTGTGGCCAGCCTGTGGCCAACACTGATTAACTCACACGACCTAGGCACATGCCCGTGCAACTAGTTTGTGGTCTATTCTGACTTAATATGCCAACATACAGGGGACACACGGCCAAGTCACATGCCTTTGTGTCATATATGGTCTAGACACATGCCCGTGTGTCTATCCACATGGACAAGAACAAAGCTATATGCCAAGTTCTTTTCACCCCTTTAGCATACATAACATGCACTCATTCAACACATCCATAACCAACTTATAATGAAGTGCAATTTCACATGGATAACTACATCTTTTCATATAATAAAGTAGCCAACAACTATGTCATTATACAAAATAGATTATCCAACTATGGGCTAACACATCTTAGCCATTTACAACAAAATTCACTAACTTTTCTAGCCCCTATACATGCCATATACAAAACATTGAGTCTCATGTACCAGAGTGTGATGATAGCGTGGGTGATTCTCTATTTGATCCTAGTATCTCGAGTCAACTCTATTGCTCTATAAGACAAGGGAAAAGAAAGAGAGTAAGCTTTGAGCTTAGTAAGTTTACACATAAACAATTAAGCATCATAGTATAAGCTCAACAACAATTAGCATATACTAACGTATAATACACAATGATGCTTACTCTTTCTATCCCTTACCACATTTCCAACACATCATGAGTCATATACTTATAACCATTGAAATGCACCCCTGCATTCAATATCACATTTATACAATATACAACACAACATCATTCCTCGATAATTGATCGCTAAAATCAGAGCTTTAAAATTTATAAAAAGAATGATCAAACCTGGAAACTAACTCTAACAACGATTAAAGGAAAGTGTACCTATCAAACAGTAGTATAGCTTAGGCAAGACCGGATTGTCGAACCCAAAGGAACTAAAAGTACTAATACTAACTTTCTTTTTATTATTTAGCCTAAAATGAAGTGAAGTTGCTTTAAATCTAAATTAACAACTACTAAGCTAAAGACGCAAAGACAAAAAGAACGAATTGGGAAATAACTAGAAGAAAAACTTAGTTGATCACGACGATACCCTCAGGAAGAATCCACCTAGACTTCACTTGTTTTTTAACACTGAACCATACAATATATTCACTTAGTTTGATCCGTAGGACTCCCTAACGTATATTAAACCCTCTCTCGAGGCGAGTAACGTCTTACCTTAGGTTAATTAGTGGAACTCTCGTTCTCTTATAATAACCCCCTAGAATAGCAACAAATTGATCTATGGATTCCCATATTAGGTTTCACCCTAATCCGGCAAAATCTCATCATCCTATCTGTAGGCGTGCGATCAACTCCGCTTAATTATGCTAGATCTACTCTTAAACAGGGTCTATTCCTCCTCCACCTACGCACATCAAACTTGAATCAATATCCGTGAAATATTAACTCAAGAATTAAGCACACATAATTAAGAACAAACTAAGTATTTATCATATAATTCAGAAAGCAATAACAAGATTCATCTAGGTTTCATCCCCTTCAGGTATCTGAAGGGTTTTAGTTCATAACAAATAAAGAAAACATCTCAAGAGAAAAGATAAAACAAAACATATGAAATACCTAAAACTCCCTGAAGGAATTGAAGGAGAGATCCGTCGTCTTGAGTAGAATTTTGGCTTCTTGGGATGGATCAACTGGCTAACTTCGAGTGATTCCCACAACTTTGACCTTTTCGGCTTGGCTCCTTGGCCTAGCTAACTGCCCCCTTTAAGGTGGTACTTAGGGGGTTTATATAGGCTCTTAGAATGTGTTTCTTCGCCCCAAAGTATCCAAATCTGAATGAAATTGCTCTTTGCCACGACAGGGACACGGCCATGTCACACGCCAGTGTGACTCGTCTTCAAACTGTGTTCGGATTTCTAAGTTGAGGCACGGCTGTGTAAATCGGGGTTGAGGCCATGTTCTAGATGCTCGTCAAGGCACGGCCGTGTGGACTTTGGGCCAGGCTGTGTCGATTTTTTTGATATGGCCCATTTACTCCATTTTGGGCCCATTTTATGTTCTTTTCATCCTCGGGTGCTATCCTGGGTATAAGGCATGAAAAGAAAGGATTAAGAGCACTTTTTTACATAATTTGAGGAATAAAACATCCAAAAACAAGCTAACTGTGGGATTAAAATACGTTATAATTACGGTTTATCAAATACCCCCACACTTAAGCTTTTGCTTGTCCTCAAGCAAAATTCTCAACATACAATTAAAACGAACTTTCCATAATTCACAATTCCTACTGACAATGCCTTATCATAATTCATAGATAATTTATACATGGATAATTCAATTCAAAGAGTCCTAAATATTCAAACAATGATAAGTCATTCATTTGTACTTCGAAAATGTAGGTGCTTCCCCATTATCTGAATAATTACCTTTAATTCGAAATTGACAAGAGTTGACATCCTTACTAAAAGATTCACTCAAATCACTCAAAGTGTTTAAGGTTCATAAAAAGAAGTACTCATACGTCGAACCTGAAAAGTTAATCCCATAGGCTTGCCTGAAAATCAAATCTCCACCACTATAAATGAGATGATAAATGGATCAAAAGGTCTTTGTTAGGGTTGTAACGAGGTTAGGGTTAAAGGTGTGGATAAAGGCTGAAATTAGAAGGTTAGAATCGAGATTGAATTGACAAGTACCTACCGAAGAATACTTGAAATAATATTTACATTAACTGAAAATAATAATCCTAATAATACGAGCTTTTCTTTTAGAAAATAGGCTTTAACTGTATAAGCTCACCATTAATACTGAATATACTTCGTTTTTTATAAGAACAAACTAATAATAATAATGGATGAATTCAACTCATGCTCTGATATAATTCGGTAACTAATCAAATCATATCTCGATTAAAGGGTAGTCAAAAAGGAATGGTGATAACAAATACAAAGGGTTTTGGGTTAAAATAGGTGAGTCAATAAAAAGGGCTGTTAGGATCAACGGGGTTCACTAAGGGTTAATTTATGTAGGTAGGCTTTTTAATGGAGTAAGTGGATTAAAACATAGGTTCCTTTATCATCTCTGTATATCAAATCATGAATGTGGTCTCAACATGTATAAACGAGGCAAGTTCTAGAATAACAATTCAAAGTTAACACACTCATAATCAATAAGTGAGCACGAAAAAGAATATATGCTCTAAAAGGCTCAAAATCTCACGAAAATTATGGGTGTTTTGACATCAATCTCATAAACTAAGGGCTGCGGAGGTGCTGGCGGTGGCGGAAGTGGCGTGATTCCCTAGCAGCCTGGCAAACCTGACACTAAGAAACTAAAATAAGTTAAACTAAACTAAGCATAAGATTGTCAAAGAGAAGGAAATTGAAGCAAAAGAGAAAAGAAAAATAAAAACTAATTGGTCTCAACGACCCTTGGCTTGGTGTTGAGACGAAGCTACCGGCATGAACTCATGTTGATCGTTATTCTTTGAGAAGGCTATGATTGGCCTTTTTCGCTTCTTCGACATAATGTTTGATGGCTCAAGGATCTAGAGGTTTATTATAAAGAGGAAAAATCTGAGAGAGAGAAGGGAGAAAAGAAAAGAAAGAAGAAATCAGATGGGAAGAAGGGGAAGGGTTGTGGGGTTTAAATAGAAATTCAAATCTGCCACGTTCCCACGCCCATGGACCTAGGGTGTGTTGATTTACACGGACGTCTCGCACAGCCGTGTGTCTGTGCGTGTTGAATCTCCCTGGCTGTTCTTATGCTAACCACGCCCGTGTATGTGAAGTCAGTATGTTAGCACGGTTGGGAGGCATGGGCGTGTTCTGCTTGTGGTCGACTAGTCAGTAACCTCGCACGGTTATGGGGAATGGGCGTGTTTTGCCCGTGGTGTGCAAGTCAATAGCTTCACACGACTTAAAGGCACGGGCGTGCCACTTTTACGAAGCCCGTCGAGTAGTGGTTGGATCCGTGACGTCGAGAAGTGGTTGGGTCTGATTAGTACGGGCTCTGATAAGTCAGTGCGAAGATTCTGGTGGTTCACAGGGTCACAGACACGGTTGTGTGTAAGACCGTGTGTCCTTGAAATTCTGCATTTTTGGTTAGTTTAAGAGAAAGGAAAGAAGGGAAATAAAGAAACTGGAAATAAAATTGAAAGAAAATAATGTTAGTGCTCGGGTTGCCTCCCGAGAAGCGCTCGTTTATAGTCTTAAGCTAGACTTTTCCTCATAATTGTAAAAATCGAGAGGTTTAAAGGTTTGAATATCTTCCCTTATGCTTACAGTTCTGTTTTCTTGATAGAGTTTAAGTCGAGAAGCGTTTACCTTAAAAGTGCCGAATGTTGGACTGCTTACCTCGACTATTCCGTGGGAGAAGATATCGTGTACCTTAAGAGGAGTTTCTCCTTTTGTTTTCAGGTGTGTTATGATGATGTAAGGATCTGTGTAGTCTAACAGTACCTGATCTCCTATTTCGAAGTGATTTGATGTTCCTACGAGCTTTTCTGGTGGTTCCTCTAGTTTTACTTCGTGTGGTCCTGGTTCTTCTTTGACGTGTGTCTTCTGCTCTTCTAATTTGTCGACCCTAAGGCTTTATTCCTTATGTAATTCCTCTTTGTCGAATTAGGGTTTTGGCTCAGGGTTATATCCTTGTGGTGTTTCCTACGATGAAAGTTGCACAAATTTATTATCAAATGAATTTTCTTTCTTACCTCCATCAATTGTTGTCCTGGCCGAATCAAGGGCTTGAAGAGTGATTGATTCGTCACCTACACAAAGTATGAGTTCGCCTATGGCAACATCAATTTTAGTCTTGGCAGTTGCCAAGAAGGGTCGTCCTAAAATTAAGGGGATTGAATTATCCTCATCCATGTCTAAAACAACAAAATCTACTGGGAAAACAAATTTATCGATTTTGACAAGAACATCTTCGATAATGCCCCTAGGAATTCTAACAGTTTTTTCAGCTAATTGTATACTCATCCTGGTTTACTTGGGCTTCCCTAGACCTAGTTGTTTAAGGCATGACATTTATGCTTGCCCCTAAACCAGCTAACGCATTATCAATAGTTAAACTACCAATTAAACATGGAATTGTAAAACTCCCTGGATATTTTTGCTTCTGTGGTAGTTTATTCTGTAACATTGCTTAGCATGCTGCGTTTAATTCCACATGGTGCTCTTCATCTATTTTGCGTTTGTTTGTCAAGAGCTGTCTTAAAAATTTCATCAAGCCTGGCATCTGAAAAAGAGCTTCAAGAGGAGGTAAGTTAATATGTAATTTCTTTAAAAGTTTATGAAACTTACCGAATTGTTCTTCTGAATCATCTCTTTTCATCGCTTCAGGATAAGGTAAACGAGGTTGGTACTCTTTTATTACTGGTTTCGGCTTTTCTTGTGCTACCTCTGTTTTACCTTCGTCTACCTCTTTGTTTGGTTCATCTAACCCTTTGTTGTCATGATTCGTGATGGCTTGAATTTGCTCTTTAGGGTTAATTTGGGTATTGCTTGGTAGACGTCCTTGCGGCCGTTCAGACATTAGCTTTGCGAGTTGCTCGACTGCATTAGTGACTTCCTTGACTGACTTAGTAAGTTCCCCGACTCTTTTCTCGTTGTCTTTAATTGTTCTCTTAGTCTCGTGGAAACGGTTTTCCGTGTTTGCCATAAATTTTGATAGCATCTCTTCGAGGTTTGGCTTCTTCTCTTGTGGATAAGACTAATTTGAAAGTTTTGTGGAGGTTTTTGCCTTGGATTTCCTTGATTTCCTTGACCTCCCCACAAAAAATTTGGGTGGTTCCTCCAACCTAGATTGTAAATATTACTATAGGGATTATTATTAGATCTAAAATTATTACCTATGTAATTCATCTGTTCCTTTTCTGCATCTGGTTGGTAGGGTGGGTACTCAGGATTCGCCACGGTTCCACTTCCGTCGCACTGCATGACTAGATGTGCCTACGAAGAACACAAACTATCAATCTTTTTATTCATCATCTCTATTTGTGTTGATAGTGTGGTTATTGCATCGAGGTTGTAAACTCCGGATGATTTTGTCGGTTTCGTCCTTGTCACTTGCCACTGATAATTATTTAGTGACATCTCTTCAATGAATTTGTAGGCTGCTTCAGGAGTTCTATTGTTCAGAGTCCCACCGGCTGCTGAATCAATTAGTTGTCTTGTTGAGGGGTTTACACCGTTATAGAATGTTTGGACTTGTAGCAACAAGGGTAGACCATGGTGTGGACACCTTCTCAAGAGATCCTTATATCTCTCCCATGCGTCGTATAATGTCTCTAGATCCATCTGCACAAAAGAAGATATATCATTCCGTAATTTGGCTGTTTTGGCCGGTGGGAAATATTTCAATAAAAACTTTTCGGTCATCTGTTCCCATGTAGTGATTGATCCTCGTGGTAACGATTTTAACCACTGTTTGGATTTATTCCTTAATGAAAAAAGGAATAACCGAAGACGTATGGCATCATCAGAAACGCCATTTATTTTGAAGGTATCACAAAACTCTAAAAAATTAGCTATATGCGTGTTTGGATCTCCATCCTGCAAACCATCAAATTGAACAAATTGTTGAATCATTTTTATTGTGTTAGGCTTTCATTCAAAATTGTTAGCAGCTATAGCAGGCCTAACAATACTTGATTTCGTTCCTGTTAAATGCAGTTTAGCATAATCAAACATAGTACGTGGAGCATTGTTTTCCTCCACATCATGTGGTGGTGGATTATTCTCGTCCATCCCTTCAGTAGGACTGGATTGCCTTCTTGATCTTCCTCTGTGTGGTTTAGGGCTCGCCTGATTTCTCTGCGAGTCCTACGAACGGTAGCTTCAATTTCATTGTCGTATACCAAAGGTCCTGTCGGGTTCCTTCTAGTCATAAACTAGAGGTACCTGCCAGAAAAAGAAAAACAAAGAAAATTTAGCAAAAATGAAAATTTAACCTAAAAAGATAAAAAAAAATAAATTTCAAAAAATAAAAATAATGGCTAAAGTAATAAAAATAGAGCGTTCTTAATATTTTAGTTCCCCGGCAATGGCGCCAAAAACTTGATCGCTGAAATCAGAGCTTTAAAATTTATAAAATGAATGATCAAACCTGGAAACTAACTCTGACAACGATTAAAGGCAAGTGTACCTATTGAAAAGTAGTATAGCTTAGGTAAGATCGGATTGTCAACCCAAAGGAACTAAAAGTACTAATACTAACTTTCTTTTTATTATTTAGCCTAAAATGAAGTGAAGTTGCTTTAAATCTAAATTAACAACTACTAAGATAAAGACGCAAAGACAAAAAGAACGTATTGGGAAATAACTAGAAGAAAAACTCAGTTGATCACGACGATACCCTCAGGGAGAATCTACCTAGACTTTACTTGTTATTTAACACGGAACCATACGATTTATTCACTTAGTTTGATCCGTAGGACTCCCTAACGTATATTAAACCCTCTCTCGAGGCGAATAACGTCTAACCCTATGTTAATTAGTGGAACTCTCGTTCTCTTATAATAACTCCCTAGAATAGCAGTAAATCGATCTATGGATTCCCATATTAGGTTTCACCCTAATCCGGCAAAATCTCGTCACCCTATCTCTAGGCGTGCGATCAACTCCGCTTAATTATGCTAGATCTACTCTTAAGTAGGGTCTATTCCTCCTCCACCTAAGCACATCAAACTTGAATCAATATTCGTGAAATATTAACTCAAGAATTAAGCACACATAATTAACAACAAACTAAGTATTTATCATATAATTCAGAAAATGATAACAAGATTCATCTAGGTTTCATCCCCTTCAGGTATCAAAAGGGTTTTAGTTCATAACAAATAAAGAAAACATCTCAAGAGAAAAGATAAAACAAAACATAAGAAATCCCTAAAACTCCCTGAAGGAATTGAAGGAGAGATCCCGCCGTCTTGAGTAGAATTCCGGCTTCTTGGGATGGATCAACTGGCTAACTTCGAGTGATTCCCACAACTCTGACTTTTTCTGCTTGGCTCCTTGGCCTAGCTAACCGCCCCCTTTAAGGTGGTATTTAGGCTTGGAATGTGTTTCTTCGCCCTAAAATATCCAAATCCGAATGAAATTGCTCTTTGCCACTACCAGGACACGGCCATGTCACACGCCAGTATGACTCGTCTTCAAACTGTGTTCGGATTTTTAAGTTGAGGCACGGTTGTGTAAATTGGGGTTGAGGCCGTGTTCTAGATGCTCGTCGAGGCACGGCCGTGTGGACTTTAGACCAGGTATCGATTTCGTGATATGGCCCATTTCTCCGTTTTGGGCCCGTTTTATGTTCTTTTCATCCTCGGGTGCTATCCTAGGTATAAGACATGAAAAGAAAGGATTAAGAGCACCTTTTTACATAAATTGAGGCATAAAACAACCAAAAACAAGCTAACTGTGGGATTAAAATATGTTATAATTACGGTTTATAAATAATTCATCCACACAACTAATTAACTAAAAAATGCAACCACACAGCTAATCCACACAGCTAATTTCTCAAAAATACAACCACACAGCTAATCCACACAGCTAATTTTTCAGTGGTTTCGCACTTAGCCCACCACAATCAATTTATAAGGTAGTATCGCACTTATCCTACCTCAAAGGTAATCATAGTGTTTTTGCACATAGCCCACTAGACAATATGCCTAATGATAGCACCGCACATAGCCAGCTCATCGTCAATATGCATTAGGATGGTATCGCACTTAGCCCACCATTTAGCATTGGCACTACAGATTCTAATATTTACTTACTCAATCATTCATCCATTCACAATATCTACCACATTCATTCCACATAGGTTCTCAAACATGCTACACACTAGCTAGCATTAACAAACTGTAAGTATGAATGCATTGTTTATGCATAGACTTACCTCGGTACTTAAAAGTATAGAAATGTGCAATTTAGTCCACCACCTTTCTCTTTCCTCGGTTTAGATCCGGGCTTCATCTTTCTTGATCTATAATGAATAAATCAGCTTATTCAATACACACATTGACTAAATTGACACACATCTCATACTTTAGCAAAATTATCATTTTGCCCCTAAACTTTCTTATATTTACACTTTTGCCCCAAGGCTCGTAAAGTGATTTTTATTCAACTTTCTAGCCTTTCATGCTTAGCCAAATCATTTACTCAACTAAATCATTCATCAATTCTCAGTAATTCATACATGTATGACCAAACTCAAGACTTTCACAAATAAGTCCCTACATGCATTTTTTCATGAAAAATCACTTAACAAAGGACGTTTCTACTACATCAAGCTTTCATATTCTTCCATAAAACATCAAAATACATGCATGTCATACATGGGTAAATTTTTGAACATCCCTCATAGCTCATCAAATAGCTAAAAATAGCTTACTCATGCTACTAGGACTTCAAAAATTTGAAGAACCCCAACAATGGCTCTTGAAAATTTCAGCAGCCTTGGAGAAGAAGATGAGTGAATTTTGTCATATTTTCTCCTATTTTAATCATTTCATAGCCAAATGACCAAAATGCCATTTTTGATAAACTTCCTATTTTAACTCATCCATGCCTAATTTTGTCCAAAAGCTAAAAATTGGGAAAATTACTCATTAAGGACCTTTAATTAATATTCTAAAGCTATTTCACACAGATAGCTTCTAGAATCTCACATTTTGTAACTTTTGCAATTTAGTCCTTTTGGACAATTTAACCATAATTTCACAAAATTGCTTCATGAAACTTTCACACTAGCTAGCATAAACCTCAAAATCTCATACATATACCTCGGATGTGTGGTCTTGTACCACTATTCTGACTAGGCCCTAAACCGAGATGTTACAGGGATTCTAGAAATAAAAGAGTTTGTTGTGCTTGTGGATTGAGCGTGCAAAGCTGAGGCCTCGGGAAAGACAAAAGAAAATCTAAGTCTGAAGTCAGAGACGCGAGAAAGAGATTTCCGATTAAAACATTTCAGTCTGCTTCAAAGAAATCCAGAGATGAACAAAGCCGATCAAAGGCTCATGTGAGACAATCGAATAGTGATCGAGCTAGATATCAGTCAAATTCTAAAGCTCCAGCAACTTCAATGGCTAGTGTTGGAAATGTTCGATCCGAGTAACCTGAATATAAGCACTGTGGTAAAAGACATCCGGGTGGTTGTAGATTGAATGATCGAGCTTGTTTCAGATGTGGATTGTTAGATCATTTCATCTGAGACTGTCCAGAATCTGTTGAGCAAGATATTGTTCAGAAACCGGATCTGATCATGTTTCAGCAAGAGGTAGACCTTCTCGAAATGCAAGAAATGTCAATGGTAGTCAGAGAACTACGAAAGACTTAGTTGTGAGATCTGAAGCTAGAGTGCCCACCAGAGCATGTGCCATCCGAGCTTGTGACAAAGCTTCATCTCCAGATGTTATAACGGGTACATTTACTCTTTATGATAGTTCTGTGATTACATTGATAGACCCAGGCTCTACACATTCGTATATATGCTTGAACTTAGTTCCAGTAAGACTTTGTCTATAGAGTCTACTGAGTTTGTTATAAAAGTATCGAAGCCCTTAGGTAAAATTGTCCTGGTTGATAAATATGCAAGAACTATCCATTAATGTTTCGAGATGTTTGTTTTCCAGGTGATCTAATGCTATTACCCTTTGATGAGTTTGACATAATTTTGGGTATGGACTGGTTGACACTACATGATGCTGTTGTGAATTGTAAAAGAAAGATTATTGATTTGAGCTGTCAAAATGAATAAATAGTTCGGGTTGATTCTAATGATTTGACTGGGTTACCTGCTGTGATATATGTGTTGAAAGCTCAGAATTATTTGAGAAAGGGTTATGAAGCTTATTTTGCTTATGTGATTGACTCGAAAGTAACTGAAAGGAAAGTTGAATCAGTTCCAGTTGTCTGCGAATTCCCTGATGTATTTCCTGAAGAGTTACCGGGATTACCTCCGATACGTGAAGTTGAATTTGGTATTGATCTATTGCCGAGAAAGACTCTTATTTTGATAGCTCCATATAGAATGGCACCAACAGAGTTGAAAGGGTTAAAGACATAGTTGCAAGAGTTGACTGACAAAGGGTTTGCAAGACCAAGTTTCTCACCTTGGGGTGCTCCTGTTCTGTTTGTGAAAAAGAAAGATGGCACAATGAGAATGTGTATTGATTATCGTCAGTTGAACAAGGTGACTATAAAGAAAAAATATCCTCGGCCTATAATCGACGATTTGTTTGATCAACTAAAAGGAGCTACTGTGTTTTCAAAGATAGATCTGAGATTGGGATACTATTAGTTGCGAGAAAAAGATTTAGACATTCTGAAAACTGCATTCAGAACGAGGTACAGGCATAATGAGTTTTTAGTTATGCCTTTCGGATTAACCAATGCTGCTGCTATTTTTACGGATTTGATGAACAAAATTTGTAGACAATATTTAGATCGATTTGTTGTTGTATTCATTGAAACTGTAACACCTCTATCCCGTATCAATCATCGAATTAAGGTTAAGGGAATTACGTGATAGATCGGAAACTTTTATAAACATTTACAGAAATTTCATACAACATTCATTAACAACAATCATAGTGTCCCTTAAATAGGTCAACGAGACCTTAATCAAGCTTTAGAGTAGGGTCGGGACTAAACTGAACTCATACAAAAATTCTCAGAAAATTTAAAACTTTCTAAGGTTTCAGGGGTTACACACCCGTGTGGGCAGGCCGTGTGTCTCCGACGGCTGCTAGACACACCCGCGTGTCTTCCCCGTGGTCGAAACTGACTTAACTCCATGGCCATAATGCACGTCCATGTACCTCGACAGTGGTCGATTCTGACTTAACTCCACGGCCACCAAGCACGCCATTGCTCTTTGGCCGTGGTTTATCCTGTCTAAACCACACGGCTACCAAGCACGTCCGTGTGCCAAAGGCCGTGTACTCTTAATTAGCTACTGACTTAGTCCCACGGTCAATAGGCACGCCCCTGTACCACAACCGTGTGGCAAAATAGGCCATTTGTAAGGCCAATATGCCACCCACATTAGGGCCAAACCTACAACCAAATTACCAATACATCTGATGCACATTTGACAACCAAGAACATATCTAAATAATCATCCAATCTCAGCATTCCAATCCAATTATAATCATGCCAAATTTACAAGACTAAAATTCATGTAAAAACAAGCATAGTTCATCCATACACTCACCATAAACTTTACCATTTCAAATACTGTCAATCCTTACCAAAACATGCACCATTTACCATTTTCATTAAAACATACAGCTAACACATAACTAGCCAAATCACATGGCTAAGTTCACATCTCATTCTTATACAAATATCTAACCTATACATGCCATATCTAGCTATATACATTTTCAAAATGTACCAAAACAAGCTGAATAGTGTGATGACGATCCTCGATAGTCCCCGAGCCTTCAGTAGCTTTGACGATCTACAGAACAGAACAAACACATACACAGAGTAAGCTTTTAAAAGCTTAGTAAGCCAAAATACAAATAAACTTAACATAAATTGCACATAACCAAAATGATGTAATGACCATAATAGTTCTCATAACAAATTCATCTCATTCTTTCTTTAGCTCATTTGCTTAGCCAAATTCTCAACTCAAATACCTTATATGCACATAACTCATTTAAGCCTAATTTCACATATCATCTCATCATTTCATTGCTCATATTCAAATTAGTAATTTCATATAGATACTTACCTTTCATACACACCTTGTGTACTTACCAAACATACCTGAAACGGATAAACATTCACGTAATCGTTCATAGCTCAAAATTGCCTGTTGAGCCGTTAGAAATCTAATAGGATATACAGAATTCTCAGAATAGTCATACAATGCCAACGTCCCAGACGTGGTCTTACATGTAATCAAATGTCGATGCCTCTGTCCCCGGTAGGGTCTTACACGAATTAATACAATGGCGATGCCCCAGACATGGTCTTACACGGAAAGATCACATCGATGCCAATGTCCTAGACGTGGTCTTACATGAAATCTCGAATCAATGCCAAGGTCCCAAACGTGGTCTTACATGATAAAACATATCAGATACCTATGTCATGACATAGCTAATCCTATCTATTCCTAGGTTCGTAGGGACTTCTCAGACATTGTCACTAAGTTAACCTTATCTCGGAATTCATGTACAAATCATCTGAAAAGCATTTATCGTTAACATTAGTCATATGAACATACATAGTTTAGTACAAATACGTGTATTTGCATAATGAATTTCCTCGGATTTGATTTAACTGAACAGAAACGGCTACTCGGTTACTTTCGCTTTCCCGCGATCTAAGTCTGATTTCTTCGGCTTTTGATCTATACATATTCAAATATAACCCTATTTATTCATTAATTCATTCAATTCAATCTAAGAACACACATTTAGGGTTATTTGCAACTTAACCCTTACATTTGCACATTTTATCAATTTAATCCATTTTTCTCAAAACATCAAATTCACAAAATCATCATTTAACCATGCTTAGCCAAATACCCACATATCTTATACAAGTGCAAACATTTCATCAAATTCACAATTTAGTCCTCCAAATTATCATTTTCTCAATTACAACCAAATTACTAAAAATCAACAAAACTCCAAAGGCAAAATATGTTAGTCAAACACATATATTCCATATTTCATCATCAAATGTTCCAAAGCTCATATACTCATCAAAAACACATTTCAAAATCATCATCAATTCTCAAAATCAAAACATGGGTTTAGTAGCACTAGAAGCAACGATTACAAAAACGTAGAAATTATCAAAAACTGAAGTCAAAACTCACCTTAATTTTGCTTGATAGTAGCCGAAACCAAAGATGGTTTTCTTATTTTCTTTCTTTTTGTGTTTTCGGTGGAAGATTATAACAATGGCTTTATTTTTGTCTTTGTTTTAATATAAAAACCTTATATTATAATACTATTAGCATTTTATCTTTTATGACAACAAATAAAAGCCATAAATATACATCAATATACCGTCCACTATCTTGTTTAATGGACAATTTACAACATAAGGCCTCATCTTTATAAAGACACATCAATTAGGCCACTGAATTAAATAGAAAGCTACTTTTACCTTTTACCCGATTTAGTCCTTTGCTCAATTTTAAGCACACAAACATACGAATTTAATTCACAGAAATTTAGCACATGCTTAATCATATATCATAGGCACGAAAAATAATATTAAAATATTATAGAGACTCGAATTTGTGGTCCCAAAACCACTGTTCCGACTAGGGTACAAATCAGATTGTTACAACTCTCCCCCTCAAAGATTTTCATCCCTGAAAATCTTACAGTTAAACAGATTCGGATATTGCTGTCTCATTGAATCTTTAGGTTCCCACATAGCCTATTCTACTCCGTGTCAATTCCATATTACTTTCACTAACGAAATTTTCTTATTTCTCAACTCTTTTACTTCACAAGCTAAGATACGGATCGGTTTCTCTTCATATGTCATATTAAATTGGATTTTAATTTCAGATGGGGCAATCACATGAGAGGGATCAAATCTGTATTGTCTAAGCATTGACACCTGAAATACATTATGAATCTTTGCCAGCTCAGGTGGCAACAACAATCTATACACAACTGGCCCAACTCGTCCAATAATTTCATACGTCCCAATGAACCTCGGACTCAACTTGCCTTTATGTCCAAAACAGAGTAATTTCTTCCACGGAGACACTTTCAGAAACACTTTGTTACCGACCTCAAATTCAATATCTTTTCTTTTCAAGTCTGCATAGGACTTCTGACGATCAGATGCTGCTTTCAAACAATCTTGATTCAGTTTCACTTTCTGTTCTGAATCTTTTATCAAATCGACCCCGTGTAGCTTACTTTCACTGAGCTTAGTCCAATACAGAGGTGTACAACATTTACGTCCGTACAAAGCTTCATAAGTTGCCATTTTGATGCTCGACTGAAAACTATTATTATACGCAAATTCAACCAATGGCATATACTGTTCCCACATACCGTTAAACTCAAGAATGCAGCATCTCAACATATCCTCAAGAATCTGAATAATTCGTTCGGACTAACCATCTGTTTGCGGATGAAAAGCTGTACTGAAATGTAATTTCGTGCTTAAAGCTTCTTGAAATTTCTTCCTGAACCGTGAAGTAAACCGTGAATCTCTATCTGATACAATAGATAATGGCACTCTGTGTAATCTCACAATCTCAGAAATATAAAGCTCAGCTAATCTATCAAGTGAGTAATCAGATTTTACCGGAATGAAATGAGTAGATTTTGTCAATTGATCAACTACGAACCAAATTGTATTTTTCTTTCTCTGAGTCAAAGGCAATCCAGAAACAAAGTCCATCGTTACTCTATCCCATTTCCACTCTAGAATCATAATCGGTTGTAACAAACCAGACGGAACCTGATGTACAGTTTTAACTTGCTGAGAGACTAAACACTTCGAAACAAAATCAGAAATATCTTTTTCATACCGGACCACCAATAATGTTGCTTCAAATCCTGATACATTTTAGTGCTTCCCGGATGAACAAATAGACGACTGTTATGTGCTTAACTCGAAATCAATTGTAATAACTCAGAGCTTCTCGGAACACAGATACGATCTTGAAATCTCCAGCAATCATCAACGACTTTAAATTCAGAATTAGAATTCAAATCACACCGAGCTCATTTCGATAATATCTCATTATCAACTTTCTAAGCATCACATACATGTTGTAATAACAACGGTTTCACTTTTAATTCAGCTATCACTGAACTCTCATCATACAGATCTAATTTAGCATTTAAAGCACGTAATACAAACAGTGATTTCCTACACAGTGTATCACCAACGACATTTGCTTTACCCAGATGATAATCTATCACAAGTTCGTAGTCTTTCAACAACTCAAGCCGTCTTCTTTGACGCAGATTCAAATCCTTCTGAGTCATCAGATATTTCAAACTTTTATGATCTGAAAACACGTGACATTTCTCACCAAACAGATAATGTCGCCAAATCTTTAATGCAAACACGATCGAAGCTAACTCGAGATCGTGTGTCGGATAGTTCTTCTCATGAGGCTTCAATTGTCTCAAGGCGTAAGCTATTACTTTGCCTTCTTGCATCAAAACACATCCCAGACCATTTAATGAAGCATCATAGTATATTACAAACTCTTTACCCGATTCTGGTTGTACTAACACTAGAGCTTCAATTAATAGAGTTTTTAGCTGATCAAAGCTTTTTTGACACTTATCAGACCATTCAAATCTCACTTCTTTCTAAAGTAATCTAGACAACGGAGTAGCTATCGTCAAAAAGCCTTTTACAAACCTGCGGTAATAACTAGCAAGTCCCAGAAAGCTACGAACTTCAGATACATTTTTCGGAGGTTTCCAATCCAGAATAGCAAAAATTTTACTCGGATCATTCGTATTCCAGAGGCCGATACAATATGTCCCAGAAAACTGACTTCACGTAACCAGAACTCACATTTACTAAATTTCGCATACAACTATTTTTTTCGCAAAGTTTACAACACGATTCTCAAATGTTCAGCATGCTCGTTTTCATTACGTGAATAGATCAAAATATCGTCTATAAACACAACAACAAATCGGTCGAGGTACGGTCTGAAAATTCTGTTCATGAGATCCATAAAAATAGTAGGAGCATTTGTTAGTCCAAAAGGCATAACTAAAAACTCATAATGCCCGTACCTCGCTCTTAAAGTACTTTTCGGAATGTCTGAATCTTTCACTCTCAACTGATAATATCTTGATCTCAGATCAATCTTAGAAAATATGGTTGCTCCTTTTAACTGATCAAAAAAATCATCAATCCTGGGCAACAGATATTTGTTCTTTATGGTCACTTTGTTCAACTAACGGCAGTCAATGCACATTCTCATCGTGCCATCTTTCTTTTTCACAAACAGAACTGGAGCACCCTACGGTGAAAAACTCGGTCTGGCGAAACCTCTGTCAGCTAACTCTTGTAACTGTGACTTTAACTCTTTCAACTCTGTTGGTGCCATTCTATATGAAGCTATCGAAATAGGTGTCGTTCTAGGCAACAAATCAATACCAAACTCAACTTCACGAATCAGAGGCAAACCTGGTAATTCTTTAGGAAACCCATCAGAATACTCACATACAACAGGCACTGATTCAATTTTCTTCTCAGACACTTTCGAATCAATCACATAAGCAAAATATGCCTCATACCCATTTTTCAAATATCTTTGAGATTTCACTACAGTTATCACAGCAGGCAATCCATTCAATTCACCAGACTCAATCCGAACTATTTCATTATTCTGACCTTTCAAATCAATGATTTTTCTTTTGCAATTCACAATCGCATCTGCAATGTCAACCAGTCCATACCCAGAATTATATCAAACTCATCAAACATTAGTAGCATCAGATCATCAGGGAAATAGATATCTCGAAACATTAACGGGCAATTCTTACATATTTTGTCAACCAAAACACTTTTACCTAAGGGGTTCGATACTTTTATAAAAACTCAGTAGACTCTACAGGCAAAGTCTTACTGATTACCAAGTTTACGCATATATATGAATGTGTAGAACCAGGGTCTATCAATGCAATCACAGAAGTATCATAAAGTGTAAATGTACCCGTTATAACATCTGGAGATGAAGGTTTCTCATGAGCTCAGATAGCATATGCTCTGGCAGGCGCTCTAGCTTTGGATCTTGCAACAGTATTTCTCATAGATCTCTGACTATCACTTGTATTTCTTGCATTTTTCGGAAGTCTACCTCTCATTGGAGAATTATCAGATCTCAGATTTTGAATAGTCTCTAGCTCAACTGACTCTAGGCAATCTCGAATGAAATGATCTAATGATCCACTTTTGAAGCAAGCCCGATCATTCAATCTACAACTTCTCGGGTGCTTTTTTCCACAATGCTTACACTCGGGTCTTTCAGAATGGACATTTCCAACACTTGCTATTGAAGTTGCTGGGGTTTTGGAGCTCATCTGTGATCTAGCTCGATCGCTATTCAATTGTCCCATATTAGCCTTTGAACGGCTATGCTTATCTCGATATTTCTTCGAAACAGGCTGAAATGATCTACACTGAAATCTCTTTTTCACATCTCTAGCTTCAGACTCAGCTTTCTTTTTATCTTTCCCGAGTGCTTCAGCTTTACATGCTTGATCAACAAGTACAATGAACTCTTTTATTTCTAAGATCCCAACTAACAAACGGATATCTTCATTAAGGCCATCTTCGAATCTTTTGCACATTATTGCCTTAGTAGATACACATTCAGAAGCATATTGACTCAGTCTGACAAATTCTCATTCATATTCCGTAACAAACATACGACCCTACTTCAAGTCCAGAAATTCCTTCCGTTTCTGATCGATGTACCTCTCACTAATATATTTCTTTCGGAACTCAATCTGAAAGAAGTCCCATGTCAATTGTTCTTTTGGAACAACAGAAATCAGAGTCTTCCACCACTGATAAGCTGCATCTCGAAGCAATGAAGTAACACGTTTAATACTTTCTTCCGGAGTCAAGGACATCTTATCGAATATCCAGACCGTATTTTCTAACCAGAACTCAGCCTTCTCGACATCATCATCACTAGTAGCCCTAAACTCTTTAGCCCCATACTTACAGATTTTGTCAACGGGAGGCTTATTCAACAGATTCAGATTAATAGTTGGAGGCATAGCAGATGTCTGAGGGTGATTAGGCAGGGGCGGAGGTTGTGAAACAGTTGGATTATTTCTATCAAACTGAGTGAACCATTCACTCATCATCTGGAAGAAAGCTTGTTTAGCTTCACTCTCTTGACCGCTCATAGCCGGTCTCGAATCAGAAGGCGCTGTCCCTTGCGCAGGAGCAGGCGCATTACTTTCTACATCATCAGCTATAGCTCTTTCGGGATCCATTACTATACAGAAATCACATTTTATACATCAGGATTCATCACACTATTACAGTTCAAATATATGGCATGTATAGCTAGACTCTGACACGCTACGTTTGTCTGAGAATCGACTAAACCATAATTCTGATACCAACCAAATGTAACAACCCTATCCCGTATCCGTCGTCGGATTAGGGTTAAGGGCATTACCTGACAAATCGAAAACTTTTATAAACATTTATAGAAATTTCATACAACATTCATTAACAACAATCATAGTGTCCCTTAAATAGGTCAACGAGACCTTAATCAGGTTTTAGAGTAGGGCAGGCACTAAACTGAACTCATACAGAAATTCTCAGAAAATTTAAAACTTTCTAAGGTTTCAGGGGTTACACGCCTGTGTGGGCAGGTCGTGTGTCTCCCACGGTTGCTAGACACACCCGTGTGTCTTCCCCGTGGTCAAAATTGACTTAAATCCACGGCCATAAAGCACGCTCGTGTACCTCGACCGTGGTCGATTCTGACTTAACTCCACGACCACCAAGCACGCCCTTGCTCTTTGGCCGTGGTTGATCCTGTCTAAACCACACGGCTACCAGGAACATCTGTGTGCCAAGGCCATGTACTCTTAATCAGCTGCTGAATTAGTCCCACGGTCAATAGGCATTCCCGTGTGCCACAACTGTGTGGCAAATTAGGCCATTTGTAAGGCCAATATGCCACCCACATTAGGGTCAAACCTACAACCAAATTACCAATACTTTTCATGCACATTTGACAACCAAGAACATATCAAAATAATCATCCAATCTAAACATTCCATTCTAATTATAATCATGCCAAATTTATAAGACTAAAACTCATGTAAACACAAGCATAGTTCATCCATACACTCACCATAAACTTTACCATTTCAAATACTATCAATCCTTACCAAAACATGCACCATTTACCATTTTTATTTTAAAACATATAACTAACACATAACTAGCCAAATCACATGGCTAAGTTTACATCACATTCTTATACAAATATCTAACCTATACATGCCATATCTAGCTATATACATTTTCAAAATGTACCAAAACAAGCTAAATAGTGTGATGACGATCCTCTACGGTCCCCGAGCCTTCAGAAGCTTTGACGATCTACAAAACATAACAAACACATACACAGAGTAAGCTTTTAAAAGCTTAGTATGCCAAAACACAAATAAACTTAACATAAATTGCACATAAACAAAATGACGTAATGACCATAATGGTTCTCATAACAAATTCATCTTATTCTTTCTTTAGCTCATTTGCTTAGCCAAAACTTACCACATTCTCAACTCAAATACCTTATATGCACATAACTCATTTAAGCCTAATTTCACATATCATCTCATAATTGCATTGTTCATATTCAAATTAGTAAGTTCATATAGATACTTACCTTTCATACACACCTTGTGTACTTATCAAACATACCTGAAACGGATAAACATTCACGTAATCGTTCATAGCTCAAAATTTCCCGTTGAACCGTTTGAAATCTTATAGGATATACAGAATACTTAGAATAGTCGTACAAGGCCAACGTCCAAGACGTGGTCTTACATGTAGTCAAATGTCGATGTCTCTTTCCCTGACAGGGTCTTACACGAATTAATACGATGCCGATGTCCCAGACATGGTCTTACACATAAAGATCACATCGATGCCAATGTCCCAGACGTGGTCTTACACGAAATCTCGAATCAATGCCAACGTCCCAGACGTGGTCTTACATGATAAAACAGAATAGATACCTATGTCAAGACATAGCTAATCCTATCTAATCCTAGGTTCGCACGGGACTTCTCGGACATTGTCACTAAGTAACCTTATCTCGGAATTCATGTACAGATCATCTTGTAAGCATTCATCATTAGCATTAGTCATATGAATATACACAGTTTAGTACAAATACATTTATTTGCATAATGACTTGCCTCGGATTTGTTTTGACTGAACGAAAACGGCTACTCAGTTACTTTCGTTTTCCCGCGATCTAAGTCTAATTTCTTCGGCTCTTGATCTATACATATTCAAATTTAACCCCTTTTATTCATTAATTCATTCAATTCAATCCAAGAACACACATTTAGGGCTATCTGCAACTTAACCCTCACATTTACACATTTTATCAATTTAGTCCATTTTTCTCAAAACAACAAATCCACAAAATCATCATTTAACCATGCTTAGCCGAATACCCACATATCTCATACAAGTCTAAACATTTCATCAAATTCACAATTTAGTTCTCCAAATTATCATTTTTTCAATTACAACCAAATTACTCAAAATCAACAAAACTCCAAAGACAAAATATGTTAGTCAAACACATATATTCCATATTTTATCATAAAATGTTCCAAAGCTCATATGCTCATAAAAAACACATTTCAAAATCATCATCAATTCTCAAAATCAAAACATGGGTTTAGTAGCACTCGAAGTAATGATTATGAAAATGTAGAAATTATCAAAAACTGAAGTCAAAACTCACCTTAATTTTGCTTGATAGTAGCTGAAACCTAAGATGGTTTTCTTATTTTCATTCCTTTTGTGTTTTCGGTGGAAGATTATAACAATGGCTTTATTTTTGTCTTTGTTTTAATATAAAAACCTTATATTATAATACTATTATCATTTTATCTTTTATGACAGCAAATTAGCCATAAATATACATCAATATACCGTCCACTATCTTGTTTAATGGACAATTTACAACATAAGGCCTTATGTTTATAAAGACACATCAATTAGGCCACTCAATTAAATAGAAAGCTACTTTTACCTTTTACGCGATTTAGTCCTTCGCTCAATTTTAAGCACACAAACATACGAATTTAATTCACAGAAATTTAGCACATGCTTAATCATATATCATAGGCACAGAAAATAATATTAAAATATTATACGAACTCAGATTTGTGGTCCCAAAACCACTGTTCCGACTAGGGTACAAACCAGACTATTACAGAAACTGAACATGCCGAACATATGAGAATTGTTTTGTAAACCCTGCGGGATAAGCAATTGTATGCAAAGTTCAGTAAATGTGAATTCTGGTTGCGAGAAGTTAGTTTTCTGGGACACATTGTAACAGCCTCTGGAATACGAGTTGATCCGAGTAAGACTTCTGCTATTTTGGAATAGAAACCTCCGAAGAATGTTTCTGAAGTCCGTAGCTTTCTGGGAGTCGCTGGTTATTATCGTCGGTTTGTAAAAGGATTCTCGATGATAGCTACTCCATTGACTAGATTTGTAACATCCCGAAATTGGGCCTAGTAGGATTGGGCCATGGATGACTCGGTGGAGGCCATGCTTTGGAAATAACATTTTCAAATATTAGTAAATTACTTTTCCGTCTATTTGATTAATTTTACTATTTTTGAGTTTTAAAGTTGTAATAAGGCCTCTGGTTTCTTCTATATTGCTTTATGTGTGACGTATTTATATTTTGCTCAAATTACTTTAAATGGGATTTTTCTAAAAACTTAAACAAAGATTTCGGAAATGGTAGTAATAATGTTTTTGCAAGGGAATGATTTTTAATAAAATACATTTTGAAAATAGCTAAACAAAATTTGAGGTTTTGAACAGCAGAAAGTTTTAAATTCTTTAAGAAGAATTTCTAATGAAAACATAGTTGTCGAAAAACTCTTCAATGTGACATGCCAGATTCGGGCCTAACTTCTAAGCCTGGTTTGGGGTGTTACAATTGTGGTATCAGAGCCTAGGTTTCTAAACTCGACCGCGGGTATCGAGGTTTAAATTGTTTTAAAAGATGGTTAGAAAATGATTTAGAAATATGTATGTCTTCTAGAAGCATGGCACCCGAGTCTCCGGCACCAAATCCGCATTGTAAGTCTTCTGACTTTTAGTTGTTTTGCATGAAGTAAGTATAATATGTTGTGATTGCTTGTGCTAAGAAACTCAACTCTAGAGACTGAAACCTTAGGTATGGTGAGAACCGCTCATAATGATATTTTCATAAAACTGTTCAGTAATAAACAGTGGAAGAAGTACTAATTCATAAAACTTATAATTAGATTAAGTCAATCGGTAGTCATGAGCAACCGTAGATATGGACGTGGTATGCGCGGCCGTGGACGTGGACGTGGTAGACGTGGCCGTGGCAGAGGCCGAGGTGATAGGGTTGCGTCTGAAGCGTCGGGTCTTATGCCTGAAATGGATGCACCTGTGTCACCTGGGAGTGAGACTGGATCTCATGATCATACGAGAGAGGATAATGCTTTGACTCAAGCAATGTTGTGATTCCTAGAAAGGGTCACTGGGGTTAGAACTGGTCCAGCAATTCGTGGATCAATCTCAGAACGACTTTAATCAAGTGGTGCCGAGGTTTTTCGAGGTGTCTCGGGTGTAGCTCCTAATGTTACGGAATATTGGCTTGAGGCTGTAGAGCGGATTATGGATGATATGGAGTGCACTGTCGAGCAGAAACTGAGAGGGGCTGTGTCATTGCTAAGGGACGAGGCGTATCAATGGTGGCTTACAGTTCGAGAAGGCACAGAGGCTGCATTGATTACTTAGGATTTCTTCAAAGCTGCTTTCGAAGGGAAGTACGTCGGGACAAGTTATGTAGATGCCCGGAGGAAGGAATTCCTGAATTTGGTTCAAGGAAATAAGACGGTGGCAACCTACGAGGCGAAATTTCTTCGCTTAAGCTGTTATGCTCACACTATAGTATCGACCAATCATGAGCGTTGTGTACGCTTTGAAGATGGGCTGAATGATGAGTTGCGGGTACTGATAGCCCCACAACAAGTACGGAGTTTTGCCTGGCTTGTAGAGAAAGCCAAGATAGCCGAAGAGGCTAAAAACTCAGAACGCCAGAACTGGGAAAGAGTTAGAGGCAAGAGGGATATTAAGTACACGGGCTCTGCTAAAAGGTTCTAGAAGAGGCCCCGAAATGATGAGCCAACTCAAGCTAGAGCACCTGTGACTACCAATCAGAGTCGAGACTGTGCTGACTGTGGGAAGCAACACCCCGGGGAATGTTGGAGGAAAACTGGTGCCTGTTATAAATGTGGTTCCAAGGATCACCAGTATAAGAATTGCCCTCGACGGGCTGATACAACTCTAGAAGCTCGTAACCTTGATGCTCAGCCAGCTAGAAGCACTTAGTAGCCACCTAGAGGTCGTGGACCAGGACGTGGTGGTAATGGTGTTGGACGTGGTCAAGGTGCACCGGGTCAAGGTAATGGCTTTAGAGGTAACGCGGGGGCAAGACAGCCGAGGTTGGTCTATGCGGTCAGTCATCGGGAAGATGGCGATGCACCTGATGTGATAACTGGTACGTTCTTCATCCTTGATGTACCTGTTACTGATTTGATAGATATCGGGTCTACTCACTCGTATGTTGCTAGTGCCATATCTGGAAACATGGATATTAGATCTGAGATTACCGATAGAGAGATGATGGTAATTAGTCCTTTAGGACAGTCTATAATTGTGAATAAATTGTTTAGAGACGTACCCTTAGAAATACAAAGAGAAATATTCTTAGCGGATTTGATGGAATTTCCTTTCGGTGAGTTCGATCTTATTTTGGGGCATGTGGTGTCAGCCGAAGAAATAAGAGTTGATCCTCAGAAGGTAGAGGCTGTGTTGGATTGGAAACCACCGAAGTCAGTGGCTGAGATTCAGAGTTTCTTGGGATTGGCTGGTTACTATAGACGCTTTGTTGAGGGGTTTTCGTTGATTGTTGCACCCCTAACTAAGTTGTTGCGAAAGGGAGTACCGTATGTGTGGACCAATAAACAACAAGAAAGTTTCGAGAAACTGAAGAAGATTTTGACGGAAGCGCCAGTACTGATTCAACCTGAGGCTGGAAAGGAGTTTGTCGTCTACTGTGATGCGTCGCACACAAGGTTATGATGTGTGTTCATGAAAGAGGGGAAGGTGGTAGCATATGCGTCTCGGCAATTGAGACCACATGAAGTGAACTACCCCACGCATGATCTGGAATTAGCTGCAGTAGTGTTTGCACTGAAGATTTGGAGACACTATCTGTATGGAGAGAAGTCTATTATTTACACCGATCACAAGAGCCTGAAATATCTCCTTGCCCAGAAGGAGTTGAATTTAAGGCAGCGGGGGTGGATTTAGTTGTTAAAGGATTATGACTACTCAATCGAGTATCACCCGGGTAAAGCTAACGTAGTTGCGGATGCATTGAGCCGTAAGGTAACATCAGACTTGAGGGCAATGTTTGCTCATCTCAGCTTGTACGGTGATGGAAGTTTGCTAGCTGAACTTCAGGTGAAGCCTTCATGGATAACTCGAATTAAAGAAAAGTAGTTGTCAGATGAATCATTGGGTTTTAAATTTCAACTAGTGGAAGGTGGTAAGGCAGAAGACTTTGGTTTGAACAGTGATGGAGTATTATGCTTTCGTGGAAAGGCTTGTATGCCAAAGGATTCTGAGTTAAGGCAGAAGATCCTGCAGGAAGTGCATAGTAGCCCATATGCTATGCATCTTGGAGGAAGTAAGATGTATCGAAATCTGCGAGAACAATTTTGGTGGTCGGGTCTGAAGCAAGAGGTAACTGAATTTGTGGGTAAATGCTTGACGTGTCAGCAGGTGAGGGCGGAACACCAATTACCTTCGGGGTTGTTGCAGCCAATAAAGATTCCACTTTGGAAGTGGGAAAGGATAACGATGGACTTTGTGAGTGGGCTACCCCTGACGCCCACGAAGAAAGATTCTGTGTGGGTTATTGTTGATCGGTTGATGAAGTCTGCTCACTTTATACCAGTTCATGCTGACTACTCACTACAGAAGTTAGCCAAGCTGTATGTAGTAGAGATTGTGAGGTTGCATGGGGTACATGTGTCTATCATATCAGACAGAGACCCTAGGTTTACATCGCGGTTCTGGACGGTGTTACATCAAGGGTTTGGGTACAAGATTGGATTTCAGCACAGCGTCCCATCCACAGACTGATCGTCAGTCTAAGAGGGTAATTCAGATCTTAGAAGACATGTTGAGAGGCTATGTTATCGACTTCAGGGGTAGTTGGGAGGATTTCTTACCGCTGGCGAAATTCGCATACAACAATAGCTATCAATCCAGTATCCAGATGGCACCCTATGAAGCGTTGTATGGTTGGAAGTGTCGCACTCCTACTTGCTGGACAGAGTTGGGTGAGCGACAGTTGTTCGGTCCAGAATTGGTTTTGGAAACAGAGGAAAAGGTTAAGTTGATTCGGACTTAGTTGAAGGAAGCTTCCGATAGGCAGAAATCTTATGCGGATCTGAAGCGTAAGGAGATAAAGTTCTCAGTGGGTGATCGGGTTTTTCTGAAAGTTTCGCCCTGGAAGAAAGTTTTAAGGTTTGGGCGAAAGGGCAAGTTGAGCCCCAGGTTCATCGGGCCTTATCGGATAGTGAAGCGTGTCAGACCGGTCGCCTATCAGCTTGAGTTGCCCCCAGGGTTGAATCAGATACATGATGTGTTCCATGTTTCAATGCTGAGGCGCTACCGTTCCGATCCTTCTAATATAATACCAGTTGAAGAAATTGAGGTAAGACCTGATTTGTCTTTTGAAGAAGAACCGGTGCAGATTTTGGATCGTGATGTTAAAGTATTGAGAAGGAAAATAGTTCCGTTAGTTAAGGTGTTGTGGCGAAATCACGGGTCTGAGGAAGCCACGTGGGAGCCAGAAGAGGCAATTCGACAGCAATACCCTCACCTCTTCTAACCAGGTAAATTTCGAGGCCAAAATTTTCTTTAAGGAGGGTAGAATTGTAACATCCCGAAATTGGGCCTAGTAGGATTGGGCCATGGATGACTCGGTGGAGGCCATGTGTAACACCCCAAACCCGGCCCATTCGCTATGACCGAATTTGAAATGCCACTGCGGAAAACGTTTGAAAAACTTTTGACTTAGAGTTAAAAACATAAAATTTTGTTGTCTTTACTAAAACATGGTGTAATTAAAATTCCAAATAAAATTAAGTTGTTTAAAATAAAACATTTTTAAATAATAATATAATCGACAATCCAACTTAAAACATAATAAAAGTCCTTAAATACTTTAAAATGGCCCTTATTACAATAATTAAATACTTAAAATACTGAAACATAAATTGTATAAAGAAAATTCTCTTCTGCATGGGCCACCTCGTATCCACTCCAACCCAGTCCAAGCTTTATGCATCACCTGAAAGGTTTGAGAAAAATTGGGTGAGTCAAACAGACTCAGTGCATAGTTATTTCACATGCCTCCACACATGGGCTTGGCCCACATCCACACGTCAATCACATATCAGATGATAAGGCAATATATCCACATAATTTCACATGTTGGGCTTGGCCCATATCTACATTGATCCACATAATTAGTCATGCAAAATGCATAAATATGCAACATGAGGCCCAACCCAACCTAGAGTCCATCTGTTACTCCTACCTTAGCAGACTCCCTGCCCAAGGCCGTGGCTAATCCACCAATCACATAGTGATCCACATATCTTACCTTGGCAGACTTGCTGCCCAAGGCCGTGGCTAAGCCACCGATCACATAGTGATCCACATATCTTACCTTGGCAGACTTGCTGCCCAAGGCCGTGGCTAAGCCACCGATCACATAGTGATCCACATATCTGTATCCACAAGGTGACTCGAGGTCATCTTCAATCTACGGTGATGCACACAGCTATCATCCGCCGAGATGGGCACCTAGCCAACACCTCCCTTGATGAAGCACATAGCCACCATCAAGCGCCAATGTAGCACAAGGCTAACATCAGACCACGTACATAAAGTACACCCTTTCCTTCGATAGTCACATCCCAAGTCCCATCCATATATGTGTATCATGGCAACATATCACTTGAACAATAATGCATCACATGCCATCACATTTCATATATTCATCAATGATCATTTAATATCGTAAATCACTGACCTGAGTATTCAATCACCCACCACGGGTATTCATAATCTTAGCCCTTAATTCGGCTACCATTAACATCATATCACATATACATAAATATAACACATACACACAATCAAGAGAACAGTGCGATAACTACGCACCTTTTTGGCACAGTCGGCTAAATCCTGAAGACCCGATCTACCACACTAGATTTCCTTGTCCTACAATCGGCCAATACTTAGATCAATACCATAGACCATTCGGCCAAACCACAATCCTTATTCACCATAGCCTTCGGCTTTTCAACCATCAAAAGAGATGAAAAACCGACAAGAGTCCTTGCCACTGACTTACCAAAATCAATTGCTTCCAAAATCCGAAGAGCCTAAAAGAAATAAGTCCTTACGATTAGAATCTTACGATCACATACCCAAAATTTGGCTTTTGCCCTCATGAGAATCAATAGAGAAAATAGAAAAGAATTACGGCCAAGACACTTACTTATGTTCAAAACCAATTAAACATGAACACTTAGAAATCTACCCTTGATGACATTCGGCCAAGACAAATCAAAAACGCAATGGTTTTAAAATCTTACCATCGGGTAATATAAATCGTTTGATAGTAAAATATAAATCAAGTGTTTTCTAAAATTTTTAATGATTTCCAAATATCAAGTTTCCACATTCAAATGCAAATGTTCTCAAATTAATAATTCTAGTTTTCTTAAATGATACAATTGTTTTCTAACCTATGATTTATGAACTAAGTTATAAAGTTTTATTTATGTAATTTCAAAGTAAATTATCGGTTTTAACTTATTTTACACCTGATTTCTACAAATATAGAATTACAAAGAGTTTTTCACTAAAAATTAACTGTTAATTTGATTCTTTTCAATATGTTTTCCTCTGTGGCATGCCAGATTCGGTCATGGCGTATTGACCGGGTTTGGGGTGTTACACCATGCTTTGGAAATAACATTTTCAAATATTAGTAAATTACTTTTCCGTCTATTTGATTACTTTTACTATTTTTGAGTTTTAAAGTTGTAATAAAGGCCTCTGGTTTATTCTATATTGCTTTATGTGTGACGTATTTATATTTTGCTCAAATTACTTTAAAAGGGATTTTTCTAAAAACTTAAACAAAGATTTCGGAAATGGTAGTAATAATGTTTTTGCAAGGGAATGATTTTTAATAAAATACATTTTGAAAATAGCTAAACAAAATTTGAGGTTTTGAATAGCAGAAAGTTTTAAATTCTTTAAGAAGAGTTTCTAATGAAAACATGGTTTTCAATAAAGTCTTCAATGTGACATGCCAGATTCGGGCCTAACTTCTAAGCCAGGTTTGGGGTGTTACAAGATTGCTTCAGAAAGATGTGAGATTTGAATGGTCCAAGAAATGTCAGAAAAGCTTTGATCAGTTGAAAACTTTGTTAACTGATGCTCCAGTTTTAGTACAACCAAAATCGGGTAAAGAATTCGTGATTTACAGTTATGCTTTGTTCAAGGTTCTGGGGTGTGTTCTAATGCAGGAAGGCAAAGTCATAGCTTATGCCTCGAGACAGTTGAAGCCGCATGAAAAGAATTACCCGACTCACGATTTGGAACTAGCTGCAATTGTTTTTGCATTAAAAATTTGGCGTCATTATCTTTTCAGTGAGAAATGCCACGTGTTTTCAGATCATAAAAGTTTGAAGTACCTGATGACTCAGAAAGGCTTGAATCTACGACAGAGAAGATGGTTAGAGCTGTTGAAAAATTATGAGCTTGTGATAGTTTATCATCCGGGTAAAGAAAATGTCGTTGCTGATGCATTGAGTCGAAAATCACTATTTAGATTACGTGCTATGAATGCTCATTTACACTTGTCTGATGATGGTACAGTTTTAGTTGAATTAAAAACGGAAACGTTATTTTTACAACAAATTTGTGATGCACAGAAAGTTGATAATGAAATGATAGCGAAACAAGCTCTGTGTGATTCGAACTTTGACTCTGAATTTCGAATTGATGTTGATGGTTGTTTGAGATTTCGAGATCAGATTTGTGTTCTGAGGAATTCAGAGTTGATTCAGCTAATTTTGAATGAGCTCATAATAGTCGCCTATCTGTTCATCTGGGAAGTATAAAGATATATCATGATTTGAAGCAACACTATTGGTGGTCTAGTATGAAAAGAGATATTTCTGATTTTGTTTCGAAATGTTTAGTCTGTCAGCAAGTTAACGCTGAACATTAGGTTCCATCTGGTTTGCTACAACTGATTTTGATTCTCGAGTGGAAATGGGATAGAGTGATGGTGGATTTCGTTTCTGGATTGCCATTGACTCTGAGAAAGAAAGATGCAATTTGGGTCATAGTTGATCGATTGATGAAATCTGCCCATTTTATAGCGGTACGATCGGACTACTCATTTGATAAGTTAGCTGAGCTTTACATTTCTAAAATTGTGAGATTGCACGGGGTGCCGTTAGCTATTGTATCTGATAGAGATCCAAGATTTACATCATGATTTTAATGGTACGTGGGAACAATATTTTCCATCGATTGAATGTGCATATAATAATAGTTTTCAGTCGAGCATCAAAATGGCACCTTATGAAGCTTTGTACGGACGTAAATGTCAGACGCCTCTGTATTGGACTGAGCTCAGTGAAAATAAGATACACGGGGTCGATTTGATAAAAGATACAAAACAGAAAGTGAAAGTGATCCGTGATAGTCTGAAAGCCACACCAGATTGTCAGAAATCCTATGCATATTTGAAAAGAAAAGACATTGAATTTGAAATCAGTGATAAAGTTTTCTTGAAAGTATCTCCGTGGAAGAGAGTACTCTGATTTGGATGTAAAGGCAAATTGAGTCTGAGGTTCATTGGGCCATATGAGATTATCGAGCGTGTTGGACCTGTTGCGTATAGATTGATGTTGCCACCAGAGTTGGAAAAGATACATAATGTATTTCACGTATCAGTGCTTCGTCGATACAGATCTGACCATCACATGTGATTACTCCGACTGAGATTGAAATCCAATATGATATGACTTACGAAGAAGAACTGATCTGTATCTTAGCTCGTGAAGTGAAAGAGTTGAGAAATAAGAATATTTCATTAGTAAAAGTACTGTGGCATCGACACGAAGTGGAATAGGCTACGTGGGAGCCTGAAGACGTAAGGAGACACCAATATCCGAATTTGTTTAATGGTAAGATTTTTGGGGATGAAAATCCTTAAGGGGGAGAATTGTAATAGTCCGGTTTTGACCCTAGTCGAAATTGTGGTTTCGGGACCACAAATCCGAGTAAAAAAATATTTAAATATTATTTTCCGTGCTTATAGTATATGAATTAGCATGTGTGAAATTTCAGTGAATTAATTTATCCGTTTGTGAGCTTAATTTGATAAAAGGAGCTAATTGTGAGAGATGATAAATTAGCATGCCCTATAAAAAGGTATCTATTTGCTGTGGCTTTTATTATATGAAGTCCTTATGATGATAATTTCCCAATATTAAGTTGATGGACAATTATTTCCATAGTTTAAATGATTAATCATTAAGGTTTTATTAAGGGCAAAAGAGGAAATGAATAATTAGTATGTTTATAATAAAACAAACATGAAAATTAGATGATTATCATCTTATTTGGCTGAATGTAGCATGGAAAGAAAAGAAGAAAAGTGTTCTTAGGTTTCAGCTAAGTCTAAGCTTGATTCAAAGTATGTTTTGCTTCGGGTTTTGATAATCTCTACGTTTTTGGAATCGTTGCTTTGTATACTTCAAAACCCATGCTTCAATTTTGTGAATTGATGAATATTTTGAAACGTGCCATTGATGAAGATATGAGTTTTCTGATGTTTGATGGTGAAATATGAAATATATGTATTAGATTAACATGTTTTGTCTTTGAAGTTTTGAGTAATTTGGACTTAATTAAGAAAATAATATTTTAAGGGACTAAATTGTAAAATAAATGAAATGTATGGACTTGTATGGACTACATGAGAATTTGGCTAAGCATGGGTGTATTGAAATTTTGTGTATTTTGTGATTTTGTGAAATAGGGACTAAAATGTCAAAATGTGAAAATGTGAGGGCTAACTTGTAAATTTCCCTAAATATGTGTTTTTGGATTGAATTGAATGATTTGGTGAATAAATGGATTAAATTTGAATATGTATAGATCAAGAACTGAAGAAAACGGACTTAGATCGCAGAATGTCGAAAGTGATTGAATATTCGAGTCCGTACGTTAACCGAATCTGAGGTAAGTCTATATACAAATAAATGTATTTGTATTGATTTATGTATGTTCATATAAAATCTCATTGTTCTGAAGGTGTACGGGAATGAAAAATATATGAAAATCGAGGATGTATCGGTAGTGCAATAATGTCCGAGAAGCCGCGCACGAACCTAGGAATAGATAGGATTACATATGTCATGACATAGGTTTTGTAACATCCTTAAATTGGGCCTAGTAGGTTTGGGCCCAATGGGCCTTAGGTGTAGTAGCATTTAAAATTTTTGGAGAACAAGAGAATGGCTTTTTGCAAGTTGGACCTATTAGGTAAGTGATTTTGGAAGGTTGGGTGGCTTCTATGAAGTCCCGGGATCAAACTTTGGCTTTAGGGAAATTTTGGTTTTAGGCGAAAAAAACCCTGGGAGTTAGTAGGTAGGCCTTAAGAATAAAATGTGGAGGAAAATAACACAAGTGGAGTGTGTGATGTAGTGGCAAAGTGACGCCACATAAGAGACAAGGGGGTGACGCCACAGGGAAGGAAGGAGGTCCAATGTTCAAGTCTTGGCTCTTGCATTTTGGTTTTCTTTTTACATGGACCTTAGAATTGGGCTATAGATTTATATTTAGTTGCGCATGGTTTAAGACACAAGAGGAGCTTGCGGCCAAGTGGTTAGCGACGTGGATTATGCTACAAGGGAGCCTGGGTTCAAATCTCATGAGAAGCAAGGGAGTATTTATTTTGCAGATTGGACGGCAAGAGTTTCAGTTGAATTTAAACTCTACTGACGAAGAGATCCCACATCGGAAAGATACAAAGAAGGAAGGTGAAGAGCTAGCTATATAAAGAGCATTCCAGGGGGAGAGTTAACATACCTTGGTGGGCATTTGGGCACAGGAGTGGTCGTAGCGCGGATTAGCACCAGATTCCTATCAGGTGTGCAACTCTCTCTCTACTCTAGTTGTAGAGCGGCAAATGCCAAAGTGCCGGTCACGGCAATAGTAGCCACACGAGCTTGCGAGCGTACGTGTGGGGCTTCGACGCGATAGTTGAGGCCATCAGTAGTATTCTTGTGGGTTAAGGCTACTTGGGCCGCGATGGGCCGAAGTGGGCCCAATGGGCCCATGGGCCCATTGGAATAAATTGTATGATGATGTAGTATATAGTGAACTAGACAAGGTGGAACTTATATACGTAGCTAGATTTGTGTTAGGTGGGCCACACGAGCGTGTGGGCCCGAATGGGCCGAAATCGGGTTTTAGGCCCAATAGTCTGGTAAAGACTGAAAATGGTAACTGAGCCGCTCGGGGCGACATTTGGGCCTTTGGGAAAGGCCATTGCAGGTGCAAAATTACTGATATACCCTTGGAAGGGTAAAGTACCAAAATACCCCTGAAAGGTAAATTACGAAAATGCCCTTGGTGGGTAAAATTACGATTATACCCTTAGAGGTTGATTAGCTTGATTATGTTGTTTTATGTCTATTTGATTGTGATGGTAATCCATGTTATACTTATATTTGATATATGTTTTGCATACATGACATACTGCATACACGAATTAATATGTTTGCATGGGGTTGGGAATATGTTATGATAGGGGAAGCGTTTTGGTGGCTCTGCCACAATCTGTTGTAGTGGCTCTGCCATGATCTGTTGTAGTGGCTCTTCCACGATCTGTTCTGGTGACTATGTCATGATTCTAATGATGAGTAGCTAACTGCAGCATGATTGCCATCGATGGTGTGTAGCGGTGAAGGTTGATTGTAGAAATCCCCATTGGTGTGATTGGCAGGTACGGGTAGTGTGTAGCGGATGGAAACTTAGGTTGGGATTGGGTTCTGCATCATATCGCATTGATTATCTGATTATCTGCTATACTCTGCTAAAAGGGCTAAAGCCCAGTCTGTTCTGTACGGGCTTCGCCCAAAGTGATTTGTAATGGGCTTCGGCCCAGATTGTTTTGATGCATGTTCTTACTGATGAGGGTGTACACACTGAGTTTTCGTAAGCTCACCCCCCTCTTTTTAAATGTTTCAGGTAATCCCTAGTTGCGGATTCGGAGCCGAGGTGGACTCGGGGGGTGGCCATACGTCGGAGATACTACTCGTGAACTTTAGTAATTTCGATTTTTATCTTATTTTAAGATTATTTTTATTTGGGTTTTTGTTATGTAACAAGGCCACTATAACTTTAATTTTGGTATTTTATTTGGTTTAGCTTTTAATATGATTACTGCCTATTATTATTAAATGTTTAATACGGAATTTTCCTAAACCCTTAATAACCATTTTCCACAATGTTAACAAAAGGATAACAAGCGAATAAATATTTAAACTCGAAATTTTTAACAAACGCGCTGTTTTTAAACAACCCTTTTTTGTGACATGCCAGATCCAGCCATAACGTTTAGGCTGGGTTTAGGGTGTTACAGGTTTTCGATATGTGAGATCATGTAAGACCACATCTGGGACGTTGGCGTTGATTTGATATTTCGTGTAAGACCACGTTTGGGACGTTGGCATCGATATGAGATTTACGTGTAAAACCATGCCTGGGACACTGGCATTGTATTTGATTTATGTAAGACCCTGTCTAGGACAGTGGCATCGATATCTGAGTACATGTAAGACCACGTCTAGGATGTTGGCATTGTACGATTATTCCAAGTACTATAAGTATCCTATTTAGTTCCGAACAGTTCAACGGGCAAGTCTAAGAAATGAATGACTGTGAGTTGTATATCCGTTTCTGGTACGTTTGATGAGTATGTTTTGTGTTTTGTATAAGCATGAAATATGAGTATATGAACCTAGATGCAATGCAATGAAATATTAATGACATAGTAACAATGTAATTATGTGCACTTTATGTTAAGTTTATTTATATATGGCTTACTAAGCTTTTGAAAGATTACTTTGTGTGTGTTTGCTCTATTTTATAGATCGTCAAAGCTACTAAAGGCTCAGGGAACTGTCGAGGATCATCATCACACTACTCAATCTTATTTTGGTACCCTTTTGAATGTATATACTAAAGTATGGCATGTATAGGCTAGTTACCTTGAGTTATGTTTGAAATATGTGGATAGCCATGTGATATGGCTAGTTAAATGGTTGTGTAATGAATGAAGAGTCATGTCTTATGATGCTTAGTTTTGGTATGTATTGGTGGTTGATGAAAATGGCATATAATTGCACACACGGTTGAGCACACGAGCGTGTGGCTCGACCGTGTCCCTCGTGGTTAAAATTCAAAAAAAATTAGTAGCGACGACGAGCTTGACACAAGGGCGTGTGACTGGCCTTGTGGTGCAAGTCAGTAGCGACCATGCGTGAGGCACACGGGGCATGACCACGAGTGAGGCACACGGGCGTGACCAAGGCCGTGTGGACAAGTCAGTATGTATGCCTTATTTTGACACGGCTTAGTCAAAATAGCTTCGGCTATATATGGCACTTAGTGTGTGAGATCTAGATAGCTTCGATATGTAAGGCACTTAGTGTGCGAGATATTGAGTATTCGACAGTATTCCAAATAGGTATGAACTTGTTATGAATTTGTACAGGTATGTACATGGAAAGTATGAGCTGTTGTAACACCCCTTACCCGTATCCGACGCCGGAATCAGGTATGAGGTATTGCTGTACTTAACTTGCTTAAGCATACAACATCGAGACATACAGTTTCTTTCTGACTTAAAACTTCTCATTCGAGATCATAACGTCCTTATTATAGGTCCATGAGACCCTAAACATACATACGGAATGGTTCGGGACTAAACCGAAAACTTTTGAACACTTAGAAAATTTTTGCTTAAAACAGGGCCACACGCCCATGTCCCTAGTCTGTGTGGAATTTATTTTTCATTTTGAACCTACAAGGATTTACACACGGTCAGACACATGCCCGTGTCCATGGCCCGTGTCCCTTACACTGCCACGACACGCCCGTGTCTTAGCCCGTGTGCAAAAACCTTGACATTTTGTTTCTGATGTCATCATCCTATTAAGGTCACACGACCAAGGTACACGCCCGTGTCCTTAGACCGTGTGGCAAATTAAATTCCTAAATTCAGGTGCAGACTTCACACGGCCTGGGCACAAGCCCATGTCCTATGGTCGTGTCTTCCACAAGGTAGAGACACATGGCCGTGTCTCAGCCCGTGTGGTTACTACTGGGCATTTTGATTTGCCAACTTATCATGCAAGGGGGAACACAACCTAGCAACATGCCCATGGGGATGACCGTGTGTCACACACGGCCTAGACACAAGCCCGTGTGTCTACCCGTGTGGACAAGAATAAGGCTAATTACCAAGCCCTTACTGCCACCCCTACTTGTACCATCATAAACTACATTAAGTAACCAACTCATTCATGCATAGATACACCAATGAGTTAGCCATGCGACTGGCACATTCATGAATAACATTATCATTTCATAGATTAATAAGAAAGAGCCATCAACTACGGCCTTATACAAAAGAATTTATCCTCAAATGAGCCAACACATTTGGCCAAAATAATATAACATTATACATGCCATACTCAAAATGTTAAATCTAACTATACCAAAATGTGTGGATAGTGTGGGTGATCCTCCGACTATCTTCGTATCCCGAGCTGGCTCTTTGATACTATAAAACAGGGGAAAAGAGAAGGGAGTAAGCTTTAAGCATAGTAAGTCTATATGTAAACAATAAACATCATACCACATACTTATCAATCAAAAACAATTCCAATCATTGTAATTATACTTACTCATTTCAAATCTTACCACATCCCAAACACATATCATAACTGATCACTGTAAAATCGGAGCTTTAAATATTTATAAAAGAATGATCAAACCTGGAGACTAACTCTAACAAAGATATTAAGGCAAGTATACCTATCGAACAATAGTATAGCTTAGGCAAGACCGGTTATCGAACCCAAAGGAACTAAAAGTATTAATACTCACTTTCTTTTTATTATTTAGCCTTAAAGTTAGAGTGAAGATTACTTTTGACGAAGACTAAACTAAGGACACAAAGAGAAAAAGGACGAATAGGAAAATAACTTTGAGGGAAAACTCAGTTGATTACGACGATAGCCTCAGGAAGAATCCACCTAGACTTCACTTATTAATTAACCCTAAATTATATGATTTCTTTTACTTAGCTTGATTCGTAAGACTCCCTAACCTATATTAAACCCTCTCTCGAGGCGAATAACGTCTAACCCTAGGTTAATTAGTGGAACTCTCGTTCGCTTATAATAACCCCCTAGGATAGCAGTAAATCGATCAATGGACTCCCGTATTAGGTTTCACCCTAATCCGAAAAAATCTCGTAACCCTATCTCTAGGCGTCTGATCAACTCCGCTTAATTATGTTAGATCTTCTCTTAGGCAGGGTCTATTCCTCCTCCACCTAAGCACATTAGATGTGGATTAAGCAACATAATTAAGAACAAACTAAGTAATTTATCATATAACTTAAAAATCAAATAATAAAATCCATCTAGGTCTCATCCCCTTCAGGTATCTGAGGGGTTTAGTTCATAATGAATAAACAAACCATCGTAAGAGAAAAGATAAAACAAAACATAGGAAAAATCTTAAAACCCCCTGAAGGAATCGAAGGAGAATTCCACCGTCTTGAGTATAACTCCGGCTTCTTGGGATGGATCAACTGGCTATCCTCGCGTTATTCCTTAACTCTGACCTTCTCGGCTTGGCTCCTTGGCCTCGCTTTCGCTCCTTCAACAGGTGATACTTGGAGGTTATTTATAGGCTCTTGAAACGCGATTCTTTCTCCCTAAGTATCCTTTTCCGACTAAAATTGCTCTTTCCAGCGTCAGAGGCACGGCCATGTCACATGCCCGTGTGAATCGAGACCTGACCGTGCTCAGATTTCTCTTGAGGCACGACCGTGTGTGACTGAGTTGAGGCCGTGCTCTAGGTGTTCGTCGAGGCACGTCCGTGTGTTCTTTGGGCCAGGCCGTGTTGATTTCGTGTTAAGGCCCATTTACTCCGTTTTAGGCCCATTTTGTGTTCTTTTCATCCTTGGGTGCTTTCTTGGGTATAAGACATGAAAAGAAAGGATTAAAAGCACCTTTTTATATAAAACAAGGGATAAATCATCCAAAAACATACTAAATGTGGGATTAAAATATGTTACTTTTACGGTTTATCAAATACCCCCACACTTAAGCTTTTGCTTTTCCTCAAGCAAAATTCTCAACTTACAATTAAAACGAACTTTCCCTGATTCACAATTTCTATCAACAATGTCTTATCATAATTCATGGATAATTTATACATGGATAATTTAATTCAAAGAGTCCTAAATATTCAAACGAGATAAGTCATGATTTTGCTCCTCGAAAACATAGGTGTCTCCCCTCTTTTAAATAACTACCTTTTCAATTCAAAACCGACAAGGATTGACATCCTTACAAAAGATTCACTCAAATCACTCAAAAAGTGTTTAAGGGTCAACATTAAGCACTCGTAAGTCGAACATGAAAAGTTAATCCCATAGGCTTGCCTGAAAATCAAATCCCCACCACTGTAAAATGAGATGATAAACAGATCAAAAGGTCTTTGACAGGGTTGTAACGGGGCTTAGGTTAGGGGTATGGATAAAGGCTGAATTAAAAGGTTAGAATCGAGATTGACCTGATAGATTTCCTAACTAGAAAAAAAATGAACTTAATCTTACATTAATTAAAAAAACTAATAATACGAGCTTTTTCCTTGAGAATTGGAATTTGAACATTCAAGCTCACTTAATCATAGAACTAATAATGAATATAGTTCATTTTTTTAAGAACAAACTAACATAATAATAAGGAAGAATTTTTACAACTAAAATATAGAACATAGTTAGGAAACTTATTCAAAATCAAATCTCGACAAAAAGGGTAATTAAAAAAAATTGGTGATAACAAATACAAAGGGTTTTTGGTTACAATTAGTAGGTGAGTTAATAAAAAGGGTTGTTAGGCTCAACGGGGTTCACTAGGGGTTAATTATGAAGGTAGGCTTTTAAGTGGAGTAAGTGGGTTAAAACCTAAGTGCCTTTATCATCTCGGTATATCGAATCATAACTGTGGTCTTGACATGTAAAAACGAGGCAAGTTCTAAAATAATAGTTCATAGTTGACACACTCATAATCAAAAAATGAGCACGAAAAAGAATGTATGCTCTATAAGGTTCAAATACTCACAAAAATTATGGGTGTTTTGACATTATCCTTATAAAATTCGAATTTCAAGGTGACATTCAAAATTGGATCAACAACCTAGCAAAAATTTTAATTCCTGAAAAATAGACTTATCATGATTGATTCTATATTATTCTTTAAATTTAATCATCAATGTACAATTAACTATGACTTATTCTAAAACATGTTAATAGTCATCACAAATCATCAGAATTTTCATCCTAATTACTAATATGACAACTTTACATGAAAATAAGACTAAATCAGGGATTTGAGAATAATGAAAAAAGTTAGGTTCTTTTATTCCAGTTTTAGCCTCAGGGATTTGAGAATAATGCAGAAAGTTAGGTCTTTTTACCCCCCACACTTAAGATGTACATTGTCCTCAATGTACAAACATAGATAATACATATATATTTAAAATCAAAAGGGATGCGATAGAATACTCCCTGAGGTGTGGACTATTTCCTTGTAGGAGGGCAGGGGTTGTGGCGGCAATACGGCGAAGGCGTCGGTATGGTGGTGGTGTTAGTTCCCAAGCTTTGTGCTAGATGAAGAAATTGGGGAACGTATGAAGGATTAGAAAGGGGTTATTGAAACATAATATAAATAAACTAAAGATGAATTTAAAGAAAAGCAAGCTAAAGTGAAGGAGACTAAGAAGAAAACTGAAATGACAAGAAAATTCTAATGGACTATGAAGTCCTTATTAAAGGATGGTTCGCAAGGTGGGAATCAATGCTAAGATTGGGGATGTGGTGGCGGTGGTGAGAGTGATGATGTTATCGTGGTGGTCGGCGTGATTCCTTAGTAGCCTGGCGAACCTGACATCAAGAAACTAAAAGAAAATTAAACGAAAAGAGCAGTAGAGAAGCTTAGATGCAGAAAATAAAGGAGAAGAGTAGGAAATTGAAGCAAGAGAGAAAGCAAAAATAAAAACTAATTGGTTTCAAAGACCCTTGGCTTGGTGTTGGGACGAAGCTGCCGGCAGGAACTCATATTGATCGTTCTTTGTTAAGGAGTCTATGTGTGGCTTCTTTCGCTTCTTCGGCATGGTGTTGATTTGTTCAATGATCTAGTGTCTTGAAGGGTCTGAGACTGAAGAAGCTTTATAGCTTACTTTGTTTATTTTTCCCATGTTTTATAGTGAATTCAAAACTAGCTCGGATTTTGGGACGTCGGAGACATCGTCACACTATCCAACCATCCCTTTGGTACTTTTGAGCTTATGGTTTGCTCATATGGCATTTATAGGAACTATGGTCATGATGGTTATGTTATAGTAGTGAGTTTTGCCATTTGAGATGGCTTGTAAATGTATATGTTTTTGTTTGTGTATATTGCCATGAAAATTGGCTTATTTTTGTATGTTTGAGCCTAGTGTATGTACATATAAATATATGACTTATATTAGGAGGGTTGTGGAATTAGTATCATGCTTGTGAATTTGGAACAAAATGATATATGTTTGGTAAATGTTTATAGATGTGTTAATGCTATTTTGTGATATGTTTAATATCGCTTGGAAATGGTTGATGAATTGACCTATGTTGTGTGACTGAGGTAGATTCATGATACCCATTGATATTAAAAATTTTTGAATGTCAATAGGTAATGAATTGAGAATTGGTATGTTTGTGGAATTGAGCATAATTATGCATATTTTGTAAATGGTCATTTTGATAGTTTGAAAAGACAAGGATTAACATGAAGTTAGATAGCAATATGTGGTATTTATGGCTTGTATTGGTTGGTGTTGGAATTGGTATAAATCATGCTTGATTGGAATTGTAATATATGCCTATTGATGCTATATTGTGTGCTATTTGAGAGGTGTAGGTGTATCTAAATTTGTGTGGCAAATTGGCTTGGTAAATAGCCTATTTTTGTCCACACGGGCAGAGACACGGGCGTGTGTCTTAGCCGTGTATGACACGCGGTCATGTTACACAGTTGTGTGTCCCCTAGTGTTAAAATTGAAATGAAGTAAGTATACTCCACATGGCCTCACACACGAGCGTGTGATCGGCCGTGTGGCACAAGTCAGTATACCCCCTAATTGGCTCACGGTCGAGCACACGAGCGTGTGACTTGGCCGTGTTGCATAAGTCAGTATACCCTATAGGTTTGGCACAGCCTAGCACATGGCCTGGCACACGGGCGTGGGTGGCCACTTCGAAGGGCACACTGGTGTGTGGTTGGCCTTGTGACCCAAGCCAGTAACCTCACTTGTTTGGACACAGGTTAGGACACGGGCTGGGACACGACCATGTACTCCCATTTCAAATATTCACATGGCCTGTGACACGGGAATATCTGGTAGCCGTGTGAGACACACGGCCTGAGCACGTGGGCTTGTGTCCCCTATTTTGAGAAAAAATTGTTAAGCGTTGAAACAATTCCCGAGCTTCCGGTTTAGTCCCCAACCACTCCTAATGCATGTTTAAGGCCTTGTAGGCTCATTTAAGGGACACTATGATTGATTGTGATTGAATTGTATGTTTAAAAGTGTTGTAAGTTTGGTAATGCTCCGTAACCCTATTCTGACGGTAAATACGGCTGAGGGGTGTTACAAACCAAGTAAGTTCAAATGAGCTTAGTGAGTTCCGTGATAAAGAAAATAGATATAAAAATACGCATTGATACCCAAGATGGTACTAAACCTTTCAGAGAAGTGAAACACAATGATCAGAATACACCAAATGGTGTTAACAAAATATAGACAGTTTCAATAAGCCAACTTAACACAACACATGGGCGGTTACTATCCCCAACGTAACCATAACTTACACAACCCATCCTTATACTAGCCTTATACCTAGAATTCAAAATCAGAAGCATATGATTCAGTCGTATTCATATACATACCCCCTTAACTCATCATATCATTTTTGTTCAGCCAAGTATGTTTTCTTGTGATCTCCCAGTTTGATTTGCAATATAGTTGCCCTGTTGAAGGCATCACAAACATAATCCCCTTCATCATCATCACATCACATATCACCTATCACATATTGGTAGTACTAGCTTGTACAATAAGGAAGGTATGTACTTCATAACATGAAAAATACTATACTCACACTGATGACACTGGATGAGAACCACCAACACAGACACCATTCATACGTTACTAAGAGAGATTACTTACCTTACACAATTTATACAACAAGGGAATTTACAACACATTGAACTAAAAAGAAACTCACCAGAAACTCTAGTATAGTGATCTACTAAATAGAATATTTTCCTTTCTTTTTTTTGGGGGGGATTTTCATTATCTTTTTTATCTAAAAGAAAGATAAGTATCCCTATCAGATCATTAAACTATCGAAACTTATCATGCATGCAAGAATTGATATTAAACAACCCAGAATTAGGAAGTTTCCTTCCTCACGAACAGTTCTATGGTTTAAGATGCAACACTATAAACACATGAATCTCTTTGATAATAACCTAAAGGTTTACCAAAAATTACTAGTAAGCTAGTATAAACGTAAGTGCTCACTAAACACAGTGAATTCTCTTCGATGAAGCTTTCTACACTGAGGTTTTTCAGAAACTTATAAAATAATTCAGGGAAGAAAAAGTTGTAAAGGTGACTCATGATGGCCAACGATATCTCTATATACACATGCAACAGAGACAAGGTTTAGTAGGAAAATTGTATAATTCCACTAACATTCTTGATTCCCGTGATTAAACACAATTAAAAAGTTTTAGGTCTAATCATCTACGATATTCTAGTTCAGTTTTAACTAGGTCTCACCTAAAATGACTAACTAAGTCATCATAATATGCATAAAATATATAAATAAATCTATTAAAATTGTGAACTAGACGAGTTCGCCTAAGACATCTAGGGTGAGTAGATACTTAACAGAAGAGTTTGCCAAAACTTGGAGTTCACTATATGGAAAAACCCATAGAGTTCGACAGTAAGCCAAAAAAAATACTTTACTTACTCAATTCTACCTAGCTTAACCAACTTATATGCCAAATAGTAACTTGATTTTGAGTCTCTGCCAGGTGAGCTGTTACAATTATGGGTTTAAAACATGTTTGAAAATATGAAAAATTTATCTAAGCTTCTTTGATGGCTAATGCTGCCTTCAGAATTCAGCCATTATATCTAGGTCGGGTTAGGGAGGTTACATTTAGTAGTATCAGAGCTCGATTTCAAAACACAGACTATGGTTTTTACTTGACTCTGCATGCATATTTTTAAAGGGTATTTTGGAAACTATGCCATAAATAAATTTTATAAAGTTTGTTTTACAAAAATAAATATCTGAGACTCCGAAGTCAATTCTATATAAGTACTCTTACTTCTAAAACTATCGAAAAACTATAGTCTGTAAACTATAGTTGAAACTATTAAACTGAAAATACTCAGGTTAATAACAAGAACTTTATTTTTGAACTATAGATAAATACATAAAACTTTAGACTCGAGATAACAATATGAATACTCGAGGTGTATGAACCCATGGTATGCGAGCCCATGGAGCACAAGGCTATAAGGCCAGGTTGAGTCTTTTTCCTCTCAAGTACGTACCCTTAAACCTGTAGTAGAGCACGTTGGGAATGCACCTACCGCTGAAGGTAGTCATCAAGAGCTTGTAGATGACGATGTATCGAAGGTTATGCTTGGAGTTCTTGAGTGGGTGGCTGGAGCAGAAACCAAATTTGATAGTCATGGGTCTATAACTAAGAGGCTTCAATCCAATAGAGCTGAATTATTTAGGGGCATTGTTAGGATGAACCCTACCATGGCAGAGTATTGGATGGAGGCTACAGAAAGGATCTTGGATGATATAGAGTTTACCCCCAAATAAAAATTAAAGAGTACAGTTTCACTGTTAATGGACGAGGCTTATGTGGCTTACATTCTCGATTTATGTGCAAATGGGTCAGTTCTGGATGGTATCCAAACTTTGAAGGAGTTTTCAGATGTTTTTTTTTTGAAAGAGTTACTTGGAATACCTCTGTATCTAGAGATCAAGTTTAGGATAGATTTGTTGCCCAGGACTATTTTGGTGTCCATTACTCCCTACCACATGCCACCTAAAGAGCTTAAGGTGCTTAAGGTTCAACTTCAGGAGCTTTTGGATGATGGTTTCATAAGACTGAGTGTTTCACCTTGGGAAGTTCGGATCTTGTTTGTCAATGAGGAGGATGGATCAATGAGGCTTTGTATTGATTACCGACAACTAAACAAGTTGATTGTAAAGAACAAGTATCGCTTACCAAGGATTGATGACTTGTTCGATCAGGTCAGAGGTGCTACAGTGTTTTATAAGATTGACTTAAGGTCTGAGTATTATCAGATTAAGGTAATGTAATCTAATGTGCCTAAGACAACATTTAGGACTCGATATGATAATTACAAGTTCTTCGTGATGCCCTTTGGTCTTACAAATGTTTCATCTGCTTTCATGAACTTCATGAACCGGATATTTTAACCTTATCTTGACCAGTTTGTCATTGTCTTTTTTGACGACATCTTGATTTACTCTAAGTCTGAACTCGAGCACAATGAACATTTGAGGGTTGTTCTGCAGATCCTCTATGAGAAGAAGCTTTATGCTAAGCTTTGTAAGTGTATATTTTGTCTTAGAGAGGTGATGTTTTTGGGGCATGTGGTATGTACTAAAGGTATTCATGTCGATCCACAGAAAATTGAGGTCCTTCTGGATTGAAGCAACCTAAGAATTTTTTTAGATTTGAACTTTTCTTAGATTTTTCAGTTATTATCGAAGGTTTGTAGAGGGATTTTTCTTTAATTGTGGCCCCTACAACTAAGCCGTTGAGGAAGAGTGCTCCTTTCAAGTGGATCGAGAAGCAACAAGCTAGTTTTAAGAAGCTTAAGTCCATGTTGATTCAAGCACCGATTCTGATTCAACCCGAGTCTAGAAAGGATTATATGGTTTATAGCGATGCGTCCCACACCGGTCTTGATTGTATGCTGATGCAAGACAGTAAGGTTGTGGCCTATGCATTGGGACAACTTAAATTGCATGAGTGTAATTACCCGAATCATGACCTTGAGATGGCAACTGTGGTTTTTGCACTGAAAATTTGGAGACATTACCTATATGGTGAGAAGTGTATTATTTACACAGATCATAAGAGCCTTAAGCACCTTCTGTCCCAAAAAGAGTTAAACTTAAGGTAGCAGAGATGGATAGTGTTGCTTAATTATTATGATTGTACCATTAAATCCCATCAGGGGAAAGCTAACGTCATGGCAGATGCACTGAGTAGGAGGTCAATGGCTGATTTGAGAGCAATGTTCACTAATCTAAGTCTGTATGAGGATGGAGTCTTACTCATAGAGTTGCAAGTAAAGTGTAACAGCCTGATTTTGGGTCTAGTTGGAATAGTGGTTTCGGTGCCACAAATCTGACGAGGAAAAATTTAATATTCTTATATTTTTATGATCGAGAGTTTTACAGAATGATTTCGTGAAAATTTCATTCAAAAATTTTGATGTTTGGGCACTCAATTTAGTCAAAAGGACTAAATAGTAAAAAGTGGAAAACTTGAGTTCTAGAAGCTAGAGGTGTCTAATTGCTATGAAATTTTTAATTGGAGGTCCTTTGAAGTTAATTAGACCATTGTATAATTTGTTGGACAAAAATGGACATGAAATAGGTGAAATAGAATATTTTTAAGTTAGGGGCATTTTGGTCATTTAGTAATTAAATGATTTAATAAACAAAATAAAAACCCAAAAAAATTTTCCATCTTCCTCCTTGGCTGAAATTTGCAAGAAGAAACCATGGCTAGGGTTTTTCAAGCTTTCAAGCTCGATTGGAAGTCTATTCTAGCCCTGTTTTTAATGATTTTCATGTTTTTGAAATCCTTGTAATATGATCTATCTATTTCTACAATTAATTTGAGATATGATGAAGGTCTAGGGTTTGACCCATGTTAGAAATTTATGTATTTTGATGTTTAGTGGTAGATTAAGCAGGTTTAACGTTAGATCAACAACTTTTGCTAAGTGATTTTTGATGAAAATGCATAAAAAGGACCTATCTGTAAAATATTATAAAAAGTGTTGTAAAAATCTATTTTAATGGAAAATGTGGGCTACTATAAGCATGAAAATGGTTTGGCTATTCTTAAAGTACAAAGAAATTGAATGAAAATCATTTTACGAGCCTAGGGACTAAAATGTAAATATGATAAAATTTAGGGGCAAAAATGTAAAGTTTGCTAAAATGTGATTTTGGGCTAAATTGAACAGTATAATGATTAAATAAGTCAAATGTGATATTATATATTAATAAAATCAAGGTTCGGACCTAGAACGGGGAAAAACAAAGTATGTGACGATTAGGCCCATTTCGCCATTCTTGTGTCGAGGTAAGTTCATGTGTAAATAATGCAATTTTACAATTGTATTTTAAATGTTTTATTAATATATGAATTGTATAAATGACAATGTGGATACAATCGACGATGATATGACAAATGAGAAAATCCCGTTTGAACCTTAGGAATAAATAGGATACAAATGTCATGACATTAGGGTCACTGAGATTTCGTCTAAGACAATATCTGGGATATGGCATCGATATGAGACTTCGCGTAAGACCATAGCTAGGCTATTGGCATCGATATGAGATTTCCATGTAAGACCATGTCTGGGATATGGCGTTGGTATTGTAACAGCCTAATTTAGACCCTAGTCAGAATAGTGGTTTTGAGACCACAAATCTGAGGTCAAAAAAATATTTTAAAATTATTTTCTGTGTTTATTATATGTGATTTAGCCTGTGTGAAAGTTTCGTGTGAAATTTTTATCGATTGTGTGTTTAATTTGCGAAAAGGACTTAATCGCATAATATGTAAAAGTTGTGCGCTGATTGTTGAAGTGTCTATTTGGCTTGGCTTATTAAATGGGAAGTTCTTATGTGGCAATTAGACCTTGGTAGTGGAGATGGACATAAATGGCCATTAAATGAATGAATTATAATGTTTTAAACTAAGGGTAAAATGTTAAAATTTGTATTAATGTTAATAAAATAAAACAAATAAGAAAATAAGCTCCATTATCATCTTCCTTGTCGAAATTTGAAAGAAAAGAAAAGAGAAAAAGCTACCTAGGGTTCCGCCATTGTTGATTTTAATAAAGGTATCCTTTGAGCTCAATTTTTTATAATTCCTACGTTTTTATAATCGTTGCTTCGTGCTCTACAAAACCCATGCTTTAATTTTAGAATTTGATGGTGATTTTGAGATATGTAATTGATGAATGTTTGAGCTTTGTGATAGTTGATGATGAAATATGGAAGATATGTGAAGGATGAACATGTTTTCTCTTTGAATTTTTAGTGAAATTGAGTAATTCAGACTAAATTGTGAAAATAACATTTTGTGTAATATCCGGGATTAGGGCTTGTGCATTTTTGCTTAATTGAATGTGCTAGTATGCCTGTGTGTATTTTGAATGTGTTTTATGAATTTTGAGAACTCTAGAGTATAGCTGAATGGCTTAGAAATTATCAGATTTTAAGTTTCAAAGAGGGAGCTCAGCCTGATAGGCCTAAAAGTAAATTGTAAGGGAAATTAGACACACAAATGGGCTTGTTAAAGTGGCAAGGAGGCGCCACTTAAAGCCTTAGTAAGTGACGCCACAAGCATGGGTGCAAGGCCTAGGTTCGAGCATCAAGGGGAGCACTCGTGGAGTGTTTATGCGTCAAGTAAGGAGGGGAGTTGGACGGCACTAAAACACTTGATGGATGAGCTTTAGATATGGTTGAATTCTTTTAAAGATTCGGCTAAACTAAGGGGATAATTGTGGCTTTAATTAATTTAATTTGTATGGGTAAGATAAGAGATAAAATAGGAGAAAAGCAAGGATGAGCTAATGTTTGAGTGTTAGCCGAATTCAAGGGAGGGGAGTAAGTGAGGCAATCGGTCATGCTAAGGGGATTAAGTGCCGAATTTCATTCTTTTGCTCATTTTTCTCTTTGAGCCGAAATTTTTCTACTTTCTCCTCCTCTTCTTTTCTTTCCTTCAACATTAATTTTGCACCTTTTCCATATATGGCCGAATATTCCATCACCATTTGAGAGCCATAGCCGAACCCTTATAGGTCTCATTCTCTTCTCATTTTTCTTTTCACCATTAAAGTGCCGAAACTCTCTAGTGCTCATCAAAAGCCGAAAGTTCACTTCATTGCCACCCCTTTGAATCGATTTCTCCTGCAAGCTCTCTTGCCGATTTCTTGAAGTAGTGATCAATTGCGTTTTAGTCATCTTATTGGTAAGGATCTCTCTAGCCGAACTCTTGTTCTATTCTTCCCCTAACTGTCGAAAATCAGGGTACTAATCCCATTATTGTTTTTAGTCGAAACCTTGAAGGATCTTTCAGGATCTTCGGAATAGCCGACTTTTAGGAGAGATCATTTGGGATTTGGTTATCCAAGGTAAGCAAACATGATCTTGGGCCGAAGGCCATTTGTTTTGGTCCATTAAGTGCTAGAATCGACACTAACAAAGGTTATGCAGAGATTTCGACATCTCCATTAGCAGATAGCGATTTCGGGATCTAGATAATCAAGGTAAGGAAGCCTTGATATTCGGCCAAGGGCCTCTTTGTCTGTCAAGTGTTTAGTCGATTCTAACATTGATTTTTAGGGGAGGAGTACAATCTGATTTCGACAGACTTTCGGGATTTCAGTGAACTCGTTAAGTAAACCAGGTGTGTAGCCCACACTAAGTCTTATAGATTTATGGTAATGTTTTGATATGTGTGTTAATGAAAGTATGAGAACGTGGCTAAAGGTACCGTATAATGGTACAGAATATTCAGGTACGTAATCTTTAATATTACGTCAATAAATGTTATGAACATGTGAAATATGGCACATATGTGAATATTGATAAGAATGTGAAATAAGGTATAAGGCATGATTTATGCATGTTTTGTATGGCATGGGGCATATGGGTGATATGGAAAAGGGAAGTGATCTGGTGGTTTTTACCACAATATCTGGTGACACATGTCACACAATCTGAATGTGGTGACTTATGTCACAAAATATTATCTGGTGACCAAGGTCACAAATTATTATTATCTGGTGGCTATGCCACAAAATTATAAGGGCGATGTGCCAGTCGACTGTAGCGACTGCCTTCGGTGGTGTGTAGCGGATGGAGGGTCGATTTAGTAATCCCCACGGTGTGATTGGTTGGTACGGGTGATGTGTAGCGGATGGTTACCTAGGTTTGGGTTCGGGAATGCATCATTGATTATATGTGTTTTATATATGTTTGTATGCCTGAATCCTTTGGGACTTTGTGTTGGCTGTTACACATTGAGTCTGTTTGACTCACCCCATTTTGGGATATCTTTTCAGGTGACACTCAGTAGATGGACCGGGTCGGCAGGAGCTTAGTGGTGGCCATGCTCAGCTTAAAGTTATTTTATTTGAGACTTTATTTTCTTTAATTTGGATTTATTTCGGGTTTTCTTTGATGTAATAAGGCCATTAGTATTGAACTGTTTATGCATGCATTTTAAATTATTTTAGTATGATACGTTTTTTTTATCAACTCAAAGTTTAAGTAAATTTTCTTAAAAAAAAATAAAATCTAAATGTTTTGGCAACTAATCACAAACGATTTTTAAATTAAAGGTAAACTATAAAACAACTTGACAATTCTTGTAACTTATGATTTGCAATATAATAATAATAATGTTTTCATAAAATTTTAGACTTCAAAAATTTACATCATTTTCAATTCAACCGCAACACAAATCGATTTTTTTCCAAAACCACCCAAATTTTCAAAAGCAACAAACAAGATTCTGAAATGTTTTACTCGAGGAACATACCAGATCTGGTTGAGGCTCGTGGGCCGAGTTTGGGGTGTTTCAGTTTGGTATCAGAGCCCAGTTTTAAACTCTTGCTCTTGGGTTTAAAGCCCACAGCGTTTTCAAAATAAAGCCCAATTACGATTTATGAAAATTTTTGGAATTAAGCAGGTTTTTATGGCATGGCACCTAAGTCTCCAACCCGAAGTCCACCAGGTAAGTACCCCTAACTGTTGTGTGATTTACTATATGATTTGTATGTGGGAATAAAGGGAACGTAGATTAGTATACTAAGTTAGTGAACCCTAGGATTAGCTTACTCCAATACAGAATAACATAAAACTCTAAAGCCTAATTAAACAAACCGGTGTTTAAGTCACCGAGTTAGGGTGTGGCAACCATTGGGCGCATGTCTAGGATTGGTTTCGGTGGGAGCTTGGTATTTAAGCAGTCCTAGTGACTCACCTCCTCTCCACTCGAATCCTACCTGGTGCGTAGTGACGGTTCACCCTAACCAAGAGGACTTATTCACGGGCTAAACTCCATAATTTAAAACCTGAAAGGGATTAGCCATATTTTTATAAAAACCTTAGTTTTAAAAATCATCAAATTACCCCTTTGATTTGTAGAAAAATTATTTTTGAAAATTTTTCCAAAATATTCCCGATTTACAAAATTACCCAAATTACTAAAATACCCTTGGATTATAAAATTACCATAATACCCTCGACTTTTATTAAAATATTCTTACTTTACAAAAATACCAAAAACCCCATTTTACAAAATACCAAGATACCCTGATTTGGAAATTTACCAAAATACCCCTGTAAGACAATTTACGAAAATACCCCTGGGATAGGAACAGACAAAAATGTTCGAATGATGAAGGTGTGTGGTAGATACTATTGAATGAATGTGTTTTCTCTGAATTAGGATAGAGGACTTGAAACTAAAACTTTGATTGATCGAAAGAACCACCATTAAACTTTTTCACATAAAACTTCTTCGTGGGTAATCAGTGGAACAAGGACTAATGCATAAAATTTCTTAAACCAGATTAAATCGCGATCGTAGACATGAGTTCTAGGGGATGTGGTCGTAATGTGCGGGGACGTGGTAGAGGCAGAATGGCCGTATCGGAACCCGTTAGGTCTGGTCAAGGGTCCGAGAATGAAGTACCACCACCCCCACCACCAACTGCTGGAGTTGAGCATCAGGATCAGACGAGGGATGACGCAGTACCGCAGGCGGTGCTGTAGGTTCTTGAGATGGTGGCTGGAGCAGGCGGAAGTATGGGAGCTCGAAAATCTGTACCCGAGCAACTCCGAGCCAATGGAGCTAGGTGTTCCGTGGTGTATCTGGTGTGGCGCCCAGTATGGCTGAGTATTGGTTGGAGGCGATAGAGCGAATTATGGATGAGTTGGATCTGACTGCTGAGGACAAACTGAAAGGAATAGTGTCGCTTCTCCGCGATGAGTCATACCAATGGTGGCTCACAGTTCGGGATGGTGCTACAGCTGAGGAACTCACTTGGGAGTATGTTAAGGCGGCGTATCAGAAGAAGTATGTTGGAACTAGTTATGTTGATGCGCAGAGGAAGGCATTTCTGGGGTTGGTTCAAGGGAACAAGTCCGTAGCGGAGTACGAGGCTGAATTCTTAAGGTTGAGTCGGTATGCTCGAGGGATCGTGGGTATGGAGCATGAACGATGTGTCTGGTTTGAGGAGGGACTGAGGGATGACCTGAGGTTGTTGATAGCTCCACAGCAGGAGTGGGAGTTTGCCGTATTGGTAGAAAAGGCTAAGGTAGCCGAAGGAGTTAAGGAATCCGTGAGACAGAATTCAGATCGGAATAAGCAAAAGAGAGGCTTTGGAACATCAGGGTCATCCGGGAATGTGCAAAAGAGGCCTAGAGTTGATGGGCCGCGAGGTCAGCAGGTTGTTGCAGGAGGGCAGTACCGTACTTGTGCTCAGTATGGAAAGATGCATCTAGGGGAGTGTTGGAAGAAGACAGGGGGCTGTTTTAAGTGTGGATCCAAGGATCACATGATTAAGGACTGTCCTATGAAACCAGATGGGAATCGACCAGCAGCTCAGGGTTTTAATCAGGCTGGAAGAGGTGGACAGCAGCCTCAGCGAGGTCGAGGTGCGAATGGCCGAGGTAATGGTGCTGGAAGAGGACAGGGAACACCTGGCAGAGGTGTTGGTAATACAGAGGCAAGACAGCCGGGCCTGGTGTATGCAGTTCGTCGAAGGGAAGATGGAGACGCACCGAACGTCATAACCGGTATGTTCCTTATAGTTGGCAAGCCTTATTTTGCTTTAATTGGTGTTGGCTCGACCCATTCTTATGTTTCATGTAGAGTAGTTGAAACTCTAGGCATAGCCTCTGAACTGTCTAGTAGGGAGATGACTGTAGTGAGCTTGCTAGGTCAAACTGTAGTGGTGAATAAGATATTTTGGAAAGTACCTCTAGAGATTCAAGGAGTAGCATTCCCCGCTGACTTAATGGAATTACCTTTCGGAGAACTCGATCTCATACTTGGCATGGATTGGCTAGTGAAACATCGAGCTATATTGGATTGTGCCGCTAAGCGAAGGGAGTTAAGGACCCCGGAGGATGAGGAAATTATTATGATAGGAGAAAGAAGAAACTATCTGTCTAACGTAGTCTCCGCGTTAAAAGCTGATAAGATGGTTCGAAAAGGGTGCAAGGCATTTGTGGCTTTCGTTAGTGCGTTAGATGCGAAAGAAGAAGGAGTTAGTAGGGTTAGAACGGTAAGGGATTTTGTGGATGTTTTTCCGAAGGAATTACCTAGAATACCCCCGGACAGGGAGGTGGAGTTTGGAATTGACTTGTTACCTGGTACAGCTCCTGTGTCAATTGCTTTGTATAGGATGGCACCAAAGGAGTTGGTTGAGCTCAAGGCTCAGATCCAAGAGTTGCTGGATAGTGGGTTTATTTGACCCAGTGTGTCTCCATGGGGAGCACTGGTCTTGTTCGTGAAGAAGGAGGACGGAACTATGCGTATGTGCATAGATTATCGTCAGTTGAATAAGTTGACCATCAAGAACAAGTATCCTTTGCCAAGGATAGACGATTTGTTCGATCAGCTTAAGGGGGCTGCGGTATTCTCGAAGATAGATTTACGGTCTGGATATCATCAGCTTAAGGGGAAGGAAGTGGATATCCATAAGACAGCTTTCCGAACAAGATACAGGCATTATGAGTTCTTAGTAATGCCGTTCGAATTAACGAACGCCCCAGCTGCGTTCATGGATATGATGAATCGGGTTTTTCAACCTTACCTGGATCGGTTCGTCGTTGTGTTCATCGACGACATCCTATTGTATTCCAAATCTGAGGAGGAACATGACGAGCATCTCTGGATGGTGTTGCAAGTATTAAGGGAAAAGAAGCTCTATGCCAAATTCAGCAAGTGTGAATTTTGGCTGAAGGAGGTGACATTTTTAGGGCATGTGGTGTCTGCAGAAGGAATAAGGGTGGATCCTAGGAAGATTGAAGCAGTGTTAGATTGGAAGCCACCTAAGTCTGTGGCAGAGGTTCATAGTTTCTTGGGGTTAGCATGCTATTATAGAAGGTTCGTAGAAGGGTTTTCGTTGTTAGCCGCACCTTGCTGAGGAAGGAAGTACCTTTTGTATGGACAGATAAGCAACAGGAGAGTTTTGAGAAGCTTAAGACGGTTTTGACTGAAGCTCCGGTTTTGATTCAGCCGGAGGCAGGGAAGGACTTTGTGGTGTACTGTGATGCTTCTCACACGGGACTAGGATGTGTTTTGATGCAAGATGGGAAGGTAGTCGCTTATGCGTCTTGGCAATTGAGGCACATGAGGTTAATTATCCGACACATGACTTGGAATTGGCGGTGGTGGTTTTTGCTCTTAAGGTATGGAGGCATTATCTGTATGGAGAAAAGTCAGTGATCTACACAGACCACAAGAGTCTTAAGTATCTGTTGACTCAGAAGGAGTTAAACCTGAGACAGCAAAGGTGGGTGGAGTTACTGAAGGACTATGATTGTTCGATAGAGTATCACCCGGGCAAGGTGAATGTAGTGGCGGATGCCCTAAGTCAGAAGGTTGTGTCGGAACTGAGGGCGATGTTTGCACATCTTAGCTTGTATGACGACGGAAGTTTGTTGGCGGAGTTGCAAGTCAAGCTGACATGGTTGAATGAGGTTAAAGAGAGTCAGTTGGTGGATGATGGTTGAAGTGCTAAGTTGCGGCAAGTGCAGAATGGGGAGTTAGAGGATTATGGTGTTGACAGTAATGGAGTATTGTGTTTCAAGGGTAAAGTCTGTATGCCTAAGGATAAGGGGCTAAGGTGGAAAATTCTTCAGGAATCGTATAGTAGCCCTTATGCTATGCATCCTGGAGGTAGTAAGTTGTATAGAGATCTAAGGGAACAGTTTTGGTGGCCTGGTCTTAAGCGGGAAGTTACAGAGTTCGTAGGGAAATGCTTAACGTGTCAGCAAGTCAAGGCTGAACACCAAGTTCCGTCAGGATTACTTCAGCCGATAAAGATTCCACAGTGGAAGTGGGAGAGAATCACCATGGACTTCGTTAGTGGGCTTCCCCTTACGCCTACTAAGAAGGACTCGGTATGGGTGATAGTGGATCGGTTGACAAAGTCCGCGCATTTCATACCAGTGCGGGTTGACTATTCTTTGCAGAAGTTGGCAAAGTTGTATGTGGCGGAAATTGTAAGGTTGCATGGAGTGCCGGTATCGATTATTTTGGATAGGGATCCGAGGTTTACGTCTCGGTTTTGGAAAGCACTACATCAAGCGCTGGGTACCAGATTAGACTTCAGTACGGCATTTCATCCACAGTCGGACGGTCAGTCTGTACGAGTAATCCAAGTGTTAGAGGATATGCTGAGGGGTTGTGTGATAGACTTCAGAGGAAGTTGGGAAGAATATTTGCCTTTAGCGGAGTTTGCTTACAATAACAGCTATCAAGCCAGTATTCAGATGGCACCATATGAGGCGCTGTATGGACGGAAGTGTCGCACTCCTACGTGTTGGACCGAATTGGGGGAACGTCGAGTTTTGGGGCCAGAGATTGTAGCAGAATCCGAGGAGAAGGTGGAGGTAATTCGAGCACGATTAAAGGAGGCATCTGATAGGCAAAAGTCATACGCAGATCTCAAGCAGAAGGAAATAGAATTTGCTGTGGGAGATCAAGTGTTTCTAAAGGTCTCACCTTGGAAGAAGGTGATGAGATTTGGTCGAATAGGGAAGTTAAGTCCAAGGTTTATAGGACTTTATTGGATATTGAAGCGAGTTGGACCAGTGGCATACCAGTTAGAGTTGCCTCTAGAATTGAAGTAGATGCACGACATATTCCATGTTTCGATGCTACATCGTTATCGATCGGATCCATCTCATATAGTTCCGGTTGAAGAGGTGGAGCTAAGGCCAGATTTGTCCTACGAGGAAGAGCCAATTCAGATTTTGGATCGAGATGTGAAAGTGTTACAAAGGAAATCAGTTCCTCTAGTCAAGGTATTATGGCAAAATCATAGATCGGAAGAAGCTTCATGGGAGCCGGAAGAAGCAATGCGACAGCAATACCCTCACTTATTTCAGCCAGGTAATTTCGAGGTCGAAATTGTTTTAAGGGGGTAGAACTGTAATATCCGAGATTAGGGCTTGTGCATTTTTGCTTAATTGCATGTGCTAGTATGCCTGTGTGTATTTTGAATGTGTTTTATGAATTTTGAGAACTCTAGAGTATAGGTGAATGCCTTAGAAATTATCAGATTTTAAGTTTCAAAGAGGAAGCTCAGCCTGATAGGCCTTAAAGGAAATTGTAAGGGAAATTAGACACACAAATGGGCTTGTCAAAGTGGCAAGGAGGCTCCACTTAAAGCCTTAGTAAGTGACGCCACAAGCATGGGTGCAAGGCCTAGGTTCGAGCAGCAAGGGGAGCACTTTTGGAGTGTTTTTGCGTCAAGCAAGGAGGGGAGTTGGACGGCACTAAAACACTTGATGGATGAGCTTTAGATATGGTTGAATTCTTTTAAATATTCGGCTAAGCTAAGGGGATAATTGTGGCTTTAATTAATTTATTTTGTATGGGTAAGATAAGAGATAAAATAGGAGAAAAGCAAGGATGAGCTAATGTTTGAGTGTTAGCCGAATTCAAGGGAGGGGAGTAAGTGAGGCAATCGATCTTGCTAAGGGGATTAAGTGCCGAATTTCATTCTTTTGCTCATCTTTCTCTTTGAGCCGAAATTTTTCTACTTTCTCCTCCTCTTCTTTTCTTTCTTTCAACATTAATTTTGCACCTTTTCCTTATATGGCCGAATATTCCAACACCATTTGAGAGCCATAGCCGAACCCTTATAGCTCTCATTCTCTTCTCATTTTTCTTTTCACCATTAATGTGCCGAAACTCTCTAGTGCTCATCAAAAGCCGAAAGTTCACTTCATTGCCACCCCTTTGAATCGATTTCTCCTGCAAGCTCTCTTGCCGATTTCTTGAAGTAGTGATCAATTGCGTTTTAGTCATCTTATTGGTAAGGATCTCTCTAGCCGAACTCTTGTTCTATTCTTCCCCTAACTGTCGAAAATTAGGGTACTAATCCCATTATTGTTTTTAGTCGAAACCTTGAAGGATCTTTCGGGATCTTCGGAATAGCCGACTTCTAGGGGAGATCTTTCGGGATTTGGTTATCCAAGGTAAGCAAACATGATCTTGGGCCGAAGGCCATTTGTTTTGGTCCATTAAGTGCTAGAATCGACACTAACAAAGGTTATGCAGAGATTTCGACATCTCCATTAGCAGATAGCGATTTCGGGATCTAGATAATCAAGGTAAGGAAGCTTTGATATTCGGCCAAGGGCCTCTTTGTCTGTCAAGTGTTTAGCCGATTCTAACATTGATTTTTAGGGGAGAAGTACAATCTGATTTCGATAGACTTTCGGGATTTCAGTGAACTCGTTAAGTAAACCAGGTGTGTAGCCCACACTAAGTCTTAATAGATTTATGGTAATGTTTTAATATGTGTGTTAATGAAAGTATGAGAACGTGGCTAAAGGTACCGTATAATGGTACAGAATATTCAGGTACGTAATCTTTAATATTACGTCAATAAATGTTATGAACATGTGAAATATGGCGCATATGTGAATATTGATAAGAATGTGAAATAAGGTATAAGGCATGATTTATGCATGTTTTGTATGGCATGGGGCATATGGGTGATATGGAAAAGGGAAGTGATCTGGTGGTTTTTACCACAATATCTGGTGACACATGTCACACAATCTGAATGTGGTGACTTATGTCACAAAATATTATCTGGTGACCAAGGTCACAAATTATTATTATATGGTGGCTATGCTACAAAATTATAAGGGCGATGTGCCAGTCGTCTGCAGCGACTGCCTTCGATGGTGTGTAGCGGATGGAGGGTCGATTTAGTAATCCCCACGGTGTGATTGGTTGGCACGGGTGATGTGTAGCGGATGGTTACCTAGGTTTGGGTTCGGGAATGCATCATTGATTATATGTGTTTTATATATGTTTGTATGCCTGAATCATTTGGGACTTTATGTTGGCTGTTACACATTGAGTCTGTTTGACTCACCCCGTTGTGGGATATCTTTTCAAGTGACACTCAGTAGATGGACCGAGTCGGCAGGAGCTTAGTGGTGGCCATGCTCAGCTTAAAGTTATTTTATTTGAGACTTTATTTTCTTTAATTTAGATTTATTTCGGGTTTTCTTTGATGTAATAAGGCCATTAGTATTGAACTGTTTATGCATGCATTTTTAATTATTTTAGTATGATACGTTTTTTTATCAACTCAAAGTTTAAGTAAATTTCCTTAAAAAAAATAAAATCTAAATGTTTTGGCAACTAATCACAAACGATTTTCAAATTAAAGGTAAACTATAAAACAACTCGACAATTCATGTAACTTATGATTTGCAATATAATAATAATAATGTTTTCATAAAATTTTAGACTTCAAAAATTTACATCATTTTCAATTCAACCGCAACACAAATCGATTTTTTTCCAAAACCACCCAAATTTTCCAAAGCAACAAACAAGATTCTGAAATGTTTTACTCGAGGAACATACCAGATCTGGTCGAGGCTCGTGGGCCGGGTTTGGGGTGTTTCATTTTAAGGGACTAAAATGTGAAATAAATGAAATATATGGGCTTGTATTAGCATGGGGAAAATTCGGCTAAGCTTATGTGAATAGAAATTTTGTGTATTTTGTGATTTGATGAATTAGGGACTAAAGTGTTGAAATGTGAAAATGTGAGGGCTATTTTGTAAAATGCCTTAAATATGTCTGTATGGACTAAATTGAATGAATTGGTGATTGAATAAGTTAAATTTGAATATGTATAGACCAAGAAAGGAGAAATTCAGATCGAGATCGAGGCAATGACAAAGTACTCGATTAATCGACTAGTTTCGGTATTTCGATGTCTGAGGTAAGTTTGGATATAATACTAGTTGTTAAATTATATCTATGTGATGTGAATTGAATGAATGTATAATTATTGAATTAGAAATGTTATATGTATGAGATTGAGAAATGTGGCACTAAGTGTGCGTAATTAAAATCGAGACAGAGTTCAATTGCATTGTGTGTGGGAGGTAAAGGTAGCTTCGGCTTTACTGATTGGCATTGTGTGTGTGATACCGAAATGAGTTCAGTTTATATGGAGGCACTAAGTGTGGGATGAAAATTTAGTTTCAGCTACGAATTGGGCACTAAGTGTGCGATGGAATCAAAGAGATAAAGAAGACTGATCGAAATGAAGTATCGAGCATTGAATGGTAAAATTTGTTGTAAACTAGGTGTTGGCAAAAGTATGTATGAAACCTATGTGGTTGGTAAATTTGAAAGTAGATAAATGGATGGCTATGTGAGTATTCGATAAAGTTGAGTTTGTGTATCATTGGTAAATTATCTATGTGATGGTTCAATTTGTAGATTGGTTTGATTCAATAAGTTAATTGTATTATATTATGAACTTACTAAGCTTTGAAAGCTTATTGTGTGATTTGTTTCTCTGTTTTACAGTGTCAGTAAAGCTAGCTCGGATTCGGGGGCCGTCAGCGACTTAATCACACTATCGGCAGTCAATGTTGGTACTTTTGAAATATGTGTATATGTAGTATATGGCATGTATAGGCTATCAAATGTGGCATGTTTTGAGTTGTGTAAATATTTCCATGAGACATAGTTTAAAGGTTGAATGATGTGGTAATATATGTGTTGGATAAGTGTATGTTAAATTTGGTATATTTCATGCTTGAATTGATTGATGAGAATGGCATTTTAAGTGTGAATTTGTGGTATGATTAGATGATGCTTAGTAATAGGATTTAAGTTGTGAATATGGTGTTTTGGAATGAACTTATTTGAGTAGAAATTCAGTATAAGAATAGATGTCATAGTAGATGATTAATTGGAGTTTGTATTGGTATGTTTGAATGCATTTTGATGTATGAATTGGTATTGATTTGAGGCTTGTAGGTGATTCAATTTGTGGGAGGCAAATTTGGCCTTGAAAATGGCCTATAATTGCCCACATGGTCGAGCACACGGGTGTGTGGCTCAACCGTGTCTTTCGAATTTGTAATTTGATTTAAGTCGGACTCGACCACGGGCTGAACACACGGGCGTGTGACTGGCCGTGTGGTGCAAGTCAGTGTCGACCACGGGTGAGGCACACGGGCATGTCTCAGGCCGTGTGAACAAGTCAGTATGTATGCCCTATTTTGCCATGGCTTGGGCGCATGGGCGTGGCTGAGGCCGTGTGAGGCACACGGCCTACCCACACGGGTGTGTGACCTCTGTAACTTAGAAAAATGTTAAAATTTCAGAAATTTTTGTATGAGTTTGGCTTAGTCCTGACCCCTTTTAACACATGTTTAAGGTCTCGTGGACCTCATTAAGGTGCTATATGATTGTAAACTATGTTGTTTGAATGACTGTGTTGGAAATGATATGAAAGGTTTAGAATTGATTAGTAATGCCTCTTAACCCTAGTCCGGCGACGGTTACAGGATAGGGGTTTTACATTTTATTGGTATCAGAGCCAGGTTTAGTCGATTCTCGAACTAACGTTGCGCGTGTGGGTCTAGCTATACATGGCATATATTTATAATTGCGATAGTGTGATGAATCCTGATAGTTAAAAATGTGTTTTCATATAGCAAATAGATCCCGATCGTGCAGTTGCTGACGATGTTGAAAGTAATGCGCTTGCTCCCGCTCAAGGGACAACGCTGGCTATATCTAGGCCGAATGATAATAGCCAAGAGGGAGAGGCTAATCAAGGCTTTTTTCGAATGATGAGTGAGTGGTTTTCGAAGTTCGTTCGAATGAATTTGGCTGCTCCACAATCTCCACCCTCACAAGTACCTATTGTGCCACAAGTTGTAGATCCGATTCGATTGAATAAGCCTCCTGTAGATAAAATCTGAAAGCATGGGGCTGAAGAGTTTAGTGCCACAACTGATGATGATGCTGAGCGAGTTGAGTTTTGGCTCGAGAATACCATTCGAGTGTTTGATGAGATGTCATTGACTCCTGATGAATGCATTAAATATGCAGTTTCCTTGTTGAAAGATACGGCATATAACTGGTGGAAGACATTGATATCTGTGGTTCTGAGAGAGAAAATCACCTAGGGTTTCTTTCAAGTTGAATTCTGAAAGAAGTATATCAATCAAAGATTTATAGATCAGAAACGTAGAGTTTCTAGAACTAAAATAAGGTCGCATGTCCGTTACTGAGTATGAACCGGAGTTTGTGAGACTAAGCCAATATGTGCGGGAATGTGTTTCGGCCGAAGCTACTATGTGTAAACATTTCATTGAAGGGCTGAATGAAGATATTAAATTGCTAGTTGGAATACTTGACATAAATGAATTTGTTATGTTAGTTGAAAGAGCCTGCAAAGCTGAGGAACTTAGTAGAGAAAAGAATAAAGCAGATTCTGAGGCTAGAGATGAAAGAAAAAGACTGATGAGTAAGTCGTCCCAACCTTCGACGAAAAGATTTAGAGATGCAATTAATCGTTCAAATGCTTCGTTTGGACATTCGGGTAGAGATCGAGTGAGACAAAGTGTTGGTCCAAGAACTCAAGCTCTAATTGAATCAAGTGTTGGTAGTGTTAAAAGCAACAAGCCTGAGTGTAGACAGTGTGGAAGAAGGCACAATGGAGAATGCTGGGGCAAATATAATAATAGAGTTTGCTATAAATGTGGATCACGAGATCATTTCATTCAAGAATGCTCGGAGATAGCTGAGAAAGGCAATGCTGAAAGTGCAAGACCGAGTAATACAATGACTAGGGGAAGACCTCCCAGAAACACTGGAAATGTGAGTCAAAATCAGAGAGGGACTACGGATACAGTTGTGAGATCTGAGGCAAGAGCACCTACCCGAGCCTATGCTACACGCGCACGAGAATAAGCGCCATCTCCAGACGTCATTACTGGTACTTTTACTCTATTTGATACTAATGTGATTGCATTGATAGATCCAAGTTCTACTCATTCCTATGTATGTGTGAATCTAGTATCAAGTAAGACTCTACCTGTTGAGTTTACTAAATTTGTGATTAGAGTATCGAACCCCTTAAGCAAGTGTGTTTTGGTGGATAAAGTGTGCAAGAACTGTCCATTGGCATTTCAGGATATTTGCTTTCTGGCTAATTTGATGTTTCTACCTTTTGATGAATTTGATATTATTCTGGGTATGGATTGGCCCACTTTGCATCATGCTATTGTAAATTGTAAACGGAAGATTATTGATTTGAGAAGTCAAAATGGTGAGATAGTTCATATTGAATCCAGTGATTTGAATGGGTTACCGGCTGTTATATCATCAATTAAAGCTTTGAATTTTGTGAAAAAGGGTTGCGAAGCTTATCTTGCGTATATGAGAGATACAAAAGTGACAGAAAAGAAAGTTGAATCAATACCTGTGGTGTGTGAGTTTCCAGATGTGTTTCCTGAAGAACTGCCAAAATTACCTCCGATACGGGAAGTCGAGTTTGGTATCCATTTAGTACTAGGGACAACTCCTATCTCAATAGCTCCGTATAGAATGGCACCAACAGAATTGAAAGAGTTAAAGTTACAGTTGCAAGAGATGACCGATAGAGGATTTGCTCGATTGAGTTTTTCGCCCTGGCTTCTTCTGTGTTGTTTGTGAAAAGGAAAGATGGTACTATGAGAATGTGTATTGATTACCGACAGTTGATAATGTGACGATAAAGAATAAGTATCCCCTGCCACGTATTGATGATTTGTTTGATCAGCTGAAAGGAGCTACAGTGTTTTTGAAAATAGATTTGAGATTGGGTTATTATCAGTTTAGAGTTAAAGAATCAGATGTACCGAAGACTGCTTTCAGAACGAGGTACGGACAGTATGAATTCTTAGTTATGCCTTTTGGATTAACGAATGCTCCTGCAGTATTTATGGACTTGATGAACTGGATATTTAGACCATATTTGGATCATTTTGTTGTGGTGTTCATTGCTAACATTCTGATTTATTCCTGTGATGAGACGTAACATGCTGAGCATTTGAGAATTGTGTTACAGACCCTGCGTGAGAAGAAATTGTATGCAAAGTTTAGCAAATGTGAGTTTTGGTTACGTGAGGTTGGTTTTTTGGGGTATATTGTATCAGCTGCGGGAATACGAGTTGGTCTGAGTAAAATTTTAGAAATTTTAGAATGGAAGCCTCCAAGAAATGTGTCTGAAGTCCGTAGTTTTCTGGGACTAGCAGGATATTATAGACGGTTTGTGAAAGGTTTATCAATGATTGTGACTCCATTGACGAAGTTGCTACAGAAAGATGTTAAATTCGAGTGGTTAGAAAAGTGCCTACAGAGTTTTGAACAATTGAAAATGTTGTTGACAGAGGCACCCGTGTTAGTTCAACCTGAATCAGGTAAAGAATTCATAGTTTACAGTGATGCATCGTTGTATGGTTTGGGCAGTGTGTTGATGAAAGAAGGCAAAGTCATCGCTTATGCTTCGAGACAGTTAAAGCCGTATGAAAAGAACTATCGAAGCATGATCTTGAATTAGCCGCAATTGTATTTACATTAAAGATTTGGCGTCATTACCTATTTGGTGAGAAATGTCATATATATACAGATCACAAAAGTTTGAAATATCTGATGACTCAGAAAGAATTGAATTTGAGACAGCAGAGATGGTTAGAATTATTAAAAGACTATGAGTTAGTAATTGATTATAATCGGGGCAAAGCTAATTTTGTTGCTGATGCCTTGAGTCGAAAGTTTTTATATGCTTTGCGAGCTATAAGTACTCAGATAGATCAATGTGATAATGGTTCAGTTTTGGCCGAGTTGAAAGTGAGACCGATGTTCGTACGTCAGATTTGTGATGCCCAGAAAAGTGATGATGAGATTATAGCAAAACGAGCTCAATGTGATTTGAATTCTGATTCGGAATATTGAGTTGATAGTGATGATTGTTTGAGATTCAGAGATCGAATTTGTGTTCCGAGGAATTCAAAGTTGATTCAGTTGATTTTGAACGAAGCTCGCAATAGTAGTTTGACTGTTTCTCAGGGGAGTACGAAAATGTATAACGATCTGAAATAGTTTTATTGGTGACATGGTATGAAACGGGACATCTCAAAATTTGTTTTGAAATGCTTGGTTTGTCAACAAGTTAAAGCTAAACATCAGGTTCCATCTGGTTTGTTACAACCGATTATGATTCCTGAGTGGAAATGGGAGAGAATCATGGACTTTGTGTCAGGATTGCCCTTATCTCTAGGAAAGAAACATGCAATATGGGTGATAGTTGACAGATTGAGAAAATCAACTAATTTTGTTTCGGTGAGAATGGATTATTCACTCGAGAAAATAGTTGAATTGTATATTGTCAAGATTGTGAGATTGCACGGAGTGCCACTATCTATTATAACTGACAGAGATCCCAGATTTACTTCACGATTTTGGAAGAAATTGCAAGAGGCTTCATCTGCAAACAAATGGACAATCCGAACGGATCATTCAAGTTCTTGAGGATATGTTGAGATGCTACATTCTTGAATTTGAAAATACGTGGGAAAAACATTTACCGTTGATTGAATTTGCATACAACAACAGTTTTCAATCTAGTATCAAAATGGCACCATATAAGGCTCTTTACGGTCGAAAATGTCGAACTCCATTATATTGGACAAAATTGAGTGAGAATAAGATTCACGGGGTTGATTTATTAAAAGCGACTGAGCAGAAAGTGAAAGTGATTCGTGACAGTTTGAAAGCGGCTTTAGATCGTCAAAAGTCTTATGTAGATTTGAAACGGAAAGATATTGAATTTGAGGTCAGTGACGAAGTGTTTTTGAATATGTCTCCGTGGAAAAAAATACTTCGATTTGGCCAAAAAGGCAAGCTGAGTCCAAGGTTCATTGGGCCGTATGAAATCATTGAATGAAAAGGGCCGGTTGCTTATAGATTGATGTTGCCACCTAAATTAGAAAAGATTCATAATGTGTTTCATGTGTCGATGCTTCGACGATACAGATCTAGTCTATCGCATGTGATTTCTCCTACTGAGGTTGAAATTCAGTCAGATTTGTCATATAGTGAAGAACCGATCCGAATTCTGGCACGTTAGATCAAAGAGTTGAGAAACAAAGAATACCTTTGGTAAAAGTATTGTGGTACAAACACGGAGTTGAAGAGGCTACGTGGGAGCCTGAAGATGTTATGAGAGAGCAATATCCAAACCTATTCACTGGTAAGATTTTCGGGGACGAAAATCCCTAAGGGGGGAGAGTTGTAACAGCCTGGTTTATACCCTAGTCGGAATAGTGGTTTCGAGACCACAAATCCGAGGTCAAAAAAATATTTTAAAATTATTTTCTGTGTTTATTATATGTGATTTAGCCTATGTGAAAGTTTCGTGTGAAACTTTTGTCGATTGTGTGTTTAAATTGTGAAAAGGACTTAATCGCATAAAATGTAAAAGTTGTGTGCTGATTGTTGAAGTGTCTATTTGGCTTGGCTTATTAAATGGGAAGTCCTTATGTGGCAATTAGCCCTTTGGTAGTGGAGATGGACATAAATGCCCATTAAATGAATGAATTATAATGTTTTAAACTAAGGGTAAAATGCTAAAATTAGTATTACTATTAATAAAATAAAACAAATAAGAAAATAAGTTCCATCATCATCTTCCTTGCCGAAATTTGAAAGAAAAGAAAAGATAAAAAGCTACCTAAGGTTCGGCCAGTGTTGATTTGAATCAAGGTATGTTTTGAGCTCAGTTTTTTATAATTTCTACATTTTTGTAATCGTTGTTTCGTGCTCTACAAAACCCATGCTTTAATTTTAGAATTTGATGGTGATTTTGAGATATCCCATTAATGAATGTTTGAGCTTTGTGATAGTTGATGATGAAATATGGAAGATATGTGAAGGATGAACATGTTTTGTCTTTGAATTTTTAGTGAAATTGAGTAATTCGGACTAAATTGTGAAAATAATATTTTGAGGGACTAAAATGTGAAATAAATGAAAATTATGGGCTTGTATTAGCATGGGGAAAATTTGGCTAAGCTTATGTGAGTAAGTAGAAATTTTGTGTATTTTGTGATTTGATGAATTAGGGATTAAAGTATTGAAATGTGAAAATGTGAGGGCTATTTTGTAAAAGGCCTTAAATATGTGTGTGTGGACTAAATTGAATGAATTGGTGATTGAATAAGTTAAATTTGAATATGTATAGACCATGAAAGGAGAAATTCGGATAGAGACCGAGGCAAAGACAAAGTACTCGGTTCATCGACTAGTTTCAGTATTTCATCGTCCGAGGTAAGTTCGGATATAATATTAGTTGTTAAATTATATCTATGTGATGTGAATGGAATGAATGTATAATTATTGAATTAGAAATGTTATATGTATGAGATTGAGAAACACTAAGTGTGCGTAATTAAAATCGAGATAGAGTTGAATAGCACTGTGTGTGCGAGGTAAAGGAAGCTTCGGCTTTACTGATTGGCGCTGTAACGCCCCGAATTTGGGCCTATAAGAATTGGGCCTATTGGGCTTTGGGCTTTCGATTTCAGGAAAAAGTTTTTAAGTGAGCGAGAAAAATGACAATTGGCATGTGGGCTTTGAGGATTAATGAATTTGGAGTGTCTAGGGGTGTTGGAGATGTCCTGGGATCAAGTAAGGGTAAAGGAAAAATTTTGGTTTTAGCCTTACGGAACAATGACTTCAGTTAGTAGGCCTTTTTAATAGATGAAGAAGAAATAGGACACAAATGGGGTTGTGGTCCGGTGGTAAGTGGCGTCACTTGGGAGCTATAAGGTGGCGTGTTGTAAGCTGAAGAGATCCAAGGTTCGAGGCTTAGGAGTGGTATTTTGTGGAGTGTTTATTTTACTGTATGGACAGCCAGAGTTGTGTTGGTTTTGAACTCTTGCCGTGGAGAGTTTGAAGTAAACAGGTGTGTTGGATGTGGAGGAAATTTTGGATAAGATTAAGGTGTTATCAGGGAGAAAAGTCAGGAAGTGAGGAGAGGGAGGAGTTGGTGCCGAATGAGACTGTGGGGGGAAGGTAGGATTTGGCTTTGGCTATAAAAAGGGGGTGCCGAATTCATTGAAGGGTTCCTTAGGTTCTGTTATTTCTTCCATTTCTCCCCCTCAGCCAAATTCTTTCATTTGCCGAAAAGAAAACTCATAATTCTTTTTGCCGAAATTCCTATTAGAGTTGTGTTCTTCTTCTTTCTCTAAAAGCCAAATTCCCCTATAGCCAAATTCTTTTCTTTGCCGAATTACCATTATCCTTCCTTGCTGAAATCCCCATTAGTGTCGAATCTTTGTTGTTTTTCTCTATCACAAATCAGTTGGTAGCTACTCTCAGTCAAGGTTAAAAGCTGAATCTCGTTCGGTAGTTATCTAGGCTGCAGGATCTAAGGTTGGATTCGGTAAGTATTATATTAACTCCCCTTAGTATGTTTTTTTAAAAGCCGAAGTGCGATCTAATTTTTCATTATCAGTGATCTTGTATTAACAATGGTAAGTGTAATATCCTGGATTATGGCTTATGCATTAATACTAAATTATATGAAATAGCATGCTTATGTGTGTTGTGAATGTGTATTATGAATTTTGTGAACCTTAGTGCGTAGACAAATGCCTTAGAAATTATTAGATTTTTTTTTAAATCTCAAAGAGGAAGCTAAGCAATGTGGTCTTAAGAAAATTTGTAAGGGAATTATGACACAAAAATGGACGTGGTATAATGGCTTGGAGGCGCCACCTAGGGCCTTGGTAGGTGACGCCATGGGCTATGAGGAAGGGCTCAGGTTCGAGCCACAAGGGAAGCAAATAAAAGTTTTATTTTGGCTGCAAGGAGCAAGAGAGGTGGACGGCAAAGGGGCACTTAAGAGATGAGTTTAATCTTTTTTAAAATTCGGCTAGATAAGGGATAATTGATGGATTAATTTTATTAATTTGAAAAGGTGATAAGAGATAAAATAGGAGAATAACAAGGTGAGGCTAGTGTTTGAGTAGGTAGCCGAATTTATCAGCAGAGTGTTCATCTTTTTTTTTTCCTTGTTTTCTTTTATTTTCTCATCTCTTTCTCTCTGGACGAATTTCCCTTCTCTTCTTTTCTCAAATTTTTCTTTTCTAGTCAAATTCTTCATAGCATCAAAAGTCGAAAATAAGATCCTCCTAAGCCATTGCCGATTCTCTCTAAGTTTCATACTCTCTCTTTTCTTCCCTTGTTAAAACCGAAACTCTCTAGTGCTCATCAAAGCCGAATATCTTTTGGGTCAGGCAAAGGTGCTGTCGACTACAACATTAAGGGTAAGAACAAGTGTTGCTCGATTTCCATTCCTTTATCTTTTAGATCTAGGAACTAATACCATTATTATTTTGGGGCCGAAACTTTGAAGGAGATTGCGGGAGTTGTCTCTAGTCGACTAGAAGGAGAAGATTTTCGGGATTTCAATATCTAAGGTAAGTCATGTATTCGGCCAAGGGCCATTTGTTATGATTAAATGTTAGAAATTTATCTAACATGTACCTATAGGTATTTCGACATCTTCAAGACAAGAGATTAGTTTTCGGGATTTAAAATCGCAAGGTAAGTGTACATGTATATTCGGCCAAGGCCTATTTGGTGACTTAGATTTATTTCTTAAATGTTCAAAAGCCAAAACTAACCAAGCCAAGTGATATGGTAGTTGGCTGATTGCAAGAGGGGACATTACAAGGTTTCGGGATTTGATTAGCAATCAAATCGGCAGCAAGGTAAGACTCTGGTTGCGATAAATCCTTCGGGATTTGATTATTTGGCCGAATGGCCTTTAGCTAAAGTATGTAGTGTTGACCGAATGTAGGGACTAAGATCTAAAGCGTTAGATCGGGATTTTCGGGAAATCAGTGAACTCGATAAGTATATCAGGTGTGTACCCCACACTAAGCCTTAATAGATTTATGGTTATGTTTAATAAATGTGTTAATATGAAAGTGTAAGAATATGGCTAAAGTACCATGCAATGGTACAAAGTACTCAGGTACATTTACCTACTCCTACTATGGGTATACTATATGGCACATATGTTAATGTGATAAGAATGTGAAATAAGGCATAAGGCATGATATTGCATGATTTGTATGACATGGGGCATATGGGAAATTATGATAAGGGGAAGTGATCTGGTGGTTTATACCACAAATATCTGAATGTGGTGACTTCTGTCACGTAATTTGAATGTGGTGACTTATGTCACAAATAATTATTCGGTGGCTATGCCATAATATATAAGGGCGATGAGCACGTCGACTGCAGCGACTGCCTTCGATGGTGTGTAGCGGATGGAGGGTTGACTTAGTAGTCCCCACGGTGTGATGGTTGGTACGGGTGATGTGTAGCGGATGGTATCTAGGCTTGGGTTCGGGTTTGCATCATTATGTTTAATTGCTATATGTATGTATGTATGATCTGATATGCCTGAATCGTTAGGACTTAGTGTTGGTTGTACACATTGAGTCTGTTTGACTCACCCCTTGTGGGATATTTTTCAGGTAACGCTCAGTAATGGACCGGGTCGGCAGGAGCTTAGTGGTGGTCATGCTCAGCACGAGATTAATTTATTTGGACTTTTTATTTTAAGTACTTTAAATTTAGTTTGGGTTTTGTTTTTGATGTAATAAGGCGACTAGTAGAAACTGTTTATGCATGCATGTTATTTATTTCAGTATGATACAATTTTTATCAATTCAAAGTTTAAGTAATGTTTTCAAAAAAATAAATAAATTCTAAATGTTTTGATAACTGATCACGAATTCGGCAATACTTCTAATTTATGATTTTCAAGTACGAAATTAAAGACTTAGACTTTTCAACTCGAACCCAACACAAGACAAATTTTATTCAAAAACATCCAAGTTTTCCAAAGTAACAACCAAGTTTTGAATCGCTTTACTCGAGGAACATACCAGATCTGGTCGAGGCTTGTGGGCCGGGTTTGGGGTGTTTCATTTTGGTATCAGAGCCCAGTTTTTAAACTCTCGGCCTTGGGTTTAATGCCCAAAACGTTTTCAGAATTAAGCCCAAAAGAATTTTGTGAAAATTTTTGTGAAATAAGCAAGTTTTTCTGGTATGGCACCTAAGTCTCCGACCCGAAGTCCACCAGGTAAGTACCCCTATCCATTGTGTGATTTATAGTATGATTTGTAGAAGGGTAGAAATGGAACGTAGATTAGTATATTAAGTACTTGAACTATAGGACTAGTTTACCCCAACAAATTACATAAAACTTTAATGCCTAATTAAACAAACCTGTGACTAAGTCGCCGAGCTAGGGTGTGGCAACCATTGTGCGCATGTCTAGGATTGGTTTCGGTGGGAGCTTGGTATTTAAGCAGTCCTAGTGACTCACCTCCTCTCCACTCGAATCCTACCTGGTGCGTAGTGACGGTTCACCCTAGCCAAGAGGACTTATTCACGAGCTAAACCCAATAACTAAAACCCGAAAGGGACTAGCCGTTTTTATAAAAACCCTAGTTCTAAAACCCTCAAATTTCCCTTAGATTTGTAACAACTATTTCATAAAATTTTCTGAAATATGTCCGATTTACGAAATTACCTAAATACCCCTGGTTGAAAAATTACTAAAATACCCTTGATTTCTAAAATTTCCATACTACCCTCGATTTTCATAAAAATTTTCTTATTTGGCAAAAGTATCCAAAAACCCTAGTTTGTGAAAATTCAAGATACCCTGATTGGGAAATTTACCAAATTACCCCTAGTTTACCAAAATTACCAAAATGACCCCGAACTCCAAAAAAAAAATTTCTACCATACCTTGGATTTGAGAAAATTTTCAAAAATACCCATAAGTTTTTAAAATTTTGAAGTGCCTTTTTAAATCTTTGGAAATTACCCCGATTTATTACCAAAATACCCCTGTAAGACAAATTACGAAAATACCATTGGGATAGGAATAGGACAAAAATGTTCGAATAGTGAATGTGTGTGGTAGATACTACTGAATGAATGTTTGGATGAATGTGCTCCTCTGAATTAGGGTAGAAAACTTGAACGAAAACCTTGAAATAATCGAAAGAACAACTATTAAACTTCTTTCATAAAATTTCTTCGCGGATAATCAGTGGAACAAAATACTAATGCATAAAATTTCTTAATCAGATTAAAGCGCGATCGTAGATATGAGCTCTAGGGGACGTGGTCGTAACGTGCGAGGACGTGGTAGAGGCAAAATGATCGTATCGGAACCCGTTAGATCGGGTCAAGGGTCTGAGAATGAGGTACCACCGCCACCACCACCAGCTGTTGGTGTTGAGCAGCAAGATCAGACGGGGGATGATGCTGTATCGCAGGCTGTGCTGCGAGTTCTTGAGATGGTGGCGGGAGCAGGTGAAAATATGGGAGCTCAGAAATCTATACCCGAGCGACTCCGAGCCAATGGGGCTGAGGTGTTCCGTGGCGTATCTGGTGTGGCACCCAGTACTGCTGAGTATTGGATGGAGACGACCGAGCGAATTATGGAGGAATTGGATCTGACGGCTGCAGAGAAAGTGAAAGGAATGGTGTCGCTACTTCGCGATGAGTCATATCAATGGTGGCTCACAATTCGGGATGGTGCTACGGCTGAGGAACTCACTTGGGAGTATGTTAGGACGGCATACCAGAAGAAGTATGTTGGTACTCATTACATTGATACGCAAAGGAAGGCATTTCTAGGGCTGGTTCAAGGGAACAAGTCCGTGGCGGAGTACGAGGCTGAATTCCTAAGGTTGAGCCGGTATACTCGAGGAATAGTGGCTACGGAGCATGAGCGATGTGTCCGGTTTGAGGACGGATTGAGAGATGACCTGAGGTTGTTGATAGCTCCACAACAAGAGCTGGAATTTGCTGTGTTGGTTGAGAAGGCTAAGGTAGCCGAAGGAATTAAGGACTCTGTGAGGCAGAACACGGACCGGAATAAGCAAAAAAGAGGATTTGGACTGTCAGGGTCATCTGGGAATGTTCAAAAGAGGCCTAGAGTTGACGGGCCGCGAGGTCAGCAGGCTGCGATAGGAGGGCAGTATCGTACTTGTGATCAGTGTGAGAAGAAGCACTTAGGGGAGTGTTGGAAGAAAACAGGAGGATGTTTTAAGTGTGGATCTAAGGATCATATGATTAAGGACTATCCTATGAGACCGGATGGGAATCGGCCAATAACTTAGGGTTTTAATCAGGCTGGAAGAGGCGGACAGCAGCCTCAGCGAGGTCGTGGACCGAATGGCAGAGGTAACGGTGCTGGAAGAGGACGTGGAACACCTGGCAGAGGTGTTGGTAATACAGAAGCAAGACAGCCGGGCTTGGTATATGCAGTTCGCCGTAGGGAAGATAGAGACGCACCGGACGTTATAACCGGTACGTTCCTTATATTTGGCAAGCCTTACTTTGCTTTGATTGATGTGGGCTCGACCCATTCTTATGTTGCATGTAAAGTAGTTGAAACTCTAGACATAGCCTCTGAACTATCTGATAGGGAGATGACTGTAGTAAGCCCGTTAGGTCAAATTGTAGTGGTGAATAAGATGTTCCGGGAAGTACCCTTAGAGATTCAAGGTGCAGTATTCCCTGCAGACTTAATGGAACTACCTTTCGGAGAATTCGATCTCATACTGGGCATGGACTGGCTAGTGGAGCATCGAGCTATATTGGATTGTGCAGCTAAGCGAATGGAGTTAAGGACCTCGGAGGATGAGGAAGTAGTTATGATAGGAGAAAGAAGAAACTACCTGTCTAATGTAGTTTCTGCTTTAAAGGCAGATAAGATGGTTCGGAAAGGGTGCAAGGCTTTTCTGGCCTTTATTAGTGCGTTGGATGCAAAGGAAGAGGGCGTTAGTGGAGTTCGAACTGTAAGGGACTTTGTGGATGTCTTTCCGGAGGAATTTTCGGGAATACCCTCGGATAGGGAAGTGGAGTTCGGAATTGACTTGCTACCTGGTACAGCTCCTGTGTCAATCGCTCTATATAGAATGGCGCCAAAGGAGTTGGTTGAGCTCAAGGCTCAAATCCAAGAGTTGCTTGATCGTGGGTTTATTCGACCCAGTGTGTCTTCATGGGGAGCACCGGTCTTGTTTGTGAAGAAGAAGGACGGAACTATGCGTATGTGCATAGATTACCGTCAATTGAATAAGCTGACTATCAAGAACAAGTACCCTTTGCCGAGGATTGACGACTTGTTCGATCAGCTCAAGGGGGCAGCAGTTTTCTCAAAGATAGATCTAAGGTCTGGATATCATCAGCTTAAGGTGAAGGAAGTGGATATCCATAAAACAGCTTTCCGGACAAGGTATGGGCATTTTGAATTCGTGGTTATGCCGTTTGGTTTGACGAATGCCCCAGTTGCGTTCATGGATATGATGAACCGAGTTTTTCAACCTTACTTGGATAGATTCGTCGTTGTGTTTATCGACGACATCTTAGTGTACTCCAAGTCTGAGGAGGAACACGATGAGCATCTCCGAGTTGTGCTGCAAGTGTTAAGGGAGAAGAAGCTTTATGCCAAATTCAGCAAGTGTGAATTTTGGCTTAAAGAAGTTGCGTTCTTAGGACATGTGGTGTCTGCTGAAGGGATAAGGGTGGATCCTAGGAAGATTGAGGCGGTGTTAGATTGGAAACCACCTAAGTCTGTGGCTGAGGTTCGTAGTTTCTTGGGATTGGCAGGCTACTACAGAAGGTTTGTGGAAGGGTTCTCATCGATAGCAGCACCATTGACAAAGTTGTTGAGAAAGGAAGTATCTTTCGTATGGACAGAAAAGCAACAGGAGAACTTTGAGAAGCTTAAGAGGGTCTTGACTGAAGCTCCGGTTTTGATTCAGCCGGAGGCAGGAAAGGATTTTGTGGTGTACTGTGACGCATCTCATACCGGATTAGGATGTGTTCTGATGCAAGACGGAAAGTAGTTTCTTATGCTTCTTGGCAATTAAGGCCACACGAGGTTAAGTACCCAACTCATGATTTGGAATTGGCGGCAGTAGTCTTTGCTCTTAAGGTGTGGAGGCACTATCTTTATGGAGAGAAGTCAGTGATCTACACAGACCACAAGAGTCTTAAGTATCTGTTGACTTAAAAGGAGTTAAACCTGAGACAGCGAAGGTGGGTTGAGTTATTGAAGGACTACGATTGTTCAATAGAGTATCATCCGGGCAAGGCAAATGTAGTGGCAGATGCCCTAAGTCGGAAGGTTGTGTCGGATCTGAGGGCGATGTTTGCACATCTGAGCTTGTATGATGATGGAAGTCTGCTGGTAGAGCTGCAAGTTAAGCCGACGTGGTTGAATGAAGTGAAAGAGGGACAGTTGGTTGATGAAGATCTAAGTGCTAAACTACGGCAAGTGCAGAATGGAAGGTTGGAAGATTATGGTATTAATGACGAGGGAGTATTGTGTTTCAAGGGTAAAGTCTGTATGCCGAAGGATGAGGAGTTGAGGCAGAGAATTCTTCAGGAATCGCATAGTAGCCCTTATGCTATGCATCCTGGAGGAAGCAAGTTATATCGAGATCTAAGGGAACAGTTTTAGTGGCCTGGACTTAAGAAGGAAGTTACCGAATTCGTAGGGAAGTGCTTAACGTGTCAGCAAGTTAAGGCCGAACACCAAGTTCCGTCAGGATTGCTTCAACCAATAAAGATTCCGCAGTGGAAGTGGGAGAGAATCACCATGGACTTCGTTAGTGGGTTTCCCCTTACGCCTACTAAGAAGGACTCGGTGTGGGTGATAGTGGATCGATTGACAAAGTCCGCGCATTTCATTCCAGTGCGGGTCGGCTATTCTCTGCAGAAGTTGGCAAAATTGTATGTAGCGGAGATTGTGAGATTGCATGGAGTGCCAGTGTTGATTATTTTGGATAGAGACCCAAGGTTTACTTCTCGGTTTTGGAAAGCACTACATCAAGCTTTAGGCACCAGATTGGATTTCACTATAGCTTTTCATCCATAGTCAGACGGGCAATCTGAATGAGTAATCCAAGTGTTAGAGGATATGCTGAGAGGTTGTGTGATAGACTTCAGAGGAAGTTGGGAAGAATATTTCCCTTTAGCGGAATTTGCTTACAACAACAGCTATCAGGCCAGTATTCAGATGGCACCGTATGAAGCGCTGTATAGACGAAAGTGTCGCACTCCTACGTGCTGGACGGAATTGGGGGAACGTCGAGTTTTGGGTCCAGAGTTAGTGGCGGAATCTGAAGAGAAGGTTAGTGTAATTCGAGCTCGGTTAAAGGAAGCATATGATAGACAGAAGTCGTACGCAGATCTCAAACGGAAGGAAATAGAATTTGATGTAGGAGATCAAGTGTTCCTTAAAGTTTCGCCTTGGAAGAAGGTAATGAGATTTGGTCGAAAAGGGAAGTTAAGTCCAAGGTTTATAGGACCTTATCGGGTATTGAAGTGAGTTGGACCAGTGGCATACCAGTTAGAGTTGCCTCCAGAATTGAAGCAGATGCACGACGTATTCCATGTGTCCATGCTACGTCGTTATCGATCGGATCCATCTCATGTAGTTTCGGTTGAAGAGGTGGAGCTAAGGCTTGATTTGTCATACGATGAGGAGCCAATTCAGATTTTGGAATGAGATGTAAAAGTGTTACGGAGGAAGTCAGTTCCTCTAGTAAAAGTGTTATGGCGTAATCATGGATCGGAAGAAGCTTCGTGGGAGCCAGAAGAAGTAATGCGACAGCAATTCCCTCACTTATTTCAGCCAGGTAATTTTGAGGACGAAATTATTTTAAGGGGGTAGAACTGTAATATCCTGGATTATGCCTTATGCATTAATACTAAATTATATGAAATAGCATGCTTATGTGTGTTGTGATTGTGTATTATGAATTTTGTGAACCTTAGTGCGTAGACAAATGCCTTAAAAATTATTAGATTTTTTTAAAATCTCAAAGAGGAAGCTAAGCAATGTGGTCTTAAGAAAATTTGTAAGGGAATTATGACACAAAAATGGACTTGGTACAGTGGCTTGGAGGCGCCACCTAGGGCCTTGGTAGGTGACGCCATGGGCTATGAGGAAGGGCTCAGGTTCGAGCCACAAGGGAAGCAAATAAAAGTTTTATTTTGGCTGCAAGGAGCGAGAGAGGTGGACGGCAAAGGGGCACTTAAGAGATGAGTTAAATCTTTTTTAAAATTCGTCTAGATAAGGGATAATTGATGGATTAATTTTATTAATTTGAAAAGGTGATAAGAGATAAAATAGGAGAATAACAAGGTGAGGCTAGTGTTTGAGTAGGTTGCCGAATTTATTAGCAGAGTGTTCATCTTTTTTTTCCTTGTTTTCTTTTATTTTCTCATCTCTTTCTCTCTGGCCGAATCTCCCTTCTCTTCTTTTCTCAAAATTTTCTTTTCTAGTCGAATTCTTCATAGCATCAAAAGCCGAAAATAAGATCCTCCTAAGCCCTTGCCGATTCTCTCTAAGTTTCATACTCTCTCTTTTCTTCCCTTGTTAAAACCGAAACTCTATAGTGCTCATCAAAGCCGAATATCTTTTGGGTCAGGCAAAGGTGCTGTCGACTACAACATTAAGGGTAAGAACAAGTGTTGCTCGATTTCCATTCCTTTATCTTTTAGATCTAGGAACTAATACCATTATTATTTTGGGGCCGAAACTTTGAAGGAGATTGCGGGAGTTGTCTCTAGCCGACTAGAAGGAGAAGATTTTCGGGATTTCAATATCTAAGGTAAGTCATGTATTCGGCCAAGGTCCATTTGTTATGATTAAATGTTAGAAATTTATCTAACATGTACATTTGGTATTTCGACATCTTCAAGACAAGAGATTAGTTTTCGGGATTTAAAATCGCAAGGTAAGTGTACATGTATATTCGGCCAAGGCCTATTTGGTGACTTAGATTTATTTCTTAAATGTTCAAAAGCCGAAACTAACCAAGCCAAGTGATATGGTAGTTGGTCGATTGCAAGAGGGGACATTACAAGGTTTCGGGATTTGATTAGCAATCAAATCAGCAGCAAGGTAAGACTCTGGTTGCGATAAATCCTTCGGGATTTGATTATTTGGCCGAATGGCCTTTAGCTAAAGTATGTAGTGTTGGCTGAATGTAGGGACTAAGATCTAAAGCGTTAGATTGGGTTTTTTGGGAAATCAGTGAACTCGATAAGTATATCAGGTGTGTACCCCACACTAAGCCTTAATAGATTTAAGGTTATGTTTAATAAATGTGTTAATATGAAAGTGTAAGAATATGGCTAAAGTACCATGCAATGGTACAAAGTACTCAGGTACGTTTACCTACTCCTACTATGGGTATATTATATGGCACATATGTGAATGTGATAAGAATGTGAAATAAGGCATGAGGCATGATATTGCATGATTTGTATGACATGGGGCATATGGGAAATTATGATAAGGGGAAGTGATCTGGTGGTTTATACCAGAAATATCTGAATGTGGTGACTTATGTCACGTAATCTGAATGTGGTGACTTATGTCACGAATAATTATTCGGTGGCTATGTCACAATATATAAGGGCGATGAGCACGTCGACTGCAGCGACTGCCTTCGATGGTGTGTAGCGGATGGAGGGTCGACTTAGTAGTCCCCACGGTGGGATGGTTGGTACGGGTGATGTGTAGCGGATGGTATCTAGGCTTGGGTTCGGGTTTGCATCATTATGTTTAATTGCTATATGTATGTATGTATGATCTGATATGCCTGAATCGTTAGGACTTAGTGTTGGTTGTACACATTGAGTCTGTTTGACTCACCCCTTGTGGGATATTTTTCAGGTGACGCTCAGTAATGGACCCGGTCGGCAGGAGCTTAGTGGTGGTCATGCTCAGCACGAGATTAATTTATTTGGACTTTTTATTTTAAGTACTTTAAATTTAGTTTGGGTTTTGTTTTTGATGTAATAAGGCCACTAGTAGAAACTGTTTATGCATGCATGTTATTTATTTCAGTATGATACAATTTTTATCAATTCAAAGTTTAAGTAATGTTTTCAAAAAAATAAATCAATTCTAAATGTTTTGATAACTGATCACGAATTCGGCAATACTTCTAATTTATGATTTTCAAGTACAAAATTAAAGCTTTAACAAGACTTAGACTTTTCAACTCGAACCCAACACAAGACAAATTTTATTCAAAAACATCCAAGTTTTCCAAAGTAACAACCAAGTTTTGAATCGCTTTACTTGAGGAACATACCAGATCTGGTCGAGGCTTGTGGGCCGGGTTTGGGGTGTTTCAGTAAGGATCAGAGATCGTGTAACACCCCTTACCCGTATCCTATGCTGGAACCGAGTAGGAGGCATTACCAGACTTAACAATACATTTTGTCAAATTAATTAACACATATATAAAATGACTTAGTCAAGTCCCTATACATGCCATAACTTAAATCATTTATAAATAAAGATACCCATAGATAGCTTGATAGTGTGAAGCGATCTTCGACGACCTCCAACCCGAGGATGTTTAGTAGGACTCTGTAACATGGGAAAGGAAAGGGGGTAAGCTTATAAAGCTTAGTAAGTTCACATGTAAAAATAATAAGCATTAGCAATGAATTTAGCTTACTACTAAGCTGACATAACTTGCATAAATAATGCTAAGTTCTTACTTTCCCAACCTACCCATTTGTAGCCTTATCAAAGCCTCAACATGACAAATCCTCACAACAAGTTCTCAAATTGATACAATCACTAAATCACATGCTTATACCTTATTACTCATGTTCACATTAATCTGTCTACTTGAATCGCTATCACTAAATTATTTAATTCTTGAGCTACAGAGATCCGAATTTCAAACCGCTAATTTTCCATGAAACTAGACTCACATATCTTCATACCATAAAATTTCCATATTTTTTGGCTTATCCAATTAGTACATTTAGTTCATTAAAATTTCCTCTGTTTCATTGTTCGACTGTTCAAACCATTTTTCACTACGAATCAATTTTCTCTTTGTGCAGAATTGAAAATCTAACCATATAAATTATGTCCCAAAATTATTTTTGTACAATATTTAATGATTTTTTCCAAGTCAGGATAGGGGATCTCGAAATCACTCTGAATCAGTCTCACAAAAATCTAAATATCTCAAAATACAGAATTTCTTTGCTTTCTCCGTTTCTTTCATATGAAAATAGACTCAATAAGATTAATTTCATATCTCCCTCAACTACTAATTCCATTTCTACCAGTTTTGGTGATTTTTCAAAGTTACTCTACTGCTGCTGTCCAAAACTGTTTTATTTCTAAATTTCACTCTTTCATTTTTTCTTTATAGTAACTTTCATTGGAACACTTACTCCGTATCAATTGTAACAGTTCGAATTTGACCCTAATTGGAACGGTGGTTTCGGGACCACGAATCCGAGTCCGAGAGATATTTAAATATTATATTTTGTGTTTATTATATGTGAATTAATGTGTGTGAAAGTTTCGTAGAAAAATTTTATCGTTTCAATGTTTAATTTGACAAAAAGGACTTAATCGCGTAAAGCGTAAAAGTTACAGACTTTAGTAAAAAGTGCTTATTTGTTAATGGTTTCTTAATATAAAGTCCTTAAAGTAGAAATATGCCATAAAAGAGATAGTGGAGGGTTGATGGACGGTTTTAGACATAATATATATGTTAGTTTTATTTTTTTATAAAGGTTAGATTAGTAAATTGATAAATAAATAATATATCTCATAATCAACTAAAATCAAAACCATTATCATCTTCACTTCTCTCATGGCCGAATGGAGCTAAAGAAAAAGGGCTAGGGAAGCTTTGAATTTCGACACTTATTTGGCTAATTTAAGGTATGCAACTAGCTCGATTCTTGTAAATTTTTACGTTTTTGAGATCGTTGCTTCAAACCGTAGCTGACCCATGTTAAAATTTTCAAATCTAAGCATGCTTGATGTTCGGTCATGTACAAGTTCATGTGATTTTTGATGTTTGATGATTTTAAATTAAAGATATGTTAAAGATTAGTATGTTTTGTATTGGAAGTTTTGGTAAAATTGAGTAATTAGGGCAAATTTGTAAAAATAAAAATTTAGAGGGGCTTATTTGCAAAATAAATGAAAGAAATGGACTTGTATAGTCCCTATGAGTATTCGGCCCTTGAGTGGTATTGAGAAATTTTGTGTATTTTGTGTTTTATGCAAATAGGACTAAATTGTAAAAATGTGAAATATTAGGGGTAAAATGGTAAATTGTCCATTTATGTGTTTTGGGACTAAATTGAAATGAAATGTACTAGAATGAGCTAAATTTCATTGTGTTTAGATCAAGAACAAAGAAAAACAGATTTGGATCGGGGGAAATCGAAAGTTATCGAATAGTCGGTATACGTTGTCCGTCGACAGTCGAGGTAAGTTCTTAAGCTGAAATATATTAAAGAATTAATTATGAACATGTTTAATGAAGACAATTGATAAATTTGAGTATAAGTTTATGTGATAGCCGAACGTAAGAATCTTATATTGAATTGGATATGTTTTGTAAATGTAAAATGAGTAAGTATATTCGATGTGATATGTGGATATGCTATGGTGAATATGAATTGATTCGTTTGTGATGTTAGTATTAGGAAATGTGAGTTGAATGATTTATTATGAAGTTATTTCGGGCTTTGAGCCTAGCAAGCCTCGTGTCGGTGAGTTATTTCGGGCTTCGAGCCTAGTAGGCCTCGTGCCGTGAAATAGTTCGTGCTTATTGCCTAGCAGGCTTAATGTCGGTGTTTAACTTCGGATCTTGGGTCTAGTAGGCCTAGTGCCAGTGTTTATAATTCGGGTAAATGCCTAGCAGGTTCTAAACCGAAGAACTGAAATTTCGAGCTCAGAGTATGTAACAACAAAGTTATGAAACAAATTGAGAAAATCTAAGCTTTTGAAAATGAATCATATTAATTTGACCTTGAGGTATGTATTTCATACTTATATGTTGCATATGAAGTTAATGAGTAAGTTCATGAGAAAGCAAAAGTATTACATTGAATGCTGGAAGTATTTGCATTTATATGAATGGCTAGTCGTATATGAGTAACATGTATATTATAGTTAATAGTCCTTGATTAAGCAAATATCTTTGCTACTAAAATGTTTGGAGATTTGTATGTTTAAAGGATATAGTTAGTGAATGTTAAATGAAGATAATGACATACGGCATTAGTGAAGTTTATTAGTTAAATCATTGTAATTGTTATTATGTCCAAAATGTCAATTATATTTGCATATTAACGCTCAAATGTTTAGTTGGTTATTGAATTTGCTTGAGACTTACTAAGCTAGTACGCTTACTCTGTTTATGTTTAATGTTATGTTTATAGATATAGATCAAGCTACGGGCTCGGCGGATCGTCGTCGAAGTCAATCACACTATCACCTCCCTTTTTGGTACATTTAAACTAGTTTTGAACAAGAAAAGGCATGTATAGACTAGCTAAGTGTTTGAATGATGTTTTGTGAAAAATGTATTTAAGCCATGCGAAAATGGCTAAGTGTTAAACAAACATATTTGATGGTATACTCTATCTTTGATGCATTTGGTATTCGTTTTGCTTGGATAAAAATTTACGTTTTGGTATGGTTAGTCATATTAAATAGCTACGTTTCTATAGGATAAATATTCTGAAGACATTTTAATATATGTGTCTTGTTAACTTTTGATAAGTTGATATGAGTAATGGAATGTTAGATACGGAATGAGTATGGATATTTAAGATTTTTGATTGTGCACTATATGATGTCATTTAGCAAGCTAAAACATTATATGGGTCAAATGCATGAGTCATGGTAATTATGTATTAGCCAAACATCATTTGAATTCGTATATGTGTGTGGGTGTGCCAACTGTAAATGTATTACAAAGTGTAAATTTATACTGTGAGTTGCATGTAGGTGTATTCGGTCAAGTCTATGTGTTATAGACAAATATAATTAACATGCTTAAGGAATTATTTGTTTAGATTCATAACCAAATATAAAATAAAAATGTGTATAGCTATGATGTATGCATTTATATACCTGTTTGTATTTGGCTTGTCAGATTTCTTATTTTGAATTGAGTGTACGATGTTATCAAAATTGGTTTGTGATATGTAATGAACATGAAATTCCTTGAAAAAGACTTTGTATATTCGGCCTAATAAATAAGTGTATAGGTAATGTGCATTAAATTGTATGTTTTCGGTTATGTGGAAGCAAGATTCAAGCCATGTGAATTTGGTATTAATATTAAGTTACTATAAGGTAACAATTAGATCATGCTTATATTTTTGTTATATGTGAATTGAGTTATGTCCAACATGGGTTGAAAAGATACAAGTGAGGTTTTGTTAAGGTGTATAGATTCATGGTTGTTAAGATTTGTGGTTTGGGTATTATCTTGAAATGTATACTTATAAATTGCAGTGTTTGTGCTAAAATTTAAGAAAATGCTTATCTGGAATTGAGTTTAGTTTGGTAATGCCCCTTAATCTTAATCCGGCGACGGATACGGATTAGGGGTGTTACATCAATCCTACCAAAGTTCGATTACATATCGAGCACATTGCTCATAAGTTTACATGCATATACTTGCACTTATTCATCACATAATCATATTCAATTACACTTAGTCGTTACATAGCCACATTGTATTTTCACTTAGTCAATTTCCTGCTGAACTCATCGGAATAATAACAGATACATGGTGGCCTGCACATAGTACCACCCTTGTAGCCGAAGCTATCTGGTGCAGATTGTAATATCCTGGATTATAGCTTATGCATTAATACTAAATTATATGAAATAGCATGCTTATGTGTGTTGTGAATGTGTATTATGAATTTTGTGAACCTTAGTGTGTAGTCAAATGCCTTAGAAATTATTCGATTTTAAGTTTAAAAGAGGAAGCTAAGTCTAATAGGGCATTAAGAAAATATGTAGGGGATTTATGACACAAAAATGGGCTTGTCTAAGTGGCTTGGAGGCGCCACTTAAGGCCTAGTAAGTGACGCCATATGCAAGGTGCAAGGGCTTGGGTTCGAGTCGCATGGGAAGCAAATAAAAGAGTTTTATTTTGCTGCATGGATGAGCAGTGATGGACGGCATGGGGAGACTAGATGGATGAGGATTTGACTTGGATAATTCCTTATAAAAATTCGGCTAAATAGATAGATAAACGTAGATTTATTTTTCTTTATTTTTAGATCAAGATAAGAGATAAAATAGGAGAAAAATGGGGAAGTTGATAAGGGGATGTGTGTGGCCAGCCAAGGGACTCTTTGGTGATCAATTTTGGGTCATAGCCGAATTCCTAAAGAGAGGTTTAGAGGTTCTTTTCGGTTCTCCTTTCTTTCTATAGTGAAGTGTCGAAATTTTCACCCTTTTCTCTATAGACCAAAGCCGAAAGTTTGGAACCATTTGAGCATCTTCTCCTTTCTTCTTTCGCATCATATTTCTTTGTCACTCACTCCCTCAAACCCGAAACTTACCCTCCCATCTTCAATAAGGCCGAAACCTCCCTACCAATCTTCATCATTGCCGAATTCTCCTAGCTTACTTCTTCTCCTTCTCACGTTTTCTCTCTAGCATCAAAAGCCGAATCTCCCTAGTGTTCTTCAAAGCCGAATCTCTCTGTGGTGTCAGGCAAAGGTGCTGCCGATTTCTGTAGTAAGGGTAAGATCAAATGCTATTCGGTGTCCTATCTTTTTCTTTTAGCCGAAATCTAGGAACTAATCCCCTTAATGTCTTTGGCCGAAATTATGAAGGAGTGTTTCGGGATTCTGCAATTGTCGACTACAAGGAAGGATATTTCGGGATTTATAAAGATCTAAGGTAAGTCATGTATTCGACCAAGGGCCATTTATTAGTATTTAAATGTTAGAATTAGATCTAACATATGCCATAGTGATTTCGACAGATACCCCAATCAAGTAGCACTTTTCGAGATTTAAAATCGCAAGGTAAGTACATATGTACATTCGGCCAAGGCCATACTTAGGGATTTCAATCTGTTTCTTAGATGTTCAAAAGCCGAAACTAATTAGTTAAGTGATATAGTATCTAGCCGATTGCAAGAAGGAGCATCACAAGTCTTCGGGATTTGATTAGTAATCAAATCGATAGCAAGGTAAGGATTTTTGTCGCAATAATCCTTCGGGATTTGATCATTTAGCCGAATGGCTTTTTGCTAAAATACTAAGTGTTGGACGAATGTAGGAATTAATGATCCAAAGCATTAGATCGGATTTTTGGGATTTCAATAGAGCGTTAATACCAGGTGTGTAGCCCTACCCTTAGTCTTAATAGATTTATGGTACTATTTTAATGCATGTGTTAATAAGAATGTGAAAGATATGGCTAGAGTACCATGCAATGGTACAAAGTACTCAGGTACGTTTACCTACTCCTACTATGATTATAATATGATCTGTTATGACACATATGTGAAACTATAAGAATGTGAATAAGGAATATGACATGGATTATGCATATTTTGTTGGAACGCCGGCACCCCATGGCACAGTAAAATAAAATTAATTCCGACGATCCAAACCATGAATCCATGTGTGAGGAACGAATCGAGGTAAAATAAAGGTTTAGAAATTACCAAAACTTCAATCTGAATAGAAAGCGATGCTTCGACAACAAGAGTTCTAATCTACTGTCGAATCAAGCCACAACCTTTTCTGATGTCGGCCTCTACGTAATCCACCGGGTTTGACTATAACGGAAGAAATCTCCAAAACTATTTTGGAGGTTTATTTGCTTGACGGCTGCTAGACCTAACAAGCAATCTATTAGGGTTTTTCCCATAAGCTTTGTCTCTTTTAAATACCTTTTATATTGGGTATCCTTTTAATTGGGCCTTTTATAATGGGTATCTTTTTCATTGGGCCCATTTTATTGGTATCCTTTTAATACCCTTTTATAATTGGTATCTCTTGAATGTATCATAAGATTAAATAAATACAATAAAGTTTTAACCGAAAATTATAATTACATTAATTATATCCGAAAATTATAATTACATTAATTATAATAAGGATTTCGGTAAACTATATTTATTTAAATTTATATATGAATCAAATTCATATATTAATAGAATTATGTTGTCATTATGTGTACAACATCCTTGTGCATATAATATGTTCAATATTTGATTGCCCAATTAAATTAATTCTTTAATTAATTTAGTTCATGTGACAACCAAAAAACAATACCAATTATATTTTATTCCGTTCATTTAAACCATAGGGTGTGACCCTGTAGGTTCTTGCAACGTTAGCAGTAATAATAGAACGATTCTAATGTCACAAACAATGAGTGGCATCTAGCAATGCATCATTGCTACCTAAGTTACAAGAAGTCATGATTCCACATAACTTTTTGTGATTAACCTTTCATGCATTAATCCTTAAGTCCTTTATCTCTGGAATGGACACAAGTCATGGAATAGTCACACTTGTATAGTCCATCCCATGTTTCTTGATATCTTGAGTAGACTATGATATACAAATTAGTATGACATCTCATGTCAACTTATTTGAGCATGGCCATGCATTTCTAGTCTCACTCAATCAAGTGGCCTAAGATATTACTCCCATTATGTAGGAGGGACTTATCCTATATTGATCAACCATATCCCTCTACATAGATTGTGGTATATCCAACATCAGCCTTTACAGAACAACCAGTTACGGTGTACGTTTGACTGTATCAAGATATACAACTCACGATGTTGAGATATTAATTATCTCAAGTCTGAGGATCATATACATATTAATCACTATGAGTAATGTTGTGACAATTACATAATAATCCAATAAACATACTCATAACGGGTCAATCCAATATGTTGTTCTCTAACACACATATTCATGCATTGATTGTAACACCCCCAAACCTGGCCCATTCACTACGACCGAATTCAGAAATGCCACTGCGGAAAAACTTCTGAAAATATTCTTACTTAAAAGTAAAACCGTTAAAAATTGGTCGCCTTTAATAAAACATTTTGTATATTTAAAACATTCTAAGTAAAAATTAAGTTGTTATAAAATATACCGGACTCAAAACTTTGATATGACTTTTGGGATATAAACATCTTTTTAAAATTAAACTTTCAAAGTATTACCTTAATTATAAGTTTAACTTAAACATAACAAAATTCAAATAATCAAATACTTTAAGGCCCTTATTACAACAAATGGATATTTAAAATACTGAAAACATAAATTATATAACATAAGGAAAGAAACTTCTTCTGCATGGGCCACCTCGTATCCACTCCAACCCGGTCCGATCAACTAATCACATGCGATGTTGGTAAAAATTTGGGTGAGTCGTACAGACTCAGTGTGCAATTAGGCCACTGAATTCCACCCACATATAAACCACATATTAACCCATATATCAGATATCAATGCACTTAATCTCATTATTTCACTTATTGGGCTTGGCCCATTATCATATCACATATCAGATAACAATTCAACTTGTTCACATAATTCCATGATTTGGGCTTGGCCCATATCCATACCACATTTCGTATAATAACATATTTAACCACGTGTTTCCACATACTGGGCTTGGCCCATTACCACATTTATCCACTTCACTTACTGGGCTTGGCCCATTTCACATTAATTCACATACAAAATTATGCAATTATGAAGCCCAACCCAGCCTAGGGTCCATCCTCTACACACCCCCGTATCCAGCCTACCACACACCAGAACTTAATCGCAATAATCCACAACGTGACCTCAGTCAACGTCAATCCGCGATGTAGCCGAAGCTATCATCAAAACCACGATGAGCACAAAGCCATCAGTAACCACGATATGGCACATAGCCTATATCAACCACGTACTCGAAGTACACCCTGTCCTTCTTTCATATCATACCCTACCCATGCACATGCAACATAAAATAATGCCATGATAATGCATGTACATGTTATTTAGCATATTATCACATTTCATCAGATTCGGTACTTACCGGTTTATCGACATACCCCATGAGGGTATCCATATCACCATTTCCACTGCACTAGTTAGCACATTCATAACACACATGCAGATATCACATACACTCATAAACCCGAAAAACGGTAGGCTAACTACACACCCTATAACTTGGAGAACTACGCTTTCGGTACTGATGCTATCACTAAGCGAGACTACGGCTATCTGCCTACTTTCTTGTTCTGACGCTGGTCCACACCCCGGTGGCCAATCCCGCACTGCAGAAACAGATCTCTTCTTGAACTTAGGGATAGGGACTATCCCTTGTCCTCCTTGACTAGCATCCACGTCCATCGCAAATCACTTAATCAGAATCCATTGGTTAAACGTCATAATACAAGATCTTAGGCGAATAAACTACAATTTAACTTACTTACCGAAACGATCGAAGGCTCCTATGTACTTCTGTCGATTTGCCCCTAAGAATCATAGTACATAATCGGTCAACACTTAATAACCTAAATGGCCTATGGCCGAATATTAGTGCTTACTTACCTAGCTTACTTAAATCCTGAAACCTGCACTTGTCTTATAAAATTGTCGAGATCCCTATATATATACCACATGTTAGAATCGGCCAGAACACAAATCTATGGACAATGGCCCCTTGGCCGAATATTACCAATTGCTTACCTTAATCTCTGCAAATCCCGAAAGACTCCTTTAATGCTCCCAACGTTTGTTTAGAGAGACTACAAGAAAGTAGTCGATGGCACCTTCCTTGATGATTCGGCTTTTGAGACCACAAGAGAAGAAAATAAAAAGAGATGTTGATGAGGCTTACTAGAGATTCGGCTTATGCTCTAAATGATGACTACACATTCGGCTATGGCTCTCAAAAGAAGATGGGGTATTCGGCTATTCAAGAAATAAAAAGAAAGGATTTGGGGTTGAAAGAAAATAAAAAGAAAAGAAGAGAAGAAGAGTAGGGGATTTTCGGCACTAAGAAATTAAAGAAGAAAAAGAATATCACAGATGATTACTCCCCCTTATAAAGAATTCGGCTACTACATCCCTGCTCTTATCAAACTCCTTGATATTCTCCTCTATTATCCCCTTAACAAATAAAATAAAATCCATCACACTATCCCTTATCAAATTCCTATAATAATCTCCTATTATCACTTCATTTAATAATTAAAAAAAAATAAACACAACAATTATCCTTCACCAAGTTCCTATTTTATCTCTTAATCACTTATTAAAAATAAAATAAAACACTAATTTATCACCTCATTTATCTCTTATTTACCTATCTAAAATAAATAAAATAACATTTATCCTACCTTAGCCGAAAATCAATAGGAGAATTAAGCCAAATCCTTATCCAATTGAAATTCCATGTGCCGTCCAATTTCTTCCAACTCTACCTTGACGCAAAAGCAAAATAAAACATTCCCCTTGCTGCTCACAAGCCTCGAACCTGAGACCTGTTGGAGCCCTTGACACAAGCTGCAGGTAACGTCCCCAGCCACTTTGCCAAGGCGCTGTTTGTGATATAAACTCCCCAGAATTTCTTTTAAACCCTCTTTCGCCAGGCGCCTTCTTAACGCAAAAATAAAAGCTCCTTCCTGCCTCCTTCGCAACTCGAACCTGGGCCCTCTACCCATTGCTTGAGGCGTCACTTGCCCAAGCCTTAAGTAGCGCCTTGCTGCCACTTTACCAGGCGAACCCTTGTGTCATAAACTCCCCACAATTCCTCTTAAAGCCTCCTTAGCACAGTTCCCCCTTTTGGCGCAAAAATAAAAGTCTCCCACGCTTCCCACGTTGCTCGAACCTCTTCCCCCTGCACCTTAGGTGGCGTCCCAAGCCACTTTACCACACGGCTACTTGTGTCCTAAACTTCCCAAAACTTTTCTTAAGGGTTCCTTCACCCAGCTCCCCCTTTTATACTTAAAATCCAACATTTTCCCAAAACTTTCCCGTTCATCATTGGGTTTTAAAAACCCTTAAAACACTTCCAAACACACTTAAAGCCTACTAACACTTGAGTTATGCTCCAAACGCATAACCCCTAATCTAGGATATTACAGTTCTACCCTCCTTAAAAATAATTTCGTCCTCGAAATTACTTACTATCGAACAATCGTGCATCCTTAACTCGTCACACTACTCTACTGCTGCGCACTCTGATCTTAACAAAACTAACACATTTCTTAGATACCATCTCAAGATTCGCATTCAAGATTCCATACACTTCGCTAGCAAAACAAGAACGAACCATCTATATAACAACCAAGGCAATAAAAAGATTCCAGAATTAAGGAACATACCTTGGTTGCCTCACATCCGAACCTTCAGCACCTCTGCTTGGGGTTCCACGACTTTGGCGTCGAGCCCTATCCATCGCTTGAGGACATTTCTTAACCAAATGAGCCTTAGATCCACACTTGAAACATTCCTTACTATTTCCCCAACATTCTCCTAAATGAGCTCTCCCACATTGGGCACATAAACGACTCCGATTCTCAGCAATTGGTACAGGTTCACGTGCAGAATTCTCAATCCTATTCTTTTCTCGGTTCTGTCTCACAGTCCCCTTAACCTTTTTAGCTATCCGAGCCTTCTCCACTAAAACAGTAAAGTCTCGTTCTCTCTGCGGAGCGATCAACACTCGCAGCTCATCTCGCAATCCATCTTCGAATCGAACACACCTTTCATAATCAGTAGCCACAATTCCCTTAGCATACTGACTTAGCCGCACAAATTCCACTTCGTACTCTGCTACCGACATACTTCCCTGTACCAAGTTCAGAAACGCCTTCCTTTGCGAGTCTAAGTAACTAGCTCCAATATATTTCCCTTCAAACTTAGCCTTGAAGTACTCCCAATCCACTCGATCTGCAGGGGTACCTTGCCTGACAGTGAGCCACCATCGATAAGCTTCATCTCGGAGCAACGAGACAGCACCTTTCAGCTTCTCCTCAGTAGTTAAATCCAAATCATCCATAATCCTTTCAACTGCCTCTAGCCAGTACTCCGCCACGTTCGGAGCTACTCCAGACACTCCTCTAAAAATCTCGGCTCCGTTTCCCTTAATTCTTTCTGGCACTGACTTCCGAGCTCCATTGCTTACATTTGCTCCTGCCACTCGCTCTAACACTCGCAGCATAGCCAACGATACTGCGTCATCTCCTCCAGTCTGATCTTGATCCTCCGCGCCCACTGCTGGCTGCGGCACATCACTTTCTGACCCATGGCCAGACTCTACTGGATCCGATACAGTCATTTTACCTTGACCGCGTCCACTAGAACTCATGTCTACCGTCGCGATTTAATCTGATTAGAAAGTTTTATGTATTAGAAATTTTGTTTCACTGTTTATCTCGCGAACAGTTTTATGAAAAGAGTTTGATAGTGGTTCTTTCGATCAATCACGGTTTCAGTTCAAGTTCACTATTCTAATTCAGAAAATCACATTCACATTCACATTCATCCATCTTGATAAAGACACATTCATTCATCAATAACATTCAATCACACTTCCATGGGCATTTTTGACCATTCCCCACTCAGGGGTAATTTCGTTATATTCCCTACAAGGGTATTTTGGTAATAAATTGGGTCAACTCAAAAATCACAAAAGTCATTTCGAGATTTTCCAAACTCATGGGTATTTTGAAAGAAAGATTTTCCAAATCAAGGTATTGCAGAAATTTCAGAAATCGGGGTTATTTTGGTAATTTCGTAAACCAGGGGTAATTTGGTAAATTTCCCAAATTAGGGTATCTTGAATTTTCGCAAAATAGAGTTTTTGAATACTGTTGCAAAGTAGGGAAATTTTATTAAAATCGGGGTAATATGGTAATTTTAGAAACCAAGGGCATTTTTGTAATTTTACCACCAGGGGTATTTTTGTAATTTTGTAAATCGGAGATATTTTGGAAAAATTTTCACAATAATCTTTTGCTACAATTAAAAGGGTAATTTAGGGATTTTAAAAACTAGGGTTTTTTTTTGTTTTTTTAAAAACGGCTAGTCCCTTTCGGGTTTTAGTTATTGGGTTTAGCCCGTGAATAAGTCCTCTTGGTTAGGGTGAACCGTAGCTACGCACCAGGTAGGATTCGAGTAAAGAGGAGGTGAGTCGCTAGGACTGCTTAAGTACCAAGCTCTTACTGAATCCACTCCTAGACATGCGTACAATGGTTGCCACACCTGAACTCGGCGACTTACTTCACAGGTTTGTTCGGTTAGTCTTAAGTCTTATGCATGTGTTTGAGTGCACTAGCCCTAGGGTTCAATAGCCCTAATCTTCTAATCTACGAGCCCAATTATGCCCATAACATTCACATATACAAATCACTTCAACAATTAGAGGTACTTACCTGGTGGCCTTCGGGTCGAAGATACGAGTGCCATGCCAGAAACCTGAAAAATTTTATGAAACCCCAAATCTTTGAAAAGCCCATCTTAAAAAAAATGTTTTTGGGCCCAAAACCCTCAAAGCCGAGTTTTGAACCTGGCTCTGATACCAAACTGTAACACCCCCAAACCCGACCCATTCACTACGATCGAATTCAGAAATGCCACTGCGGAAAAACTTCTGAAAATATTCTTACTTAAAAGTAAAGCTGTTAAAAATTGGTCGCCTTTAATAAAACATTTTGTATATTTAAAACATTCTAAGTAAAAATTAAGTTGTTATAAAATATACCGGATTCAAAACTTTGATATGACTTTTGGGGTATAAACATCTTTTTAAAATTAAACTTTCAAAGTATTAACTTAATTATAAGTTCAACTTAAACATAACAAAATTCGAATAATCAAATACTTTAAGGCCCTTATTACAACAAATGGATATTTAAAATACTGAAAACATAAATTATATAACATAAGGAAAGAAACTTCTTCTGCATGGGCCACCTCGTATCCACTTCAACCCGATCCGATCAACTAATCACCTGCGATGTTGGTAAAAATTTGGGTGAGTCATACAGACTCAGTGTGCAATTAGGCCACTGAATTCCACCCACATATAAACCACATATTAACCCATATATCAGATATCAATGCACTTAATCTCATTATTTCACTTATTGGGCTTGGCCCATTATCAGATCACATATCAAATAACAATTCAACTTGTTCACATAATTCCATGATTTGGGCTTGGCACATATCCATACCACATTTCGTATAATAACATATTTAACCACGTGTTTCCACATACTGGGCTTGGCCCATTACCACATTTATCCACTTCACTTATTGGGCTTGGCCCATTTCACATTAATTCACATACAAAATTATGCAATTATGAAGCCCAACCCAGCCTAGGGTCCATCCTCTACACACCCCCGTATCTAGCCTACCACACACCAGAACTTAATCGCAATAATCCACAACGTGACCTCAGTCAACGTCAATCCACGATGTAGCCGAAGCTATCATCAAAACTACGATGAGCACAAAGCCATCAGTAACCACGATATGGCACATAGCCTATATCAACCACGTACTCGAAGTACACCCTGTCCTTCTTTCATATCGTATCCCACCCATGCACATGCATAATAAAATAATGCCATGATAATGCATGTACATGTTATTTAGCATATTATCACATATTCACATCCATAATCACATTTCATCAGATTCGGTACTTACCGGTTTATCGACATACCCCATGAGGGTATCCATATCACCATTTCCACTGCACTAGTTAGCACATTCATAACACACATACAGATATCACATACAGTCATAAACCCGAAAAACGGTAGGCTAACTACACACCTTATAACTTGGAGAACTACGCTTTCGGTACTGATGCTATCACTAAGCGAGACTACGGCTATCTACCTACTTTCTTGTTATGACGCTGGTCCACACCCCGGTGGCCGATCCCACACTGCAAAAACAGATCTCTACTTGAACTTAGGGATAGGGACTATCCCTTGTACTTCTTGACTAGCATCCACGTCCATCGCAAATCACTTAATCAGAATCCTTTGGTTAAACGTCATAATACAAGATCTTAGGCGAATAAACTACAATTTAACTTACTTACCGAAACGATCGAAGGCTCCTATGTACTTCTGTCGATTTGCCCCTAAGAATCATAGTACATAATCAGTCAACACTTAATAACCTAAATGGCCTATGGCCGAATATTAGCGCTTACTTACCTAGCTTACTTAAATCCTGAAACCTGCACTTGTCTTATAGAATTGTCGAGATCCCTATATATATATCACATGTTAGAATCGGCCTGAACACAAATCTATGGACAATGGCCCCTTGGCTGAATATTACCAATTGCTTACCTTAATCTCTGCAAATCCCGAAAGACTCCTTTAATGCTCCCAACGTTTGTTTAGAGAGACTAAAAGAAAGTAGTCGATGGCACCTTCCTTGATGATTCGGCTTTTGAGACCACAAGAGAAGAAAAGAAAAAGAGATGTTGATGAGGCTTACTAGAGATTCGGCTTATGCTCTAAATGATGACTACACATTCAGCTATAGCTCTCAAAAGAAGATGGGGTATTCGGCTATTCAAGAAATAAAAAGAAAGGATTTGGGGTTGAAAGAAAATGAAAAGAAAAGAAGAGAAGAAGAGTAGGGGATTTTCGGCACTAAGAAATTAAAGAAGAAAAAGAATATCACAAATGGTTACTCCCCCTTATAAAGAATTCGGCTACTACATCCCTGCTCTTATCAAACTCCTTGATAATCTCCTCTATTATCCCCTTAACAAATAAAATAAAATCCATCACACTATCCCTTATCAAATTCCTATAATAATCTCCTATTATCACTTCATTTAATAATTAAAAAAAATAAACACAACAATTATCCTTCACCAAGTTCCTATTTTATCTCTTAATCACTTATTAAAAATAAAATAAAACACTAATTTATCACCTCATTTATCTCTTATCTACCTATCTAAAATAAATAAAATAAACAAATAAAATAACATTTATCCTACCTTAGCCGAAAATCAATAGGAGAATTAAGCCAAATCCTTATCCAATTGAAATTCCATGTGCCGTCCAATTTCTTCCAACTCTACCTTGACGCAAAAGCAAAATAAAACATTCCCCTTGCTGCTCAGAAGCCTCGAACCCGAGACCTGTTGGAGCCCTTGACACAAGCTGCAGGTAACGTCCCCAGCCACTTTGCCAAGGCGCTGTTTGTGATATAAACTCCCCAGAATTTCTTTTAAACCCTCTTTCGCCAGGCGCCTTCTTAACGCAAAAATAAAAGCTCCTTCCTGCCTCCTTCGCAACTCGAACCTGGGCCCTCTACCCATTGCTTGAGGCGTCACTTGCCCAAGCCTTAAGTATTGCCTTGCTGCCACTTTACCAGGTGTCATAAACTCCCCACAATTCCTCTTAAAGCCTCCTTAGCCCAGTTCCCCCTTTTGGCGCAAAAATAAAAGTCTCCCACGATTCCCACGTTGCTCGAACCTCTTCCCCCTGCACCTTAGGTGGCGTCCCAAGCCACTCTACCACACGGCTACTTGTGTCCTAACTCCCCAAAACTTTTCTTAAGGGCTCCTTCACCTAGGTCCCCCTTTTATACTTAAAATCCATATTTTCCCAAAACTTTCCCCTTCATCCTTGGGTTCTAAAAACCCTTAAAACACTTCCAAACACACTTAAAGCCTACTAACACTTGAGTTATGCTCCAAACGCATAACCCCTAATCTAGGTGATTTTGACAATCCACATCAATGACAACTCTTTATCATCAATCAACTACATGTTAGTTTTAATGCATTATTGTTGTCCTAGTCAATAATAATACTCGACTAAGGATCTTTTAAGAATAATCATATTATTCTCAGGACATTATTATAAAACAATTTATTTGTATACACAGATAGAAAAACTGAAATAATAATGACAACGCTTTATATTAATAAATATGGTAAATAAAGTATGTTATTACAACCATCTCATGATTGATATTTGGGCATACTCTTACAATCTCCCACTAGCACTAAGACCAATCACTCATATATCTAATACCAAGTGACTCAGTGTGACGATCATGCTTCTGCTGTGTCAGAGGCTTGGTCAGGGGATCAGCGATGTTATCATCTGAAGGTACTCTGCATATCTCTACATCTCCTCGATCGATAATCTCTCGAATAAGATGGTAGCGCCTAAGTATATGTTTGGATCGCTGGTGAGATCTGGGTTCTTTAGCTTGTGCAATGGCTCCATTGTTATCACATCGGAGTTCTATAGCATCTGATCTGCTAGGCACAACCCCTAGTCCAGTAATGAACTTCTTGATCCAAACCGCTTCTTTTGCTGCCTCACTGGCTGGAATATACTTGGCCTTTGTTGTAGAATCGGCTACTGTAATTTGCTTTGAACTCTTCCAGCTCACAGCACCACCATTAAGGCAAAACACAAAACCTGATTGCGATCGAGAATCATCCTTGTCGGTTTGGAAGCTGGCATCAGTGTAACCTTTTACACTTAACTCTTCCTCACCTCCATATATTAGGAACGTATCCTTAGTTCTTCTTAAGTACTTAAGGATATTCTTGACTATGGTCCAGTGACCTTCACCGGGATCTACTTGGTACCTGCTTGTCATACTTAAGGCATATGAGACATCTGGACGAGTACATAACATGGCATACATGATAGATCCAATAGCGGAAGCATATGGAATTTTACTCATGCGTTCTCTCTCTTGTGGAGTTGAAGGACACATTTCCTTCGAGAGTGAAATACCATGTCTCATAGGTAGGAATCTTCTTTTAGATTCTTCCATACTGAACCTTTTCAGTACGTTGTCTATGTATGTACTTTGGCTTAGACCTAGTAGTCGTCTTGATCTATCTCTATAGATCTTGACTCCTAAGATGTAAGTGGCTTCGCCCAAGTCTTTCATAGAAAAACAACTCCCTAACCAAGTCTTAATAGACTGCAAGGTAGGTATGTCATTTCCCATGATAAATATGTCATCCACACACAGTACCAAGAATGTGATAGTGCTCCCACTAACTTTCTTGTAAACACATGGTTCATCTTCATTTTTGATAAAACCAAACTCTTTGATTGCATCATTAAAACGAAGATTCCAACTTCGAGAAGCTTGCTTTAATCCATAAATGGATCTTTGTAGCTTACATATCTTTCTAGCATCATTTGGATTGACAAAACCTTCAGGTTGTGTCATGTACACATCCTCTTCAAGTTTCCCATTAAGGAAAGCTGTTTTGACATCCATCTGTCAGATTTCATAATCATGAAATGTAGCTATGGCGAGTAAGATCCTGATGGATTTAAACATAGCTACAGGTGAAAAGGTTTCATCATAGTCAACACCATGAATTTGGCGAAAACCTTTAGCAACTAATCGCCCTTTGTATGTTTGTACATTACCATCCATGTTGATTTTCTTTTTGAAAACCCATTTGCACCCTATAGGTTTAACCCCTTCGGGTGGGTCAATCAAAGTCCATACTTGGTTTTCATACATGGAATCCATCTCAGATCTCATGGCCTTAAGCCATTTTTCAGAGTCTGGGCTCGTCACCGCTTCTTGATAAGTCGTAGGCTCATCTTGATCTATAAGAAGAATGTCACCATGCGTTGTAATGAGAAATCCATATCTCTCAGCTGCACGGCGTTCTCTTAAAGATCTGCACGGTGGTTGTGTTTCTACAGCAGTTGTTTGTTCCTCAATTTCTTGTGGAATTTGCTTTTGTTCAATCTCTGGTTCAGTGGTATCTTGTGATTCTTGAATTTCTTCAAGTTCAATATTTCTCCCAATTCCTTTTCTAGAAGTAAATTCTCTCTCTAGGAAGACACCAGTCTGAGCAACAAAAATTTTGTTCTCAGTGGGATTAAAAAAATAATATCCTTTGGTTTCTTTTGGATACCCCACAAAAATACACCTTTCAGATTTGGGTTCAAGCTTAGTAGACGTCTGACGTTTAACATAAGCTTCACAACCCCAAATTTTCATAAAAGACATAATAGGACGTTTCCCAGTCCACATCTCATATGGCGTCTTTTGAACCGATTTAGATGGAACACGATTTAGTGTGAAAGCAGCTGTCTCAAGTGCATGTCCCCAAAAGGAAGTCCGTAGATCAGCATGACTCATCATGGATCGAACCATGTCTAACAAAGTTCAATTTCTTCTCTCAGATACTCCATTCCATTGAGGAGTACCAGGAGGAGTAAGTTGTGAGATAATCCCACATTCTTTCAAAAGATCACCAAACTCTAGGCTCAAATACTCTCCACCTCGATCAGATCGAAGTGACTTGATAGTTTTGCTTAGTTGATTTTGTACTTCAATTTTTGAATTCCTTGAACTTTTCAAGGGACTCAGACTTATGGCGCATAAGATAAACATACCCATACCTACTAAAATCATCAGTGAAAGTAATGAAGTAGTGAAATCCACCTCTGGCCTGTGTATTTATTGGTCCACATATATCAGAATGTATTAGGCCCAATAAATCACTAGCTCGTTCACCTTTTCTAGAAAAAGGAGATTTAGTCATTTTTCCCAATAATCAAGATTCACATACTTCAAATTGTTCAAAAACAAATGAATTCAAAAGACCATCTTTATGGAGTTTGGATATGCGTTTCTCACTTATGTGGCCCAAACGACAATGCCAAAGATAAGTTTGATTTGAGTCATTTATTTTAGATCTTTTAGTATTTATGTTGTAAATGGGATTCGTTTGATCTAAAATATAGAGGCCATTTATCAATTGTGCCGAACCATAAAAAACATTATTGAGATAAAAGGAACAACAATTATTCTTAATAATTATCTCAAAACCAATTTTGTCTAAACAAGAAATTGAAATAATGTTTTTAGTCAAACTGGGCACAAGATAACAATCCTCTAAACATAAATCAAGTCCACTAGGCAAAGATAAAGTATATGTTCCCACAGCTAATGCATCAACTTTTGCTTCATTTCCAACTCGTTGGTCCACATCTCCTCTAGCCAAAGTCCTACTCCTTTGTAGTCCCTGTACAGAAGTACAAATATGAGAACCACAACCAGTATCTAATACCCAAGAAGTAGTAGTTGATAAATTAATATCAATAACATAAATACCTGAAGCAGACATTCCGCTTGCTTTAGCCTTCTTGACTACCTCAATATAGATAGGGCAGTTCCGTTTCCAATGTCAAGTCACACCACAATGAAAGCAGTTTCCTTCCTTAGACACCCCACCTTTAGGTTTCAGTGCAGCCTTTCCTCCTCCAAGCTTGAGCTTACCTTTGCCCTTGGGCTTTGTTTGAACTTTGGCCTTTCCCTTGCCCTTGTTATTACGGACCATCAGTATGGGCTTGGGTCCAACCTTTTTCAAGTTGCCTTCAGCAGTTCGTAACATACTGAGCAATTGTGGTAGAGTCTTGTCAATTTCATTCATATTGAAATTGAGGACAAACTGGCTGTAACTATCCGGCAACGATTGTAGAATAACATCAGTGGCCAACTCTTGGCTCAATGGAAACCCAAGCTTAGATAGGCTTTCAATATAGCCAATCATCTTAAGAACATGAGGTCCTACTGGGTTTCCTTCAGCCAACTTACATTAGAATAGGGCCTTAGAGATATCAAACCTCTCTTGCCGTGCTTGCCCCTGATAAAGTTCTTTCAGGTGCTCGATCATATCATAAGCAACCATGTCCTCATATTGCTTCTAAAGCTCAGGATTCATGGTGGCAAGCATAAGACATCCAACATCTATCATGTCATCGAGATACTTCTTGTAAGCATCTCTATTAGTCCTCGAGGCATTAGCGGGTGGTTCATTAGGAAATGGTTGTTCAATGACATATAATTTCCGTTCTTGTTTGAGGACAATCCTCAAGTTACGGAACCAATCAAGAAAATTCAAACCATCCGATTTGTCCTTCTCAAGGACCGATTGCAATGAGAGTGTGCTAGTGTTTGCAGCCATAATATATCTACAACAATTAAATATGCATGTGAATAAATTTACCAATTTTATATCAATCATTAAAAAAGACTTTATTAAATGATGTTCCCACTATTTTATTTCAAAATTAATAACCCTCACTTATTAATTTCGGAAAAAACTTTCTTAAAAGTATTTCTAGTGGTTTAAGGATCTATATTTCACATCTTCTTAAGTCAGCTTTGGCTTTACTCTCAAGACTATGGTTATTTAGGTAAGCAACATTTGCTAATTACATCATATGTAACTCCTAATATTTGGTGAACAACTCTTGTTCTAATCATCTTATGATTTATCCAATTTACTTGCCTCTAGGTTTCTAATCCTATTAGAGTAACCTAGTTAAGTCATTAACCAATTTTTAACCAGTGAATATCACTTGTTTGTTCTTCGCGTTTAACCAAGATAAATACTAGTACTTCACTTTGGCAGAACCTACATAGTATTGATCGAGGCCTTAACGAGGGCAAAATTGGAAGGCCATGTTGACTTAATATTTTAATAGAGGGATTTTATTAAGGTTGTTGCATCTCACCAATTACGGCCTACTTTAGCGCATTTAGTCTGTTACTGTATATAATAGACATGCTTTAGATATCCATAGCATCTCATACATGAATAAATAAAGCAATAAATAAATGCAATAGTTATAGCCCATAAACTAAGGTGGTTCAACCCAAGCCAATGGGAGAACCAAAAGAAAACCTAAAGGTGTAAGCCGTTTCATAAGCTATCAGTCCACAATAGTTGTCCCAACTTCCTTCTCGTCTAGCCCATAGCAACTCTTGCAAATTACAATATGTCGAAACTCATTTTACGTATGAGGGAGTAGGATAAGAAGAGAAATACAACAGCATAGTAGTAAGGCACGACACGCAGGCCGTATTTATATAGATAAAATTACAACTTTTTTATCAAATAGGTCATCGGGCTATAACTATGCATTTCAAACACCGTGCATGTCAAAAAAAAGCATACATAGTTCAACACTTTTGCTAAGGTGAATTATAAAATATCCTTTCAACCTTTTGTGGCCCATCAAGTTTATGAAGTTCTTTTATTAACAAAACATACTATAATAAGAAGATGGGGACTGAGGCGGTCGGAGGAAGCGGGCCGAAGTGTTGAACCGCATACCCCAGTCAAATGAAACCTCACGATTTGATAACTTTTATCAACAGAATCGTGTTTTTAGGATTTTGATCCTTTAGGTTTCATATCGGAACAACCCTTGTTCCACTAGCCAGTTAACTCTCACTGGAAACTGTAAATACCACCGTCACATCATTATAGATTTGTTAATGGTTAACAGTAATAACATAAAATCGAATAGGCCACAACACCATGATTAACAATTAATCAATTTATCGAAAGGAACAGTTATCAGGTTATGCCTAAACGATTTAAACAATAGAAAATACAACAAAATCAAAACATGCAACTCATACATTTGCATCACCCAAGTATTTAAACCCGAGTTCGTATCACACAAGTGGCTCTGATACCACTGTTGGAACGCCGGCACCCCATGGCGCAGCAAAATAAAATTAATTTCGGCGATCCAAACCATGAATCCATGTGTGAGGAACGAATCGAGGTAAAATAAAGGTTTAGAAATTACCAAAACTTCAATCTGAATAGAAAGCGATGCTTCGACAACAAGAGTTCTGATCTACTGTCGAATCAAGCCACAACCTTTTCTGATGTCGGCCTCTACGTAATCCACCCGGTTTGACTATGAACAGAAGAAATCTCCAAAACTATTTTGAAGGTTTATTTGCTTGACGGCTGCTAGACTTAACAAGCAATCTATTAGGGTTTTTCCCATAAGCTTTGTCTCTTTTAAATACCTTTTATATTGGGTATCCTTTTAATTAGGCCTTTTATAATGGGTATCTTTTTCATTGGGCCCATTTAATTGGTATCCTTTTAATATCCTTTTATAATTGGTATCTCTTGAATGTATCATAAGATTAAATAAATACAATAAAGTTTTTAACTAAAAATTATAATTACATTAATTATATCCGAAAATTATAATTACATTAATTATAATAAGGATTTCGGTAAACTATATTTATTTAAATTTATATATGAATCAAATTCATATATTAATAGAATTATGTTGTCATTATGTGTACAACATCCTTGTACATATAATATGTTCAATATTTGATTTCCCAATTAAATTAATTCTTTAATTAATTTAATTCATGTGAGAACCAAAAAACAATACCAATTATATTTTATTCCGTTCATTTAAACCATAGGGTGTGACCCTGTAGGTTCTTGCAACATTAGCAGTAATAATAGAACGATTCTAATGTCACAAAGAATGAGTGGCATCTAGCAATGCATCATTGCTACCTAAGTTACAAGAAGTCATGATTCCACATAACTTTTTGTGATTAACCTTTCATGCATTAATCCTTAAGTCATTTATCTCTGGAATGGACACGAGTCATGGAATAGTCACACTTGTATAGTCCATCCCATGTTTCTTGATATCTTGAGTAGACTATGATATACAAATAAGTATGACATCTCATGTCAACTTATTTGAGCATGGCCATGCATTTCTAGTCTCACTCAATCAAGTGGCCTAAGATATTACTCCCATTATGTAGGAGGGACTTATCCTATATTGATCAACCATATCCCTCTACATAGATTGTGGTATATCCAACATCATCCTTTACAGAACAACCAGTTATGGTGTACGTTTGACTGTATCAAAATATACAACTCACGATGTTGAGATAATAATTATCTCAAGTCTGAGGATCATATACATATTAATCACTATGAGTAATGTTGTGACAATTACATAATAATCCAATAAACATACTCATAATGGGTCAATCCAATATGTTGTTCTCTAACACACATATTCATGCATTGATTTTGACAATCCACATCAATAACAACTCTTTATCATCAATCAACTACATGTTAGTCTTAATGCATTATTGTTGTCCTAGTCAACAATAATACTCGACTAAGGATCTTTTAAGAATAATCATATTATTCTCAGGACATTATTATAAAACAGTTTATTTGTATACACAGATAGAAAAACTGAAATAATAATGACAACGCTTTATATTAATAAATATGGTAAATAAAGTATGTTATTACAACCATCTCATGATTGATCTTTGGGCATACTCTTACATATTTGTATGACATGGGGCATATGGGTGAATTTGAAAAGGGGAAGTGATCTGGTGGTTTTATACCACAATATCTGAATGTGGTGACTTATGTCACTAAATCTGAATGTGGCGACTTATGTCACAAAATTATCATTATCTCGTGGCTATGCCACAATTTATATAAGGGCGATGAGCACGTCGTCTGCAGCGACTGCCTTCGATGGTGTGTAGCGGATGGAGGGTCGACTTAGTAGTCCCCACGGTGTGATGGTTGGTACGGGTGATGTGTAGCGGTTGGTTATCTAGGTTTGGGTTCGGGATTGCATCATTATCTATAATTGCTATATGTTTATGTATGATCTGATATGCCTATATCATTGGGACTTGGTGTTGGTGGTTATACACACTGAGTCTGTTTGACTCACCCCGTTGTGGGAAATCTTTTCAGGTGACACTCAGTAGATGGACCGGGTCGGCAGGAACTTAGTGGTGGCCATGCTCAGCTCAGAATTTATTTCGTTTTGGATTTTTATTTTAAGTACTTTGAATTTATTTCGGGTTTTGTTTTTGATGTAATAAGGCCACTAGTATGAACTGTTATGCATGCATTTTAATTATGTTATTATAATACGAATTTTTATCAACTTAAAGTTTAGGTAACTTTTTCTTAATAATAAGTGATAAATGTTTTGACACTTAAATCCAAATGATTTACAAATTAAATAGTAAACTTTATAGACTCGACTTTTACCGGTAACTTATAGTTTTGAAATATAACAATAAAGTTTAACAAAACGAAATCTTTGAAAATAACAATGTTTTCAACTTGAACCCAAATCAAATTTTTCTCTAAAATCACTCAAAGTTTTCCAAAGAAATAAACGAGTTTGAATCGTTTTTCTCGAGGAACATACCAGATCTGGTTGAGGCTCGTGGGCCGGGTTTGGGGTGTTTCAGTTTGGTATCAGAGCCCAGTTTTAAAACTCTCGGCCTTAGGTTTAAAGCCCACAATGTTTTCAAATCGAGCCCAAATAAGTTTTATGAAAATCTTTTTGGAATTGAGCAGGTTTTTCTGACATGGCACCTAAGTCTCCGACCCGAAGCCCACCAGGTAAGTACCCCTATCTATTGTGTGATTATAGTATGATTTGTAGAAGGGTATAAATGGAACGTAGATTAGTATGTTAAGTATTTGAACTATAGGACTAGTTTAACCCAACAAGTACATAAAACTTTAATACCTAATTAAACAAACCTGTGACTAAGTCACCAAGTTAGGGTGTGGCAACCATTCTGTGCATGTCTAGGATTGGTTTCAGTGGGAGCCTGGTATTTAAGCAGTCATAGTGACTCACCTCCTCTCCACTCGAATCCTACCTGGTGCGTAGTGACGGTTCACCCTAACCAAGAGGATTTATTCACGGGCTAAACCCAACAACTAAAACCCGAAAGGGACTAGCCGTATTTTTATAAAAACCCTAGTTTTAAAATCCTCAAATTTCCCGTTTGATTTGTAAAAACTATTCTATAAAATTTTTCTGAAATATTCCCGATTTACAAAATTACCTAAATACCCCTGGTTGTAAAATTACTAAAATGCCCCTAGCTTGGAAAAAAATTTTATTACCATACTACCCTCGACTTTTATTAAGATATTTTTCAAAATACTAGAAACCTCTATTTTTGCAAAATAATAAGATACCCTAATTTGGAAAATTTACGAAATTACCCCTGGTTTACGAAATTACCAAAATAACCCCGATTCCAAAATTTCTGCCATACTGTTGGTTTGAGAAAATTTTCAAAAATACCCTAGAGTTTTGAAATTTCAAAGTGCCCTAATTTATTAAAATTTCCAAATTGACCCCGATTTATTACCAAAATACCCCTATAGGACAAATGACGAAAATACCCCTGGGATAGGAACAGACAAAAATGTTTGAAGAGTGAATGTGTATGGTAGATACTACTGAATGGATGTGTTTCTGTGAATTAAGGTAGAAGACTTGAAACTCTAATTGATCGAAAGAACTACTATTAAGCTCTTTTCATAAAATTGTTCGCGGATAAACAGTGGAACAAATACTAATACATAAAATTTTTTAAATCAGATTAAAGCGCGATCGTAGACATGAGCTCTAGGGGACGTGGTCGTAATGTGCGAGGAAGTGGTCGAGGTAGAATGACTGTGTCACAACCCGTTAGGTCGGGTCAAGGGTCTGAAAATGAGGTACCACCACCACCCCCACCACCAGCTGTTGGTGTTGAGCAGCAAGATCAGACGGGGGATGATGCTGTATCGCAGGCGGTGCTGCGAGTTCTGGAAATGGTGGCTGGAGCAGGTGGAAATATGGGAGCTCGGAAATCTGTACCCGAGCGACTCCGAGCCAATGGAGCTGAGGTGTTCCGTGGCGTATCTGGTGTGGCACACAGTACTGCTGAGTATTGGTTGGAGGCGACCGAACGGATTATGGATGAGTTGGATCTGACTGTTGAAGAGAAAGTGAAAGGAATGGTGTCGCTACTTCGTGATGAGTCATATCAATGGTGGCTCACAGTTCGGGATGGTGCTACAGCTGAGGAACATACTTGTGAGTATGTTAGGACGGCATACCAGAAGAAGTATGTTGGTACTCATTATATAGATGCGCAGAGGAAGGCATTTCTGAGGCTGGTTCAAGGGAACAAGTCCGTAGCGGAGTACGAGGCTGAATTCTTAAGGTTGAGCCGGTATGCTCGAGGAATCGTGGCTACGGAGCATGAGCGGTGTATCCAGTTTGAGGCCGGACTGAGGGATGATCTGAGGTTATTGATAGCTCCGCTGCAAGAGCGGGAATTTGCTGTGTTGGTAGAGAAGGCTAAGGTAGCCGAAGGAATTAAGGACTCTGTGAGGCAGAACACGGAACGGAATAAGCAAAAGAGGCCTACAGTTGATGGGCCGCGAGGTCAGCAGGCTGTGACAGGAGGACAATATCGTACCTGTGACTAGTGTGGAAAGAAGCACCTAGGAGAGTGTTGGAAGAAGACAGGAGGATGTTTCAAGTGTGGGTCCAAGGATCATATGATTAAGGACTGTCCCATAAAAATAGACGGGAACCGACCCGCAGGTCAAGGTTATAATCAGGCTGGAAGAGGCGGACAGCAGCCTCAGCAAGGGCGTGGCCCGAATGGTAGAGGTAACGGTGCTGGAAGAGGACGTGGAACACCTGGCAGAGGTGTTGGTAATACAGATGCAAGACAACTGGACTTGGTATATGCAGTTCGCCGTAGGGAAGATGGAGACGCGCCGGACGTCATAATCGGTACGTTCCTTGTATTTGGCAAGCCTTACTTTGCTTTGATTGATGTGGGTTCTACCCATTCTTATGTAGCATGTAGAGTAGTTGAAACTCTAGGCATAGCCTCTGAACTATCTGATAGGGAGATGACTGTAGTAAGCCCACTAGGTGAAACTGTAGTGGTGAATAAGATGTTTCGGAAAGTACCTTTAGAGATTTAAGGAGCAGTATTCCTGGCTGACTTAATGGAACTACCTTTTGGAGAATTCGATCTCATACTTGGCATGGATTGGCTAGTGAAACATCGAGCCATATTAAATTGTGCCGCTAAGTGAATGGAGTTAAGGACCCCAGAGGATGAGGAAGTAGTTATGATAAGAAAGAGAAGAAACTACTTGTCTAACGTAGTTTCAGCATTAAAGGCGGATAAGATGGTTCGGAAAGGGTGCAAGGCATTATTGGCCGTTGTTAGTGCATTGGATGCAAAAGAAGGGGGAGTTAGTGGAGTTAGAACTGTAAGGGAATTTGTGGATGTCTTTCTGTAAGAGTTACCTGGAATACCCCCGGATAGGGAGGTGGAGTTTGGAATTGATTTGCTACCTGGTACAGCTCCTGTGTCAATCGCCCCGTACAGAATGGCACCCAAGGAGTTGGCTGAGCTCAAGGCTCAAATCCAAGAGTTGCTTGATCGTGGGTTTATTCGACCCAGTGTGTCTCCATGGGGAGCACCGGTCTTGTTTGTGAGGAAAAAGGACGGAACTATGCGTATGTCCATAGATTATCGTCAGTTGAATAAGCTGATCATCAAGAACAAGTATCCTTTGCCGAGGATTGACGACTTGTTCGATCAGCTTAAGGGGGCAGCAGTATTCTCGAAGATAGATCTAAGGTCTGGATATCATCAGCTTAAGGTGAAGGAAGTGGATATCCATAAGACAGCTTTCCAGACAAGATATAGGCATTTTGAGTTCGCAGTGATGCCATTTGGTTTGACGAACACCCCAGCTGCATTCATGGACATGATGAACCGGGTTTTTCAACCTTACTTGGATCGGTTCGTCGTTGTGTTCATCGACGACATTCTGGTGTATTCCAAGTCTGAGGAGGAACATGATGAGCATCTTCGGACAGTGTTGCAAGTGTTAAGAGAGAAGAAGCTCTATGCCAAATTCAGCAAGAGTGAATTTTGGCTTAAGGAAGTTGCATTCTTAAGACATGTAGTGTCTGCGGAAGGAATAAGGGTGGATCTTAGGAAGATTGAGGTGGTGCTAGATTAGAAACCACCTAAGTCTGTGGCTGAGATTCGTAGTTTCTTGGGATTGGCAGCCTACTACAGAAGGTTCGTAGAAGGGTTCTCATCGATAGCCGTACCTTTGACGAAGTTGTTGAGGAAGGAAGTACCTTTCGTATGGACGGATAAGCAATAGGAGAGCTTTGAGAAGCTTAAGAGGGTCTTGACTGAAGCTCCGGTTTTGATTCAGCTGGAGGCAGGAAAGGATTTTGTGGTGTATTGTGACGCTTTTCATACCGGATTAGGATATGTTCTGATGCAAGATGGGAAAGTAGTCGCTTATGCGTCTCGACAATTAAGCCCAGACAAGGTTAACTACCCGACTCATGATTTGGAATTGGCGGTAGTGGTCTTTGCTCTTAAGGTATGGAGGCACTATCTTTATGGAGAAAAGTCAGTGATCTACACAGACCACAAGAGTTTTAAGTATCTGTTGACTCAGAAGGAGTTGAACCTAAGACAGCGAAGGTGGGTTGAATTATTGAAGGATTACGATTGTTCAATAGAGTATCATCCGGGCAAGGCAAATGTAGTGGCGGATGCCCTAAGTCGGAAGGTAGTGTCGGATCTGAGGGCGATGTTTGCACATCTGAGCTTGTATGACGACGGGAGTCTGCTGGCAGAGCTGCAAGTGAAGCCGATGTGGTTGAATGAAGTGAAAGAGGGACAGTTGGTTGATGATGATCTAAGTGCTAAGCTACGGCAAGTGCAAAATGAGGAGTTGGAAGATTATGGTATTAATGACGAGGGAGTAATGTGTGTCAAGGGTAAGGTCTGTATGCCGAAGAACGAAGAACTTAGACGGAGGATTCTTCAGGAATCGCATAGTAGCCCTTATGCTATGTATCCTGGAGGTAGTAAGTTGTACCGAGATCTAAGGGAACAGTTTTGGTGGCCTGGTCTTAAGAAGGAAGTTACTGAATTTGTAGGCAAGTGCTTAACGTGCCAGCAAGTTAAGGCTGAACACCAAGTTCCGTCAGGATTGCTTCAACCGATAAGGATTCCGCAGTGGAAGTGGGAGAGAATCACTATGGACTTCGTTAGGTGGCTTCCCCTTACGCCTGCTAAGAAGGACTCGGTATGGGTGATAGTGGATCGGTTGACAAAGTCTGCGCATTTCATCCCAGTGCGGGTTGATGATTCTTTGCAGAGGTTGGCGAAGTTATATGTGGCGGAGATTGTGAGGTTGCATGGTGTTCCGGTATCGATCATTTCGGATAGGGACCCAAGGTTTACGTCTCGGTTCTGGAAAGCACTACATCAAGCCTTAGGCACCAGATTGGATTTCACTACGGCATTTCATCCACAATCAGACGATCAATCTAAACGAGTAATCGAAGTGTTAGAGGATATGTTGAGGGGCTGTGTGATAGACTTCAGAGGAAGTTGGGAAGAATATTTGCCTTTAGCAGAATTTGCATACAACAACAGCTATCAAGCTAGTATTCGGATGGCACCGTATGAAGCACTGTATGGACGGAAGTGTCGCACTCCTACGTGCTGGACGGAGTTAGGGGAACGTCGAGTTTTGGGTCCAGAGTTAGTGGCGGAATCTGAAGAGAAGGTTAGTGTGATTCGAGCTCAGTTGAAGGAAGCATCGGATAGACAGAAGTCGTACGCGGATCTCAAGCGAAAGGAAATAGAATTTGATGTGGGAGATCAAGTGTTTCTTAAAGTGTCGCGTTGGAAGAAGGTAATGAGATTTGGTCGCAAAGGAAAGTTGAGTCCAAGGTTTATAGGACCTTATCGGGTATTGAAGCGAGTTGGACCAGTGGCATACCAGTTAGAGTTGCCTTCGGAATTGAAGCAGATGCACGACGTATTCCATGTATCCATGCTACGTCGTTATCAATTGGATCCATCTCATGTAGTACCGGTCGAAGAGGTGGAGCTAAGGCCAGATTTGTCCTACGAGGAAGAGCCGATTCAGATTTTGGAACGAGATGTGAAAGTGCTACGGAGGAAGTCAGTTCCTCTAGTCAAAGTGTTATGGCGTAATCATGGATCGGAAGAAGCTTCGTGGGAGTCAGAAGAAGCGATGCGACAGCAATACCCTCACTTATTTTTGCCAGGTAATTTCGAGGACGAAATTATTTTAAGGGGGTAGAACTGTAATATCCTGGATTATAGCTTATGCATTAATACTAAATTATATGAAATAGCATGCTTATGTGTGTTGTGAATGTGTATTATGAATTTTGTGAACCTTAGTGTGTAGTCAAATGCCTTAGAAATTATTCGATTTTAAGTTTAAAAGAGGAAGCTAAGTCTGATAGGGCCTTAAGAAAACATGTAGGGGATTTATGACACAAAAATGGGCTTGTCTAAGTGGCTTGGAGGCGCCATATGCAAGGTGCAAGGGCTTGGGTTGGAGTCGCATGGGAAGCAAATAAAAGAGTTTTATTTTGCTGCATGGATGAGCAGTGATGGACGGCATGGGGAGACTAGATGGATGAGGATTTGACTTGGATAATTCCTTATAAAAGTTCGGCTAAATAGATAGATAAATGTAGATTTATTTTTATTTATTTTTAGATCAAGATAATAGATAAAATAGGAGAAAAATGGGGAAGTTGATAAGGGGATGTGTGTGACCGGCCAAGGGACTCTTTGATGATCAATTTTGGGTCATAGCCGAATTCCTAAAGAGAGGTTTAGAGGTTCTTTTCAGTTCTCCTTTCTTTCTCTAGTGAAGTGCCGAAATTTTCACCCTTTTCTCTTTAGACCAAAGCCGAAAGTTTGGAACCATTTGAGCATCTTCTCCTTTCTTCTTTCGCATCATATTTCTTTGTCACTCACTCCCTCAAACCCGAAACTTACCCTCCCATCTTCAATAAGGCCGAAACCTCCCTACCAATCTTCATCATTGCCGAATTCTCCTAGCTTACTTCTTCTCCTTCTCACGTTTTCTCTCTAGCATCAAAAGCCGAATCTCCCTAGTGTTCTTCAAAGCCGAATCTCTCTATGGTGTCAGGCAAAGGTGCTACCGATTTCTGTAGTAAGGGTAAGATCAAATGCTATTCGGTGTCCTATCTTTTTCTTTTAGCCGAAATCTAAGAACTAATCCCCTTAATGTCTTTGGCCGAAATTATGAAGGAGTGTTTCGGGATTTTGCAATTGTCGACTACAAGGAAGGATATTTCGGGATTTATAAAGATCTAAGGTAAGTCATGTATTCGGGCAAGGGCCATTTATTAGTATTTAAATGTTAGAATTAGATCTAACATATGCCATAGTGATTTCGACAGATACCCCAATCAAGTAGCACTTTTCGAGATTTAAAATCGCAAGGTAAGTATATATGTACATTCGGCCAAGGCCATACTTAGGGATTTCAATCTGTTTCTTAAATGTTCAAAAGCCGAAACTAATTAGTTAAGTGATATAGTATCTAGCCGATTGCAAGAAGGAGCATCACAAGTCTTCGGGATTTGATTAGTAATCAAATCGACAGCAAGGTAAGGATTTTTGTCACAATAATCCTTCGGGATTTGATCATTTAGCCGAATGGCTTTTTGCTAAAATAGTAAGTGCTGGCCGAATGTAGGAATTAAGGATCTAAAGCATTAGATTGGGTTTTCGGGATTTCAATAGAGCGTTAATACCAGGTGTGTAGCCCTACCCTTAGTCTTAATAGATTTATGGTATTATTTTAATGCATGTGTTAATAAGAATGTGAAAGATATGGCTAGAGTACCATGCAATGGTACAAAGTACTCAGGTACGTTTACCTACTCCTACTATGAGTATAATATGATCTGTTATGACACATATGTGAAACTATAAGAATGTGAATAAGGAATATGACATGGATTATGCATATTTGTATGACATGGGGCATATGGGTGAATTTGAAAAGGGGAAGTGATCTGGTGGTTTTATACCACAATATCTGAATGTGGTGACTTATGTCACAAAATCTGAATGTGGTGACTTATGTCACAAAATTATTATTATCTGGTGGCTATGCCACAATTTATATAAGGGCGATGAGCACGTCGTCTGCAGCGACTACCTTCGATGGTGTGTAGCGGATGGAGGGTCGACTTAGTAGTCCCCACGGTGTGATGGTTGGTACGGGTGATGTGTAGCGGTTGGTTATCTAGGTTTGGGTTCGGGATTGCATCATTATCTATAATTGCTATATGTTTATGTATGATCTTATATGCCTATATCATTGGGACTTGGTGTTGGTGGTTATACACACTGAGTCTGTTTGACTCACCCCGTTGTGGGAAATCTTTTCAGGTGACACTCAGTAGATGGACCGGGTCGGCAGGAACTTAGTGGTGGCCATGCTCAGCTCAGAATTTATTTCGTTTTGGATTTTTATTTTAAGTACTTTGAATTTATTTCGGGTTTTGTTTTTGATGTAATAAGGCCACTAGTATGAACTGTTATGCATGCATTTTAATTAAGTTATTATAATACGAATTTTTATCAACTTAAAGTTTAGGTAACTTTTCTTAATAATAAGTGATAAATGTTTTGACACTTAAATCCAAATGATTTACAAATTAAATAGTAAACTTTATAGACTCGACTTTTACCGGTAACTTATAGTTTTGAAATATAACAATAAAGTTTAACAAAACGAAATCTTTGAAAATAACGATGTTTTCAACTTGAACCCAAATCAAATTTTTCTCTAAAATCACTCAAAGTTTTCCAAAGAAATAAACGAGTTTGAACCATTTTTCTCGAGGAACATACCAGATCTAGTCGAGGCTCGTGGGCCGGGTTTGGGGTGTTTCACACATAGTAGCCTGCACTTAGTACTACACATGTGACCAAAACCATCACTTACACATAGTGGCCTGCACTTAGTACCACACATGTGATCGAAACTATCGGGTACGAATAGTAGCCTGCACTTCGTACTACACTACGACCTATTAGTCTGGTACACGTAGTAGCTACACTTAGTACTACACACGTGACCTAAAACCATATCGTAGCTCTCTTGTAAACATAGTGGCTTGCACTTAGTGCCACACATGTGAACTAGCTACCTCATTCGTATCTTTTCTATTCCGAAGCTTCAATCGGGAATTCCCACTTTTCAACATTTTACCAATTCATCCATTAAAATGTCGAGTCAATATCGAACATTATAATTATATTGGCAAATCAATACTAAAGTATTCATAACTAAAATCTCAATTTAACATTCAAACTTGCATCATTAAATGCTTATTAAACATATGAACTTACCTCGATACCAAAACGGCCATTTTACCAACTTTCTCGATTTTCAATTTTTCTCCCGTTCTAAGTCCAAATCTCATTTTTCGGGGTCTAAAACATCACATTTCACTTATTTAATTAATGTACTATTCAAAACAGTCCTTAACTCATCTTTTACAAAATTACAGTTTTACCCCTAAACTTTTACATATTTACACTTTTACCCCAATACTCGAAAATTAAGCTTCAGCCCTTATTCTTATGTTTTATAACATGCTGATCATTTATCTCTTTTATGGCAACATCAAATTCTCACTCTAACATGTAGTTATGAACATTAGGTATTTTTACCGATTATGTCGTTTTACTCGTTTTCACGTAAAATCGCTTAGCAAAAGTTGTTTAACATTATTTCAGCCTTCATATTCTATCATAAAACATCAAAATAAACACATTTCACCTATGGGTATTTTTCCAAATATGAACCCTAGGTTAAATTATTGCTAGAATAAGCTAAATCAAGTTATCGGGACTCCAAAAATGTAAAGAACATTAAAAACGGGGCTTGGAATCACTTACTATGGAGCTTGGAAGCTTGAAACAAACCCTAGCTATGGAGAACCCTTGTAATTTCATCCTAATGAAGAAGATGGACATATTTGGCATTTAAATTTTGTTTTTAATTCATTTAATTCACTAAATTACCAAAATGCCCCTTAAAAGAAATCTTTTGAAACATACCCATCCATGTCCATTTTTGTCCACCAACTTAACCAATGGTCTAATTATCATTTAAGGACCTCCAATTTAAAATTTCATAACAATTGGACACCTCTAACATGTAGAACTCAACTTTTGCACTTTTTACAATTTAGTCCTTTTGACTAAATTGAGTGCCCAAACGTCACAATATACGAATCATATTTTCATGAAATCATTCTATGAAATTGTAGACCGTAAAAATATAAATAAAACAAATTTCTCAACATCGAATTTGTGGTCCCGAAACCACTGTTCCGTTTAGGCCTTATTTCGGGATGTTACATTTCTCCCCCTTAGGGATTTTCGTCCCTGAAAATTTTAACAGAATAAGGTTTAATATATTTCTCATAATTTCCAACATCACTAAATAATATTTTTCAAGACGATATTTTCAGAAACACTCTGTCATCGTTCTGAATCCTAATAGAACTCAGTGAATTCTGTCAAACAAAGAATCGATACATATTGAAATTATTATGCTAATTCTATCAAACGTTCGAAAACAACCCACTAGCATACCACTAGCATTTCTCTTGGCTCCCCACAGATCAATCGATGCTCACTCACAATCTTTCAATAGCTTAATTCATCACCACTGTCTTAAACTCAAATTTTGCTATGCCATCAGATATATTAAACTCTCGAAACTAGGAAACATATGACAATCCTCGTTAAACAAATAGTGTCATCAAATTTTTCCATACAGACATAATAATAACCATCTCTAAATTACTAACCGAACAACACTTTTTAATGTAATATTAACTGTCTGAAAACATGAACCATTACATTACATTCTAGAGAATATACACATTCAAATCCATTCATTGGTTCGTCACTGAAAAATTATAATTCCACTGTGTTCCAAAGTCGATTATAACAGAGATAAAAACATATTCTATACAGATATAAACTGAACAATAGCCAAAAGAAACAGTAGAATCATTTCATATAAGTTCACTGTCAACTCTTATCTCAAACGTAATGGAATTAAATTTCAATAAAAGATAGTGGAATACCAATCATAGATCAATCAAACTGACGATTCTTTACTTAGAAAACTAGCAATCATAATTGTCTCTGAAAAAATACGAAAACATAAAATGCCCAGAAGAGATAGTCGTAAACTGCTCAACTATGACTGTCATATTTAAACATCTTCACATGTCAAACATCATTCTTCTGACTAATTCTGCCCTCACTAGTTTCCACATTATTTATTTCACTAAAGAAAATCAGTTCAGAAATATTTCAGTTAATACTTCCTTTCAGTATCTTATCTGAAGAAGTCGATTTATCAAAGTTAAATTTTTCACTAATTATGATATTGTATAAACCAAATAATTCTTGAGTCAATATGATATTTCTCTAATTCTGTCCTTCATTTGTCAACCATCCTCAGCCTTTGATCATATCTATAGTTATTCTATAACTGAACTCTTTGATTCCACACTTAGGAACTTAATCAACATGATTCTCATGAATTTCCGTTATAAACACCTCATCGGTAAGGAGGTGAGGCCGTACAGCCTCTAACTCGATTTTCTCTCTCTCTCTCACACACACACACACACATATATATACATATGACACATCTTTCATTATCAACATATGTCATTATAACTATACTACCCAATTCTAACAATTTATCATTTATATTTTCCTAACATAAAATTTTCAATTATCTCATTCAAACAAGTGCACTCATTCATACATTCTACAAAATTTGAATAACTTACTTATCAAATTCACTAATCAATTTTTGTCAAGCATGCTACAGTATGTGAAGGTCAGAAAAATATGAATAAGCATGTTACTGTATAAACTTTCATTTCACACATTATCACATATACACATTATGAATTCTTATTCATACTTTTCCGAGTTTAACTCATCATAGCTACACTTTATTCAAATACTTCAGTATCACTATCAAACGGTCGGATATAGTTCGGTTGGAGAGTACTTATCTTTTAATAAGATTATCCTCAATCACGTCGGAAGGCATCACACTATCACATATTGGTGGCATGTATAACTAGACTCTCAAACTTGCTATGTGATACGAGCACGCCTGAGGCACCAACAATTTTAATTTGTGGAGCTCGTTATTAGCTCACTTTTAGCTCATTTTAATTAGTTAATTGTCGGAATAAAAAAATTAGTTAACTTAGTTTGAGTTAATTAATTAATTCAGTCATTTATTATTTTTGCTACATGTTAGTTTATATTAATTAAATTGTTTAGTTAATATAGTTTTTAATATGTCTAGTGTTTTGAAATAAAGTCTTTAAATTTTGTCTGTTAAAATTTTATTCAAATTGATGTTGGTTTATGTGTTTTATAGGTGCCGCCCAATGTGGAATGTTTTAAGCAAGATAGTACAAAGGAGCAATGCAAGGTGGCTAAATTAATTTGATGGACATATTTTTCTTCAAGCATGGGACGCCACAAATTGTGCATGTTTTGGCCGAATATTGAGGGAATAATGTGGAGCATTATAGAGATTGGAGCAGGAAAGCCAAAAAGAAAGCTAATGGAGGAATATTGGTGTGGTGCTTTGGAATAAATAATTGGAATGCAAACCATGATGGGCAAAAACGTGGATAACAATTTGATGCATGAATAGCCAAACACTAAGGTGATGGATGGCTAGCTTGAAATGGACAAACAAATTCAAGTGGGAATTAAATAAACTACATTTGGAAGGCCATGATGGATTGAGCATGTGGGAATTAATTAGGTAAGACTTTGATTTTTATAATAAAATAATCAAGCACAATCCTTGTCTTCTTGTGAGTAAGTGGACGTCAATGAGAAGGAATATGTAGCTAAATACAAATTTCAAATTCATTTAAAGGATGGCATGGTGGAGCATTAAAATAAACAAAAGCTTGAGCAAGGGAGTTGGAGATGGACGGCAGGAGCTATGTGGAAGCAAGGAACACATGGAAATTATGGGAAAATAAAATAAAGCATGTGTGATTGAATGGTAATGGATGGAATTAAATAATACAAAGCAACATTCATCATATGGACGGCAAAAGCTTGTGCTATGGAAAGAATGGTGGGACGGCAAGGATTAAAATAACAAGGGAAGTATGGAGCTTAATTTTTCTTGGCTGAATATGGTGAACAAGTTTTATGGTTTCATGAATTTTAAACTCTTAAAGGAAGCATGGAGAATAAATAATGAAGAACAAAGCATGGTGGCTGAGTTCGTGACTACCACTTCAAGGAATCTTCATTAGTTTATTATTTATGTTGACTACATGGAAACTATGGATTGAATAATTAAGATAAAGTATGATAAGCACAACCATGAGCAAGTGACGGCATGGAGGCTTTGTGCATGAATTGGAGCATGGGCTGAGTTTTAAAAATCCTCGAAGACATGTGCTAAATTGAAGAAAGTGTAGTGGACAACATGAAAAATAATTCAAGAACCATGAACAAGCTATGAGGTGGACGGCAACAACTCTGGAGAGTGGGATTTAAAAATTGTTTTGAACATTCGGCTACCTAGCTTTAGGCTATAAATATTTTTGCTATTTTTATTGGTGGACAGAATTTTGATGAGTGAAATTTTATGAACTTTGTTCATTTGAGTGAGTTTATCTCCTCTTCGTTTTCGTACAAGTTTCGTTAGACTTATCAAGCTTGCTTGTGGGGTCTTTGACTTGTTTGAACTTATCACCAAATTTCGTTTGGTGTGGCGTTCATCAACCTATCTTCATCTATCCACCTTAACGATATAAGAAACGGGGTGACACTGTTATATAGTGTTGAATCTTTCTTAAGTTAAGTTCGTATTTCCATTTCCATAATCGATTCCATTTATCCACCTTAAACATTATAGAACCCGGGGTGACACTCTTTAGTGTTGAATCGCTTCTTGTTTAAGTTCTTTTATCCATCTCCATTAAATTATCTTTTTATCTATTTCATTTTTATTTTGTTCCACCAAACCGAACCATCTCCTATTTTATTCCCTTAAGCTTCCGCAAACTCATTTATATTTTCTGATTATTTTTCCAAAGGCTTGTTTCCTCCTCGTAGACGATTGGGCAACTCATATACGTTTCGACTCATCCCAAGCTGGTTCGTATCATCTGGTATCAGAGCTACAAAATGAGGACTGCCGACGACCATCGTGAAGCCGCAAATTAGGTTCGTAAGCTTAAAAAAAAGGTTCAAAAAAAATCAAAAAAAATTCAAGTTGTAATTTTCGTTTCTTGTATTACATTATATTGCATGTAAAAAAAATTCCGTGCCCCGACCAACGAAATCTTCCTTCTACCCGACCCCCCAAATTTTTTTTTTCCTTCGTTTGGACCTACCCGAGACCAAAAATATATATATATCTCTTTTGTGAGCCTACCTTATACTCGACACCAATCCCTTGTTACCCACTTTGAAGCCGACCCTCAAGCCGCAATAAGTCTTTCGAAACGAAATACAAATTTGTGAGAGTGAGAAATATCGGTAAAAGGCACGAGTGTATTCATAAAAAAAAAAAGCCTTATACGAGTGAAACACGAGTGAGAGCGAAATTTTTTTTTGTGAGTCACTTGTGAGATTTTGTGGTAAGGTATTTTAATTTTTGTCGGTTTATTTCCCTTTTGTTATAATAGTTTTTTTTCAGCAATAAATATGTCTCAAGAAGAGTTCTCATCCAATGATTACCAATACTTGTTGAACGGAGTGCGAAGAGCTATAAACGCCGAGTTTGACAAGTTGGAAAAGCACTTGGATCGGATTGAGCAACGAGACCAACGAGATCGACTTTCTTCAAGTCGAAGGACGTAGTCAAGATCATCCCAAAGACACACTTTTGAAGAATATTCGAGAAGAGACTGTGATCGAAATTCTTATTCCTCAAGAAGTTCGAAACGGTATTCATCCACGAAAGATTATTCTCAAAGTGGTACATATTACGATTCTTATTCCCTCCAAGAAGACATGCGAGTTGATCGGTATATTCATTCAGGAATTTCCAAGAAAGCATCCATGGAGTATTCTCCCTGAAGAACTTATCGAGATATCTTTGAGAACGCTATCCCTTCTCTTGAACAAAATTTTACTCATTTTGATTCTTTTGTATCCTCTTCTTGTCATAAAGAAAGGAAGAGAGAAAAAGAACAAAAAAGAAAAGAAAGGCAAGAGAAGGTCATGAGAGAAAATGAGCAAATATGGAACGAACTCGAGAAAAAAGAAAATGAAAATAAGAGAAAAGAAAAAGAGCAAGGAAAAGAGAGAGAAGAAAACAAAAAAGTGTGTGAAAAGGAAACGAGAAAACGAGATGAGCAAGTAGAAGTGAGTGTTGATTTAACTAACTCATCTGAAGTTTGTTTTTCTTCTATTTCTTTTCAGGTTCCCGACAAAACGTACGATGACCTTCAACTTCAATACCTTCCCGACGAGCGACGATTTTGTTTGATTGAAAAAGGTAAAGTTGAAAATGAAGTTGAACCTCCCGAGCCAGAAGGTAAGGAAGGTAAGGAAGGTAAGTATTTCGAAACGACTTCGTCTCCACCAAATTTTTCTAATGTTTGTGAACATGTGGACAATATCTATATTTGCCATCCCTCGATTCAATATGATGTTTTCAATGATGGTGAGTCGAGTTTGTCTAATAAAAATCCTTGTGATACAAAGTACGAAGGCGGAGTAATGTGTGTCCAGCTAATACAAGATTTGTTCAGATACGACGATGATTTTTCTTTTAATCTCAATTTGTTTGATTGTGGATATTACGAGATTTGTTCATTGTATAATATGAAATCTTTTAGCTTTTGTAAATCAGTTTTGAAACTTGTCAAGAATTTTGATCATTCGATTTTGAGTTGGTACAGTTCCTATTGGTTTAATATGTTTGATTTGATGAAACCATTGATACATTTTGACTTAGATAATCAAACGCATGTTTTTAAACCGGGAATATGTTTCGTATCATCCGATATATTTTGTGGAAAAATCAAGTCTCAACAATTGTGTGTGAGAAATTCTCATCGATTCGATACTTGGCTTTTAAATAGGGTAACGAATTTTGTCAACCTTGTTTTCAATTTTTATTCGTTCTTTAAGCAAATTTTGTGTTTGTATATGCAATTCTTTTACATGGAGTTCCCATTTTGTTTGAAAAATGTTGATTCCCGAATAAAGCATCGACTACATTACATGTCCAATGAGAGAAGGCTAGTCTTGATCGAGCAAGGTAAATTCGATCTTCAATTTTCAGCTTGTGAAGGTAAAGTCGATTTCTTTCTTTCAACACCCAAAGGTAAGACATTTGAAACCTATGAACCCATTTTGTTTTCTTCGGATGTTGACAAGAATCACGTTGCTGAATCCATTCTTGTAAAATCTTTAAAATGTTGTGTTCTTCATTGTTCTATCCTGTTTGATAATGGACGATCTGTTTTGGTTCTTGACAAAAAGATAATTGTTTTCGATAAGTGTCATGAAGCATTTGTTGAAACAATTTTGTTCGTATCAGATGTTGAAAGAGCTCATGATCATGATTGCCATTTTGTAAAGAATTTAGATCATGAATTATTTGAATGCTCTATTTTGTTTATTGATGGTCTATTTGTTTTAAAAGAAGACAAAAAGAATTTTGTGTTTGATAGTTTTTATTCATGTGCGAGTACAAAGCAAGGTTTGAATTTTCAATTTCGAGTGCCATGTGCGTTTTCTTCATTACTTGCTTGTGACGACTATATCGATCACTTGATGTGTTATTTGCATGTTTATTTTGACTTGTGGAATCCAACTAGATCGTATGAACACCCCCATTTTGTGGAATGCTCTATTTTGTTTATACGATCTAATTGCCATTTTGTAAAGAATTTAGATCATGCTGATGATGTTTAAACCATTGTTCTGATACCACTAAATGGAACACCCCTTACCCGTATCCTATGCCGAAACCGAGTAGGAGGCATTACCAGACTTAACAATACATTTTGTCAAATTAATTAACACATATATGAAATGACCTAGTCAAGTCCCTATACATGCCATAACTTAAATCATTTATAAATAAAGATACCCATAGATAGCTTGATAGCGTGAAACGATCTCCGACGACATCCAACCGAGCTTGTTTAGTAGGACTCTGTAGCATGGGAAAGGAAAGTGGGTAAGCTTATAAAGCTTAGTAAGTTCACATGTAAAAATAATAAGCATTAGCAATGAATTTAGCTTACTACTAAGCTGTCATAACTTTCATAAATAATGCTAAGTTCTTACTTTCCCAACTTACTCATTTGTAGCCTTACCAAAGCCTCAACATGACAAATCCTCACAACAAGTTCTCAAATTGATACAATCATTAAATCACATGCATATACCTTATTACTCATGTTCACATTAATCTGTCTACTTGAATCGCTGTAACTAAATTATTTATTTCTTGAGCTACAGAGCTCTGATTTTCAAACCGCTAATTTTCCATGAAACTAGATTCACATATCTTCATACCATAAGATTTCCAGATTTTTTGGCTTAGCCAATTAGTACAGTTTATTCATTATAATTTCCTCTGTTTCACTGTTCGACTATTCTGACCACGTTTCACTATGAATCAATTTAGAATTCAAATGATGTTATAATTTGTTTCATTTGAAACTAGGCTCATTAAGGAATCTAACCATATAAATTATGTCCTAAAATTATTTTTGCACAATTTTTAATGATTTTTCCAAGTCAGAACAGGGGCTCTCGAAATCACTCTGACCCAGTCTCACAAAAATCTAAATATCTCAAAATACAGAATATCTTTGCTTCTCCATTTCTTTCATATGAACATAGACTCAATAAGCTTTAATTTCATATCTCCGTAACTACTAATTCCATTTCTACCATTTTTAGTGATTTTTCAAAGTTACTCTACTACTGCTGTCCAAAACTATTTTATTTCTAAATTTCACTCTTTCATGTTTTCTTTATAGTAACTTTCATTGGAACACTTACTCCGTATCAATCCTACCAAAGTTTCATCACATATCGAGCACATTGCTCATAAGTTTACACACATATACTTGCACTTATTCATCACATAATCATATTCAATTACACTTAGTCGTTACATAGCCACATTGTATTTTCACTTAGTCAATTTCCCGTTGAACTCATCGGAATAATAACAGATACATGGTGGCCTGCACATAGTACCACCCTTGTAGCCGAAGCTATCTGGTGCACATAGTAGCCTGCACTCAGTACTACACATGTGACCAAAACCATCACTTACACATAGTGGCCTGCACTTAGTACCACACATGTGATTGAAACTATCGGGTACGCATAGTAGCCTGCACTTAGTACTACACATGCGACCTATCCGTCTGGTACACGTAGTAGCCTACATTTAGTACTACACACGTGACCTAAAACCATCTCGTAGCTCTCTTGTACACATAGTGGCCTGCACTTAGTACCACACATGTGACCTAGCTACCTCATTCGTATCTTTTCTATTCCGAAAGTTCAACCAGGAATTCCCACTTTTCAACATTTTACCAATTCATCCATTAAAATGTCGAGTCAATATCGAACATTTTACCAACTTTCTCGATTATCAATTTTCCTCCCGTTCTAAGTCCAAATCTCATTTCTCGGGGTCTAAAACATAACATTTCACTTATTTAATTAATGTACTACTCAAAACAGTCCTTAACTCAACTTTTACAAAATTACAATTTTAGCCCTAAACTTTTATATATTTACACTTTTGCCCCAATACTTGAAAATTAAACTTCATCCCTTATTCTTATGCTTTATAACATGCTGATCATTTCTCTCTTCTATGGAAACATCAAATTCTCACTCTAACATGTACTTATGAACATTAGGTATTTTTACCGATTACGTCGTTTTACTCGTTTTCACGTAAAATCGCTTAGTAAAAGTTGTTTAACATTATTTCAGCCTTCATATTCTATCATAAAACATCAAAATAAACACATTTCACCTTTGGGTATTTTTCCAAATATGAACCCTAGGTTAAATTATTGCTAGAATAAGCTAAATCAAGTTACCGGGACTCCAAAAACGTAAAGAACATTAAAAACGGGGCTTGGAATCACTTACTATAGAGCTTGGAAGCTTGAAACAAACCCTAGGTATGGAGAACCCTTGTAATTTCGTCCTAATGAAGAAGATGGACATATTTGGCATTTAAATTTTGTTTTTAATTCATTTAATTCACTAAATTACCAAAACGCCCCTTAAAAGAAATCTTTTGAAACATATCCATCCATGTCCATTTTTGTCCACCAACTTAACCAATGGTCTAATTATCATTTAAGGACCTCCAATTTATAATTTCATAACAATTGGACACCTCTAACATGTAGAACTCAACTTTTGCACTTTTTACAATTTAGTCCTTTTGACTAAATTGAGTGCCCAAACGTCACAATTTACGAATCAGATTTTCACGAAATCATTCCGTGAAATTGTAGACCATAAAAATATAAATAAAATAAATTTCTCAACATCGGATTTGTGGTCACGAAACCACTATTCCGTTTAGGCCTTATTTTGGGATGTTACAGATCGCAAGCGTGGTAGGATCATTAGCAAGTGTAAGGATACTCAGCTCGATTATGGTTGAACTGAATGGCCGAATGTGTGGATGACTTGTGTGGATTACGAGTCACCAGAATTTTGATGGTGTATGTGTGAGTGCAGATCTAGGGAACGCTTGTGATTACTAGCGAAGGAAGGGCCATTAGAACCCGGTGGCACACGGTAAGGTTACGGTAAGGTTTCGGCTTTTGAGTAAATATTTTAATTAAGTATGAGTGATTGATTGAAGGTTGGTTGGTTGTAGGATCAAGGCTAAGGATAGAATAGCACGTCGCGGTATCCAGGTGTGTACAAACACTACACACCCACATGATTTCGGCAATACCGGAAAGCCGAAAAGCCGAAAGTGGCTAAATGGGCCTGGTGGGCCCTGAGGCTAAGTTTGATAAAATGGTTTGATTTAATTATATGAATTGGGTTAAGCAAGCATGTTACATTATCTGAAACTGTTTTGGGCCTAATAGGCCATATGACTGAGACTTGGGCCTAGTGGGCCATAAAGATGTGGCGTGGCCATTATAGGTTATATGAACGTGAAATGGGTTTGATGGGCTTTATCAGGACGTTGACTAGTATGCTACGGTTTTATGGACTTTAGGCTTAGTACTGAACAACTCTTAAACCACATAAGACTTTTTAATAATTAAACATGTTCGTGAACAAGTCGCTAGGTTAGAGTGTGGTAATGGGCATATGCATGTCTAGGATTGGATCTAGGAAGAGCTTGGTACTTAAGCGGCCTACCTCCTTTTCTCTGGAATCCTACCTGGTGCATAGTGTCTGTTCACTTTAGCCGCGAGGACTTGTTAATGGGCCAAAGTTCATAACTAAAACCCGAGAGGGACCAAATACCCTAGATTTGTAAAATTATTAAAATACCCCTGATTTGGAATTACCAAGATACCCTTGGTTTGAAAAATCACTAAGATAGCCCCTAATTGTGAAATTACCAGGATACCCTTAATTTGCAGAATTTCCAAAACATCCCTGATTTACAAAATTTCCAAAGTACCTCTGATTTGCAAAATTACCTAGATACCCTTGTAGAGTAGATTTATAGAAATACCCTGGGGTTGTGAAATGACAAAAATTCCCCTATGTCATGAGTATAAGTTTATGGATGTTACTTATGTGTTTGATGCATTCATATGATTTTTTTGCTTAGGATGCATATGGGTGGGAATTATGGTACGGAGGAAGATTTGAGGATCGCATAGTCGCTTGACGACCGTGGATCCACCAGTGGCTTTAAGCCCATTATATGATTAGCAGCTTTGCTGCAACGTTGGGTAGTGCTGCTGTTAGTGCTACCTTTGGTGTGTAGAGGATGGGTGGGTCGATTTAGAAATCCCCACAGGTGTTTAGGGTTGGAAGGGAAATGGTATGTGTAGCGGATGGATTTTTGGGGGGGTTTTGAATTATCTTGTCTTGCATATGATATGATATGATATGAGGTCATTGTGGGATAAGGCCAAAGACCACTGATTTCGATAGGGCTTAGGCCCAATGTGAATATTTGTATGTTGATTTGATTGCCAAGGGTTGTTCACACTGAGTTTCAAAACTCACACCCTTTATTTAATGTTTCAGGTAATCCTCAGCAAACGGCTTGACGTGGGAGAGGACGTGGAGATGGCCACACTACAGGATGTTTAAACTTTTATTTTTATTTATTTGTTTCAAAGGACATGGTTTTAGTTGCTTTACTTTCGTTGGATGTAATAAGGCCTTGTACTTTGATTTGATTTTAAATTTTGGGTTTTGATGTTTTAACTATTTACTTAATGATTAAACTTAAGTAAATTTCTTATGCTTAAACTTGGTTTCCAAAATACTTAAAGCTATAAAATGGGCTTTTACCATTACTTAACAAGACTCATGGGTTTTGGGCTTTTAAGCCCTAAAATTTAACTTAGCAAAATCTTTTTGAAATATGCCTTTGGTGTGACACGCCCGATTCGAGCCTAACTTCTAGGCCTGGTCTAAGGTGTTACATTTAGTGGTATCAGAGCCCGGTTGCAAAGCTCGAGCTGTGAAATGGGCCTTAGATTTTGGGTTTTAAAAAGATTTTGTAGGACTCTTGAAGTGTGGTTCACCGAGCCCTCGACGTCGAGCCAAGTATGTTTTCTGTACTACATTTGTTTAAATTACTAAACTATATAGATAATGGGCTACTTAAAAATAAGCTTTTAGAGACTAAAGCCCGTAGGAAACTTAAGCTTGTAGTGGATATACAACGGCGAAATGACTCTAAAATTTTTTTTTACATAAGACATGTGCCTTAAACAAGTGGAACTATGTACTAATTTCATAAAATTCCTAATTCAGATAATACGAGAATCAACGATGAGCGCTAGAAGAGGAGGAAGAGGGCGCGATCGAGGCTGTGGAAGTGTTAGTGCTTTGTAAACATTTGAATCGTAATTTGGTACCTATTCTGCGAATGTTTGAGAATGTTTGCGATAGGTGGATGTTTTGGGTATGTATTAGAATTAATAGGGTCAGAGTGCGCAGCGGTAGCATGGTGGGATAGTTGATACACGACCACCGTGTTAGTTGGAAATTTCAAGGACAAAATTTCTTTGAGGGAGGAAGAATTGTAATGCCCCGAATTTGGGCCTAGAAGAATTGGGCCTATTGGGCTTTGGATTTCAGAAATTTCTTTTAAGTGAGCGAGAAAAATGACAATTGGCTTGTGGGCTTTGAGGATTAATGAAGTTGGAGTGTCTAGGGGTGTTGGAGATGTCCTGGGATTAAGTAAGGGTAAAGGAAAAATTTTGGTTTTAGCCGTAGGGAACAGTGACTTCAGTTAGTAGGTCTTTTTAATAGATGAAGAAGAAAAATGACACAATTGGGTTGTGGTTCGGTGGTAAGTGGCGTCACTTGGGAGCTATAAGGTGGCGTGTTGTAAGCTGAAGAGGTCTAAGGTTCGAGGCTTAGGAGTGGAATTTTGTGGAATGTTTATTTTACTGTATGGACGGCCAGAGTTGTGTTGGTTTTGAACTCTTGCCGTGGGGAGTTTGAAGTAAACAGGTGTGTTTGATGTGGAGGAAATTTCGAATAAGATTAAGGTGTTATCAGGGATAAAAGTTAAGAGATGAGGAGAAGGAGGAGTTGGAGCCGAATGAGACTGTGGGGGGAAGGTAGGATTCGGCTTTGGCTATAAAAAGGGGGTGCTGAATTCATTGAAGGGTTCCTTGGGTTCTGTTCTTTCTTCCTTTTCTCCCCCTCAGCCGAATTCTTTCATTTGCTGAAAAGAAAACCCATCATTCTTTTTGTAGAAAATCCTATTAGAGTTGTGTTCTTCTTCTTTCTCTGAAAGCCAAATTCCCCTATAGCCAAATTCTCTTCTTTTCCGAATTACCATCATTCTTCCTTGTCGAAATCCCCATTAGTGCCAAATCTTTGTAGTTTTTCTCTATCATAAATCAGTTGGTAGCTACTCTTAAATAAGGTTAAAAGCCGAATCTCATTCGGTAGTTATCCAGGCCACAGGATCTAAGGTTGGATTCGGTAAGTATTTTGTTAACTCCCCTTAGTCTGATTTTGTTAAAAGCCAAAGGGCGATCTAATTTTTCATTATCGGTGATCTTGTATTAACAAGGTTAAGGATCGAAGATCACAAACGTGGTAGGATCATTAGCAAGGGTAAGGATACTCAACTCGATTATGGTTGAAGTGAATGGCCGAATGTGTGGATGACTTGTGTGGATTACGAGTCACCTGAATTTTGATGGTGTATGTGTAAGTGCAGATCTAGGGAACACTTGTGATTAGTAGCGAAGGAAGGGCCATTAGAACCCAGTGGCACACGGTAAGGTTTTGGCTTTTGAGTAAATATTTTGATTAAGTATGACTGATTGATTGAAGGTTGGTTGGTTGTAGGATCAAGGTTAAGGATAGAATAGCACGTCGCGGTATCCAGGTGTGTACAAACACTACACACCCACATGATTTCGGCAATGCCGGAAAGCCGAAAAGTCGAAAGTGGCTAAATGGGCCTGGTGGGCCCTGAGGCTAAGTTTGATAAAATGGTTTGATTTAATTATATGAATTGGGTTAAGCAAGAATGTTACATGATCTGAAATTGTTTTGGGCCTAATAGGCCATATGACTGAGACTTGGGCCTAGTGGGCCATAAAGATGTGGCCTCGCCATTATGGGTTATATGAACGTGAAATGGGTTTGATGGGCTTTATCGGGACGTTGACTAGTATGCTACAGTTTTATGGACTTTAGGCTTAGTACTGAACAACTCTTAAACCGCATAAGACTCTCTAATAATTAAACATGTCCGTGAACAAGTCGCTAGGTTAGAGTGTGGTAACGAGCATATGCATGTCTAGGATTAGATCTAGGGAGAGCTTGGTTCTTAAGCGGCCCACCTCCTCTTCTCTGGAATCCTACCTGGTGCATAGTGTCTGTTCACTTTAGCCGCAAGGACTTGTTAATGGGCCAAAGTTCATAACTTCGAATTACCAAGATACCCTTGGTTTGAAAAATCACTAAGATAGCCCCGAATTGTGAAATTACTAGGATACCCTTAATTTGCAAAATTACCAAAACATCCCTGATTTATAAAATTTCCAAAGTACCTCTGATTTGCAAAATTACCTAGATACCCCTGTAGAGTAGATTTATGGAAATACCCTTGGGTTGTGAAATGACGAAAATACCCCTATGTGATGAGTATAAGTTTATGGATGTACCTTATGTGTTTGATGCATTTATATGATATTCTGCTTAGGATGCATAGGGGTGGGAATTATGGTACGGAGGAAGATTTGAGGATCGCATAGTCGCTTGACGACCGTGGATCCATCGATGGCTTTAAGCCCATTATATGATTAGCAGCTTTGCTACAACATTGGGTAGTGCCGCTGTGAGTGCTACCTTTGGTGTGTAGAGGATGGGAGGGTCAATTTAGAAATCCCCATAGGTGTTTAGGGTTGGAAGGGAAATGGTGTGTGCAGCAGATGGATTTTTGGGGGGGTTTTGCGTTACCTTGTCTTGCATATGATATGATATGATATGATATGAGGTCATTGTGGGCTAAGGCCCAAGACCACCGATTTCGATAGGGCTTAGGCCCAATGTGAATATTTGTATGTTGATTTGATTGCCAAGGGTTGTACACACTGAGTTTCAAAACTCACACCCTTTATTTAATGTTTCAGGTAATCCTCAATAAACGGCTCGACGTGGGAGAGGAGGCAGAGATGGCCACACTACAAGATGTTTAAATTTTTATTTTTATTTATTTGTTTCAAAGGACATGGTTTTAGTTTCTTTACTTTCGTTGGATGTAATAAGGTCTTGTACTTTGATTTGATTTTAAATCTTGGGTTTTGATGTTTTAACTATTTACTTAATGATTAAACTTAAGTAAATTTCTTATGCTTAAACTTGGTTTCCAAAATACTTAAAGCTATAAAATGGGCTTTTATCATTACTTAACAAGACTCATGGGTTTTGGGCTTTTGGGCCCTAAAATTTAACTTAGCAAAATCATTTTGAAATATGCCTTTGATGTGACACGTCAGATTTGGGCCTAACTTCTAGGTCGGGTCTGGGGTGTTACAGGCATGGTGTGTGCGATACTAAATTGAGTTCTATTTATATTGAGGCACTATGTGTGCGATTAAAATTTAGTTTCAGCTACGAATTGGGCACTAAGTGTGCGATGGAATCAAAGAGATAAAGAAGACTGATCAAAATGAAGTATCGAGCATTGAATGGTAAAATTTGTTGTGAACTAGGTGTTGGCAAAGGTATGTATGAAACCTATGTGGTTGTTAAATTTGAAAGTAAATGAATGGATGGCTATGTGAGTATTAGATATAGTTGAGTTTGTGTATCATTGGTAAATTATCTATGTGATGGTTCAATTTGTAGATTGGTTTGATTCAATAAGTTAATTGTATTATATTACGAACTTACTAAGCTTTGAAAGCTTACTGTGAGATTTGTTTCTCTATTTTATAGTGTCAGTAAAGCTAGCTCGAATTCGGGGATCGTCAGTGACTTAATCACACTATCCGACAATCGATGTTGATACTTTTGAAATATGTGTATATGCGGTATATGGCATGTATAGGCTATCAAATGTAGCATGTTTTGAGTTGTGTAAATATTGCCATGAGACATGGTTTAACGGTTGAATGATGTAGTAATATATGTGTGGGATAAGTGTAACACCCCAAACCCGGCCCAACACCACGACCGGATCTGGCATGTCACTTGGAAAAATTTTATAAAACATCGCAAATTTCAGAAAAATTTAAGTTATTTTTTTGAAACTCCAAGTTTAGGGGTTCATTTGAAAACTTAGTAATTATTTTATGAAAGTTATAATTAGCCAATTCTTGTGTTTAGGTGACATTTGAAAACACTAGACGAGACATTCTAATAATCATAAGGTTTGCTTTCAAATTTTTGTACATAAAAACGTTGATTTAGTTTTGAGGGAAACCCCCCTTTTCATTTGATAACGAAAACGCCTTGTCGACCATATTTGTGATATATGTACGTCTTAATAATTAAACAAAAATTAACCCAAAATGTTAGTGGCCTTATTACAAATCAAAAATCCCCAAAAACAAAATACGAGAAATAAAGTAAAGTTTTACTTGAATTAAGCCCGTGCATGGCCACCTTGAGTCCATTCCGGCCCAATCCACTGAACTAAGAATCACCTGCAAATGTTTAAGCAAAAAGTGTGAGTCATAAAGACTCAGTGTGCAATTAGTCCACATAAACCACAAGTGGGCCTAAGCCCCCCATATCACAATCGGCTAAAGCCCAAACATTATAGCATATCAAAATAGTCAATATGATAACCCAACCCATCCTAATATTCCATCCTCTACACTCCGCTCCATATATCCAACCTCAACACTCCTGTGGGGATTTCTACAATCAACCCTCCATCCTCTACACTCCTCTTTGGCAGTCATGCTAACAGTCATGCTGCTCAAAGCCGATATAATATGGTCTAGCCACCGATAATTATGTGACCAAGTCACTGATATACAATGAGGCACCGAGCCATCAAATTAGTGTGACAGTGTCACCGATATACACTTCCCCTTCATAACATTATCATTTCCCAGATCCCATGCACATGCAACATAGCATAATAAACATATCATATAATATCATACAATCATTATTTAGAGCACGCCCACAATCATGCTATCGACAATAATTATAAGGCTTAATCGAAGAACAACTAACCTGGTGTTATGGTTTTATCCTCCATGGGTAACTCAATAGCCATTACCGAGATTTCGGCTTTCAAACATACTACATAAAAGTTTTATACAAATAAGGAAAAGTGTGGTAATTACACACCTGTAAACACGAAGAACTATACTATCAATCTCGTTAACACCTTCACTCGTAGGGATCACAGCGATCTGTTATCCCTCTCTGAAGCCAGCCCACAACCAGGTGGAAAGTCTCGAACGGTGAACACCGCACGCTTTTTGAACTTAGGGGTAGGGACTATGAGTCCAACCCCCTCATTTGCTTGGCTGGTATTCGATTCCATGAAAGGGATCTTGGTCAGAAGACTGGGTTAAGGCATTGAATAAGATAAAAGTAAGAATACACGCTCAACTGAAGAGGTTTCTTATCTAGATCGATAGAAACCGGAGGCTACTAAACTTGGATTAAGGAATCGTCAAAGTCCCTACACATTCACCAAATTAGATTTGGTTCTCCAAGATATAGATTTGAAGGAGTGGCCTTTTGGCCAAATGAATGCTATGAACCCCCTTACCTTGATCGACCGAACCCGATTGTCCCCCAAAGACCCTTCAAACGCTGGCCAGATGCAGAATGAATACGAAAATGATGCCCCCCTACATTCGGCCAAAGCACATAGTACAAGATTAACGCCTTCGATTTATCAACCCGTAAGGGAGAAGAAAGAATCGAAAGGGAAGAAGAACACTTACCACCAAATGAGCACCAAATGAGAAAAACTGATTGGGAAAGTTAGGAGAGTGAGTGTCGGCAATCTTCTGAGACAAGAGCGAATGAAGGGAAAAGAATAGTCAGAGATTCGGCTAACAGGAACAATAAGAACAAACTCAAAGAGAAGGAAGAAGAATAAGTTTCGACTTTGAAAAGAAACAAATGGAAGATATGAGAGACAGAAAGGTGTTTCGGTTTTGAAAAGATGAGAAAAAAATAAAAGGTGAATCACCAAGGTGTAAGTTGAAGATTTGGCTATGAAGAAACAAATGAGAGAAAATGATGAAATGGAGAAATTGATAGGAGAGTTCGGCTAAGGGGTTATGAAATGTAACGTGGGTGTGAACAAAAGAAAAGAGAGAGATTTGAGGTTTCGATTTTTGGTTGAAAGGAGAAAGAATGCCAAAAGTGAGGTTCCCTAAAAGATGATTTCGGTTTGTGAATGAGAGAAGAAAAACAATTGTTCACTGGTTTCCAAAAGAGAATAAGGTTTGATTTGCTAATTCTCAACTCAAAGTAACCTATGGAAGAAACGGCACACACCTACACACACACACCTTAAAATCGAAAGTGATCCAAAGATGGAAGAAATGTCCAAGACCACTTTTGACACATGCACCTTGCTTAGCCCCCAAAACCGAAAGCTCCCTCCTTCAACCCATAGCACATTCGGTCAACCCTCCTAACAAGCCACCCAAATCCATGTTCATCTCCTACTTTCACTCCCATCCCCCCATTTGAATTAGTTTGAAAGATTCAACTTCCACCTTTCACGCTTGGCCTCCCATTTGAAATATTTGAATTAGTCTACTCCCTCTCTTCAAGGTCCCTAGCCGAATCCATCACCTCCCTTCCAAACGCTAAAAATAATTCCCAAAAAGCAAACTACGCGACTCGAACCTGCTCCCTCACTGCTCCCCTGTGGCGTCACTTACTTGCATCATAAGTGGCGTCTCCTTGCCACTTTACCATTGCACTTCTTCTGTCATCAAACACAAGCAATCATCCTTAAAGCCTAACCCCAACTAGCTCTCCCCTACAGTGCCCAAAATTTGAAATTTTCGCCAAGGCTTCGGCTTAACCCCAAGGCTTTCCAGGGCCCCCCACACATAGCAAATTAATAGATAGAGCATACCAAACACACAGAAACATAATAAATGCAAAGCCCCTAAATCCCGGATGTTACAGTTCTACCCCCTTAAAGAAATTTCAGCCTCGAAATTACCTGGTCAAAAGAGATGGGGGTGCTGCTGCCGCATAACATCCTCTGACTCCCATATGGATTCCTCAGAACCGTGGTTCTGCCACAACACTTTAATCAAAGGAACTGATTTCCTTCTTAGCACCTTAACGTCTCGATCCAAGATCTGTACTGGTTCCTTTTCAAATGACAGGTCTGGACTTACCTCAATCTCCTCCACTGGCACAATGTGAGACGGATCCGAACGATAGCGCCTCAACATCGAGACATGGAACACATCATGCATCTGCTTCAATTTTGAAGGTAACTCGAGCTGATACGCCACTGGTCCCACACGTTTCAATACCTGATAAGGCCCGATAAACCTGGGACTTAGCTTGCCCTTTCATCCAAACCTCATCACCTTCTTCCACGGAGAAACCTTCAGGAAAACTTGATCACCCACTGCAAATTCTATATCCTTACGCTTCATATCAGCATAGGATTTCTGCCTGTCGGACGCTTTCTTCAACCGAGTTTGAATCAAATTAACTTTCCCCTCTGTCTCTAAAACCAATTCCGGACCCAAGATCTAACGTTCACCCAATTCTGTCCAGCAAGTAGGAGTACGACACCTCTGTCCATACAACGCTTCATAGGGCGCCATCTGAATACTAGACTGGTAGCTGTTGTTGTATGCAAATTCTGCCAACGGTAGAAACTCTTCCCAACTACCCCTGAAGTCAATGACACAACCTCTCAACATATCTTCCAAGATCTGAATTACCCTCTCAGACTGACCGTCAGTCTGTGGATGAAAAGCTGTGCTGAAGTCTAATCTTGTACCCAATGCCTAATGTAGTGCCTTCCAAAACCGCGATGTAAACCTAGGGTCTCTGTCCGATATGATGGACACCGGTACCCTATGCAACCTCACAATCTCTGCCACATACAGCTTAGCCAGCTTCTGCAGAGAATAGTCAACACGAACAGCTTCTGCAGAGTATCCTTTAGTATTCCAAGTGGTTCAACGGGTAATTCAAAGATTATGCCAAAGATGAGAAATAGTATGATATATTACGAGTTGGTACACGTAATACGAAAAATTCATATGAATGAGCTCAGTATATGATGAACTTCTGGTAAGATTGAAAATGAGTAAGTTATGCCTATGAAACTATGATGACATATATGTAAATTATGTTGTGTTAATTGTATGATATTCATGATTATGTTGCTATTTATTTTCATGTGAACTTACTAAGCTATATAGCTTACTCCCCTTCCTTTCCTATGCCTCATAGTGTCACCAAACTAGCTCGAGTTGGAGATCGTCGGAGATGATATCACACTATCAAGCTATCATGTTGTGTAAATGAATGCAAACCTTTGAGCCTATGGCATGTATAGGGCCTTAGTCATTTTGTGTATGTGTCATTATGATATGGCCAAATGTATTGGCTTGTAATGATTAAGGATTTGATTTGGTATGTAGCCATATAAATTGGCTTATATTGGCTAATGGGATGCAAGCATATTAATTACTCATATGCCTATGCCAATGTCTTTGTGTGACGTGGTTTATAATGGTATGTTAAAGAAATAGACTAGATGATACATGTGGGAAGTTGTTATGTTGAATGTGATTGGGTATGTGTGGACTTGATAAAGTATGATGTTATGAGCATGTTTATGAAGGTTAGGAAATGATATGTTTATGCCTTTATTGTTGATGTATAGGTTAAATTGGCCAATGAATGGCATGTACATATTTGATAATGACTAGCTATTGGAATGGCTAGTTATGGATATGCTTTGGTGTTATGTATGTCCAAATGAAAGTTAATACAAAGAAATCATGAAAGAGTAAAATTAGCATTAAAATAGTTTTGAACAGAAGCAGTAGTATAACTTTGAAAAATCACCAAAATTTGTGGAAATCGAATTAGAGGTATATGAAATTAAAGCCTATTGAGCCTAGTTTTGCATAGAAGAAATGGTGTAAGCAAAAGAATTTCATTTTTATGAGATATTTGAATTTTTGTGAGACAAGGTCAGAATAATTTTGGGTTCCCCTATTTTGACTTTGGAAAATCATTAAAAATTGTATAAAAATACTTGGGGGTTTAAATTTATATGTTTAATTTCTTAATGAGACTAATTTCAAGAGAAACAAATGGGAACATCATCTGAATCCTGCACTAAGAGATAATTAATTTTTAGTGAAGAAAGGTCGAAATTATCAAACAGCAGAACATGGATGAATTTGAAGAATTAACTGTTCTTATTGGCTAAATCATAAATTCTGAAAATTTTATGGTAGGAAGATATTTGAGTCTAGTTTCGGAAATATCAAGTGGATCTTAATTTAAAATTCTGTAGCTCAAGATATAAATAATTTAGTGACTATGACTCAACTGGACAGTTTTGTTATGTATAGTAAATATCACAATTATTTGTGATTGTTCTGAAATCTCCAGTAATGCTCCATAATCCTGTTCTGGCGATTGATACGGGTTAGGGTGTTACATAAAGCCTACTTTGGTTGATAAGATTAAGAGAAACAATCTTTGGATGTGTCTCTTTTGCCTCGAATCAAGTAGATTGGGGAGGGTAATACTACAAATTTTTGGTTCAACTTAATGGTGTCTTGTGTTCTCGTAGAAGGTATTGTGTGTCGGAAAATAAATATCTATTGTATTCTATTCTTCTGGAAGCGCATAGTAGCCCCTACGCTATGCATCCTGAAAGAAATAAGATGTATCGCGATTTGAGAGAACTTTATTGGTGACCAAGTCTGAAGCATGAGGGAACTGATTATGTTGCTAAATGCCTAATGTGCCAGAAAATGAAAGTTGAGCATCAGTTCCCTTCTAGCTTGTTACAATCTATTAAGATTCCTTAGTGGAAATGGGGGCGAGTGACTATAGATTTTGTTAGTGGGTTGTCCTTAACACCTACTAAGAAAGATCCAGTCTGGGTGATTATGGATAGACTTACGAAGTCAGCTCACTTCCTATCGGTTCATACAGACTATTCTCTATAGAAGTTGGTGAGATTGTATATTTTAGAGATGATGAGACTATATGGGGTACCGATATTGATTATTTCAGATCAAGATCCTCATTTTAATCTCGATTCTGAAAGAAACTGCTTGAGGGACTTGGTACTTGACTGCACTTTAGTACAGTTTTTCATCCACAGTCTGACGGGCAGTCTGAACGGGTTATTTAGATCCTTGAGGATAAGCTAAGGAGTTGTGTTATATATTTCCGAGGTAGTGGGGAAGAGCATTTGACATTATCAAAGTTTGCGTGTAATAATAGCTTTCAGTCAAGCATTCCAATGGCACCTTACGAGACACTGTATGGTCAAAAGTGTCAAGCACCTTTGTGTAGGACCGAGTTAGGTGAGAAGAAAATGTTGGGCCTGGAATTGGTTCAGGAGACTGAGGGTATTGTTAAGCTAACCTAGGACAGATTGGGAGTGGCACCGAATCGACAAAATTCCTATGCAGACTTGAAGAGAAAGGATATAGAGTTCAATGTTGGGGATCAGGCATTTCTAAAAGTATCGACATGGAAGAAGGTTCTGGGATTTTGTTGGAAGGGCAAGCTGCGCCCAATGTTTATTGGGCCTTATAAGACCCTTAAGAGGATTGTACCGATGGAATATTTCATGTCTCTATGATGAGGCGATATAGATCTGACTCATCTCATATGGTTCTAATTGAAGAGATAGAGGTGAGACTAGATTTATCTTTCGACGAAGAGCGGATTTAGATATTGGATCTTGAGGTTCACATATTGATGAAAAAAGCGGATTCCACATGAAAAGTTTTGTGGCGAAACCATGGCACTGAAGAGGCTACATGGGAACTAGAAGACTCGTTTTGTCAACAATATCCTTATCTATTCGTATCAGGTAAATTTCAAGGACGAAATTTCTTTTGAGGGTAGAGTTTTGACGCCCCATTTTTTATTTACTTATTGTTAGTTTTTAAACAAGATCGAGTGCTAGCCTAATAGTTAAGAACAAGCGTAGCTACTCTTGTGACCCAAATTCGAGTCCTCACTCTTGCATTTATTTTTAATTGTGACAGCCTCTTGGTCAACCCCTTTGCCGCTAAAAAACTTTCGCCATGCTTAAGAGATTATTTCCTCTCTTTTCTTCCTCACATTTCCTTCTTTACTCCCCTTTTCACTCCCTATGTTCCCCCTACATTTAGAAATCAATTAGGAGGTATAAATACCAGCTTCTAAAGCCTCTACAACTATAAGGGAGATTACAAAAGATCAAAAACTTCAAGATACATAAAAAAAATCATTATCAACCTTTTGTCCTTTAATTCTTCATCTTTTTCCTACAAGAACTTCTGAGCAATTCTTTGTGTTTTTATTATGTGTGTGCTTAATTGGCAAACATCATAATATTGTAAGGATTATTTCTTTGTTTACTCTTTTGAGAGGGTTTAAGTCTTAAGATTTAGGTGGAAATCTTAAGAGAGTGGTACAGTTAAACCTTGTCCTCAAAGGTTGAATCAAAGTAGTAAATTTGGAAAAAATCCTTAGTTGTGGAAAGCTAAGGTAGTGGCGTAGGCAACTGGGGCTAAATCACTCTAAATTATTCTACCTATTATCTCATCTTTTCATTCTTATTCCACAATTTTTTAAAAGGCCAATTTACCCCCTCTTGGCTATTTTGATTGATTGATTAAGCTAAAAATTTTGTAACCCTAAACAAAATAGTACACTTGGGTTCCTATTAATGTAGTTGATGCATATCATAGTGTTAGGGATAAAGGATATCATTTCAAACGGATTAAAAATGGACCTTCATAATGAGACATAACTTTAATAGGCTAGGATGTTTAAAATAGATTCAAGGTACAATTAGACTTTTATTGGGCTACACAGTAAAACGAGCTCAAGAATTAAATCTAAACATAATTCCAAAAATGGGTTTGCAAGCATATAATGGGCTAAAAATAAATACCAAGACAATATGTAAAATTTGTATGCAATTTGACTTGGCTCCAAACTGGTTTCAATTTGAGAAAGATTATGAGCTTCAAACATTTAAATTTTGATTTTAGAAAACATATTTAAATAAAATCGATTTAATTTTAAAATATTTTTTTAAAAAAGTAATTATTATTGCTTTTGCAATACAATTTTTGTTTTTCATTACAAAGTTTGATAAAATATTCTCTCTCTATATATATTCTTTACGAAAAAACCATCTTCATTACATGAATCTATTTGCTTCAAAGTTGGCATCGGAGTCTAGTTTTTCAACACATGCTTTTAATGTAAGTCGCGCATCAATTACTAAATGTTTTCCGCAGTCATGTTGAAACAAAGAAATCAACATCACACGTCAATTGTTTTCTTTACGCTAAAAGAAATAATTTATTGTAAACAAGATTAATCCTTACTAACATACTATGATTATATAAGTGTTTGATGAACAACAAAGATAGTCACAATATATGCACCTTGCCCTCGAAAATATGAAAAATGTAACTCAGAGCAATAGTCTCTCTTGTATTATAAATCTTTCAAATTCATTCAAGCATCACCTTATCACCTCGCAATCCTCAATGATGGATTTTTCGATCATAATGCCCTTCATTTTCATCGGTCAGCAATTTTAGAATCATTTCAAATAGGGGAGTTGCCCCCATCTCACTCGTATTTTGTTTTGTGTTAGAAGCTTTTGTAACACCCAGATATTTAGTTATTGCGTTAGGGATTTTGGACTCTTTTAAGAATGTTATTCTCATATAAGCTTGTATAGACTAATAACAAAACACAGAAATATCTAACGGGTATCAAAATAGCTTAGGATTTGGGAATCTTCCTTGTATTGTAAAACTTTCAAGTTTATTCAAGCACCACCTTATCTTTGTGCAACCTATTGGATTTGGAGCCCTAAGTGTAGTATTTTTGTTTATTCATATTTATATTTTTTTTGAACAAATTAGTTTAATAATAATATTCATTAATTACATTAATACCCTTTTTATTTTGTTCTTAATGTTTTTGCACGCAAAACAAAATGGAAGCAAATATTGGCTCACTGATTATCTAATATTTAACTAACATTAAGCGGTGAACAGAAAGATAACTTATATTAGTAGATGAACCTAAACATGTCCAATTAGGAGATGCTTTGTCTTGAGCATTGGAACAAATGACTCCTAAAAGATAGAGACATAAATGTGACTAACTAGATTGCCAACAGATCGGATAAGACCTAAGTAGAATAGAACCTCGATCCGTTCATGATTTATTCACTTGTGATGTTCATAGTGTGTCATACCTTAATCCTAAGTGGATGATGGACTATGTATGCATGGCATGTACCCTTTGATATAAGTAAAAGCCTGAGTTCAAATAGATGAAAAACTAAAATCTGGTGCATTTTGTATACAACTTTTGCAGTATGTAGCATCATTCACAATAGTGGAATTCATAGTCCAACTAATGGGTAAATGATATTCTCTCATCAACATTACAGGATAGATGAAAAATAAACGTAGTCATCGGACATTTGTCTTTATGAGAAATTATTTTATTAATATTTGATAGTAATTAACTTTTCGTAAAGAAAGATGTAATGGTTACCATGAGATAGAATAGGATCATTTGAGCTCTAATTATATATGTGCATTTGAGCTCTCCACTAACTCATTAAGACCATAAATGAATTACATGTACAATCAAATGAATAGAATTGGATGGAAATGATGAAGTTAGAAAAATGAGGTACATTCGTATAAAAATTACTTGAGAATTAATCGAAGGTTTTCAAATTACTATTTAATTAAATAATTGAAATTAAAAAATGGAATTAAATTAATTGGTCATTATGAATCCATTGAATATGGAAATTAAATATATTTCCTCAAAGATTTTTCTACAATAAAGTTGTAACGACTTTAACGGAATTAGAATTGGGTTGAGAAAATTATTTAAATGAAAACTTAATTTATCTAATTAAATAATATTTATTTTGGAAAAATAGAAAACATGTATTAGGTTAGATTAAATTATAAAGTGTTGGGTTAAAAGTTCAAGAAGCACATATATTTGGTCTCAATACAAAAGAGGCTCAATTCCCTTCGTATTACAAGTGAGGGGCGGCATCCCTAGTTTTTTTAATTAGGGTGTGCTGCTCCCCTGTAACGCCCCGAATTTTTGGGCCTAGTAGAATTGGGCCTATTGGGCCTTGGGGATGGGAGCGTTTAATTTTTTTTAGAACAAGAGAACGGCACTAATGCAAGTTGGACCTATTAGGTGAGTGATTTTGGAAGGCTAGGGGGCTTCCATAAAGTCCCGAGATCAAACCTAGGCTTTAGGAAAAATTTTTGTTTTAGGTGAATAAAACCCTGTGAGTAAGTAAGTAGGCTTTAAGAATAAAATGTGGAAAAAAATGACACAAGGAAGGGAGTGGTCTAGTGGCAAGGTGTCATTAAGGTTGTAAGGGAGAGCTTGGGTTCAAGTCTTGGCACTTGCAATTCATTTTGTTTTCATTTTAAATGAACTTAGACCTTGGCCCATAGGCTTATATTTAGTTGCGCATGTTTTAAGTCACAAAAGGAGCTTGTTTTGTGGTGGCATGTAGCGTTTGAAGCATAGGAGAGGGCAAGGGTTCGAATCCCATTGCAAGGAAAAAGGGATATTTATTTTACCAAGTTGGGACGGCAGGTGGTTGTGATGGAACTAAACTCTGCTGAAGGTGAAATCCCACATCGGGAAGCTAGCATGAGAGTAGCCGAGAAGCTGGCTTTAAATAGAGTGATCTATGAGGAGAGTAAGCATACCTTGGTTGGCAATTGGGCACAGGAGTGTTCGGAGCGCGGATTAACTCCAGATTCTTATCAAGTGTGTATTTCGCACTACTCTAGTTGTAGAGCGACAAATGTCGAAATGCCGGTCACACGATGATGGTAGCCACACGAGCGTGCGAGCGCACATGTGGGAGCTTCGACACGATAGTTGAGGCCATCATGAGTGTTCTTGTGGGTTTAGGCTGTTTGGGCCACGATGGGCTGAAAACGGCCAATGGGCTCATGGGCCCAATCAGATAAGTTGTATGATTGTTTAGTAAATATTGGACTAGACTATGTGAATCTCATATCTGTGGCTAGATTTAGGCTAAATGGGCCACACGAGCGTGTGGGCCCATTTGGGTCGAGAATGGGCCCTTGGCCTATTCGCATCGTTATCTCTGTTTAAAATACCATTGGTTTACAAAATTACTGAAATACCCTTGGTTTATAAAATTACTGAAATACCCTTGGTTTGTAAAATTATCGAAATACCCCTAATTTGCGAAATTATCGAAATACCCCTGATATGTGAAATTACCAGAATACCATTGGTTTGCAAAATTATTAAAATACCCTAGGTTTGCAAAATTAATGAAATACCCCCGGATTACAGAATTACCGAAATACCCCTGTAAGGTAGAATTACCGAAATACCCCTGAAAGGTAGGATTACTGAAATACCCTTATAGGGTAAATGACTGTTTTGCCCTTGTGGGTAAATGACTGACTTGTGCTATGATTTGATTTATTTGATTGTGATTGTATGACTGTGTTTTAACTAACTTGACCGTGGGCGTGTGACTGATATGCTGTTAATATGTGTTGAAATAACTGTTACTAAGCATGGTCATTTTGCATACACGTGTAATGATTGAGCATGACATACACGACATATTGCATGGGGTTGGGACATTGATACGGAGGAAGTTCTGATAGGGTCACACGGGTCACCTGACGACTGTGGATCCAGTATTGATCTGATAGGGTCGCATGGGTCGCATGACGACTGTGGATCCAGTACTGATCTGTTGAGGTCGCACGGGTCCCATGACGACTGTGGACCAACGGATGGCTTAAAGTCGCGTAATTTGATTATGGCTATGTGCCAACCTAAACATGGCTATGTACCATCGTGAGTATGGCTTTGTGCCAATTGTATTTACCCGTGGCTATGTGCCTAACATATATACTGATGACTCTTTGGCGATCATATTTACCCAAGGCTGTGTGCCGATTATATTACTGTCACTGATGGCTATGTGCCAAACATAATACAGTTACTGATGCCTTTGTGCCAATTATAATACCGCTACTGAAGGCTTAGAGCTGTATATATGTACTAGTAGCTTTGCTGTGATTTTGGTTAGTGCCACAACTGGTGCTAACATTTGAAGTCTAGGGATGGTGTGGGTGATTTATTCCCTACAAGTAATGCAGGGTTGGACGGAGGCAAGTGAAGGGTTGGATGGGATGGGTTAGCATGCATCACACATTGTGCTTATGGAATTGATTCTGAAATGGGCTAGGCCTAATTGATTATGTTATGGGTTGTGACCCAAATGATATTGTAGTGGGCTTTGACTCACGTATGCTCTGATCTGTACTGTACTGTTACTGTTAAAAGGGCTTTGGCCCAGACTGCTTCGATTTCTACTTCTGTATACTGACTGTAACTCTAGTAAGGGGATTACACACTGAGTTTTCGTAAATCAGCCCATTTTTAACTGTGTAGATAATCCTCGGCCTTAGACGGATCGATGTTGTGAGGGACTCGGAGAAGACCACACACTGCTTATGCTTGCTGTTTCGATTATTTACTTTTAAATATTTTGATTTTGTTTGTAATAAGGCCTCTGTATTTTTAACTTATTATTTGTTATATTTATTTATGATGTTTTCTAACTGCTAAAAGTGGAATACAATTTCCAAAATGATAACTGTCTTCAAAACACTATGTTTCCGCAACGTTTTCAAAATGCTTCTGCAACTCAATTTTTAGACATCACATTTTCGTAAATTGTTTATTTTAAATATGCTTCCACAACATATAAGGTTTTAAAAGTAATTACGTTTTCAAGTGGATAAAAATTGCTTAAGTGTTTTGAGTTTTAACAAAGAGGCTTTAACTCTCAAACAAGTTTTAACAACAAGAAATATGGTTTTGAAAAACACTTCCATGTGACACGCCAGATTCGAGCCTAACTTCTAGGTCGGGTTTAGGGTGTTTCATTTAGTGGTATTAGAGCCCGGGTTGCAAAACTCGACTGTGGATTGGGTTTTCAAAATTGAATTTCTGAAAGTGTTGTTTCAAAAAGCCTTGAAAAGATTTGAAGTTCTGAAATGTTGTATTGACCGTTTTCTAAAAGTGTGGTACACCGAGTCTCCGGCGCCTAATCCATAAGCTTTCTGAATATTTTTTTCTGTTTAGAAATTTAAATACAGTGAGTTAGAAATATGGTGGTTTCTTTAGATATTGGACTGTATTTTTGGTATTTATTTTGTGTGTGTTTTGTTTGGAAGTGAAGTTTGTGTAACACCCCAAAACCGGTTAAAACGCTACAACCGGATCTAACGTGCCACAGAAAGAAAATGTTTTGAGAATCTGATTTGTGGTCTTCTTCAGAGAGAAAATTGTCGTAAATTTTTTTTTAAAACGTTGTTCTATTTCATAATGTGTAAAACATGTTGATACTTGGTTTAGAAAAACTTAATTGCCATACTGTTGCTCCGTATTGATTACTTAATTGGTGAACATTTTGGAAATCGAGTATTTTATTAGGTTTTGAAAACAACCCATTCATAACGTTTAACTATGCTTTAACAGAAATCAAAGAACCAATAAAACAACCCAAAAAAAGAATTTAAGTGGCCTTATTACAGTAATGAAAACCAAAATTTAATAAAATAACTAAGTCCGAACGGAAAACTTTGCGATAAATCACTTGCTGTGCATGGCCACCTTGAGTCCACTCCGACTCCATACCCACGATCTAGGTCTGATCTGCAAAATGTAATGGAAGGGGTGAGTCACCTAGACTCAGTGTGTAAATCCCCATCCCAAGAGAAAATATGCTCTTACACAGATTCAAATACAAATATGCATGTCATGCAACCCATCAGCCTAGGTATCCATCCATGTCTCCCAAATCTACCCCTTGTGGTACCAAACCACTGGTGGTGCCAAACCACTGGTAACCGAAGTTACAAAAAGAAATAACATATGTGGTACCAAACCACTGGTGGTGCCAAACCACTGAGTCTTAGTCACAATTTTTATAATATGTGGGGCCAACCCACTGTGTGATACCAAATCACTGGTGACAGTCTGATAGATCATACTCCCCCTCCTCTCATCACCCATGGCATATACTCATGCAACCAATATCAGTATGACCATGCTTAACATATAAAACTACGTTTACAGAATAACATGCTTTCATAGATCGCAATCAATGCGAGCAATAATAACAACTTACCCGGCATCCTCGCTTGTACCTACAAGGATATTTTAGTAACCTTTGTCATCTTTCCAGCTTTTAATAACACATAACATTAACATATCAAGTATAGAAAGTGTGTAAGAGTTACACACCTGGTTTTCGTACTAACGCTTTCACTGCTTCTACACTACTTTGGCGTTGGGTTTACAGATCCAACCCCTCCTACTGCTTGACTGTTATTAGCATCCACAATAACCCTTTGGTCACTAAACCAATCAAACCGATAAGATCTACTACATAAACATAGTGTTTAAACAAAACTCTTACCTAACTGTCGGATCCCAAAAGCCTTTATGACCACGCCACCACACTACCTACATTCGGCCATCACTAAAGTATTAAATCCATCCCTTAAACGCAACCAATTTGGCCCATATGACATTCGGCCAAATGACAAATGAACAAGAAAGGCCATTCGGCCTAACCTACCATCAACCACCTACCTTCAGCCTCTTCCCAAATCAGCACAGGGGACTTTAATGAGATAGATTCGGCTTCTAGGGGCAGAGAGTGAAATCGACAAGGCCTTTGAACAAGTGATTCGAGTTAGAACTTAATAAAAATAGAGAAATCACAGAGAAGAGAAATCCCGAAACTCACCAGATTAAAGAGGAGTATACGGTTTATGGTGCACCTTCGGGAAAAAGAAATCTCACCAGATGGTTCGGCTTTGGGAGAAAGAGTATGAACAAAGGGGAATTCGGCTTTCAGAAGAATTTTGGAGAGGGAAATAAGGCTAGGGAATTTCGGCTAGAAGAGAGACAAGAGAGAAAAGAATTTTCGGCTTGAGAGAAAAAATGAAAAAAATGGGAAAGAACGAATGGAAAAGATGATAACTAGCCACCCAAATTTCGGCTATACACACACACACACAGAGTTGGAGTTTCGACCAACTCTCCCCTCTCCTGATAGCCTTTATCCCTTATCTCATCCATCTATCATCACATCCCTTATCTTTCCTTTAGAAGAGCCCACCTTAAAACCAGCTCTTCCCTCTTAATTATCAGCTTTTAATCACTAAAATAAAAGGAAATAAAGCTCCTAAATTCTAACCATTGTGCCGTCCACCCCTTCCCCCTTAAAGTGCCGACATTTGACCCATCAATTTGGGCCCCAAGCGGCCACACTAGGCCCAAACTCCTTCCCCCTTGTGACGCCACCTTAATGCCCACTTAAAGCACCTTCCATTTTTGGGCCACAAGCCCAACTAGCTACTAAACTTAATAATTTAAATGAAATTATAAACTAACACTATTTATCAGCCATTTAACCCAGGTTTTAAAGCCCAAACCTGAGCCCAATACACACCTTAAAGCCTTAGCCTACTAACTTAGCCATGCAACATACCAAATGCATAGACCCACAAAATCAAGATATTACAGTTCTACCCCTTTAAAATAAATTTCGACCTCGAAATTTACCTGGTCAGGAGAGTTGAGGGTATTGTTGTCGCATAATATTCTCTGGCTCCCATGTCGCTTCCTCCGATCCATGATTCTGCCATAACACCTTTACTAAAGGGACTGATTTTCTACGTAAAACCTTAACATTCCGATCCAGGATCTGTACCGGTTCCTCCTCAAAAGACAAGTCTGGGCTCACCTCAATCTCCTCCATTGGCACGACATGTGACGAATCTGAGCGATAGCGTCTAAGCATAGAAACATGAAACACATCATGGATTTGACTCAACTCTGGTGGCAACTCAAGCTGGTAAGCTACTGGTCCCACTCGCTTCAATACCCGATAAGGCCCGATAAACCTAGGGCTCAACTTGCCTTTCCTACCGAACCTCAAAACCTTCTTCCACGGCGACACCTTCAGGAAAACCTTATTACCTTCCGCAAACTCTATATCCTTCCGTTTAAGATCGGCATAAGACTTTTGCCTATCCGAAGCTTCTTTCAAACGAGCTCGAATCACCTTCACCTTATCTTCTGTTTCAGCAACCAACTCTGGACCCAACAACTGTCACTCCCCCAACTCCGTCCAACATGTAGGGGTACGACACTTTCGACCATATAAGGCCTCGTATGGTGCCATCTGAATACTTGCCTGATAGCTATTGTTGTACGTGAATTCTGCTAACGGTAAAAATTCCTCCCAACTGCCCTTGAAATCCAAGACACATCCCCTTAGCATATCTTCCAAAACTTGAATCACCCTCTCCGACTGTCCATCAGACTGGGGATGGAATGCCGTACTGAAATCCAACCTTGTACCCAATGCCTGATGCAAAGTTTTCCAGAACCTTGACGTAAATTTAGGGTCTCTGACCAAAATAATTGACACTGGCACCCCGCGCAACCTTACAATTTCTACTATATATAGCCTCGCTAACTTCTGAAGAGAATAATCCATACGTACAGGTATGAAATGAGCAGACTTCATTAGATGGTCCACAATCACCCAAACTGAATCCTTCTTGGTAGGCGTAAGGGGTAGCCCACTCACGAAATCCATTGTAATCATTTCCCACTTCCATTGTGGAATCTTAATCGATTGCAACAACCTGAAGGCAACTAATGTCCAGCCTTGACTTGCTGACATGTCAGACACTTACCCACAAATTCTGTTACCTCCCGCTTAAGACCCGGCCACCAAAACTGCTCCTGCAAATCCCGGTACATCTTACTACCTCCCGGATGCATAGCATATGGACTGCTATGTGCCTCCTGCAAATCTTCTGCCTTAATTCCACATCTTTAGGCATACATACTCTCCCCTGGAAACATAACACTCCATCGTTGCTTAAGCTATACCCCTCTAATCCACCATTCTGCACTTGCAAGCATCGAGCACTTAAAACTTCATCTACCAACTGTTTCTCCTTAACCTGATCTACCCAAGATGGCTTCACTTGCAATTCTGCCAACAGGCTTTCGTCATCATACAAACTAAGGTGAGCAGACATGGCTCTTAAATCTGCCACCACCTTACGGCTCAAGGCATCTGCTACTACGTTAGCCTTTCCCGGGTGGTACTCAATCGAGCAGTCATAGTCCTTCAACAACTCGATCCACCTCCTCTGCCTTAAATTTAACTCCTTCTGCGTAAGAAGGTACTTCAAACTCTTGTGATCCATATACACAATAGACTTCTCCCCATACAAGTAATGTCTCCAGATTTTTAGAGCGAAAACCACTACAGCCAATTCCAGATCATGCGTTGGGTAGTTCACTTCGTGAGGTCTCAACTGTCGAGAAGCATACGCTACTACCTTCCCCTCTTGCATCAACACACATCCCAATCCTGTATGGGGTGCATCATAATAAACCATAAACTCCTTTCCAGCTTTCGATTGAATCAACACCGGTGCTTCCGTCAAAATCCTCTTTAACTTTTCAAAACTTTCTTGTTGCTTATCTGACCACACAAACGGAACTCCTTTTCTTAACAACTTAGTTAATGGCGCTGCAATCAAAGAGAACCCTTCCACAAACCTTCGGTAATATCCCGCTAAGCCCAGAAAACTCCGAATCTCTGCCACAGACTTCGGTGGCTTCCAGTTCAATACAGCCTTAATCTTTCGAGGGTTCACTCTAATCCCCCCGGCTGACACCACATGACCCAAAAAAGTAACTTCCTTCAATCAAAACTCACACTTACTAAACTTGGCGTATAATTGCTTTTCCCTTAAAATCGACAACACCACTCGCAAATGCGTGTCGTGCTCCTCCTCCGATTTCGAGTATACCAGAATATCATCAATAAATACTACGACGAACTGATCCAAATACGGCTGAAACACCCGGTTCATCATATCCACAAACGCTGCCGGTGTGTTCATCAACCCGAACGTCATAACTAAGAATTCATAATGCCCGTATCGAGTACGAAACGCTGTCTTATGGATTTCTACCTCCTTTACCTTAAGTTGGTGATACCCTGACCTTAAATCTATCTTGGAGAAGACCGATGCTCCCTTCAGCTGGTCGAACAAGTCATCTATCCTAGGCAACGGATACTTGTTCTTAATCGTCAATTTATTCAACTGACGGTAGTCTATGCACATTCGCATCGACCCGTCCTTCTTCTTAACAAAGAGTACCGGCGCTTCCCACGGAGACACGCTTGGCCGGATGAAACCCTGATCCAATAACTCCTGAATTTGCGCTTTCAACTCCACCAATTCCTTTGGTGCCATCCTATACGGAGCAATAGACACTGGTGCTATTCCCTGTAAAAGATTTATACCGAACTCCACTTCGCGATCCAGGGGCAAACTCGGAAGCTCTTCCGGAAAAACATCAACAAACTCTTTCACCGTCCGAACACTTCCTATGGCTGGTTCCTTACCTTCCAAAGCACAAACATAAACTACAAACGCTTCACATCCTTTCCTTACCATCTTTTCCGCCTTCAGCGCGGACACCACATTAGATAGGTAATTCCTTCTCTCCCCTATCATCACCACTTCTTCACCCTCAACCGATTTTAGCACCATGCGTTTAGCTGCACAATCCAGCTCTACCTGGTACTTTACCAACCAATCCATTCCTAAGATTAAATCGAACTCCCAGAAGGGTAGTTCCATCAAATCCGCTTGAAACACAACCCCTTGAAGTTCTAGGGGTACTTCCCTATACAGTTTATCTACCACCACAGAGTGTCCTAGAGGGCTAACTACCGTCATCTTCCTAGCAGCAGTCTCACTAACTAAGTTCAAAGTTTCCACTATACTACTCGCAACATATGAGTGTGTCGAACCAACATCAATCAAAGCAGTATAAGACAACCCAAAAATTAAAAACGTACCGGTTATAACGTCCGGTGCGTCGCCCTCCTCTCGACGTTTGGCTGCATAGACCAACCCAGGCTGTCTAGCCTCAGTACCTCCAGCACCTCAGCCAGGTGCTCCTCGGCCTCGCCGTTACCATTACCTACCCTAGATGCACCTCGACCCCTCTGTGGTTGCTAACCATCCCTCCTGAATTGACCACGTCCTTGACCCTCAGCTTGAGACCTAGCTAACTTCCGCGGACAATCCCTTGCCCGGTGCTCCATTGACCCACACTCAAAGCACCCTCTATTACCAGCCCAACACTCTCCCGAATGAGACTTTCCACATCTAGCACACTAAGGTGGCCACTGAGCGGTAGCAGGCTTTGCGGCTCGACTCGGTCCATCAAATCTAGCCCTTTTCTGAGCACTTCCACCAGACCCTGATGGCCCAAAACTCCTATTATCCCTGCCTCTATCCTGATTCTGTTTCTCGGTTCGCTTCACCTCCTCAGCTATTTTGGCCTTTTCCACGAGAACAGCGAATTCCCTTTCTCGCTGAGGTGCAATCAACACCCGCAACTCATCTCTTAGGCCGTCCTCAAACCTAACGCAGCGCTCATGTTCTGTAGCCACCATACCCCGAGCATACCTACTCAACCTCAAAAATTCAGCCTCGTACTCGGGTATCGACTTATTTCCCTGAACCAGATTTAAGAACGCCCTATGTTGCGCATTAGTATAACCAGCCCCCACATACTTCTTCTGATAGGCTGCCTTAAAATAATCCAAGGTGATATCATCGGCCACTGCACCATCCCTAACCATGAGCCACCACTGGTAAGACTCATCCCGGAGAAGAAACACTATCCCCTTTAACTTCTCCTCAGCCGAGAAGTCCAAATCATCCATTATACGTTCGGTCGCCTCTAACCAGTACTCAGCCGTGTTGGGAGCCACTCCAGAAACTCCCCTAAACACTTCTGCTCCGTTAGCCCAGAGTCGCTCAACCACGGATTTTCGGGCTCCTGCACCCGCGCCTACCCCGGCAACTCTTTCCAAAACTCGCAGTATCGCCTGAGATACCGCATCGTTACCACCAGTTTGATCCTGGAACTCAGCTTCCGCCACCGGCAGATCCGGCATCACATTTTCAGACCCATGGCCAAACCCTGCTGGCTCTGACAAGGCCATCCTACCTCTACCACGGCCACGCGGCGGACGTCCACGATCTCTTGTACTCATGCTTCTCATTCGCGTTTATCTGGTTAAGAATTTTATGAATTATTAATTCTGTTCACTATTTATCCACGAACAATTTTATGGAAGATAGTTTTATAAGTGATTCTTTCGAATTCGATTCTATCTAAAGTTTTAGTTCCAGGTTTATGCCCTAGTTCTAAGTACATTCACCACACAAACAACAACCACAGACCACATTCAACATGTAGGGGTATTTCTGTCATTCCACTACCCGGGGGTATTTTCGTAATTTTAACCTATAGGGGTATTTTCATAATTTTCCAGAATAAAGTTTTCAGGTGTTTTTCTAAAATAAGGGTATTTTGGTAATTTCGTGAAGCAGGGGTATTTTGGTAATTTTACAACTCGTGGGTATTTCGGTAATTTTGTAAGTCAGGGGTAATTTAGTAATTTTGTAAATCAGAGGCGATTTAGTAATTTTACAAACCAGGGGTTCTTTGGTCTTTTTTTTTCAAATCTAAGGTAGTTTTTACAAATCCAGGGGTGATTTCAAAACTAGGGTTTTTTCAAAACAGTGTGGCTGGTCCCTTTCGGGTTTTATTTATAAGGTTTAGCCTGTGAACAAGTCCTCATGGTTAGGGTGAACAGTCACAACGCACCAGGTAGGATTCGAGTGAAGAGGAGGTGAGTCACTAGGATTGCTTAAATACCAAGCTCTTCCTGAATCCAATCCTAGACATGCGCATGGCAGTTGCCACACCCTAACTCGGTGACTTTCTCACAGGTTTGTTTAATTAGGCTTAAGTCTTTTGTAATTATAAAGTTGTGTAAACTAACCCTATAGTCCATCAATACTATCATGCCTAACTACGTCTAAAGCCCACAAAGCCCAACATATAAATATCACAGCAAAGGTTAGGGTACTTACCTGGGTGGTCGGCGCCGGAGACTCAGGTGCCGTGCTTTCTGGAAAAATAATCATTTCACAAACTCTTAAAACATATTTTGGGCCTTAAACCCACAACCGAGCTTTTGAACTTAGCTCTGATACCAAAATGTAACACCCCAAACCCGGTTAAAACGCTACAACCGGATCTAGCGTGCCACAGAAAGAAAATGTTTTGAGAATCTGATTTGTGGTCTTATTCAGAGAGAAAATCATCGTAAAATTTTTTTTAAAATGTTGTTGTATTTCGTAATGTGTAAAACATGTTGATACTTGGTTTAGAAAAACTTAATTGCCATACTGTTGCTCTGTATTGATTACTTAATTGGTGAACATTTTGGAAATCGAGTATTTTATTAGGTTTTGAAAACAACCCATTCATAACGTTTAAATATGCTTTAACATTAATCAAAGAACCAATAAAACATCCCAAAAATAAAATTTAAGCGGCCTTATTACAGTAATGAAAACCAAAATTTAATAAAATAACTAAGTCCGAACGGAAAACTTTGCGATAAATCACTTATTGTGCATGGCCACCTTGAGTCCATTTCGGCTCCATATGCACGATCTAGGTCTGATCTACAAAATGTAATGGAAGGGGTGAGTCACCTAGACTCAGTGTGTAAATCCCCATCCCAAGAGAAAATATGCTCTTACACAGATTCAAATACGAATATGCATGTCATGCAACCCATCAGCCTAGGTATCCATCCATGTCTCCCAAATCTACCCCTTGTGGTACCAAACCACTGGTGGTGCCAAACCACTGGTAACCGAAGTTACAAAAAGAAGTAACATATGTGGTACCAAACCACTGGTGGTGCCAAACCACTGAGACTTAGTCACAATTTTTATAATATGTGGGGCCAACCCACTGTGTGATACCAAATCACTGGTGACAGTCTGATAGTTCATACTACCCCTCCTCTCATCACCCATGGCATATACTCATGCAACCAATATCAGTATGACCATGCTTAACATATAAAACTACGTTTACAGAATAACATGCTTTCATAGATCACAATCAACGCGAGCAATAATAACAACTTACTCGGCATCCTCGCTTGTACCAACCAGGGTATTTTAGTAACCTTTGTCGTCTTTCCGGCTTTTAATAACACATAACATTAACATATCAAGTATAGAAAGTTTGTAAGAGTTACACACCTGGTTTTCGTAGTAACGCTTTCACTGCTTCTACACTACTTTGGCGTTGGGTTTACAGATCCAACCCCTCCTACTGCTTGATAACCCTTTGGTCACTAAACCAATGAAACCGATAAGATCTACTACATAAACATAGTGTTTAAACGAAACTCTTACCTAACTGTCGGATCCCAAAAGCCTTTATGACCATGCCACCGCACTACCTATATTCGGCCATCACTAAAGTATTAAACCCATCCCTTAAACGCAACCAATTTGGCCCATATGACATTCGGCCAAATGACAAATGAACAAGAAAGGCCATTCGGCCGAACCTACCATCAACCACTTACCTTCAGCCTCTTCCCAAATCGGCACAGGGGACTTTAATGAGACAGATTCGGCTTCTAGGGGCAGAGAGTGAAATCGACAAGGCCTTTGAACAAGTGATTCGAGTTAGAACTTAATAAAAATAGAGAAATCGCAGAGAAGAGAAATCCCGAAACTCACCAAATTAAAGAGGAGTATACGGCTTATGGTGCACCTTCGGGAAAAAGAAATCTCACCAGATGGTTCGGCTATGGGAGAAAGAGTATGAGCAAAGGGGAATTCAGCTTTCAAAAGAATTTTGGAGAGGGAAATAAGGCTACGGAATTTCGGCTAGAAGAGAGAAAAGAGAGAAAAGAATTTTCGGCTTGAGAGAAAAGATAAAAAAGTGGGAAAGAACGAATGGAAAAGATGATAACTAGCCACCCAAATTTCGGATATACACACACACATATAAAGTTGGAGTTTCAGCCAACTCTCCCCTCTCCTGATAGCCTTTATCCCTTATCTCATCCATCTATCATCACATCCCTTATCTTACCTTTAGAAGAGCCTACCTTAAAACCACCTCTTCCCTCTTAATTATCAGCTTTTAATCACTAAAATAAAAGTAAATAATGCTCCTAAATTCTAGCCATTGTGCCGTCCACCCCTTCCCCCTTGAAGTGCCGAAATTTGACCCATCAATTTGGGCTCTAAGCGGCCACACTAGGCCCAAACTCCTTCCTCCTTGTGACGCCACCTAAATGCCCACTTAAAGCACCTTCCATTTTTGGGCCACAAGCCCAACTGGCTACTAAACTTAATAATTTAAATTAAATTATAAATTAACACTATTTATCAGCCATTTAACCCAGGTTTTAAAGCCCAAACCCGAGCCCAATACACACCTTAAAGCCTTAGCCTACTAACTTAGCCATGCAACATACCAAATGCATAGACCCACAAAATCAGGATATTACAGTTTGGATATAGAAACTGGTTGCATATGAGATATCCGTCTGCTTCAATGGTTAGGTGTTTTGAGTAGATGTAGGGAGTTCCAAATTCTAGCTAAAATATGATAGGGATATTAGAATCAGAGTGCGCAGCGGCAGCGTAGTGGTGTAACTTGTGTTGTGTGGCTATTATATAGTTGGAAATTTCGAGGATGAAATTTCTTTAACGGGGTAGAATTGTAACGCCCCGAATTTTTGGGTATAGTAAAATTGGGCCTATTGGGCCTTTGGCATGGGAGCATTTAAAATTTTTTAGAACAAGAGAACGGCACTAATGCAAGTTGGACCTATTAGGTGCGTGATTTTGGAAGGCTAGGGGGCTTCCATGAAGTCCCGGGTTCAAACCTGGGCTTTACGAAAATTTTTGGTTTTAGGTGAATAAAACTCTGGAGTAAGTAAGTAGGCTTTAAGAATAAAATGTGGAAAAAAATGACACAAGGAAGGGAGTGGTCTAGTGGCAAAGCGTCATTAAGGGTGAAAGGGAGATCTTGGGTTCAAGTCTTGGCACTTGCAATTCATTTTGTTTTCCTTTTAAATGAACTTAGACTTTGGCCCATAGGCTTATATTCAGTTGTGCATGTTTTAAGTCACAAAAGGAGCCTGTGTTGTGATGGCATGTAGCATCTAGAGCATAGGAGAGGGCAAGGGTTCGAATCCCATTGCAAGCAAAAAGGGATATTTATTTTGCTAAGTTGGGACGGCAGGTGGTTGTGATGGAATTAAACTTTGCTGAAGGTGAAATCCCACACCGGGAAGCTAGCATGAGAGTAGGCGAGAAGCTGGCTTTAAATAGAGCGATCTATGAGGAGAGTAAGCATACCTTGGTTGGCATTTAGGCATATGAGTGTTCGGAGCGCAGATTAACTCCAGATTCCTATCAGGTGTGTATTTCGCACTACTCTAGCTGTAGAGCGGCAAATGTCGAAATGCGAGTCACACGAAGATGGTAGCGTGAGCGCACGTGTTTCGAAATGCCGAAATACCCCTGATTTGTGAAATTATCGAAATACCCTCGAATTACAAAATTACCAAAATACCATCGGATTGCATGGGGTTGGGACATTGGTTTATAAAATTACTAAAATACCATTGGTTTGTAAAATTACAGAAATACCCCTAATTTACGAAATTACCGAAATACACCTGATTTGTGAAATTATCGAAATACCCTTAGATTGCAACATTACTGAAATATCCTCGAATTACAAAATTACTGAAATACCCCTGATTTGTGAAATTACCGAAATATCCTTAGTTTGCAAAATTACTAAAATACCCCAGGTTTGCAAAATTACTGAAATACCCCCGAATTGCAAAATTATCGAAATACCCTATAGGTTAGAATTACCAAAATACCCCTAAAGGGTAGGATTACCGAAATACCCTTATAGGGTAAATGACTGCTTTGCCATTGTGGGTAAATGACTGACTTCTGCTATGATTTGATTGATTTGATTGTGATCGTATGACTATGTTTTAACTGACTTGACTGTGGGCGTGTGACTGATATGCTGTTAATATGTGTTGAAATGACTGTTACTAGGCATTGTCATTTTGCATACACGTGTAATGATTGAGCATGACATACACGGCATATTGCATGGGGTTGGGGCATTGTTAAGGAGGAAGTTCTGATAGGGTCGCACGGGTCGCCTGACGACTGTGGATCCAGTATTGATCTGATAGGGTCGCACGGGTCGCATGACGACTTGGACCAACGGACGGCTTAAAGCCGCGTAATCTGAATATGGCTCTGTGCCAACCTAAACGTGGCTATGTGCCATCGTGAGTATGGCTTTGTGCTAATCATTTTTATCCGTGTCTACGTGCCTAACATATATACCGATGACTCTGTGTCGATCATATTTACCCAAGGCTATATGCCGATTATATTACCGTCGCTGATGGCTATGTGCCAAACATAATACAATTACTGATGGCTTTGTGCCAATTATAATACCGCTACTGACGGCTTAGAGTCGTATATATATACTAACAGCTTTGCTGCGATTTTGGTTAGTGTTGCAATCGGTGGTAACATTGGGAGTGTATGGATGGCGTGGGTGATTTATTCCCTGCAGGTAGTGCAGGGTTGGACGGAGGCAAGTGAAGGGTTGGATGGGATGGGTTAGCATGCATCACACATTATGCATATGGAATTGATTCTTAAATGGGATAGGCCCAATGATTCTGTTATAGGCTGTGACCCAAATGATATTTTAGTGGGGTTTGACTTACGTATGCTCTGATTTGTACTGTACTGTTACTGTTAAAAGGGCTTTGTTCCAGACTGTTTCGGGTTCTGTTTCTGTATACTGGCTGTTAGTCTAGTATGGGGATTACACACTGAGTTTTCGTAAACTCACCCCGTTTTTAACTGTGTAGGTAATTCTCAGCCTTAGACGGATCGATGCTGCGAGGGACTCGGAGAAGACCACACACCGCTTATGCTTGCTGTTTCGATTATTTACTTTTAAATATTTTGATTTGGGTTGTAATAAGGCCTCTTTATTTTTAACTTATTATTTGTGATATTTATTTATGATGTTTTCTGACTGCTAAAAGTGGAATACGATTTCCAAAACGATAATTGTCTTCAAAACACTATGTTTCCGCAACGTTTTCAAAATGCTTCTACAACTCAATTTTTAAACATCACATTTTCGTAAATTGTTTATTTTAAATATGATTTCGCAACTGATAAGGATTTAAAAGTAATTACGTTTTCAAGAGGATAACAATTGCTTAAGTGTTTTAAGTTTTAACAAAGAGGCTTTAACTCTCAAACAAGTTTTGACAACAAGAAATATGGTTTTGAAAAACACTTCCATGTGACATGCTAGATTCGGGTCTAACTTCTAGGTCGGGTTTGGTGTGTTACATCCCCTTCTAGTTAGACTAGAAGATTGCTTTTTCTATTAAATAAATATTATTTGTGTTTTACTAATTCAACCAAAATTCTCCTATCTCTCTCTATAAATAGATGACACTAGTAAAGTTATTTACACAACAAACGTTGGAAAAATCTGGTTTAGAAAAACAGTTTTTAATCACAGCGAAAAATTAAAAATTTTGAAAAACCAGCCAATTTTGTGATATTTATAGTAATAATTTTTCCCAAAAACTACTTGTGCTTTGAGTAAGACGAATACTAGATGTTCTCGGCTTTCAACCAAACAGCCTTCATTGCTATTATTATACTACGAATTGCTTCAAGTGTGGGTAGGCCGTGTGCCTCACACGGCCTTGGACACGCCCGTGTGTCCAAGCCGTGGCAAAATAGGGCATACATACTGACTTGTTCACACGGCCTGAGACATGCCCGTGTGCCTCACCCGTAGTCGACACTGACTTGCACCACACGGCTAGTCACACGCCTGTGTGTCTTACCTGTGGTCGAGTCTGATTTGGATCAATTTACAAATTTGAAAGACATGGTTGAGCCACATGCCTGTGTGCTCAACCCTGTGGGAAATTATAGCCCATTTTTCAAGGCTAAATTTGCCTCCCACACATTGAATCACCTATAAGCCTCAAATCAAAACCAATTCATACCTCAAAATGAAATCAAATATACCAATACAACTCCAATTAATCATCTACTATGACATCTATTCTTATACTCAAATAAGTTCATTCCAAAACACTATATTCACAATTGAAATCCTACAACTAAGCATCATCTAGTCATACCACAAATTCACACTTAAAATGCCATTTTCATCAACCAATTCAAACATGAAATATACCATATTTATCATACACTTATCCCACACATATATTACTACATCATTCAACTTTTAAACAATGTCTCATGGTAATATTTACACAACTCAAAACATGCCACATTTAATAGCCTATACATGCTATATACCACGTACACATATTTCAAAAGTATCAACATCGATTGCCGATAGTGTGATTAAGTCGCTGACGATCCCCGAATCCTAGCTAACTTTACTGACACTGTAAAACAGAGAAACATATCACACAGTAAGCTCAAAAGCTTAGTAAGTTTGTAACATAATATTTTCAAATTATCAAACCAAACTCATTAAACAAATAAATCCATCACCTAGATCAATTCTCAAATATTCATACCATTCCATAGCTAAAATACCCATTCAACCATTCACAAATTCATATATAATCTCATCAACCAAAAAGGTTCAATACATACCTTAGCCAACAAATAGTTATTCAACTTCCTAGCTACGCAATGCTCAATATTACATTTCGATCAACCTTTGTTATCTTGTTTAATTTAATCGCACACTTAGTTCGAAATTCGTAGCCGAAGCATATTCATCATCGCACACTTAGTGCCTATTCTTTTAACCGACTTATCTCGGTATCGCACACACAGTGCCAAATCAATAAGCCGAAGCTTCCATAACTTTGCACACACAGTGCTATCCATCTCTGTTTCGATTTCAATTACGCACACTTAATGCCATCTAATTCAATTCCGCACATAGCATTTCTAATCTCATAATCATATATATATATATATATATATATATATATATTCATTCCATAATACTAAAACATATTTTAACTACATGTATTGTATCCGAACTTACCTCGGACGTCGAAATACCGAAACAAGTCGATCAATTGAGTACTTTGTCTTTGCCTCGATCTCGATCCGAAACTCTCTTTTCTTGGTCTATACATATTTAAATTTAACTCATTCAATCACCAATTCATTCAATTTAGTCCAAACACACATATTTAGGGCATTTTACAAAATAGCCCTCACATTTTCACATTTCGACACTTTAGTCCCTAATTCACAAAATCACAAAATACGCAAAATTTTACTACACCATGCTTAGGCTGAATTTTCCTTAGTCTCATACAAGCCTATATATTTCGTTTATTTCACTTTTTAGTCCTTCAAAATATTATTTTCACAATTTAGTCCAAATTACTCAATTTCACCAAAAATTCAAATACAAACTATGTTAACCCAAACTAAGCTTCCATATTCCACCAACTAACAACACAAAGCTCGCATATTCATCAATGGCATATCTCAAAATCACCACCAATTTCTAAAACTAAAGCATGGGTTTACTAGAACACTAAGCAACGATCACAAAAACGTAGAAATTATCCAAAACCCCTTGATTAAGAACAACAATGGCCGAATGTTTCAAGCCCTAACTCTTTCTTTTCTTCTTCAATTTCGGTGGAAAGATGGATGATAATAGCCACTTTCATGCTTTTATTTTCATTATATTGACATTAATGCACCAATTACCATTTTGCCCTTTATTATTTCATTTAAATTTCCACTAACTAAAGCCCATTTTTGTCCATCCATTCCTTTAATGGTTTATTAACAACATAAGGACTTCTCATTTAGATAACCATGACAAATAAACACTCTAGCAATCAGCACACAACTTTTGTATTTTATGCGATTTAGTCCTTTTTTTTCAAATTAAACACACAAACGATAAAATTTTCGTACGAAACTTTCACACATGCTAATTCACATATTATAAACATCAAAAATAATATTTAAATGTTTTTCTGACCTTGTATTTGTGGTCCAAAAACCACTGTTCCGGCTAGGATCTAAACCGAGCTGTTACAACTCTCCCCCCTTAGGGATTTTTGTCCCCGAAAATCTTACCAGTGAATAGGTTCGGATATTGCTCTCTCATAACATCTTCAGGTTCCCAAGCAGCCTCTTCTACTCCGTGTTTGTGCCACAACACTTTTACTAAGGCAATTTTCTTATTTCTCAACTCTTTGATCTCTCGTGCCAAAATTTGGATCGGTTCTTCACTATACGACAAATCTAACTGAATTTCAACCTTAGTAGGAGCAATCATATGAGACGGATCAGATCTGTACCGTCAAAGCATCCACACATGAAAAACATTATGAATCTTTTCTAACCCAGGTGGCAACATCAATCTATAAGCAACCGGTCCTATTCATCCAATGATTTCATACAGCCCGATGAACCTCGGACTCAGCTTACTTTTTATGCCAAATCGAAGTATTTTCTTCCACGAAGACACTTTAAAAAATAGTTTGTCACCAACCTCAAACTCGATATCTTTCCGTTTCAAGTCTGCATAAGACTTCTAGAGATCTGATGCTGCTTTCAAACTGTCACATATCACTTTTACTTTTTGCTCTATTTCTTTTACCAAATCAACCCCGTGAAGCTTATTCTCACTCAGCTCAGTCCAATACAATGAAGTTTGGAATTTTCGACCAGAAAGAGCCTCATATGGTGCCATTTTGATACTAGATTGAAAACTGTTGTTGTACGCAAACACAATCAACGGTAAATGTTTTTCCCACATATTCTTAAATTCAATAACACAACATATCTTCGAGAACCTGAATGACCTGCTTAGACTGACCATCCGTTTGCGGATGAAAGGCAGTACTAAAATGCAACTTTGTGCCTAAAGCTTCTTGAAATTTCTTCCAAAACCGCGAGGTAAATCTCGGGTCTCTGTCAGATAGAATAGATAGTGGCACCCCGTGTAATCTCACAATCTCAACAGTATACAATTCATCTAATTTATCAAGTGAATAATTTGCTCTCACAGGAACAAAATGAGCTATTTTCGTCAATTTATAAACTATCACCCAGATTGCATCTTCCTTTCTCAGAGATAAAGGTAATCCCGACACAAAATCCATCGTGATTCTCTCCAATTTCCACTCAGGAATCATAATCAGTTGCAACAAACCGGATGGAACTTGATGTTTAGCTTTAACTTGCTGGCAAACCAAACATCTCGAAACAAACTCTGAGATGTCTCGTTTCATACCATGCCACCAATAAAATTATTTCAAATCGTTGTACATTTTGTACTCCTCGTGTAACACCCTGGTTTTAGGGGTTGGATTTCTGGTGCTTAGCTCGGGTGTTGGAACACTTCAGTGTGTGTTTGGGTAAGTTTTAGGGGTCCTGAGAACCCTAGGTGGTGGTAGGTTGCCTTAGAAAATTTTTAGTTTTAGGGGCTAAAAAGGGGAGCTTGGATAGAGGGGGCCTTAAGAGAATTTTTGGTGGAAATATGGCACAAAGATAGGCTTGGCAAAGTGGTAGGAAGGCGCCACTTTAGAGCTTGGAAGGTGACGCCATTTGCAGGAGGAAGGGTCTCATGTTCGATTCGTGGAAGCAGCAGATGGGCATTGTTTTTGCGTCATCTTGGTGGGGTGGATGGACGGTTTGAAAGGCTTAAAAGGTGGAGAAGACTTGGTCATCTTTTTTTTGAATTTGGCTAGTTAGGTTTGACTTTTTCAAAGCTTTTTGAATGGGTGGAAGGGAGGTATTTTAGGAGAATTTTGAGGATTATTTTTGGGGGGTTGGAGCTTGGCCTTTTAGTATAAATAGGGGGGGAGTGCTCATTATTCATTCACCATTTGCCTTCTCTCCCTTGCCGAATTTTGTTCCCCATTTCCTTGGTTGCCGAAACCTTTTTCTCCAAAGCTTGTTATTCTTCTTCTCTTACATTTTTTTTCCAAGTGGCCGAACCCTTCACTCTCCCTATTTCCCTTCCTTTTCACTTCAAAACCGAAAGTACACCCCACACCTTTCTTTCTCCTCTCTTTGGCCGAAACCACTGTTCTCTACCCCTTGATTTAATAGCCGAATCTACATCCATCACCCCTTTGCCGAATTTCTTTCTCTCAACTTGATAGCACTTGGGCCGAATGTTAGCTTAGATCTCTTCGGGTTCCGTGGCTGAGATACTCTGAGGTTTTAGTGGTTAGCCAAGCCTCCGTTTGTAGCAGTAGGTTTGATCAAGTGGAGGTAAGGTTATTTTTTAAGATTAAGTACTTAAGTGGTGTTTTGGGGGTTAACCTGTTTACCTGATTAAGCTTTTTGATGGAGGCCACAACCAGTCAGAGTGGGCAAGGAAGGTCTCTATTCCGAAGTTCAAGAAAAGAGCGGTTTCAGCAGTTCGGGATTGGCCACCGGGGTGTGGGCCAGCGGCAGGAGATAGCTATAGGCAGATAGCGGTAGTTTCGCTAGTTGATAGCGTCGGGATCGAGGGTTTAGAGCTCCAGGTTATAAGGTGTGTAGTTAAACCATTGTTTCCGGGATTTGAGTATATCTGCTTATGTTGTATGATGCTAATAAGTGCAGTTAAATGTGAAAATGGTACCCTTAAGGGGTATGAAGATGATCAGGTTAGTAGCAAAGTTTGTAAATATGATCACTGATTTTATTATGTGAGTATGCCTATGATTGTGTTTAATATGTACATGCACCACCTTATCATCATTTTATGTTACATGTACATGGGCGGGTTATGAAAAGAAGGTACGGGTGTACTTCGAGTACGTGGTTGATGTCAGCTTTGTGCTACATCGTGGATTGGCGCTGACTGAGGTCGCGTTGTGGATCTTTGCGATTTAGTTCGCGTGGTTACCTTGATTGATATCGGCTTATGCCATATCGTGGCTTGATGGATTGCTATGTGCTCCATCGTGGTTTGATGTTAGCTATACGCTACATCGTGGATGGCATTGGTTGCCTTTTTGGAGGGAAAAGGAGAGGGTGACTCGATAGTCCCCTGGTGTGTGGTAGGCTGGATAAGGGGGTGTGTAGCGGATGGACCCTAGGTTTGGGTGGGTTTCATGATTGCATTATTCCGTTTATGAAATAATATGAAAATGGGCCAAGCCCAATGAATAGGTATGTTTTGGGAACATACGTGGACATGGGCCAAACCCAGTGATCAGTGGACTAATGTGAAAAGGGCCTAGCCCAGTAATTGTTATAATTTGAAGGTGGGCCAAGCCCAGATTGTGGTAATGTCTAATAATTATACTTGCATGTTGCATTTGATAATTGGGATGTTATGTGGTTAGCATGTGGGTGGATTTCGATGGTTTAGTTACACACTGAGTCTGTATGACTCACCCAACTTTTTAAGCATCGCAGGTGACATGTCGATCGGACCGGGTTGGAGTGGACACATGGTGGCCCATGCAGAAGAAGAGATTAAATGTTTTAGGCTTACTTTAAGTATTTGGGTTTAAATAGAATATGTAATAAAGGCCTTTTGACTCTTATTTATTTTGTTATTATTTTATTAGTATTTATTATGGTTTGAAGAATTTGAAACACTATGTGAAGATGATTATATTTTTCCAACCTACTTATTCAATTTGGCTTGTATATATTAATCTTTTGGTATGAGTATATTTTAATAACAAAGTTTTAATCATAGGTTTAAATAAACATGGATTTTTCAAAAGTTAGCAAGTTTTACTAAATTTTTCTAAGTTAAATAGATTTTCCACCGACTTTTCCGCACTAACATAACCAGATTCGGTCGTAGTGAGTGGACCGGGTTTGGGGATGTTACACCTCGGGTGAACAGTCAAATGCCTATTGTGAGCTTTGTTAAAAATCAAATGAATAAACTTTGAATTTCTCGGAACACAAATCTGATCTCTGTATCTCAAACAATCATCACTATCAACTCAAAATTCTGAATCAGAATTTAAATCACATTGAGCTCATTTTGCTATCATCTTATCATCACTTTTCTGAGTATCACAAATCTGATGTATAAACATAGGTCTAACTTTCAACTCAACCAAAATTGAACCATTATCACATAGATCTATCTGAGTACTCATAGCTCGCAAAGCACATAAAGACTTTCGACTCAAAGCATCAGCAACAACATTAGCTTTGCTCGGATGATAATCAATTACTAACCATCTCCGCTGTCTCAAATTCAATTCTTTCTGAGTCATCAAATATTTCAAACTCTTGTGATCAGTAAAAGTATGACATTTCTCACCAAACAAATAGTGACGCCAAATCTTCAATGCAAATACAATTGCAGCTAATTCAAGATCATGCGTCGGGTAGTTCTTTTCATGCGGCTGTAACTGTCTCGAAGCATAAGGGATGACTCTGCCTTCTTGCATCAACACACAGCCCAAACCATTCAACGATGCATCACTGTAAACTATGAATTCTTTACCCGATTTAGGTTGAACTAACACTGGCCCTTTTGTTAATAATGCTTTCAACTGTTCAAAATTCTACTAGCACTTTTCTGTAACAGCATGATTTTGGGCTTAGTCGGAACAGTGGTTTCGGGACCACAAATCTGATGTTGAGAAATTTATTTCATTTATATTTTTATGGTCTACAATTTCACGGAATGATTTCGTGAAAATCTCATTTGAAAATTTTGACGTTTAGGCACTCAATTTAGTCCTTTTGAAATTTTAAATTGGAGGTCCTTAAATGATAATTAGGCCATTGGTTAAGTTGGTGGACAAAAATGGACATGGATGGGTATGTTTCAAAAGATTTTTTTAAGGGGCATTTTGGTAATTTAGTGAATTAAATGAATTAAAAACAAAATTTAAATGCCAAATTTGTCCATCTTCAAGCTTAGGCCGAATTTAACATGTGGGAAGCCATAGATAGGGTTTTCAAGCTTTCCAAGCTTCATGGTAAGTCCATTCTAGCCCCGTTTTTCATGTTCTTTACATTTTTGGAGTTCCGGTAACTTGATTTAGCTTATTCTAGCAATAATTTAACCTAGGGTTCATATTTGGAAAAATACCCATAGGTGAAATGTATTTATTTTGATGTTTTATGGCAGAATATGAAGCATAGGATTATGTTAAACAACTTTTACTAAGTGATTTTAAGTGAAAACGAGTAAAACGACATAATCGGCAAAAATACCTAATGTGCATAAGTGCATGTTAGAGCAAGAATTTGATGTTGCCACAAAAGGGAAAAATGATTAGCATGTTATAAAACATAAGAATAAGGGATGAAGTTTAATTTTCGAGCCTAGGGGAAAAATCATAATTATGCTAAAGTTTAGGGGCAAACTTGTAATTTTGCCAAAGTTTGAGTTAGGGACTGTTTTGAGTAGTACATTAATTAAATAAGTGAAACGTGATGTCTTAGACCCCGAAAAATGAGATTTGGACATAGAACGGGAGGAAAATCGAAAATTGAGAAAGTTGGTAAAATAACCGTTTTGGTATCGAGGTAAGTTCATATGTTTAATAAGCATTTAATTATGCATATTTGAATGATAAATTGATATTTTGGCCATAAATACTATAGTATTGAGTTTCATATATAATAATTAATGTTCGATAATAATTCGATATTGGAAAGAGAACTTGTATAATTTATATGTTAGACCATATTTTGTATTATGGCTTTGTATGATAACAAGAAAGTATTGACTAGCATAGTTTGATGAGAATAAGTTAAGTTGATGATATGATGAGATTTAGAATGTAAGTATGTAAGTTGAGTAGCATTTTATTATTATGCAATTATTGTTATTAGTAATGTTATAATTGAGTTATGCGACTAACCTTGAGAATTTGAGCAAGTATGTTTCAGTTATGACTTGACAAGGCATTGATATCTCAAAGTCCATGGCTATACCATGGCAATTAAGGAAGAATTGACGGAAAAGTCCATGTTCATAACAAGGCATTTAAGGAGGAATTGACGGTTAAGGATACCATGTAAGACCATGTCAAGACATGGCATTGGTAAGGCAAGGATCCCATGTAAGACCATGTTAAGACATGGCATCGGCATTGATTAAGGACTCCATGTAAGACCACATCAAGATGTGGCATTGGCACTAAGACAAGGATGCCATGTAAGACCATGTTTGGAACATGGCATTTGGTAAGACAAGGATACCATGTAAGACCATGCCAAGGCATGGCATTGATAAGTTCTATAAGGCAAGGAAATCATGTAAGACCATGTCAAGACATGGCATTGATTAGTTACTATAAGGCAAAGGTCCCATGTAAGACCATGCCAAGGCATGGCATTAGTGAGTTCATAAGGCAAGGATACCACGTAAGACCATGTCAGGACATGGCAATGGTAAGTTCAAAAAGGAAAAAGTTCTCGAGTAGTCCAAAGAGTAAGTCAAAGAAATGACAAGGTGAGAACATGAAGAAAGAGTACATTCATGTATGAGTACAGGTATGCATTTAAGGCTTATTTAATATTGAGATTGTAAGTAATTGAGATTATCAAGTATTAAGTAAGTGATGAGTTTTCAGTTATGCTTGTGACACTTTATGACATGGTTGGCAATATGCCTATATTATGAAAGAGTACTCATGTGTTAAGTGAGAATGTTGCAGGTATGTAAGCAAGCTATTAAGTAAGGTGCCCTTTGTATTCTAAGCCTTTGGTAAGGTTACCGATGAGTTCACCAAGAAAATCGATTAAGTGAAATTATGTGTGGCTTGTAGTGATAAGTGTAGGTATATGCATGTGTAACGTATGAGCAATATGCTCGATATGTAATCGGAAATTGGAAAGATTGTTATAGGTAAGTAATGAATACAGCTAAAGTGAGTGAGAGCAAAAATTTACAAATAAAACTGTTTTGGACAGCAGCAGTTATGTGATTTTGAAAAATCACCAAAAATACTAGAAATTGAATTATAAGTTGGATGAACTATTGATTTAAATCTTATTGAGTCTATTTTCATATAAAAGAAACTGAGAAACCAAAGGATTTGTATAATTTGAGATATTTGAATTTTTGTGAGACTGGATTAGAATGACTACGTGATCCCCTATTCTGTCTTGGAAAAATCATTAAAAATTGTAACAAAATAATTATGTGATATAATTTATATTCCTGAAATTTTGAATGAGTCTAGTTTCAAATAAACTAAACAATAAGGTCATCTAAATTCTGTAAGAGGAGATGATTGATTTGTAGTGAAGAGAGGTCAGAATAGTCAAATAGTGAAACAGGGGAATTTTAATGAAAAACTGTACTAATTGGGATAACCAAAAATTCTATAAATTTTATGGTATGAAGATATGTGAGTCTAGTTTCAGTGAAAATTAGCGGCTTGTAATTTGAAGCTCTGTAGTTCAAGAAATAAATAATTTAGTGACAGCGATTCAAGTAGACAGATTAATGTGAACATGAGTAATAAAGTATATGTGATTTAATGATTGTACCAATTAGAGAACTTGTTGTGAGAATTTGTCTCGTTGAGGCTTTGGTAAGGGTACAAATGAGTAAGTTGAGAAAGTAAGAACTTAGCATTATTTATGCAAGTTATGACAGCTTAGTAGTAAGCTAAATTCATTACTAATGCTTATTATTTTTACATGTGAACTTACTAAGCTTTATAAGCTTACCCCTTTTTCTTTCCCATGTTTCAGAGTCCTATTAAACAAGCTTGGGATGAAGGTCGTCAGAGATCGCTTCACACTATCAAGGTATCTATGGGTATCTTTATTTATAAATGATTTAAGTTATGGCATGTATAGGGGCTTGACTAAGTCATTTTGTATATGTGTTAATTAATTTGATTAAACGTATTGCTTCATAACGGTAATAAGGATTATTTTGTATTTACCCACGAGTTGTGGCTCATATTAGTCATGGAGTTATAATGCTTGTGTATGCATGTGTTTGTTAAAGTTTATATTATAAGTGAAATTTTGTGGCTAGGGATTTGATAGAATGTATTGTTATGTCTGGTAATGCCTCGTACCCGGTTACGGCGTAGTATACGGGTAAGGGGTATTACATTTTCTGGCAACTCAAATTTAACATCTTTTTGTAGCAATTTCACCAATGGAGTCGCAATCATCGAGAAACCTTTCACAAACCGTCTATAATATCCCGCTAGTCCCAGAAAACTACGGACTTCAGACACATTTCTTAGAGACTTCCACTCTAAAATAGCTGATATCTTACTCGGATCAACTCGTATTCTCGTAGCTGGTACAATATGCCCTAGAAAACCAACCTCACGCAACCAAAACTCACATTTGTGAAACTTTTCATATAGTTGCTTCTCACGTAGAGTCTGTAACATTATTCTCAAATGTTTGGCATGTTGCGTCTCATCACATGAGTAAATCAAAATGTCAATAATAAACAACACAACAAAACGATCCAAATATGGTCTAAATATCTGGTTCATCAAATCCATAACCCGTACCTCGATATTGGTCTGTAGGAGCGTTCGTTAGTCCAAAAGGCATAACTGAGAATTCATAATGTCCGTACCTCGATCTGAAAGCAGTCTTCTGTACATCTAATTCTTCAACTCTCAACTGATAATAACCCGATCTCAAATCTATTTTCAAAAACACTGTAGCTCCTTTCAGCTGATCAAACAAATCATCAACACGTGGCAGGGGATATTTATTCTTTATCATCACTTTGTTCAACTGTCGGTAATCAATACACATCCTCATAGTACCATCTTTCTTTTTCACAAACAACACAAGAGCACCCCAAGGTGAAAAACTCGGTTGAGCAAATCCTCTATCAGTCAACTCTTGCAACTGTGACTTTAACTCTTTCAATTCTGTTGGTGCCATTCTATATGGAGCTATTGAAATAGGAGTCGTCCCCGGCACTAAATCAATACCAAACTCGACTTCCCGTATCGAAGGTAATCCTAGTAATTCTTCAAGAAACACATCTGGGAACTCACATACCACAGGTACAGATTCAACTTTCTTCTCTATCACATTTGTATCTATCACATATGCAAGATAGGCTTCGCAACCCTTTTTCACATAATTTAGAGCTTTCATTGAAGTTATAATAGTTGGTAGTCCATTCAACTCATTGGATTCAATTCGAACCATCTCACCAATATGACTTCTTAAATCAATACTCTCTCGCTTACAAATATCTCGAAACATCAACGGACAATTCTTGCATACTTTATCAACCAAGACACACTTGCCTAAGGGGTTCGATACTCCAATCACGAATTCAATAGACTCAACAGGCAGAGTCTTACTAGATACTAGATTCACACACACATAGGAATGAGTAGAACCTGGATCTCTTAATGCAATCACATCAGTATCAAATAGAGTAAAAGTACCAATAATGACGTCTGGAGATGACACTTCTTCTCGTGCACGTATAGCATAAGCTCGAGCAGGTGCTTTGGCCTCGGATCTCACAGCTGTATCCGTGGTCCCTTTTTGAATACCACTCACATTTTCGGGGTTTTTGGAAGGTCTACCCCTAGTCGTTATGGTACTCGGTCTCACACTCTGAACATTATCTTTTTTAGCTAACTCTGGGCAATCTCGAATAAAATGATCTCGTTATTGTACTTATAAAATGTCATCTTCCACACTGCCTACACCCAGGCTTGTTGCTTTTAACACTACCAACAATTAATTCAATTGGAGCTTGAGTTCTTGGACCAACAATTTGTCTAGCACGGTCTCTACTCGAGTGTCCAAACAAAGCATTTGATCGATTGCTTGCATCTCTAAATCTCTTTGTCGAAGGTTGAGACGACTTACTCATCTATCTTTTTCTTTCATCTCTAGCCTCAGAATCTGCTTTCTTCTTTTCTTTGCTAAGCTTCTCGGCTTTGCAAGCTCTTTCAACTAACACAACAAATTCGTTCAAGTCAAGTATTCCAACTAGTAATTTAATGTCTTCATTTAGCCCTTCAATGAAACATTTACACATAATAGCTTCCGTCGAAACACATTCCCGCGTATATTGGCTCAGTCTCACAAACTCCCGTTCATACTCAGTAAATGAAATACAGCCTTGTTTCAGCTCTAAAAACTCTTTATGTTTCTAATCTATGAATCGCTGACTGATATATTTCTTTCAAAATTCAACTTTAAAGAAATCCCAAGTGATTCTCTCTCTCAGAACCACAGACATCAATATTTTCCACCAGTTATATGTCGTTTCTCTCAACAAGGAAACTACACATTTAATGCATTCATCAGGAGTCAACGACATTTCATCCAACACTCTAATAGTATTCTCAAGCCAGAACTCAGCTTGCTCGACATCATCATAAGTTGTGGCTCTAAACTCTTCAGCCCCGTACTTTCGAATCATATCCACAAGGGGTTTGTTCAATCAGATCACATCTGTAACTTGTGGAAAAACTGGTACTTGTGGGGGTGGAGGTTGTGGAGCAATCGGATTTGTTCGAACGAACTCCAAAAACCATTCACTCATCATTCAGAAGAAGGCTTGCTTAGCCTGTCCCTCTTGGCTACCATCATTCGGCCTAGATGTGGCCGGGCTGTCCCTTGAGCGGGAGCAGGAGCGTTACTCTCTACAACGTCAGCAACTGCTCGATTGGGATCCATTACTATATGAAACACATTTTTAACTATCAGGATTCATCACACCACCGCAATTATATATATATTGCATGTATAGCTAGACTCACAAGCGCTACGTTAGTCTTAGAATCGACTAAACCGTAGCTCTGATACCAATAAAATGTATCACCCTTGTAACAGTCCAGTTTAGACCGTAGTCGGAACAGTGGTTCTGGGACCACAAATTCGAGTCAAAAAAATATTTTAATATTATTTTCTGTGTTTACTGTGTGTGATTAAGCATGTGCTAAAGTTTCGTGAGTTAATTTGTTTGTTTGTATGCTTAATTTGAGAAAAAGGGCTTAATCGCATAAAAAGAAAGTTTGGTGGTTAAGTGTGAAAGTATCATATTGTTGATGTCTTATAATGTGAAGTCCTTAATAGGCAATTAGCCCATTAATAAAGATAGTGGATGGCAATGGTAGAAAATGACCTTATATTATATGATAGATACATATTTTGTAATAAGGTTAATTTTGTAAATGGATTAATATATGTTATTATTAAACAAAACAAAAAGAAAAGCCATGTCCATCTTTTTGGCTTATGCCGAATTTGAAGAAAAGAAAAGAAAGAAAATTGATCTAGGGCATTCGACTAGCTTTTGATTCAATTCAAGGTATGTTTTTAGCCAGTTGTTGATAATTTCTACGTTTTTGCAATTGTTGCTTCGTATACTTCAAAACCCATGCTTCAATTTTGTGAATTGATGATGTTTTTGAAATGTGTCATTGATGAACACATGAGTTTTGTGATGTTTGATAGTGAAATATGAAAGATATGTGTTTGATTATCATAGTTTGTCTTTGGAGTTTTGTTGAATTTGAGTATTTTGGACTTAATTGAGAAAATAGTATTTTGAGGGACTAAATTATGGAATAAAAGAAATGTGTGGACTTGTATGAGCATGGGTAACATTCAGCCAAGCATGAGTAATATGAAATTTGATGTATTTTGTGATTTTGTGAAATAGGGACTAAAATTTCCAAATGTGAAAATGTGAGGGCTAAATTGTAAATTGCCCTAAATGTGTGTTCTTGGATTGAATTGAATGTTTTGGCGAATAAAAGGGTTAAATTTGAATATGTATAGATCAAGAACCGAAGAATATAGACTTAGATCGCGGGAAATCGAAAGTTATTGAATAGCCGTTTATCTCCGTTCTTCCTGTACGAGGTTAGTCAATATACAAATAAATGTATTCAAATTGAATTAATTGTGCATATATGAAATTTGATTTGTTATGAATATCCATTGAGATGGAATGCATATGAAATTCGAGTTTATGTATATATATCGACAAGTTATCAGTGTCCGAGAAGTCCCATCTGAACCTAGGAATAGATAAGATTGCATATGTCATGACATAGGTGTGTGATATGTGATATCATGTAAGACCACATCTGGAAAGTTGGCATTGATTAGAGATTTCATGTAAGACCACGTCTGGGACGTTGGCATCGATATGAGATTTACGTGTAAGACTATGTCTGGGACATTGGCATCGTATTGATTCGTTTAAGGCCCAGTCTAGGACAGTGGTGTCGATATCTAGTTACATGTAAGATCACGTCTGGGACGTTTGAATTGTATGACTTTTTTTGAGCTTTTTTGGTATCCTATTTAGTTCCGCACGGTTCAACGGGCAAATTTGAGAAATGAATGTTTATGAGTGATGTACATCTGTTTTAGGTATGTGTGAAGTATATGCTTTGAATAAGCATAAGAGGTTAGTTAACATGTTGAACATAGTGTGATATGTGTATGTTTGATAAATGAGCAAAACAAATGCTTGAGATATGTTAGTAAGCAAAGGCAATTCAATAGAGCCAAAGAGAAATTTATATATATAGAATGAAGATATGTATATGAATTTGATTTGCCAAGCTTATGATTGATTATATGTTAAGTTTATTTGTATATGACTTACTAAGCTTTTGGAAAGCTTACTTTGTCTGTGTTTATTTTATTTTATAGATCGTTAAAGCTACGAGAAGCTCGGGGATCGTCGAGGATTATCACCACACTATCAAACTGAACTTTGGTACTTTTAGAAGTGTTTATAGCAAAATATGGCATGTATAGGCTAGTTGCTTTGGTGTATGTTTGGGATATGTGGATAGCCATGTGATATGGCTAGTTAAATAAATTGTGTAATGAATATGTGTCATGTTTTATAATGTTTTGTTTTGGCATGATTTCATAGTTTAGAAATGGCCAAGATTATGGAAAGCATATTAATGCAATATGAGTATATATGATTGACCAAAGATATGGTTATATGAATGGTATAGTATGGATGATTCATGATTGTTTATATGCGATTTAGTTGTAAAAATTTGTACATAAGTTGGCATGTTTAGAAATGAGATTGAATGGGATGATATGTTGAACATTTGACATGATTTTGGTTGCAAATTGTGTATGAAATGAATTGGTTTGTTGCTTGTAGGGATATCCCAATGTGTGGGTGGCAATTTGGCCTTGAAAATGGCCTATATTTGCCCACACGGTTAAGCACACAAGTGTGTGGCTCGACCGTGTCCCTCGTGGTTGTAATTCATTGCAAGTCAAGTTCGACCACGGGCTAGAAACACGGGCGTGTGACTGGCCATGTGGTGCAAGTCAGGATTGACCACGGGTGAGGCACACGGGCGTGTCCAGGCCGTGTGGGCAAGTCAGTATGTATGCCCTGTTTTGACATGACTTAGACACGCGGGCGTGTCTGCGGCCGTGGGAGGCACATGGCCTACCCACACGGGCGTATGACCTCTGTAACTTAGAAAAAGTGTTAAATTTTTGAGAATTTCTGTATGTGTTCGGTTTAGTCCCACCCCTATTCTTAAGCATGTTTAAGGTCTCATTGACCTATTTAGGGGACACTTCGATTGCATTGGATGAATTATATTATGAAATGTCTGTAAAAGATTCCGTTTGTCTGGTAATGCCTCTTAACCCTAGTTCGGCAACAGATAAAGGTTAGGGGTGTTACATTTGATTTGTGTTAGAGCTACGGTTTAGTCGATTCTCGGACTAACGTAGCGTGTAAGAGTCTAGCTATACATGCAATATATCTGAATTGTGATAGTGTGATGAATCCTGACGTGTAAAATGTGTTTATCGTATAGTAATGGATCCCGAAAGAGCCGTAGATGACGATGTAGAAAGCAATGCGCCTGCTCCCGCTCAAGGGACAGCGCCATTTGATTTGAGACCGGCTATGAGCGGTCAAGAGGGAGAAGCTAAACAAGCTTTCTTCCAGATGATAAGTGAGTCGTTCAGTCAGTTTGTAAGAAATAATCTGACTGTTTCAGAACCTCCGCCCCCATCTAATCCCCCTCAGACTTCAGTTATGCCTCCAGTTATGAACTTAAATCTATTGAATAAGCCTCGGGTCGATAAAATCCGCAAGCATGGGGCTGAAGAGTTCAGGGCCACCAGTGATGACGATGCTAAGAAAGCTGAGTTTTGGCTTGAGAACACAATTCGAGTATTTGATGAGATGTTGCTGAGTCTCAAAGAATGCATAAAATGTGTTGTATCTTTGTTACGAGACACGGCCTATCAGTGGTGGAAGACTTTGATTTTCGTGGTTCCAAAAAAGCGGGTTACTTGGGATGTCTTCCAGTCTGAGTTTAGGAAGAAATACATTAATCAGAGATTCATAGATCAGAAACGGAAAGAATTCCTGGATTTGAAACAGGGTCGCATGCTATCACTGAATACAAACGAGAGTGCGTGAGATTATGTCAGTATGCTCGGGAAGTATCGACCGAAGCAATAATGTGTAAGAGATTTGAAGATGGCCTTAACGAAGATATTCATTTGCTAGTTGGGGTTCTGGAGATAAAAGAGTTCGTTGTGCTTGTTGGTCGAGCGTGCAAAGCTGAGACACTCAGGAAAGATAAAAGAAAAGCTGAGTCTGAAGCTAAAGATGTGAGAAAGAGATTTCCGAGCAAATCATTTCAATCTGTTTCGAAGAAATTCAGAGATGAACAAAGTCGTACAAGAGTTAATGTGGGACATTCGAAAAGAGATCGAGCTAGGTCACAGTTGAGCTCAAAAGCTCGAGTAACATCAATGGTAAGTGTTGGAAATGTTCGATCCGAGCAACTTGAATATAAGCATTGTGGTAAAAGACATTTGGGAAGTTGTAGATTGAATGATCGAGATTGTTTTAGATGTGGATCGTTGGATCATTTTTTCCGTGATTTCCAGAGTCTGCTGAGCAAGAGATTTTTCAAAATCTGAGATCTGATAATGTTCCAGCGAGGGGTAGACCTTCTCGAAATACAAGAAATGTCAGTGGTAGTCAGAGAACTACGAGAGATACTATAGCGAGATCCGAAGCTAGAGCGCCTGCCAGAGCGTATGCCATCTGAGCTCGTGAGGAAGCTTCATCCCCAGATGTTATAACGGGTACATTTACTCTTTATGATACTTCTTTGATTGCATTGATAGACCTAGGCTCTACTCACTCATATGTATGCATCAACTTAGTATCCAGTAAGACTTTGCCTGTAGACTCTATTGAATTTGTTATTAAAGTATCGAACCCCTTAGGTAAAAGTGTCATGGTTGATAAAGTATGCAAGAACTACCGTTGATGTTTCGAGATATCTGTTTTCCTGCTGATCTGATGTTATTACCATTTGATGAGTTTGACATAATTTTGGGTATGGACTAGTTGACGTTGCATGATGCTGTGGTATATTGCAAAAAGAAGACTATTGATTTGAGATGTCAGAATGATGAAATAGTTCGGGTTGAGTCAAATGATTTGACTGGGTTACCTGCTGTAATATCCATATTAGAAGCTCAGAATTATGTGAAAAAGGGTTATGAAGCTTATTTTGCTGATGTAATTGACTTAAAATTAAACAAAAGAAAGTTGAATCAATGCCTGTTGTCTGCGAGTTCCCTGATGTATTCCCTGAAGAACTACAAGGATTGCCTCCGATACGCGAAGTTGAATTTGGTATTGATTTGTTGCCAGGTACAACTCCTATTTCGATAGCTCCGTATAGAATGGCACCAATGGAGTTGAAAGAGTTAAAGTCACAGTTGCAAGAGTTGACTGACAGAGGGTTTGCAAGACCGAGTTTCTCATATTAGGGTGCTCCTATTCTGTTTGTGAAAAAGAAAGACGTCACGATGAGAATGTGCATTGACTATCGTTAGTTGAACAAAGTGACCATAAAGAACAAATATCTGTTGCCCAGGATTGATGATTTGTTTAATTAGTTAAAAGGAGCCACTATGTTTTCAAAGATAGATCTGAGATCAAGATACTACCAGTTGAGAGTGAAAGATTCAGACATTCCGAAAACTGCTTTTAGAACGAGGTACGGGCATTATGAGTTTTTAGTTATGCCTTTCGGACTAACGAATGCTCCTGCTATTTTTATGGATCTGATGAACAAAATTTTCAGATCGTACCTAGACCGATTTGTTGTTGTTTTCATTGACAACATTTTGATTTATTCACGTAATCAAAATGAGCATGCTGAACATCTGAGAATCATGTTGCAAACTCTGGGAGAAAAGCAATTGTATGCGAAATTCAGCAAATGTGAATTCTGGCTATGTGAAGTTGGTTTTCTGGGACATATTGTATCGGCCTCCGAAACACTAGTTTATCCGAGTAAGATTTCTACTATTCTGGAATGGAAACCTCTGAAGAATGTGTCTGAAGTCCTTAGCTTTCTGGGACTCGCTGGTTATTATCGTCGGTTTGTAAAAGGATTCTCGATGATAGCTACTCCGTTGACTAGACTACTTCAAAAAGATGTGAGATATGAATGGTCCGATAAATGTCAGAAAAGCTTTGATCAGTTGAAAGCCCTTTTGACTGAAGCTCCAGTGTTGGTACAACCAGAATCGGGCAAAGAATTCGTGATCTATAGTGATGCTTCATTGAGTGGTCTGGGTTGCGTTCTGATGCAGGAAGGCAAAGTAATAGCTCATGCCTCGAGACAACTGAAGCCACATGAAAAGAATTATCCGACACACGATCTTGAACTAACTGCGATTGTGTTGCGTTAAAGATTTGGCGCCATTATGTTTTCAGAGAAAAATTTCATGTTTCTTTTGATCATAAAAGCCTGAAGTATTTGATGGCTCAGAAAGATCTAACTTTGAGACAACATCGATGGTTAAAGTTATTAAAAGACTATGAGCTTGTGATTGATTATCATCCGGGTAAGGCAAATGTTGTTGCTGATGCACTGAGTTGGAAATCACTATTTGCATTACGTGAAATGAATGCTCATTTAGATCTGTCTGATGATGGTTCAGTGTTAGCTTAATTGAAAGCGAAACTGTTATTCCTACAACAAATATGTGATGCTCAGAAGATTGACAAAGAAATATTAGCGAAACGAGCTCAGTGTGATCTGAACTCTGATTCTGAATGTCGAGTTGATGTTGATGATTATTTGAGATTCCGAAATTGATTATGTGTTCCGAGAAATCCAAAGTTGATTTAGTTGATTTTGAATGAAGCTCATAATAGTCACTTATCTGTTCATCCGGAAAGTACAAAGATGTATCATGATTTGAAGCAACACTATTGGTGGTCCGGTATGAAATGAGACATTTCTGACTTTGTTTCGAAATGTTTAGTGTGTCAGCAAGTTAAAGCTGAACATCAGGTTCCGTCTAGTTTGCTACAACCGATTTTGATTCCCGAGTGGGAATGGGATAGAGTGACGATGGATTTTGTTTCTGGATTACCATTGACTCCAAGAAGGAAAGATGCAATTTGGGTCGTAGTTGATCGATTGACTAAATCTGCCCATTTTATTCCGGTACGATCTAATTACACACTTGATAAGTTAGCTGACCTATATATTTCTAAAATTGTGAGATTGCACGGGGTGCCACTGAAACACCCCAAACCCGGCCCACGAGCTTTGACCAGATTTCTTATGTTCCTCAAGTAAACAGGTTCAAAATTCTTTTGTTACTTTGGAAAACTGTGTGTTTTGAAAGAAAGATTGCTTTTGGGTTGGGCTCGAGTGGAAAATCAGTTTATCTTATATTAATAACCCTTTATTTAATGTGACAAAACGTTTAGAGTTTATTTGAAAATATATTTCACTTGATCTTTAATTAATAAAAATTTGTACTGTAATAAATAAAGGAAAAATAAAGTAGTTCAACTATGGCCTTATTACATCAAAATAATTCCCAAAATTAAATTAAAGTACTTAATAAAATAAAAATCCAAATTAATTAAATTCCTTGCTGTGCATGGCCACCTTTGAGCTCCTGCCGACCCGGTCCATTACTGATCATCACCTGGAAGAAAATATTCCCCAACGGGGTGAGTCAAACAGACTCAATGTGTAACCAACACTAAGAATCAACATTTCAGGCATGCATTGTCATATCACATACATATTCATATAACAGGTAAAAATAATGATGCAACCCAAACCCAAACCTAGATAGCCATCCGCTACACTTCCTCGTACCAACCTGCACACCGTGGGGACTACTAAGTCGGCCCTCCTTTCGCTACACTCCATCGAAGGTAGTCGCTGCAATCGACGTGCTCATCGCCCTTATAGTCTCGTGGTCTTAGGTCACCACGTTCAGATATTGTGGTCTTAGGTCACCACATTCAGATATCGTGGTCTTAGGTCACCACATTCAGATTTCGCGGTCTTAGGTCACCGCATTCAGATTTCGTGGTCTTAGGTCACCACATTCACTTCCCCTTTTCAATAACCCATATGCCCAAATCATATTATGCATTAACATGCCAAAGTTCACATTCTTATCATTATTCTCATGTTACTTATAACATATTTCATAATCCTATTGGGAGTAGGAAACGTACCTGAGTACTTTGTACCATAGCATGGTACTTAGCCATATTTTCACATTCTTAATAACACATTTAATCTAAAACATAGCCATGAACATATTAAAACTTAGGGTAGGGTACACACTTGATTTGCTTAGCGGTTCACTTAAATCCCGAAAAGCTTGATCTAATGCCTTAGATCTCAATTCCTACATTCGGCCAACCTTAATATATTAGCACAAAGCCTATTTGGCTATAAAACCAAATCCTAGTAGGATTTGTATTCTTAAAACTTACCTTTGATGCCGATTTGATGACTAGTCAAATCCCGGAAACTCGTATTCTTCCCTTTTGAAATCGGCTAGTCACTAGATCCCTTGAATTGGTTAGTTTTCGGTTAAAGCAAATAGATCTAAGTACTAAGATAGGGCCTTGGCCGATTACATATCCACTTACCTTGTGATAAAATTCCCGAAATTGATCCTTGCTTCCCTAGGGATGTCGAAATTCCTATAACCTTATGTTAGATTTAATCTAACATTAAAACATAAAATATGGCCTTTGGCTGAATATACATATGTCTTACCTTAAATCTTTAAATCCCGAAACTCTCTTCCTGATTAATGGAGATGCCGAAATACCTTAGATCTGAAATCCCCAAATTCACCTTCCATAGTTTTGGCCAAAATACAATATGAGGGATTAGTCCCTAAATTTCAACAGGCTTAAAAAGAAAAGAAAGGAAACCGAATCTAGATCTTACCCTTACTTGAAGAAATCGATTGCACCTTCACTTCAACCTTCAGAGATTCGGCTATGGCTAAATGATGCTCTCACAACTTTCAGCTTTTGGAGGGATTATGTAATATCCCGGGTTGGGGGCTATTTTTTTGTTGTGGCATGTTTTTGCATGTGTTTAGTGTGCTGTGTTGCTGTTTGTGTAGTGTCGGGGCTTAATTGTAGGCTAGGAGTGTGCCTGAGTAGGCAGGAAAATTTCTGTTTTTAGGCTCTATAGGAGAGGAGCTGAGGAAGCTGGGGTTTAAGAAGATTATTTGGGTGTTTTTGAGCATAAAAGAGGAGCTGGCAAAGTGGCAAAGCATGTGCCACTTGGAGCTGAGTGTGGCGTCATCTGCAAGGGGGGAGATGTCCTGAGTTCGAGCTGCGAAATCCCCCATTTTGGCTTTAATTTTGGACGGCATGGAGGATGAGGTGGAAGGCAATTCGAATTCTTCTTTGGACTTAGTCTTCACATTCAAACGTTGGGTGGAGAGTAATTGTAGGAGGGTGACTTGGTCATGCTTGTTTGAATGAGTGAATGGGAGCTTTTGGGGGGATTATGGCCGAAATTTTTGGGGTGTTTGGAGTGGGGGAGTGGACGGCTTGGTATGGGGAGTTGGTAGCCGAAATGCATTTTTGCATTTTTGGTCTTTCCTTGGCAATTTCGGTCACTTGAGGTGGAAGCCATTTTCTCTTTTGGTCTTGGTTAGCCGAATTTTTCTAAGGTTTTCCTCTTATCTTCTTTACTTTGTGAAACCGAAAAACCAAAGCAATCAGACATTGCCGATTTCCTTTTCATTTCTTTTGGCACTTAGCCGATTGTGCATTTGTTTCTCTCAACATCTCTTGTGCCGAAACTCTCACCTGCTTCAAACCAAATTCTTCCATTGTTTTCTCCATTCATCTTCCCATTTCTTTGTGCCGAAACCACAACCACTTGCATCTCAAACTTTTACTTTCTTTTCTTATACTTTATTGCCGAAACTTCATTTTTCATCTCCTATCTTCTTTTCTTTCCTTTTCCATTCAAAACTGATCATAGGTGGGTGGTAAACACTTAGGCCGAATCTTCTTTTCTTTTTGGATTGCATCTTAGCCGAATCTTTTCTCTCCTGGAAGTTCTCTTGTGGCCGAATATTGGGCGGTATTGGTAAGTTCTTGGCCGAATGGCCATTTCTCTTTTCTCTCTAGTGCTATGTCGATTTTGGATTGGTGAAAGGAGTTAACCTCTTATTTTGGAACTCAATGCTTAATAGGGCATTCGGGATTCAAGCAGGTAACAAAACCTTTTGCAGAACTCGACCGATTGGTAGGTAAGGGGGTGTTGGCCGATTGCTAAAGGAGGAACCTTTGTGGTTCGGGTGTGATAAGGAACCAAATCAATAGCAAGGTGAGGGATCAACATTAACCCCTTTGGTTAATTGATGTTGGCCGAATGTTATAAATGTCTAACTCCTATTTGGCCGATTGTAGGAGCAAGTATACAAGGAGCTTTAGATCGTCTCTTTTAGTATTAGAGGTTGCGCTTTAGCAGGTGTGTAACTAACACACTCTTTATCTAATTGTATATATGTTAACAACCTGTTTAGTTAACAAATAGTGACAGTTTGATGGATTGATATGATACCCTATTGGGTATGATCGCGGATTCGGGTAAGTCAGTGTTATTATGAGTTTTGTTAGTCGATATGATGCCATGACATGTGATGTATGTGATATGAGTGATGATGTCAAACATAATAGCATGAGTACATGACTTACATGTATTGCATCGATTCCATATGTATGGGTGATATGAGAGGAGGGGGATTATGATATCCGTGTCTTTGGGACACTGTGTCTTTGGGACACCAGAGGTTTGGCACCTCCAGTGGTTTGGTACCACAGTGTTATATTGTGACTTTGGGTCACCAGAGGTTTGGCACCTCAATGTCTTGTCCCGGTGGCTTAGTACCACGGTGGGTTGGCCCCACAGTTGATTATACGGGATTGACGCCAGTGATTTGGTATCACACGATGGGTTGGCCCCATCATCGGATTATTCGTGACTTTGGGTCACCAGTGATTTGGTATCACATTGTGTCTTTGGTACACCAGAGGTTTGGCACCTCATTGCGACTCGTCCCTGTGGTTTGACACCACCATGGGTTGGCCCCACTTGAGAGATACGGGATTGTCGCTAGTGATTTGGTATCACGCGATGGGTTGGCCCCATCATTGGATTATTCGTGACTTTGGGTGACCAGTGGTTTGGCACCACCAGTGGTTTGGTACCACACGGGGTAGAAAGGTGATACGGATGGTTAGGATCGGGTTGCATTAATTATGTTGCTATGATATGATGTGTGTTAGCATGTTGTTTTATCGGGAGCGGGATTTACGCACTGAGTCCTATGACTCACCCTCTCCTTTGACATTTCAGGTGACACTTAGACGCGGACATGGAGCCGGGATGGACTCGGGGTGCTCATGCCATGCTTAATAAAGATTTCCTCAGACTTTATAATTTGGGTACTTTAGCTTATTTACTATTATTTGGATTTTACTTTGGTTTGTAAAAGGCCTTTAAACTATGTTTTTCCTATGTTTATGCTTAAAGTAGAATTTTAACATGCCTTAACAAATAATTTGAACTAAAATATGCTTAAAACTTGGAAAGACAATGATTTCAAAATTATAGCGAAATGTGTTTTAAATTATACCATCGGGTATCTCACTATGATTTTGTATTAAGGAAACTCAAATGATTTTAGAACCCAAAACTTGATTTCCATTAAGTCAAAATGCTTTAAGTAGCAATAAGAGACAACTTGATATTCATAAAAAAATAGATTAGTTTAACTTCTTAAAATGTTTTCAAAATGTCACATGAAGTTTTCAACAATCCTGCCCAAGATTTCAACAAGTTCAAAATCTTCAAAGAGTTTTCATCAAACTTTTAAGCAAGAAACCTAACTTCTTAAACCATTTTCCTCGTAACATGCCAGATTCGGTCGTGGTATGTTGACCGGGTTTGGGGTGTTACAGATTAGAAAGAAAAGAGAAGGAAGAATAAAGATGGAGGATTCGGCTAGAACACAAGGTATTTTGGCTTGGCAAAAATAAAAGAAGAAGAGGATTTGGTGAAGAGAATTCAGCAGAGGCTTTCAAAGAACAGAAAATAATGCAGAATGGCCTCTCTTTTCCTTTTATAGCCGAATTTACTAGGCTAGAGTCCCTTACTTGGCCACCACTCTTCTATTTTGATAACTTTATCCCTTGATTTATCACTTTAATTATCAACAAAACTTAATCCAATATTTATCTCTTATCTCCTAATAAAAATAATACTAATAATAATCCTCTTTTATCTCTTCCTTATCTATCAAAATAAAAGAAATAATATCCACATTTATCACCCCTTTTAGCTGAATTTTAATAAGAATAAAACCTCATCTTAAACTCCTCCCAAAGACTCCCCAAGCCGTCCATCTCTTCCTCTTTTTATCGCAAAAATAAAAGCTTTCTTCTGCTTCCTAAGTGATTCGAACCCTGGCCCAATTGCACATGTAGGTGGCATCACATGCTAAGCCTTTAAGTGGCATTTTCAGGCCACTTTTACAAGCCCAATTTCATGTCATATTTCCTCCATAAATTTTCTTAAGGCCACCTTGCCATAATTTCCTCTTTTAACCTCAGAACTTAACTTTTCCTAAAACGTTTCCTTACATTTCCTTACATTTCCTTACATTTCCTTACATTTCCATGTTTCCAAAAATGTTCGTTTGCCTCCTTTAAACTTAATATTTCTTACATTTCCAAGTTTCAAGAAATGTTCACTTTCCTCTTTTGAAACTTAACATTTCTGAATCATTTCCAAGTTTCCAAAAATGTTCATAATACATTCATAACACACAAGACATGCCATTTCGTATACTTAAATAAAAAATGCATAGGCCCATTTTCAGGATGTTACAGTTCTACCCCCCTTAAAATAATTTCGTCCTCGAAATTACTTACTAACGAACAGTCGTACTTCCTAGCTCACCACACTACGCTACTGCTGCGCACTCTGATCTTAAGAAACTATCATACTTTCTAGGCACATTCTCTTAGTTTACAATCAAGGTTCCATACACCTTACTAGCCACATAAGAACGAACTGACTTTACAACGAACAAGGCTATTAAGGTATTCCAGAACCACGTCCCCTAGAGCTCATTTCTACGATCGTGCTTTAATCTAATTAAGAAATTTTATGAATTAGCCTTTATTCCACTGATTACCCGCGAAGAAGTTTTATGAAAAGAATTTTAGAAGTGGTTCTTTCGTATTCATACATGCATACAGTCTTTACATTCATTCATACATCCATCAATCAATTATGAACTTTCGTTCATTCAGAGAAATGTTGTAGTTTTCATTGTTGTCGTTTTTCCACTACCCAGGGGTATTTTCGTAATTTGCCCTACAGGGGTATTTTCGTAATTTTCCCAAGAAAAAGTTCCTTGGTGATTTTGTCAAAAAGTATTTTGAAATTTTTAAACCCGGGGCTTTTCGGTAAATTCAGAAATTCCAGGGGTATTTCGGTAATTTTGGAGCTCGGGGGTATTTTGGTAATAAACCAGGGTAAATTTGTAAAGTTTAATATTTTCGGGGTATTTCAAAATTTTGCAAAACTTTGAGAGTTCTTTTGAGAATTTTACTTTCCAAAACGTTGATGTTGCAAAATTTTGGAAAAATTTTGGAAATCAGGGTCATTTTGGTAATTTTGTAAGTTACGGGCAATTTTGTAATTTTCCAAAAATCAAGGTATTTTGATATTTTGCAAATTAGGGTTTTTGAACCTTTATAAAGTAATGAAATTTTGATAAAACAGTTGGGTAGTTGGATAATTTATAAACCAAGGGCATTTTTGTAATTTTACCACTAGGGGTATTTTTGTAATTTCATAAATCAAGAAATATTTTAGAAAAATTTTATGGGATAGCTTGTATAAATCAAAAGGGTAATTTAGTCATTTTAAAACTAGGGTTTCCATAAAAATGTGGCTAATCCCTTTCGGGTTTTAGTTAGGGGTTTAGCCTATGAATAAGTCCTCTTGGTTAGGGTGAACCGAAGCTACGCACCAGGTAGGATTCCTGCGAAGAGGAGGTGAGTCACTAGGACTGCTTAAATACGGCTCTTCCGGATCCAATCCTAGACATGCGCACAATGGTTGCCACACCCTAACTCGGTGACTTAGCCATAGGTTTGTTTAATTAGTCATTAAGTCTTATGTAATAGTTGGGGTAAACTAGTCCTAGGGTTCCAATTACTTATCATACTACTCTACGTGCCATTCCAGTTCTACCCTTCTACAATTCATACTATAATTCACACAAAGGTTAGGGGTACTTACCTGGTGGACTTCGGGTCGGAGACTTAGGTGCCATGCCAGAAAACCTGCTTATCTTCAAAAACTCATTTGGGCTAGATTTGAAAACGTTTTGGGCCTTAAACCCCAGGCCGAGGGTTTGAAACTGGGCTCTGATACCAAATTGAAACACCCCAAACCCGGCCCACGAGCTTTGACCAGATTTGGTATGTTCCTCAAGTAAACCGGTTCAAAATTCTTTCGTTACTTTGGAAAACTGTGTGTTTTGAAAGAAAGATTGCTTTTGGGTTGGGCTCGAATGGAAAACCAGTTTATCTTATATTAATAACCCTTTATTTAAGGTGACAAAACGTTTAGAGTTTATTTGAAAATAAATTTCACTTGATCTTTAATTAATAAAAATTTGTACCGTAATAAATAAAGGAAAAATAAAGTAGTTCAACTATGGCCTTATTACATCAAAATAATTCCCAAAATTAAATTAAAGTACTTAATAAAATAAAAATCCAAATTAATTAAATTCCTTGTTGTGCATGGCCACCTTTGAGCTCCTGCCGACCCGGTCCATTACTGATCATCACCTGGAAGAAATTATTTCCCCAACGGGGTGAGTCAAACAGAATCAATGTGTAACCAACACTAAGAATCAACATTTCAGGCATGCATTATCATATCACATACATATTCATATAACAGGTAAAAATAATGATGCAACCCAAACCCAAACCTAGATAGCCATCCGCTACACTTCCCCGTACCAACCTGCACAACGTGGGGACTACTAAGTCGACCCTCCTTCCGCTACACTCCATCGAAGGCAGTCGCTGCAGTCGACGTGCGTCCCGAAGAATCCTTTGCCTCAACTCTACATCCTTCGGCATACAAGCAATCCCTTTAAAGCACAAAACTCCATCACTGGACAAACTAAAATCCTCTAATCCACCATTCTGAACCCGCAATCTCCGATCATTCAAACCATCACCCTCTAACTGTTTCTCCTTGATCTGATCTAACCAAGTCGGCTTGACTTGCGATTCTGCCAAAAGACTCCCATCGTCATACAAGCTAAGACGAGCAAACATCGATCTTAAATCAGATACAACCTTACGGCTCAACGCGTCTGCCACCACGTTAGCCTTGCCCGGATGATACTCGATCGAACAGTCGTAGTCCTTCAACAACTCGATCCATCTACGCTGCCTCAAGTTCAAATCCTTCTGAGTCAAAAGATACTTAAGACTCTTGTGATCCGTGTAGACTATCGACTTCTCTCCGTACAAATAGTGCCTCCATATCTTCAAAGCGAAAACCACTGCTGCTAATTCCAAGTCATGCATCGGATAGTTAGCCTCATGCGGTCTCAACTGCCGAGATGCATAAGCCACTACCTTCCCTTCCTGCATCAGCACACATCCCAAACCAGTATGTGATGCATCACAGTAAACCGTGAATTTCTTGCCTGCCTCAGGTTGAATCAAAACCGGAGCTTCAGTCAGAATCTTCTTCAACTTGTCGAAACTTTCTTGCTGCTTCTCGGTCCACACAAATGGAACTCCTTTCCTCAACAACTTGGTCATCGGTGCGGCAATCAAAGAAAATCCTTCCACAAATCTTCGGTAATACCCCGCCAAACCTAGAAAACTCCGAATCTCGGCCACTGACTTAGGCGGCTTCCAGTCCAACATTGCCTCAATCTTCCGAGGATCCACTCTAATCCCCTCGGCTGAAACAACGTGACCCAAGAAAGTCACCTCCCTAAGCCAGAACTTGCACTTACTAAATTTGGCATACAGCTGCTTTTCCCTTAGAATCTGCAACACTACTTGCAAATGCGCATCATGCTCCTCCTCTGACTTGGAGTATACCAAAATATCATCTATAAAAACCACAACAAACTGATCCAAGAACTGCTGGAAAACCCTATTCATCATGTCCATGAATGCTGCCGGTGCATTAGTCAACCCAAATGGCATCACCAGAAACTCGTAGTGCCCATACCAAGTGCGAAAAGCCGTCTTATGGATATCAGCCTCTTTCACCTTTAGCTGATGATATCCAGACCTTAAATCAATCTTGGAGAAAACCGCTGCCCCTTTAAGCTGATCAAACAAGTCATCTATCCTTGGCAAAGGATACTTGTTTTTGATCGTCAACTTATTCAACTGGCGGTAGTCAATACACATCCGCATCGTACCATCCTTCTTCTTGACAAAAAGTACCGGCACTCCCCAAGGCGAAACACTTGGTCGAATGAAACCTCGATCCAACAACTCCTGAATCTGAGCCTTCAATTCCATCAATTCCTTCGGTGCCATCCTATACGGAGCTATAGACACTGGCGCCGTTCTGGGTAACAGATCTATACCGAATTTGACTTCCCGATCCGGAGGCAGCCCCGGAAGTTCTTCAGGAAATACATCAGCATATTCCTTTACAGTTCGAACATTCCCCACAGAAGACTCCTTAGCTTCCAAAGCACACACATGGACCACAAATGCTTCACAGCCCTTCCTAACCATCTTCACAGCTTTCAACGCAGATACCACATTAGATAGATAATCTCTTCTATTACCTATCATGACCACTTCTTCACCTTCAGCTGTCTTCAAAACCATACGCTTAGCAGTGCAATCCAGACTTGCTTGGTACTTGACCAACCAGTCCATCCCAAGAATCAAATCGAACTCCCCAAACGGCAGTTCCATCAGATCAGCTACAAACACTACCCCTTGAAGTTCTAGGGGTACATCCCTATACAGCTTGTCTACTACTACAGAGTGACCTAGAGGACAAAGTACGGTCATCCTCCTAGAAGCAGTTTCAGAAACTATGCTCATGGTCTCTACTATGCTACAAGCAACGTAAGAATGCGTCGAACCCACATCTATCAAAGCAGTATATGGAACACCAAAGATTAAGAACGTACCGGTTATGATGTCCGGTGCGTCTCCCTCCTCACGACGCCTCGCAGCATACACCAAACCAGGCTGCCTAGCCTCAGTGTTGCCAACACCTCTGCCAGCTACTCCGCGACCTCGACCAGAGCCATTACCTCCTCTACCATTACCACAACCTCTCTGCGGTGCCGGTCCCTCCTTTCTGAACTGAGCACGACCATGACCCTCAGACTGATTCCTGGCTTGCTTACGTGGACAATCTCTCACACGATGATCCAGCGAACCACACTCGAAACATCCTTTCCCTCCGGTCCAACATTCACCCCAATGAAATTTCCCACATTGATTACACCGTGCTGGACCTTGATTAGCAGTAACAGGCCTCCCAGACTGATTCGGTCCATTTTGCCTAGCCCTCTTCTGAACATTACCAGCTGACCCAGATGATCTATATCCTCTCTTATACTTATTCCGGTCGTAACTCTATCTTCCAGATTCCTTTATTCCTTCAGCTATCTTAGCCTTTTCAACCAAAGCAGCAAACTCTCGCTCCTGATGTGGAGCAATCAATAATCTCAGCTCGTCCTTCAAACCATCTTCGAATCGAACACATCGCTCGTGCTCCGAAGCCACAATACCTCCAGTATACCAGCTCAATCTTAAGAACTTAGCCTCATACTCTAATACGGATTTACTCCCTTGGACCAAACTCAGAAATGCCTTGCGCTGCGCATCAACGTAACTAGACCCGATATATTTCTTCTGATACGCTGCCTTAAAGAAGTCCCAAGTGAGATCCTCCGCTGCAGCACCATTCTGAACCGTGAGCCACCACTGATATGACTCGTCACGAAGAAGCGATACAATCCTTTTCAACTTTTTCTCGGCATTTAGATCCAGATCATCCATGATTCATTCCGTCGCCTCTAACCAGTATTCAGCTGAGCTGGGAGCTACACCCGAAACACCTCGAAATACCTCGGCTCCGTTGGCTCGGAGTCGCTCAGGAACAGATTTTCGAGCTCCCGCGCCTCCACCTACTCCAGCTACCCTCTCAAGAACTCGCAGCATCGCCTGAGATACTGCGTCATCTCCCGTTTGGTCCTGATGCTCAACTCCAACCGCTGGTGGTGGAACTGGTGGTACCTCATTCTCGGATCCCTGACCCGACCTCACTGGCTCAGACACAGCCATCCTACCTCGACCACATCCACGAGTAACACGACCTCGACCACGAGTACTCATGTCTAACATCTCGTATTATCTAAGTTAAAAGTTTCATGCATTAGTCATTATTCCGCTTTCTTTAAAGAACAGTTTTATGAAAAAGATTTCTATAAGAGGTTGTTTCGCGAGTACATCCAACCTATAGTTTTAGGTCTCTAGAGTAGTTCCTACTACTACACAATCATATCATCATCATCATCATCATATTATCAAAATCAATAGTTTGATGTACTTACCCGGGTGGATTGATACCGAAGACTCGGGGCCATGCCTTTCCAACCATAAAATTTTAACAATAACATTTTAAAACTATACTTAAAACATTTTGGGCCTCGGGCCCACAGCCGAGCTTTTGAACTTAGCTCTGATACCAATTTGTAACACCCCAAACCCGGTCAATACGCCACGACCGAATCTGGTATGTCACTGAGGAAAATATTTTGAAGAAAGACGAGTCAACGATTAAATTTTTGTGAAAAACCCTTTGAAATTCTATTTTTGTAGAAATCAGGTGTATAATAAGTTAAAATTAATAATTTACTTTGACATTACGTAAAACTTTAAAATAAGTGAATAAATCATAAGTTAGAAAACATTTATATCATTTTAAGAAAACTCGAATTATTACTTTGAAAACCAATTGCATTTGAATGTAGAAACTAGATATTTGAAAATCATTTAAATTATCGAAAACACTTAAGTTGTTAAAATTGTCGAATGATTTATGTTACCCGATGTAACGTTTTAAAAACCATCGCATTGTGTAGTTTAGAAAACTTGGTGCTCAATTTATTGTAATAATCAAGAATTTATAACCATATTTAAAACATAATCAAAACATAAAAATAATCCAAAACATAATTTAAAGAGGCCTTATTACAAACCCATAAAATATGAAAACCAAATTAAAGTAAAGTACCCAAATGGAAGTTCATATAAAACCAACTTTTATTGCATGGCCTCATCGAGTTCATCCGGCTCCATATCCGCGATCTCACGAATCACCTGAAATGATAAGGGAGAAGGTGAGTCACCAAGACTCAGTGCATATTCCCTCTCCCGGGTAATTACCACATACTTACACAGATTATAACAAAGCAATATATATGTATAATGCACCCAACCTAGCCATCCATAACTCCTTTTCTACCCTGTGTGGTACCAAACCACTGGTGGTGCCAAACCACTGGTGTCCAAAGACACAATTGTGATACCAAATCACTGGTGACCGTAGTCACGAATAATCCATCTGTGGGGCCAACCCACGTGTGATACCAAATCACTGGCAGACGATCCCATATCTCAAAAGTGGGGCCAACCCACGGTGGTGTTAACCACAGGGACAAGTCGGTATGAGGTGCCAAACCTCTGGTGTCCGAAGACACGAATGTGATACCAAATCACTGGTGGTGCCAAACCACTGGTGACCGAAGTCACAAATCATCAAGTTGTGGGGCCAACCCACGTGTGATACCAAATCACTGGCGTCGATCCCATATCTCAAAAGTGGGGCCAACCCACGGTGGTGTTAACCACAGGGACGAGACGCTATGAGGTGCCAAACCTCTGGTGTCCGAAGACACGAATGTGATACCAAATCACTGGAGATACCAAATCTCTGGTGTCCGTCGACACGATATTAATCTTCCCCCTCCTCTCATATTGCCCATACCAATGCAATAGATAACCAAATCATGTTAATACACTTTAATATGAATCATATAATAATACCATAAATCATAGATCATGATTTCAATCCACATGTATTAACAACATATCGAAACGGACTTACCCGAATCCTCATTCATACCATCAAGGTATTATATCCAAAACTCATCGTTTTTCCCACTTACATAATATGATTAGTTATAAAACACACATGAATACATATATAATCCAAGTTATAAAGTGTGTAAGATACACACCTTTCACCAAAGCAAAACTAACTTCCGAAGATCCGATCTACCGCACTAGATCCTTGTCCTACAATCGGCCATATCACAATATTTTAATGAAAACCATTCGGCCAACAACATTTCTTAATCCAATAAAACCTTAGGCTTCCTCAACCAACTTTAAAAGTATAGAATCCTTACCACTTGACTTACCAACTCCGATTCGCTAAAGGAATGACTTAAATCGATTGCTTCCAAAATCCCAAAGAGCCTAAGAGAATAATCAAATCCTAAAAAATGGTTAGAACCTTGCAAAACAAAGCCCAAAGATTCGGCTTTTGTCCACAATAAAATAACTTGGAAAAGAGAAAAGAATTGAAAGAAAATCGGCCATGAACACTTACCCTTTTCCAAAATCGATTGAAGAAAAATCAAAGATAATCTACCCTTGAATATTCGGCCAAAACAAAGACTAAAAGAAAGTAGAAGATTCGGCTATGGTGAAGTGAAAAAAAAGAAAAGAAGAAATAGAATGGAAGTAAATGTTTTATCTTTGAACAAAAGAAAAAGAAATGGTATTTGAGATGGAGAAATATTCGGCCAAGAGAGTGTAAAAGAAAAGTGTTTATGAATCAATGTCAAAAAGAAAAGAAAAGAGAGATGTGGGAGAGATGAGATTCGGCCAACACCTATTTTGCCTAAAAGAAAAGTGAAAAAATACCAAAATGAAGTTTTGGTTTCAAAAACAAAGATGAAAGAAAGGAAATAGCATTTTTGGTTCAATAAAACAAGAGCTAAAACAAAAGCTAAATTTGCACAAAATGCACAATAACATTCGGCCAAAGAAAGGGTTTTTTGGAGAGGGAAAACAAAATGCAAAAAGATGTTCAAAAGGAAAAATTGGCCAACTATTCCCCCCCAAACCACCTAACAACATTCGGCCACCCTCCTAGACACCCATGCCGTCCACATACATGCTCTAAAGCCTTGAATAAAGTTTCCAAAACATCCCCCATATTCCATGCCTTATGTCTCCCTAACCTTCCATAACTTCAAGATTCTGATCCCTACTATAAAGCTTTCCTTAAACATATATTCAACTTACCAAAAGATGAAAGTCCAACCTATCATAAACATAAGTTGACCGTCCATAAATGCTATGATGAAATAAAAATCCTCAAAATGTTTTCCTTGATACTCGAACCACTAACCTCAAGCAACCTTTCAAGAGCCTTAACCATCATGCCACTTATTCATCTTGTGCTTTAATTGAACACTTAAATTAACTTAAGTGTCAAACTCACTTAATCCACTTCATTAAATAAACCATACTAAAAATTTATTCTAGCTTCCTAAATAAAATCAAGCCTTCATAAGACTATGCTAACACACAAAATTCATACCCAAGCCAACACAAATAATACTCAAATTTTAGGATGTTACATCGGCTATGCCTAAATGATGCTCTCGCAACTTTCGGCTTTTGGAGGGATTAGAAAGAAAAGAGAAGGAAGAATAAAGATGGAGGATTCGGCTAGAACACAAGGTATTTTGGCTTGGCAAAAATAAAAGAAGAAGAGGATTTGGTGAAGAGAATTCAGCAGAGGCTTTCAAAGAACAGAAAATAATGCAGAATGGCCTCTCTTTTCCTTTTATAGCCGAATTTACTAGGCTAGAGTCCCTTACTTGGCCACCACTCTTCTATTTTGATAACTTTATCCCTTGATTTATCACTTTAATTATCAACAAAACTTAATCCAATATTTATCTCTTATCTCCTAATAAAAATAATACTAATAATAATCCTCTTTTATCTCTTCCTTATCTATCAAAATAAAAGAAATAATATCCACATTTATCACCCCTTTTAGCCGAATTTTAATAAGAATAAAACCTCATCTTAAACTCCTCCCAAAGACTCCCCAAGCCGTCCATCTCTTCCTCTTGTTGCCGCAAAAATAAAAGCTTTCTTCTGCTTCCTAAGTGATTCGAACCCTGGCCCAATTGCACATGTAGGTGGAGTCACATGCTAAGCCTTTAAGTGGCATTTCCAGGCCACTTTTACAAGCCCAATTTCATGTCATATTTCCTCCATAAATTTTCTTAAGGCCATCTTGCCTTAATTTCCTCTTTTAACCTCAGAACTTAACTTTTCCTAAATCGTTTCCTTACATTTCCTTACATTTCCTTACATTTCCTTACATTTCCAAGTTTCCAAAAATGTTCGTTTGCCTCCTTTAAACTTAACATTTCTTACATTTCCAAGTTTCCAGAAATGTTCACTTTCCTCTTTTGAAACTTAACATTTCTGAATCATTTCCAAGTTTCCAAAAATGTTCATAATACATTCATAACACACAAGACATGCCATTTCGTATACTTAAATCAAAAATGCATAGGCCCATTTTCAGGATGTTACAGCCACTGTCTATTGTGTTTGATAGAGATCCGAGATTTACATCTTGATTCTGGAAGAAACAGCAAGAAGCTTTATGCACAAAATAGCATTTCAGTATAGCTTTTCATTCTCAAACAGATGGCCAGTCTGAGCGGATCATTCATATACTCGAGGGCATGTTAAGATGTTGCAGTCTTGAGTTTGATGGTTCGTGGGAATAATATTTACCCTTGATTGAATTTGCTTATAATAATATTTTTCAGTCAAGCATCAAAATGGCACCTTATGAAGCTTTATATGGATGCAAATGTCGAACACCTTTATACTGGACTGAGCTCAGTGAAAATAAGATACATGGGGTTGATGTAATAAAAGACACTGAATAGAAAGGGAAAGTGATCCGAGACAGTCTGAAAGTAGCGCCTGATCGTCGAAAGTCCTATGCGAACCTGAAACGAAAAGATATTGAGTTTGAGATCGGTGATAAAGTGTTCTTAAAAGTATCTCCGTGGAAGAAAGTACTCTAATTTGGTCGTAAAGGCAAATTGAGTTCGAGGTTCATCGGGTCGTATGAAATTATCGAACAAATTGGGCCAGTTGCGTATAGATTACTATTTCCACCTGAGCTAGAAAATATTCATAATGTATTTCACGTGTCAATGCTCCGTCAAAACAGATCTGATCCATAACATGTGATTCCTTCGTCTGAAATTGAAATTCGATTTGATATGACTTATGAAGAAGAACCGATTCATATCTTAGCTCATGAAGTGAAAGAGTTGAGAAACAAGAAAATTCTATTAGTAAAAGTATTGTGGCATCGACACGGAGTGGAACAGGCTACGTGGGAACCTGAAGATTCTATGAGACAACAATTTCTGAATCTGTTTAACGGTAAGATTTTCGGGGACGAAAATCCCTAAGGGGGAGAATTGTAACAGTCTGGTTTAGACCCTAGTTGGAACAGTGGTTCTGGGACCACAAATCTGAGTCACAAAAATATTTTTATATTATTTTCTGTGTTTACTGTGTGTGATTAAGCATGTGCTAAAGTACTGTGAGTTAATTTGTTCGTTTGTATGCTTAATTTGAAAAAAATGGCTTAATCGCATAAAAAGAAAGTTTGGTGGTTAAATGTGAAAGTATCATATTGTTGATGTCTTATAATGTGAATTCCTTAATAGGCAGTTAGCCCATTAATAAAGATAGTGATTGGCCATGGTAAAAAATGAACTTATATTATATGATAGATATATATTTTGTAATAAGGTTAATTTTGTAAATGGATTAATATATGTTATTTTTAAACAAAACAAAAAGAAAAGCCATGTCCATCTTTTTGGCTTATGCCAAATTTGAAGAAAAGAAAAGAAAGAAAATTGAGCTAGGGCATTCGACAAGCTTTTGATTCAGTTAAAGGTATGTTTTTAATTGGTTTTTGATAATTTCTACTTTTTTCAATTGTTGTTTCGTATACTTCAAAACCCATGCTTCAATTTTGTGAATTGACGATGTTTTTGAAATGTGCCATTGATGAGCACATGAGTTTTGTGATGTTTGATAGTGAAATATGAAAGATATGTGTTCGATTATCATAGTTTGTCTTTAGGGTTTTGTTGAATTTGAGTATTTTGGACTTAATTGAGAAAATAATATTTTGAGGGACTAAATTATGAAATAAAAGAAATGTGTGGACTTGTATGAGCATGGGTAACATTCAGCCAAGCATGAGTAATATGAAATTTGGTGTATTTTGTGATTTTGTGAAATAGGGACTAAAATGTCCAAATGTGAAAATATGAGGGCTAAATTGGAAATTGCCCTAAATGTGTGTTCTTGGATTGAATTGAATGTTTTGGTGAATAAAAGAGTTAAATTTGAATATGTATAGATCATGAACCGAAGAATACGGACTTAGATCGCAGGAAATCGAAAGTTATTGAATAGTCGTTTATCTCCGTTCTTCCTGTACGAGGTAAGTCGATATACAAATAAATGTATTCGAATTGAATTAATTGTGCAGATATGAAATTTGATTTTTTATGAATATCCATTGAGATGGAATGTATATGTAATCCAAGTTTATGTATAATTATTGACAAGTTATCAGTGTCCGAGAAGTCCCGTCTAAAACTAGGAATAGATATGATTGCATATGTCATGACATAGGTGTATGATATGTGATATCATGTAACACCACGTCTGGGACGTTGGCATTGATTCGAGATTTCGTGTAAGACCACGTCTGGGACGTTGGCATCAATATGAAATTTACGTGTAAAACCATGTCTAGGACATTGGCATCGTATAGATTTGTGTAAGACCCTGTCTGGGACAGTGGCGTCGATATCTGGTTACATGTAAGATCACATCTGGGACGCTGGCATTGTATGACTTTTTTCGAGCTTTCTGGGTATCCTATTTAGTTTCGCACGGTTCAATGGACAAGTCCGAGAAATGAATGTTTATGAGTGATGTACATCCGTTTCAGGTATGTGTGAAGTATATGCTTTGAATAAGCATAAGAGGTAAGTTGACATGTACCTAATTGCTTTGAACATAGTGTGATATGTGTGTATTTCATAAATGAGCAAAAGAAATGCTTGAGATATGTTAGTAAGCAAAGGCAATTCAATATAGCCAAAGAGAAATTTATGTGTATGGAATGAAGATATGTATATGAATTTGATTTGCCAAGCTTATGATTGATTATATGTTAAGTTTATTTGTATATGGCTTACTAAGCTTTTGGAAAGCTTACTTTGTGTGTGTTTATTTTGTTTTATAGATCATTACGAAAGGCTCTTGGACCGTCGAGGATTATCACCACACTATCAAACTCAAATTTGGTACTTTTGGAAGTGTTTATAGCAAAATATGGCATGCATAGGCTAGTTGTTTTGGAGTATGTTTGGGATATGTCGATAGCCATGTGATATGGCAGGTTAAATGAATTCTGTAATGAATATGTGTCATGTTTTATAATGTTTGGTTTTGGCATGATTTCATAGTTAAGAAATGGTCAAGATTATGGAAACATATTGATGCAATATGAGTATATATGATTGAACAAAGATATGGTTATATGAATGGTATAGTATGGATGATTCATGCTAGTTTATATAAGATTTAGTTGTACAAATTTGTACATAAGTTGGCATGTTTAGAAATGAGATTTAATTGGATGATATGTTGAACATTTGACATGATTTTGGTTGCAAATTTGTATGAAATGAATTGGTTTGTTGCTTGTAGGGATATCCCAATGTGTGGGTGGCAATTTGGCCTTGAAAATGGCCTATATTTTCCCACACGGTTGAACACACGGGCATGTGGCTCGATCGTGTCCCTCATGGTTGTAATTTAATGAAGTCAGGTTTGACCACGGGCTGGACACACGGGCGTGTGACTGGCCGTGGTGCAAGTCAGGATCCACCACGGGTGAGGCACACAGGCGTGTCCACGGACGTGTGGACAAGTCAATTTGTATGCCCTGTTTTGACACGACTTAGACACACGGGGCCATGGGAGGCACACGGCCTACCCACACGGGCGTGTGACCTCTGTAACTTAGAAAAAATTTTAAATTTTCAAGAATTTTCGTATGTGTTCGGTTTAGTCCCAGCCCTATTCTTAAGCATGTTTAAGGTCTCATTGACCTATTTAAGGGACACTTCGACTGTATTGGATGAATTATATTATGAAATGTCCGTAAAAGATTCTGTTTGTCCAGTAATGGCTCTTAACCCTAGTCTGGCTAAGAGGCATTACCGATCATTTCCGAACATTCCATATCTTTTTCAACACAAAGTCATTCAAACAAAATAATTCATAATCATATAGTCCCTTAATGAGGTCTACGAGACATTAATTACATGCTAGAAAAGGGTTGGGACTAAACCGAACACAAACAAAAATTTCCAAAATTTAAACATTTTCTAAGTTACAGAGGTCACACGCACACGGCCTTGGACACGCACGTGCGTACAAGCCGTGGCAAAACAGGGCATACATACTGACTTGTTCACACGGCCTGAGACACGCCCCGTGTGCCTCACCCGTGGTCGACACTAACTTGCACCACACGGCCAGTCACACACCCATTTGTCTTACTCGTGGTCGAGTCTGATTTGTACCAATTTACAAATCTGAAAGACACGATCGAGCCACATGCCCGTGTGCTCAACCGTGTGGGCAATTATAGGCCATTTGAAGGCCAAATTTGCCTCCCACACATTGAATCACCTATAAGCTTCAAATCCAAACCAATTCATACCTCAAACTGCAATCAAACATACCAATACAACACTAATTAATCATCTACTATGACATTTATTCTTATACTCAAATAAGTTCATTCCAAAACACTATATTAACAACTGAAATCCTATAACTAAGCATCATCTAGTCATACCACAAATTCACACTTAAAATGCCATTCTCATCAACCAATTCAAGCATGAAATATACCATATTTATCATACACTTATCCCACACATATATTACTACATCATTCAACTTTTAAACCATGTCTCATGGCAATATTTACACAACTCAAAACATGCCCCATTTAATAGCCTATACATACCATATACCGCGTATACACATTTCAAAAGTACCAACATCGATTGCCAATAGTGTGATTAAGTCGCTGACGATCCCCAAATCCGAGCTAACATTACTAACAATGTTAAACAGAGAAACATATCACACAGTAAGCTCAAAAGCTTAGTAAGTTCGTAACATAATACATTCAAATTATCAAACCAAACTCATTAAACAAATAAATCCATCACCTAGATCAATTCTCAAATATTCATACCATATCATCCATAGCTAAAATACTCATTCAACCATTCACAAATTCATATATAATCTCATCAACCACAAAGGTTCAATGCATACCTTAGCCAGCACATTGTTATTCAACTTCCAAGCTACTCAATGCTTGATATTACATTTCGATCAACCTTTGTTATCCTGTTTAATTTAATAGCACACTTAGTGCCAAATTCGTAGCCAAAGCATATTCATCATCGCACACTTAGTGCCTGTAACACCCCTCACCTGCGTCCAACTCATCATAGCTACACTTTATTCAAATACTTCAGTATCACTATCAAATGGTCGAATATAGCTTGGTTGGAGAGTACTTCTCTTTTAATAAGATTATCCTCAATCACGTCGGAAGGCATCACACTATCACATATTGGTGGCATGTATAACTAGACTCTCACACTTGCTATGTTAGTTCGAGAACTGACTAAACCATAGCTCTGATACCACTAAACGTAACACCCCTCACCTATGTCTAACTCCGGGACATGCTTTGAGGCGTTACTGGACTTAAACATTCATAATCGTACAAAACCGGGTTACCAAATTTTGCCCAAAATTAAAACTTTTTAAGCACATGCCATGGACAAAATAGGCTTACAGGCCAAAATCATTATAAGCCACATCTCATGGCTATAATCAACAAATCAATATAAGCCAATACATTTGGCTAATCACAACAACATCCATCATAAACAAAAAACGAAGTCCCTATACATGCCACTCACTTGAAAACATTTAACATACACATGCCAATACTCCAAGGATAATGACCTGATAGTGTGATACTGGCTCCGACGATCTCCAACCCTGAGCTGATCTGACAAAACTAAAAGAAATGGAAAGGAGGGAGTAAGCTTTACGCTTAGTAAGCTCGCATGAAACTAATAAGCAATGTGATAACATGCTATTTTCATATTCTTCCTATTTATTCAAATTCCAGTTAAGATGTTTTCTTGAGTTATAGTAATTAAATTATTTATATCTAGAGCTACAAAACTCCAAATTAAGATCCGTTAATTTTCCATGAAACTAGACTCACATATCGTTTTACCATAAAATTTCCAAAATTTTTGGTTTAGCCAATCAATACAGTTTATTCATTAAAGATTCCACTATTTTACTGTTCAACTATTCTGACCTCTCTTCACTACGAATAAATTTTCTCCTCGTACAGAGTTCATATGGCCTTTTTATTTAGTTCATTTGAAAATAGACTCATTCATGATTTCAGGCATATAAATTATATTTCAAATTATTTTTGTACAAATTTTAATGATTTTTCCAAAGCAGAACAAGGGATCACGTAATCATTTTGAACCAGTCTCAAAGAAATTCAAATATCTCAAAATATACGAATTATTTGTTTTCTATATTTCTTTTATATGAAAATAGACTCAATAAGATTTAAAGAAATATCTCATCCAACTTATAATTCAATCTCTATTATTTTTAGTAATTTTTCAAACTCATGTCACTGCTGCTATCCAAACAGTATTGTAAATTTTTGCTCTCTCTTTCACTTTAGTTATGTTCATCACTTGCTTATACCAACCTTTCCAATTTCCAATTACAAATCGAACATATTGTTCATACGTACATTTGCCACATTTCTCAATTGGTCACATTCACACCTGCACTTATTCATAACATGATCGCACCAATCATCATTAGTAAATTATCTCATTGAACCCCTTTGGAAAACGTGCGATAATCGGTGGTCTTAGAACATAGCTCCACCTACACATAATTCGGCTTTCTTGTTCACATGGTGAAGGTCCCTTATCACCCATGTGACCTAGCCATTCCATCTCGTAGCTTTCTTGTCTACATGGTGTCCAACACTAGGAACCACTCATGTGACCTAGCTACTCATAACCCGTAACTTTCTTGTACACATGGTATACACACAGTATTACACATGTGACCTAGTTACATATGAAATTATTATCTCGTAGCTTTCTTGCACACATGGTGAAAGCCCCTTATCATCCATATGGCCTAGCTACATATCAAACTTTTCCATCTAGTAGCTTTCTTGTGCACACGGTGAAGGTCCCTTATCACTCGTGTAACCTAGCTACATATTGTTCGTATCTCTCGGTTTTTTGAAGGTTCAATCGAGAATTTCCCATTCCATTCATTTTCATATTTTAGTTATCACCCAATGATCTCCATAATATCTAGCAAAATAATTATTGTACAAGTAAAATAAATGCATTATTTACATATAAACTTTCTTGTCGAAATCTCGTCAGGTACAACCGTGTAGCAACTGATACAACCCATGTAATATTAATTTGACATTCAATTCTTGTAACATTAATTTTCCATTCAATTTCACATGACACAAAAAACATCACATTTCACTTATTTAATTAATGTACTACTCAAAACAGTCCCTAACTCAAACTTTGGCAAAATTACAATTTTGCCCCTAAACTTTTGCATAATTACACTTTTACCCCAATACTCTAAAATTAAACTTCAGCCCTTATTCTTATGTTTTATAACTTGTCGATCATTTTTCTCTTCTATGGCAACATCAAATTCTCACTCTAACATGTACTTATGAACATTAGGTATTTTTGCCGATTATGTCGTTTTACTCGTTTTCACGTAAAATCGCTTAGTAAAAGTTGTTTAACATTATTTCAACCTTCATATTCTATCATAAAACATCAAAATAAACACATTTCACCTATGGGTATTTTTCCAAATATGAACCATAGGTTAAATTATTGCTAGAATAAGCTAAATCAAGTTACCGAGACTCTAAAAACATAAAAAAACATTAAAAACGGGCCTTGGAATCACTTACTATGGAGTTTGGAAGCTTGAAACAAACCCTAGCTATGGAGAACCCTTGTAATTTCGTCCTAATGAAGAAGATGGACATATTTGGCATTTAAATTTTGTTTTTAATTCATTTAATTCACTAAATTACCAAAATGCGCCTTAAAAAAATCTTTTGAAACATTCCCATCCATGTCCATTTTTGTCCACCAACTTAACCAATGGTCTAATTATCATTTAAGGACCTCCAATTTAAAATATCATAACAATTGGACACCTCTAACATGTAGAACTCAACATTTGCACTTTTTACAATTTAGTCGTTTTGACTAAATTGAGTGCCCAAACGTCAAAATTTTTGAATGAGATTTTCACGAAACCATTCCGTGAAATTGTAGACCATAAAAATATAAATAAAACAAATTTCTCAACATCGGATTTGTGGTCCCGAAACCACTGTTCCGTTTAGGCCTTATTTCGGGATGTTACATTTCTCCCCCTTAGGGATTTTCGTCCCCAGAAATCTTAACAGAATGAGGTTTAATATATTTTTCATAATTTCCAACATCACTAAATAATCTTTTTCAAGATGATATTTTTAGAAAATCTCTAAATTACTAACCGAACAACACTTTTTAATGTAATATTAACTGTCTGAAAACATGAACCATTACTTTACATTCTAGAGAATATACACATTCAAATCCATTCATTGGTGCGTCTCTGAAAAATTATAATTCCATTGTGTTCCAAAGTCGATTATAACGGAGAAATAAACATATTTTATATAGATATAAATAGAACAATAGCCAAAAGAAACAGTAGAATCATTTCATTTAAGTTCATTGTCAACTCTTATCTCAGACGTAATGGAATTAAATTTCAATAAAAGATAGTGGAATACCAATCATAGATCAATGAAACTGACGATTCTTTACTCAGAAAACAAGCAATCATAATTGTCTCTGAAAAGATACGAAAACATAAAATGCCCAGAAGAGATAGTCGTAAATTTCTCAACTATGACTGTCATATTTAAACATCTTCACATGTCAAACATCATTCTTCTGACTAATTCTGCCCTCACTAATTTCCACATTATTTCTTTCACTAAAGAAAATCAGTTCAGAAAAATTTCAGTTAATACTTCCTTTCAGTATCTTATCTGAATAACTCGATTTATCAAAATTAAATTTTTCACTAATTATGATATTGTATAAACCAAATCATTCTTGAGTCAATCTGATATTTCTCTAATTATGTCCTTCATTTGTCAACCATCCTCAGTCTTTGATCATATCTATAGTTATCCTATAACTGAACTCTTTGATTCCACACTTAGGAACTTAATCAACATGATTCTCATGAATTTCCGTTATAAACACCTCATTGGTAAGGGGGTGAGGTTGTACAGCCTCTAACTCGATTCTCACACATATATATATACATATGACACATTTTTCATTATCAACATATGTCATTATAAGTATACTACCCACTTCGAACAATTTATCATTCATATTTGCCTGACATAAAATTTTCAATTATCTCATTCAAACAAGTGCACTCATTCATTCATTCTACAAAATTTGAACAACTTACTTATCACATTCACTAATCAATTTTTGTCAAGCATGCTACAGTATGTGAAGGTCAGAAAATTATGAATAAGCATATCATTGTATAAACTTTCATTTCACACATTATCACATATACACATTACGAATTTCTTTTCGTACTTTTCTGAGTTTAACTCATCATAGCTACACTTTATTCAAATACTTCAGTATCACTATCAAATGGTCGAATATAGCTCGGTTGGAGAGTACTTCTCTTTTAATAAGATTATCCTCAATCACGTCGGAAGGCATCACACTATCACATATTGGTGGCATGTATAACTAGACTCTCACACTTGCTATGTTAGTCTGAGAACTGACTAAACCATAGCTCTGATACCACTAAATGTAACACCCCTCACCCGTGTCCAACTTTGGGACAGGGTTTAAGGCGTTACTAGACTTAAACATTCACAATCGTACAAAACCGGGTTACCAAATTTTGCCCAAAATTAAAACTTTTCAAGCACATGCCATGGACAAAATAGGCTTACAGGCCAAAATCATTATAGACCACATCTCATGGCTATAATCAACAAATCAATATAAGTCAATACATTTGGCTAATCACAACAACATTGTTGGAATTCCTAGAATTAAGGATAGAATCTTATGCAAATAGAAACTAATGATAGTTACTGATTCTTAGGATAATTACAGTTTTTAGGGATTATTTCCTTCCTTAGAGTAGTTTATCTCTTTTTATACCTGTAAACTAATTAGTTGCAGTAAGAATCTGAAAATCTAAAGTTTCTACATGGTATCAGAGCACTAGGAATTTTATGATCCTCTTGTTCATCTTCTTAAAAATCCCTCTGATTTCTCATCCATCTTTCTAAGACCCTATTTTTTCCCCTCCCATGGGTGACTTTAATGAAGCCTTGTCTGAATCTGAGATTTCTCAAATATCTCAGAGTGGAAACCAAGGAATTAATCAAAGTGACATTAATTCATCCCTTCTGCTCACTAGTCATCGACTAAATGGGAAGAATTATCTACAATGGTCTCAATCTGTTCTTATGGTGATCCGTGGCCAAGGCAAGATAGGGTACATTGGAACGGTGGAAATGTGCAAATGTACACAATCGTAACAAGTAATAAAGTGACAAGTAAATGTTGAGTTATCGTACCCACAGGGACTGTAAAAGTATAATTTATGAAAATGGTTTCAAACACTTTGGTAATGGAAAAATAATTGGTTTTGAGAAATGTTCAAAAACTAAGAGGGCGAAATAAAATCAAACCAACACGAATTAAATTCAAGCTAAATTGATTAAATTAAACATTTCAAAAGCATGAATATTCATAAGCATGTTTTTTAAAACAACAACAAATAATTTAAAGAGATAGGAAACAAGAAACAAATCCGGTGGCTCTCCGTGGCTTGTCTGATTGATCCCTTTTTCGTTCTTCATTGTCCTCGGTTATCAAGGGGGCTTATGAACACTTCAATTGCTGCTTCAAATGGCTGGAAAACACCTCTTTTCCAAGAGGGGAAATCGGCACAAGAACACCTAAAAAGGGAAGTGGAAAAGTGGGGAAATGAGAGAAAATGAGAGAGGAAATGTGAAGCCTTGAGGTGTGTTTTGAATGAGCAGCTAGGGGCTGTATTTATAGGTGTTAGGGGCTACTAAAAATAGCAAAAATCAGCAGAAAAGGAGTCCCACTTGGCCGGCCATCCCATGTGGCAAAGTTGATGGATTCAACTTTGCTAAAATTAGCATGGGCAAATCTTTAAAGCCATTAATTTTGGAGAGGTTTAAATGGGATTTTGAGAAGTCTTCAAGGGCTTCTTTGCAACTCAATTAATCAGCTAACAAGCTGATTTGGACCAGCCTATGGACAGTTTGGGCTACCCAACTCTTTGCTTGGTTCGGTTCAACCGGTTTGGTTCAGGTAATGCTGTTCAAATGGGCCTTTCTCATAATTAATTTATTTAACCCAAATTAAATTGGGAATAAATTAAAATTAATTATATTATGATTAAATATCCATAATTGAACCTTCTTGGGCTGGAAATAAATTCTCCTTGATATTCCAAATTGCTTCTCGGTTTTGTTCTTCGAGCAGTGTCTGCCGAGCTGATTTTTTGCCCTTTGTGCGAATCTGTCGAAAATAGTCAAAATAAATCAAAATTTACTATAAAATTAATTAAAATTCATCATGTTCATATTTTTTAGCATAATTTAATTATTTTATAATATTTAATTATTTTTCGACAAAAATTTACTCGAAACCACCTGAATTTGGGTCAAAAAGGGCATGAAAAAGTATATAAATTTTCGTGTTTCCATACATCAATGGAGAACTTCCACGACCGAATGTAGCAGACCCTACTTATGCTACTTGGGAACTCAATGACTCCATTGTTATGCCATGGCTGGTTAATTCTATGGAAGGCCATATAAGCCGAACCTACCTTCTCCTCAAGACTGCAAAAGACATGTGGGATGCAGTCAAAGAGAACTACTCTGATCTTGGAAATGCTTCCCAAGTTTTTGAGATTAAACTCCAGTTGAAAGTCATTCGACAAGGAAAACTTGAGGTAACTCACTACTACAACAATCTGAAAATCTTGTGGCAGGAGTTAGATATGTACTATGAGGCTGATTGGGGGGAAGGCCTAGAACACACTAGGTTTATGACTCACCTCAACAACGAACGTCTCTATGAGTTTCTAGCTGGACTGAGGCATGAGTTAGATGAGGTCCGGGGTAGAATTTTGGGCAGATCACCTCTCCCAACCATTGGTGAAGCTTTTGCAGAAGTGAGAAGAGAATAGAAACATTGTCTTGTCATGATGGGGGAACCCAAACCGATAATCTCTACTGACCAGCCTACTAAATCTACTGCTCTTGTGTCCAAAGGTCCTCAAACACAAACACCTCTTGCTGGGAATGAGTTCGGATCGAACAGACCATGGTGTAGCCACTGCAACCGTGTTGGTCACACAAAGGAAAAATGTTTTAAACTCCATGGTTATCCAGATAAAAAACAGAAAGATAAGAAAACTGTCCTGTTATCTTCCAATACTGCAGATGAGGTGCTGGGTGTGCACCTAACCAAGATGCAACTCAAAAATCTCCACAAAATTCTTAGTACCCCTACTAGTCACGGGAATCTAGCCACTCAAGGTACTGCTCTCAACATTGCTCTTGAATCTAATAACCAATCTTCTTGGATACTAGATTCGGGTGCTTCGGACCACATGACAGGTAACCTCACTCTATTCCAAACTTACACCACCTGTCATAACAAGTCCCGAATCAGGATTGCTGATGGTTCATACTCACCTGTGGCTGGAGTAGGGAAAGTAAAAGTAGTGATAATTCTTCCCTTGATAATGTTCTACATGTTCCCAACTTATCCTGTAATTTACTTTCAATAAGTACACTTACTAAAGATGGGAAAATGCTTGCTGAATTTTCTGCAATTGGTTGTGTAATATAGGAACAGAAATTAGGGAGGATGGACTGCTAAATTAGACTGTATGTGTGGAATAAAGACAGCAAACAAGGGGGATTAGCTCTACCTACTGCAAAAGAGGATACTATCATGCTATGGCACCATAGGTTAGGACATTCAAATCTTTTGTACCTAAAAAAGCATCTTCCGCTGTTATTTCAAAATAAAAAAATAAATTCCTTGAAGTGTGATATTTGTGAATTGTCCAAACATACCCGTGTTCCATATCCTTTAAAACCATATACCCAGTCTAAACCTTTTTCATTAATACACAGTGACTTATTGGGAGCTAGCCGAGTGAAAAACATTACTGGTGCTAAGTGGTTTATTACATTTATTGATGATCACACTAGGGTATGTTGGGTCTATCTTTTAAAAGAAAAATATGAAACTCCCAAAGTCTTTCAAAAATTCCACTCAATGGTTCGAACCCAATTCAACTCTACCATCCAAACTCTCCACACAGACAACGGGAGAGAATACTTTAATTCTGTCCTAAGTTCATACCTTTCAGACCATGGAATTATACACCAGAGTTCGTGTCCAAACACTCCTCAACAGAATGGGATCTCCGAAAGAAAAAATCGACACCTCCTTGTTGTTGCTCGGGCCTTAATGTTCACCATGAACGTCCCAAAATATTTATGGGGTGAAGCTCTTCTTACTGCCTGCTACCTAATAAATAGGATGCCATCAAAAGTCCTAAACTTCCAAACACCTCTAAACACTCTTCACAACTCATTTCCTCTATTTCATGTTCCTAATCTTCCAACAAAAATATTCAGTTGCAAAGCCTTTGTCCATAATCATCAACCCAATCAATCCAAGCTTGATCCTCGAGCCCACCCCTGTATATTTGTTAGGTATTCTCCCACTTAAAAAGGTTATAAATGTTACTCACCAACCTTACACAGGCTATTTGTCTCTTAGGATGTCACCTTCTTTGAAACCGAACCTTTCTTTAGAGCTTCACATCTTCAGGGGGAGACTTTTAATGAAGATGAGACCCTTAATACCCTCCTTATCATACCTCCCGATCCTACCACCACTATCACTAAACCTAACCCCAACCTTGACACTGTTATTGTTCCTCCTATGCCACAAGAATCTAGCACTATACTTCCCAATACCAGCACCATCACTGAACAGTCCCCTGATCAAGGAAAACAGCAATAATAGGTGCCCGATCTGCAGTTTTATTCCAGATAGAATCGACGTCCTGAAACTGATACAGTAGTGCCACTCACATCTTCAATCGAGGATTGTTCTGAAAACGAAGTCTCACCTCCATCACCATCCATCTACCTTCCAATCGCAATGAGAAAGGGCACAAGGAGCTGCACTCAACACCCTATTTCTCGGTTTGTATCCTATGGAAACTTATCTAAGTCTTATAAAACTTTTGTGACTAATGTTGATTGTATAAAAACTCCACAAACTATAGAAGAATCATTTGAATCAACTGAATGGAGACAAGCCGTGATGGAAGAAATGGAGGCCCTCAAAAATAATGGAATGTGGGAAGTTTTGGATCTGCCTAAAGGAAAGAAAACAGTATATTGCAAATGGATTTTACTACCAAAGTCAAGTCGGATGGCCAGATTGACCGATACAAGGCTCGTCTTGTGGCTAAGGGCTTCACTCAAACTTATGGGCTGGATTATGAAGAGAATTTTGCACCGGTTGCCAAACTAAACACAATTAGAGTCTTATTGTCCATTGCGGTCAATCTTAATTGGCAATTGACCCAATTAGATGTTAAAAATGCTTTTCTTAATGGGGAGTTAAATGAAGAAGTTTACATGGACTTCCCATCTGGATTTGAAGAAAGAAAGGGCCAAGTGTAGTCTTTGTACGGGCTGAAACAATCTCTAAGGGCGTGGTTTAGTCGATTTGCAAAAGCCATGATGAGCAGGGAGTATACTCAAGGACAGGCAGACCACCCCATGTTCTACAAGCTTTCAGAACAAGGAAAATGCTACATTCTAATTGTCTATGTGGATGATATAATAGTGACAGGAGATCATACAAGTGAAATTGGGAGGTTGAAAGAGTTCCTTGGAACAGAATTTAAACCTAAAGATTTGGGAAATCCTAAATATTTTCTTGGCATGGAGATAGTGAGGTCTAAAAAAGGTATTTCTATCTCCCAAAGGAAATATGTCCTCGATTTGCTATCAGAAGTTGGGTTGATGAGTTGTAAACCAGCTGAAACTCCTTTGGAGTTTAATCTCAAGTTGGGTACTAATGAAGAGGGAGAAGAGGTCGACAGGGGGAGATATCAACGCCTAGTAGGGAGACTTATCTACTTGGCTCACACTCGACTTGACATTGCTTTTAGTGTCAGTGTCATAAGTCAATATATACATGCCCCACGGGAAAGACACCTAGAAGTTGCATATCAGATACTAAGGTACCTAAAGGGAACTCCTGGCAAGGGCCTATACATCAAGAAAAATGATAGCAAAAATGTGGAAGTATATACTGATGTTGACTGGACAGGTTCTATTAATGACAATGATCAACCAGTGGTTATTACAGCTATGTTTGGGGTAATCTAGTGATATGGAGGAGTAAGTAATAGTATGTGTAGCACACAGTAGTGCGGAAGCTGAGTATCGAGCACTTGCGCATGGTATTTGTGAAGGAATTTGGATACAAAGGCTGATGAGAGAACTAAAGGTTCCTTATAATAGACCTATGCAGTTGCATTGTGACAACCCAGCTGCTGTCAGTATAGCTCACAATCCTATGCATCATGATCGTGCCAAACATGTTGAGATAGACCGACACTTCATAAAAGAGAAAATACACTCAGGGGAAGTGAGTGTTACCTATCTACCTACCAGACAACAGGTTGCCGATATGTTGACAAAAAGCTTAAACAAAAACATGTTTTAAGAACATGTTGGCAAGCTGGGTTTGATAAACATCTACACTCCAGCTTGAGGGGGAGTGTTGCAATTCCTAGAATTAAGGATAGAATCTTATGTAAATAGAAACTAATCGTAGTTACTGATTCTTAGGATAATTACAGTTTTTTAGGGATTATTTCCTTCCTTAGAGTAGTTTATCTCTTTTTATACCTGCAAACTAATTAGCTGCAGTAAGAATCTGAAAATCTAAATTTTCTACAAATATCCATCATAAAAAAAAACTAAGTCCTTATACATGCCACTCACTTGAAAACATTTAACATACACATGCCAATACTCCAAGGATAATGGCCTGATAATGTGATACTGCCTCCGACGATCTCCAACCCTGAGCTAACCTGACAAAACTAAAAGAAATGGAAAGGAGGGAGTAAGCTTTACGCTTAATAAGCTCGCATGAAACTAATAAGCAATGTGATAACATGTTATTTTCATATTCTTCCTATTTATTCAAATTCTAGTTAAGCTATTTTCTTGGGTTATAGTCATTAAATTATTTATATCTGGAGCTACAGAACTCCAAATTAAGATTCGTTAATTTTCCAGGAAACTAGACTCACATATCTTCTTACCATAAAATTTCCAGAATTTTTTGTTTAGCCAACCAATACAGTTTATTCATTAAATATTCCCCTATTTTACTATTCAACTATTCTGACCTCTCTTCACTACGAATAAATTTTCTCCTCGTACAGAGTTCATATGACCTTTCTATGTAGTTCATTTGCAAATAGACTCATTCAAGATTTCAGGCATATAAGTCATATCCCACAATTATTTTTGTACAATTTTAATGATTTCTCCAAGGAAGAACAGGGTATCACATAATCATTTTGAACCAGTCTCACAGAAATTCAAATATCTCAAATATACGAATCATTTGTTTGCTATGTTTCTTTTATATGAAAATAGACTCAATAAGCTTTAAAGCAATATCTCATCCAACTTATAATTCAATCTCTACTATTTTTAGTGATTTTCAAACTCATGTCACTGCTGCTGTCCAAACAGTTTTATTGTAAATTTTTGCTCTCTCTTTCACTTTAGTTGTGTTCATCACTTGCTTATACCAACCATTCCAATTTCCGATTACATATCAAACATATTGTTCATACGTAGATTTGCCACATTTCTCAATTGGTCACATTCACACTTGCACTTATTCATAACATGATCGCACCAATCATCATTAGTAAATTATCTCGTTGAACCCCTTCGAAAAACGCCCGATACTCGGTGGTCTTAGCACATAGCTCCACCTACACATAATTCGGCTTTCTTGTACACATGGTGAAGGTCCCTTATCACTCATGTGACCTAGCCATTCCATCTCGTAGCTTTCTTGTCTACATGGTGTCCAACACTAGGAACCACTCATGTGACCTAGCTACTCATAATCCGTAACTTTCTTGTACACATGGTATACACACAGTATTACACATGTGACCTAGTTACATATGAAATTATTATCCCATAGCTTTCTTGCACATATGGTGAAAGTCCCTTATCATCCATATGGCCTAGCTACATATCAAATTTTGCCATCTACTAGCTTTCTTGTGCACACGGTGAAGGTCCCTTATCACTCGTGTGACCTAGCTACATATTGTCCGTATCTCTCGGTTTTCCGAAGGTTCAATCGAGAATTTCCCATTCCATTCATTTTCATATTTTAGTTATCACCCAATGATTTCTATAATATCTAGCAAAATAATTATTGTATAAGTAAAATAAATGCATTATTTACATATAAACTTTCTTGTCGAAATCTCGTCGGTACAACTGTGTAGCAACTCATACAACCCATGTAATATTAATTTAACATTCAATTCTTGTAACATTAATTTGCCATTCAATTTCACATGACACAACAAACATCACATTTCACTTATTTAATTAATGTACTACTCAAAACAGTCCCTAACTCAAACTTTGGCAAAATTACAAATTTGCCCCTAAACTTTTTGCATAATTACACTTTTGCCCCAATACTCGAAAATTAAACTTCAGCCCTTATTCTTATGTTTTATAACATTTCGATCATTTTTCTCTTCTATGGCAACATCAAATTCTCACTCTAACATGTACTTATGGACATTAAGTATTTTTACCGATTATGTCGTTTTACTTGTTTTCACGTAAAATCGCTTAGTAAAAGTTGTTTAACATTATTTCAGCCTTCATACCCTATCATAAAACAACAAAATAAACACATCTCACCTATGGGTATTTTTCCAAATATGAACCTTAGGTTAAATTATTTCTAGAATAAGTTAAATCAAGTTATCGGGACTCCAAAAACGTAAAGAACATTAAAAACGGGGCTTGGAATCACTTACTTTGGAGTTTGGAAGCTTGAAACAAACCCTAGCTATGGAGAACCCTTGTAATTTCGTCCTAATGAAGAAGATGGACATATTTGGCATTTAAATTTTGTTTTAATTCATTTAATTCACAAAATTACCAAAATGCCCCTTAAAAATCTTTTGAAACATACTCATCCATGTCCATTTTTGTCCACCAACTTAACCAATGGTCTAATTATCATTTAAGGACCTCCAATTTAAAATATCATAACAATTGAACACCTCTAACATGTAGAACTCAACTTTTGCACTTTTTTACAATTTAGTCCTTTTGACTAAATTGAGTGCCCAAACGTCAAAATTTTCGAATGAGATTTTCACGAAATCACGAGACTCAATATCAGCTTTCCTTTTCTCTTTGGCCAATTCCTCGGCCTTGCAAGTTTTCTCTACTAGTAGAACAAATCCTTCAGTTCTAAAATATCAACAAACAATCGGATGTCCTCATTTAATCAATCTTCAAACCTCTTACACATGATGGCTTCGGTGGATATGCACTCCCGAGCGTATTTATTGAGCCTCACGAACTCACGCTCATACTCTGTTACTGTCATTCGGCCTTGCTTTAATTATGGAAATTCCTTTCTTTTCTGGTCTATAAACCTTTGGCTAATATACTTTTTACGGAACTCTTCTTGAAAGAATTCCCAAGTTATCCTTTCCTTTCGTACAACTGACACAAGGGTGTTCCACCATTGGTAGGCCGAGTCTCGCAGGAGTGATACAACACACTTCATGCACTCCTCAGGTGTGCAAGACAATTAATTGAATACCCTAATGGTATTTTCTATCTAGAATTCTGCTCTCTCTAGGTCATCATCTATATTGGCTCTAAATTCCTCAGCCCCTCGCTTTCGTATTCTTTCTACTAGAGGTTTTTCTCTTCTAATCATTTCCACTACTTCGGGAGCTGTAGGGGCAGGCTGGGGAATCAGAGGGGGTGGACGAGGTGGACCGTTTGGGATTGCACGAACAAACTCTGAATACCAAACATTCATCATATGGAGGAAGGCTTCTCTAACCCCTTTGCCCTGATTCAGTGTCATGGGCCCACTTTCAACTAGCGCGGTCCCTTCTGTGGGAGCCAATGCATTACTCTCGACATCATCCTCCATTGCTTCCTCGGGATCCATTTATTATATAAAAACACGTTTTAAATTATCAGGAGTCGTCACACTATCATAGTTCATATATGGCATGTATAGCTAGACTTGTACACACGCTAGGTTAGTTTGAGAATTGACGAAACCATAGCTCCGATACCACTAAATATAACACCCCTTACCCGTAACCGACGTCGGTACAGGGTATGAGGCGTTATCTTTCTAAAACACATATTAGCATACATTTCCAAGTCAGAAAAGTTCGTTCAAATTCAAAAATTTTCAAAATTTCTCTTAACGTCCTTAATATGGGCCTACGAGGCCCAAAACACATTTTAGAAACGTTTCGGGATCAAATCAAGTTCTTTAGAAAATTTTGGAAAATGTCACTAAAAACAGGGGCACACACCCATGGGGCAAGGGACACGCCCATGTGGGCAGACCGTGTGGTCACACACACCCATGTCCCTAGCCGTGTGGATTTATTTCTCAATTCGAACATGCAGGGGTTTTCACACGGCCTGGAACACACCTGTGTCCATGGCCCGTGTCCCTCACAAAGCCATGACACGCCCGTGTCTCGGGCCGTGTGCAAAAACCTTAACATTCTGTTTCTGACGTCATCAACCCAATAAGGTCACACGGCCAAGGCACACGCCCGTGTTCTTAGCCCTGTGGCGAATTAAATTCCTAAATTCAAGTACAGGCTTCACACGACCTGGGCACACGCCCATGTCCTATGGCCGTGTCTTCCACACGGTTGAGACACTCGGTCGTGCCTCAGCCCGTGTGGTTACTACTGGGCCTTCTGTTTAGACAACTTAGGGTGCAGGGAGACACACGGTCAAACTACAAGCCCATGGGGCAGACCGTGTGTCACGCACGGCCTAGACACAAGCCTGTCTATCTACCCGTAAGGACAAAAACAAGGCTATTTACCAACCACTTTCTGTCACCCTTACTTGCACCAACATAAGCCATATCAAATAACCTACTCATTCAAGTATTAACATACCAATTCCTCAACCATGCAATTTGCACATTCATAAAAAAAATCATCATTTTCATATATCAATAATAAGTAATAGCCATCATCCACGGCCTTATACAAAATGAGTCAATCTTCAAGACAAGCCAACACATTTGGCCAAAGCAATATGACACTTTACAAAGACCGAGTGCCTATACATGCCATAATCAAAATGTTAAATCTAGCTATACCAAATGTTCAGATTGATAGTGTGATCGAGCCTCCGACGTCCTTTGATCCCCGAGCTAGCTTGGCGATACCATAAGAAAATGGAAAGGGAAGGGAGAAAGCATAAAGCTTAGTAAGTCGCATGTAAATAATTAACATCAATTACCATGCATTATATACTCATTGCATAATATAAACTTGCAAATAATTTTCGAATTATTAAAGGCATAACTTTCTCATTTTCATCCTTACTAATTATACATCATAAATCGAGCTCATTTCTCATAAACTTCATGTAGGTACCTGTATCACTTACAACATAGTCGTAACTCATCTCACTTTTGACACAAACTTTAAATTACCTGCTGAACCAGTTGGAACACCAAAGGATACTCGAAAAGCCTCACATAGGAGGGTACGATGTTGATGCCATGTCCCAGACCTTAGATATTATAAACATAAAAAATAATATTTAAATATTTTTTCGACGTCGAATTTGTGGTCCAAAAACTACTGTTTCGACTAAGGTCTAAACTGGGCTATTACACTTACACTAGCTCTCATCTCAATGCCGATGCAATGTCCCAGACATGGTCTTACACTTACTCTCGTATTATGGCCGACACCATGTCCCACACATGGTCTTACACTAGTACACATATCAACAACAATGCCATGTCCCAAACATGGTCTTACACTGGCTTTCGTAATGTGGGCGATGCCATGTCCCAGACATGGGCTTACACTAGCACACATCATCCAAATGTCATGGCTTGGATATCCAATCTATACCTAAGGTTCAACCGGGTGTATACCACATCAAATTTTGTCATGCATATTCATAACAATAATCAAGCATTTTATGAAATATCAACTGTTTAATGCATAATAACAATAGAGTTGTATTATTTACGTACAAGTTACCTTGGTATACAAAAAGTGAGCGACTGTAACACCCCAAACCCGGCCTATAAGTTAGGCCCGAATCTCGCTTGTCACATGGAAGTGTTTTTCAAAACATATTTATTGTTGTTAAAACTTGTTTGAGAGTTAAAACCTCTTTGTTAAAAAAAACTTAAGCAATTGTTGTCCACTTGAAAACGTAACTACTTTTAAAACCTTATATGTTGCGGAAGCATATTTAAAATAAATAATTTATGAATAGGTGATGTTTAAAAAGCTGAGTTGCAGAAGCATTTTGAAAACGTTGCGGAAACGTAGTGTTTTGAAGACAATTATCGTTTTGGAAATCGTATTCCACGTTTAGCAGTTAGAAAACATCATAAATAAATATCACAAATAATAAGTTAAAAATAGAGAGGCCTTATTACAACCCAAATCAAAATACTTGAATTTCAATAATAAAAACTGAAACCATAAGCAGTGTGTGGCCTTCTCCAAGTCCCTCGCAGCACCGATCCGTCTAAGGCTGGGGATTACCTGCACAGTTAAAAACAGGGTGAGTTTACGAAAACTCAGTGTGTAATCCCCTTACTAGAGTAACAGTCAGTATACAGAAATAGAAATTGAAACAGTCTGGGCCAAAGCCCTTTAACAATAACAGTACAATCCAGTTCAAAGCATACGTGGGCCATAGCCCACTACCATATCATTTGGGTCACAGCCCATACAGAATCGATTGGGCCTAGCCCAAACCAATAACAGAACAAGTGGGCCTAAGCCCAGTACAGTGACAAATCTCATAAACAGATATGCAACAGTATGAGGATGCATCCCACCCCGATCCAGCCAACACACCACCCGTACCAACCAACACACCATGTGGGGATAAAATAGACCCACCTAGCCAACACACCAAGCTTAGCACCGGTTGCGGCACTAAGTCAACAGAATTGCTAGGCGCCGTGGATAGAACGACTAAAAGACATAAATATCGCAGCATCGTTGTCGGTTAACAGAACGGCTAAAAGCCATAAATATTGCAGAAAGGCTGAAAGCTTTGTACAGAACGGCAATGGGCTGTACACTTCCTCCATAACTTTGTCCCAACCCCATGCAATATGTCGTGTATGTCATGCTCAATCATCACAGGTGTATGCAGAATGACCATACTCAGTAACAGTCATTTAACATATATTACAAGCATATCAGTCCCACGACCACAGTCACGTCAGTTAAAACACAGTCATACGATCATAGTCATGTTTTGGCACAAAATCAGTCGTTTACCCTCAGGGGAAAAATGGTCATTTTACCCTCTAAGGGTATTTCGGTAATTCTACCCTACAAGGGTAGTTTAGTAATTCTACCATACAGGGGTATTTCGGTGATTTTACAAATCAAGGGTATTTTGGTAATTTCACAAACCGGGGGTATTTTGGTAATTTTGTAAATCGAGGGTATTTCGATAATTTCATAAACTGGGGTATTTCAGTAATTTCACAGACCGGGGGTATTTCAATAATTTTGCAAACCGACGATATTTCAGTAATTTTGCAATTCGAGATATTTCGATAATTTTGCAAACTTGGGATATTTCGCTAATTATGCAAATCGGGGGTATTTTGATAATTTCGTAAATCCGAGTATTTTAGTAATTTTGCAATTTGGGGGTATTTCGGTACTTTTGCAAATCAGGGGTATTTCGGTAGTTTTGCAAACTGAGGGTATTTTAGTAATTTTGTAAATCGGGGGTATTTCAGTAATTTTGCGAACCAGGGGTATTTCGGTAATTTTGCAAACCAAGGGTATTTCAGTAATTTTGCAAATTGAGGTATTTCAGTAATTTGTCAACCAAGGGTATTTCGATAATTTTGCAAACTAGGGTATTTCAGTAATTTTGTCAACCCCTCAAAAGGTCTACAGTCGCCTCGAGCAACTCAAGTATTCTAAACAAAGATAATGATGCGAATGGGCCAAAGGCCCATTCTCGGCCCAAGTGGGCCCACACGCTCTTGTGGCCCATTTAGCCTAAATCTAGCCATAGATATGAGATTCACATAGTCCAGTCTAATATTTACTACACAATCATACAACTTATCCGATTGGGCCCACGGGCCCATTGGCCTTACATGGCCCCTTTCGGCCCATCGTGGTCCAAACATCCTAAACCCACGAGAACACTTATGATGGCCTCAACTATCGCGTCCAAGCTCCCACACGTGCGCTCGCATGCTCGTGTGGCTACCATCACCGTGTGACCAGCATTTCGGCATTTGCCACTCTACAACTAGAGTAGTGCGAAATACACACCTGATAGGAATCTAGAGTTAATCCGCGCTCCGAACACTCCTACGCCCAAACGCCAACCAAGGTATGCTTACTCTCCTCATAGACCGCTCTATTTAAAGCCAGCTTCTCACCTTTCCTCATGCTAGCTTCCCGATGTGGGATCCCTCATTCAGCAGAGTTTAAATCCATCACAACCACTTGCCGTCCCAAGTTAGCAAAATAAATATCCCTTTTTGCTTGCAATGGGATTCGAACCCTTGCCCTCTCCTATGCTCCAGACGCTACATGCCACCACAACACAAGCTCCTTTTGTGACTTAAAACATGCGCAACTAAATATAAGTTTATGGGCCAAGGTCTAAGTTAATTTAAAAAGAAATCAAAATGAAATGCAAGTGCCAAGACTTGAACCTTGGACCCCTTGCTTCCTTTATGGCGTCACTTCCTTGTCTCCCATGTGGTGCCATTTACTACTAGATCACAACTCATTTTGTCATTTTTCTCCACATTTTATTCTTAAAGCCTACTTACTAACTCCCAGGGTTTTATTCACCTAAAACCAAAAGTTTTCTAAAGCCCAAGGTTGAACCCGAGACTCCATAGAAGCCCCTAACCTTCCAAAATCACTCACCTAATAGGTCTAACTTGCATTAGTGCTGTTCTCTTGTTCTTAAAAATTTCAAACGCTCCCGTGCCCAAGGCCCAATAGGCCCATATTCAGGGTGTTACAACGACTAGATTAAATTAGTCTACTAGCTTGGTTTTCCCCCAGTCTAGGCCCGGACTCCATTTTTCTTGATCTATAATGACAAATTCAGTTATTTAGTCACTACATAAATCAAGACATTCCAAAATTCCTACTTTGGCAAAATTACCGTTTTACCCTTAGACTTTCACATAATTGCGTTTTTTTCATTAGGCTCGTAAAACGATTTTCATCACATTTCCTCATTAACCAGGCCTTTCCAAATCTATTTTAAATTTATAAAAACTAACAAATCCAATTATTTCACACATTTACTACATATTTTACAACCTTTACAAAAAGGACCATTTTAGGTGTTTTCATGGAAACCCCTTTCACAAAAGTTGTTTATTTAACAACCAAGATTCATTTTTTTTTCCATAAAAATTTAGCAAACAACACTAATGATCTCATGGAAAAACCCTAGACTTTCAACCATAGTGTAAAATAGTCCCCTCATTAGCTAGATTATGGTACAAAGGTCCCAAAAATACAAAAATTATCAACAATGACCATTAAAATCACTTACTTGCAAGGATTGTAAGTTTCTGAAAATTTCAAGCTTCCCAAACCCCTATTTTGGTGATATTTTTGGTGGAGAGGATGAAGATGAAATGTGATATCTTTTTTTTCTCTCTTTATTTTATTTCATTAATTAAGTCACCTAATTCCACCAATTTTGACCAATTTTCATTTTCTTGTCCCCTATGGTCGGCCAACACTCTCTTAAGGGCCTAATTGCACATTAAGGACCTCTAATTTAAGGTTCTATAGCTATTTGACACCTTTAGTTTGTAGAACAAAACTTTCACACTTTATGCGATTTAGTCCTTTTTCAAAATTAAGCATGCAATCCCTAAAATTAATTCACTAAAATTTTCTTGCACTCATATAATCAAGTTATAACACATAAAATAATATTAAAAATAATTTCTCTAGCCTCGGATTAAATTGCAGGTGAAATCATTTTAACCACAAACATACTCTCTAGGTATCATACATCGTCCTAGATTAACATATAGCAAGCTAATAATAAATTTGCCAAGCACCGAACACATCAAGCATTCAACAGTTCCTACATATATCCAACTTGACTATAAAAACCAACCATTATACCAAAGAACACAACAACTAAAGTTAACCAAAAGGAATAAGCCTTTTTCACAAGGCTAAGTTATGCTTATAAACAAAACCAAAGTTCATTAATTTAACAATTTAGTCTAACCTATACATGCCTTTTTTATTCAAAAACCAAATATATAAGTACCAAAAGGGGTTGATAGTGTGGATGATTCTTCTGACGATCCTCTGAGCCCGTAGCTTGAATGATATCTATAAAACAAACAAAGTCCACACACAAAGTAAGCTCACTAGCTTAGTAAGTCTTAAGCATCAATAATATAGCATTCGGTTACACAAACATTTAAATAATTAATTTCTGACATTAAACATTCATGAATTTACACATAATTTACTATAGCCGAATAACTCATCTCATGTAATACATAAATTTTCATTACATGCCACCGTACATCAATTATCAGATAATAATCCCGCACTTTTGCATATATTCATACCTATGCCAATACCTTAGTTCTTTCATGCTTTCCTATAACCAACTTCCTCATGGTATAGAACATATATACAAGTTTCATCTATCATATGTATATTACTTACTTTCAACATTTCATTTACTTATCAATATAGTATATAAGCATGGCATATAAGTATGATTAATACTTACCTTGTAACCGAACCCACAAATTCACTTTCATAACTCAAGCTTTCTTGATTTATTTTGTAACTTTACTATTTCAATATAAAAGTTCGGGAATTGAAAACTCACCAGCATACAACAAGCAATTCATTGGTTCGAATCGCATTCACCGGCACTTGGCCTGCTAGACTCAAAGTCCGTGATTTTAAACACCGGCATTTAGCTTGCTAGGCATTAAGCCCGATATATTCACCGGCACAAGGCCTGCTAGGCTCGAAGCCCGAAATATTCCTTCAATACACATTTCTTAGTGCGAACATCACAAACAAATCATATACATCATGTTACATCCATATATCATAATAACAAAATATATTCAATTCAAATTAACACCTTTACATTCGGCTAGCACCCAAATCTATACTCAAAATTATCAATTATTATCACTTAATATGTTTATAATTAACTCTTTAGTATATACTTGCTTAAGGACTTACCTCGACTGTCGACGGACAACGTAGATCGGCTATTCGATAACCTTCGCCTTTCCCCGATCCAAATTCGTTTTTCTTTGTTCTTGATCTAAACACATTAAAATTTAGCTCATTCAAGCACATTTCATCTCAATTTAGTCCCAAAACATATAAATGGACAAATTACCATTTTACCCGTAATGTTTCACATTTTTACAATTTAATCTATTTGTACAAAACATAAAATACACAAAATTTCACTATAGTACCTTAGGGCCGAATATTCATAGGGACTATACAAGTCCATTTCTTCCATTTATTTTGCATTTTAGTCCGCTCAAAAATTCATTTTTGCAATTTAGCCCAAAATACTCAAATTCACTAAAATTTCCAATACAAAACATACTAATCTTTAACATATCTTTAATTTAAAATCATCAAACATCAAAAACCACAAGAACATGTCAATGGCCAAACATCAAGCATGCTTAAATTTAAAAATTCTAACATGGGTCAGCTAATGTTCGAAGCAACGATCTAAAAAACGTAGAAATTAACGAAAACCAAACTAAAATTCATACCTAATTGAGCTTGAACAATGATGAATGTGCCTAAGGATTTTTCTTCCCTCTCCCTTGCTAAGTTTCGGTCAAAAGATGAACATATGGCTTCTTCTTTTTTATTTCATTTAACATATATTAACATTTTAATGATTTACCATTTTAACCTTATATTAATAATAAAAACAAAATATAACTTAAGGTTAATCTTGTCATATACCACCCACTAACTTAAAAATGGGAAATTTTCCCTTTTAATGCCTCATATTAAAAAGCCATCATCATTCTAGCACTTTGCACTATAGTTTGCAACTTTTACATTTTACGCGATTAAGACCTTTTTCTAAATTAAACACACAAATGATTAAATTTTTCTACGAAACTTTCACATACATTAATTCAAATATAATAAGCACGGAATATAATATTTAAATATTTCTCGGACTCAGATTCGTGGTCTCGAAACCACTGTTCTGATTAGGGTCAAACTTGGTCTATTACAGTCTATATATTTTTTGTGTTTCTACACCCCCAAACTTAATTCATTGCTTGTCCCGAGTAATACACAAATTGTAAAGAATTTCTTGGAAACACCTTTAAAAATCCCTTCATAAAACATTCTTCCAAAATTATGAATTTAGTATACTTATGCTCAAGAACAAAATTTTTGAGATTTATGCTACTTAAGTATACATATCGTTCAAATTAATCTCAATTATTATTATGATGCAATAAAGACATGTTAAATCCCTACTAATTTGATTTTATTCCCTTATTTAAGATTAAGATGCAATAATTAAGTTTAATTTATGCCTCCATATGTTGAATATAGCAATTTTACTCCACTAATGTAGGTAGCACAAAAACTTGAATCAATAGGTCTTGAAAATAGGTTATAATGTGGCTAGGCTAGGGGTAGGTAAAAGATAGATAAATTTAGGCTAAATACCCTATACTCGGCTTGCATCGGACCTTCATAATAATTACCTTCAATACACCAACTCATTTTTCTTTTACGTGCTCCTTTGTATATCTATTTCTTTTGAGTACATATGCTCTCTCTTTTTTACACAAGCATTTTACTTTATGTACTATAATTTTTTTGAGCATTTGATACTTCTTTTCAATTTTCCAAAACTTATTTTGAAAGAATATTCTGAATTGTACTGAGTCTAGTGTTTCAGAAATTTAAAGATAATTAGAAGAGAAGTGATGATTAAATATTGCAAAATTTCAAGTGAAATTAGGTCATATAGTCTCAAAGTTGAGTTACAAAGGAAAAAAATTCATTAAGGTTGGCTTGAAAGGCTCAAACAGTCCAAACAAAATTTGCCTTAGTCATTTTCAAAATCTCATGCTTCCTAGGACATGCCTAGCTTTCCTAAGGAACTAAAAATTTTATGGTATGATCTAAATACTTTATTAAGAGTACATTTATGTCATAATCCAAGTAATATAATAGCTATTGAAATAATAAAACTTTATTCATACTAAAGTTTAGCATACTTAACAAAATTTCGAATTTTTAAACAAAATATAACCTAACCATAATTAAAAGAAAAATTTATTTTGAGAGGAAATAATTTCAATTTTTTGGTCCTCCTACTGAAGATGAACAATGTTCTCATTGTTGGAAGTGATTATATACTATACACTAGGTAAGATTCTAGAAAAGAGGAGGTGAGTTATCAAGCTCTCTCTAGATTCGATCCTAGACAAGTACATATCTATTATCACGCTTCTTATTTTCTTATTCATTTTTATTTATTATTTCCACCTCCTATTTTATTATACGAGAAATAGAAAATCATAATAAAACCTAAACCTGAAAACACTAAATATCTTAGGAAAGAAAATAATAATAAGTAAAGATCCCCCATTTTTATTTATTTGCAAATCCCTGAGAATTTGACTCATCTTTTGCTCCATCGTTTTTGTTTTTGCATGAATTACTTCGTTCCCTCTTCGATATTGGACTCCATGGATCAAATATAAATTCTGGAAACACAGGCACAAAAATAAATGAGTCATTGAATATTTTTTGTAAAAGCGCTTCTCATTAAGTCATCCCATATTTTTGAATACCTCTAGTAAGCTTGTTGTTGCCACTACATATGTTGCATTAGGTTCATCAGCTTTGACAGATCATCACGCCATGTCAACTTCAGTTATTGGTTCAATTGTTTCTGCCTTATCAGGTATTTTAGCTGACTGCATTGGTTTGATCTTTGGAGGATCTTCTTCTTCTTCTTCGGGATCCTCGCTCAATTCAACTTGTTTTTGTAGAACAAAATCTCCGGCTATTCGGTAAAGGTCCCAATATGTGATTGTGCCCTGGTTCTAACCTATCTTCTTTACGTTTGAAAGAATTTTAGCTTTCAAGCACAAAATTGTTATCGTAAAGGGAAAGTACACTGGGCCAGAATGCCTAGCGGCACAATTTTGCATTTCTCTTAGAATGATTTTTCCCACATCAATGGTCTTTGCCATAAAATCGAGTATAATAAGACCATTCGCTCTAATGAAATTATGGTCCCATGTGAAATAGGCATAAGGATGAATCGAATGAAATAGAACCATACCATCGCTAATGGTGTCAAATATTATTTTACGACCAGTGTGAGTTCCATTTTGACACATTCCACTTAGAACTGAAATTGTAAGTTCCTCAAGAATTTCTTGCAATTTTTCAGCCTCAGTATTTCACATTAAAGAAGAATATTCGTCATCTTCAAAATCATGTAATTCAAAGAATTCATTGATAGTGTTTGAGCTTATTAGTACCTTGATTCCTTGGAAAGAGACTTACGTTAATTCGCCTGAGGTCAAATTTGCATAAAATTTACGAACTAACTCTTCATCTGCACTAGGTCTTTTCTCACAAAATAATTCCCAATTGAGGGCTTCAGCAATTTGTCGAATGTGCACCATGAAATCAATATAGTTGCTTTCTTTCAGTGCAAAGCCTTTTTTTGGGAACATTTGCTAATTTTTGAAGATGCTATCGTATCTCGCTCTGGCTTCTTCGTAATGAAATTTGTTTTCTGATTCTTCAACTTGACAGAGGCGCGAGTTCTTTTGCGAGGAATGATTAACCTAAACATAAGATGGAAAACAAATATTTTCTCAAAAAATTTAATTAGTATAAAATATTAATAATTCAATAAATTGAAATTTTAAATAATGAAATTTTTGAGAAAATTTTTCTTATGACCTTTGTATAAAAACTAAAGACTCAATAAAATAAATAAAATTTAAAGCAAAAGATTTTGATTGAGGGTTTGTTGGAGGGTGATCGATTTGTGGCTAAACGTGATGGAATTATGCTGCAAGGGTGATAAGGGTGTGCATCTAGCAAGTGGAAACAGCAATGCGCGATGGCTAGGGACGTGAGCAGCAGCGACTTGTGGGGTCAACAAATAGTAGTGCACGTGTAAAACCCCCAGACCCGGCCCAGATGTTATGGCCGAATCCGAGAATGTCACATCAAAGGCATAATTCAAATGATTTTGCTAAGTTAAAATTTAAAATCCAAAAGCCCAAAATCCTGGAGTCTTGTTAAGTAATGATAAAAGCCCATTTAATTATTTTAAGTATTCCGAAAACCATATTTAAACATAAGAAATTTACTCAGGTTTAATAATTAAATAAACAGTTGAAACAACCCAACTCAAAATCCAAAGTCAAATCGGAGTACAAGGCCTTATTACATCCAATGAAAATAAAGTAATTAAAATCATGTCTTTTGAGACAAATAAATAAAACTTCTAAGTATCTTGTAGTGTGGCCATCTACGAGTCCTCTCCCATGTCAAGCTATCTACTGAGGGTCACCTGAAACATTTAATAAAAAGGGTGTGAGTTTCGAAACTCAGTGTGTACGACCCTTGGTAACCAATCAACATGCAATATCACATTGGGCCTAAGCCCTATCAAATTCGGTGGTCTTGGGCCTTTGCCCGCAATGACCTCACATCACATCAGTATCACATGAATGCAATGCACCCATCCCGAATCCAACCCTACACTCCATTTCCCTTCCAACCCTACACTCCTGTGGGGATATAAATATCAACCCACCCATCCCTACACTCCAAACGTAGCACCAACAGCGGCACTACTCAAACTAAGGTGGATATTTATATGTTGCACTACATATCATGGGCTTAAAGCCACCGGTGGATCCATAGTCGTCAAGCGACTATGCTATCCTCAAATCTTCCTCCATATCATCAAAACCCACCCAAGTGCAACATATATTTCATGAATGCAACATACACATTTTCACACATTCGGCACTTAGGGGTATTTTAGTCATTTCACTACCCAGGGGTATTTTTGTAAATCTACTCTACAAGGGTAACCTAATTTTGCAAAATAGGGGTATTTTGGAAATTTTGTAAATTAGGGATGTTTTGGTAATTCTACAAATCAAGGGTATTCTGGTAATTTTACAAATCGGGGGTATTTTAGTAATTTTTCAAATCTAAGGATATTTTGGTAATTTTCAAACTAAGGGTATTTTGGAAATTTTCAAATCAGGGGTATTTTAGTCCCTCTCGGGTTTCAGTTATGAACTTAGGCCCATTGACAAGTCCTCGCGGCTAAAGTGAACATACACTACGCACCAGGTAGGATTCCAAAGAAGAAGAGGTGGGCCACTAGGACCGCTTAAGTACCAAGCTCTCCCTAGATCCAATCCTAGACATGCATATGTCCTTTGCCACACTCTAACCCAGCGACTTGTCCATGGACATGTTGATTATTAAATTAAGTCTTATGCGGTTTAAGAGTTGTTCAAAACTAGGCCTAAAGTCCATTAAACCCTAGCATACTTGTCTACGTCCCCATAAAGTCCATCAAGCCCATTTCACGTTCATATAACCCATTAAGCCCAAATCACATCCTTATGGCCCATTAGGCCCTGATATCATTCATATGGCCTATTAGGCCCAAAACAATTCCAGATCATGTAACATGCATCACTAACTCAATACATATAACCAAATCAATCAATTTCATCAAACTTAGCCTCAGAGCCCATCGGACCCATTTAGCCACTTTCGACTTTTCGGCTTTCCGGCATTGTCAATATCATGTGTGTGTAGTGTTTGTACACACCTGGTTACTGCGACGTGCTATACTATCCTTGGTCTTGAACCTACAATAAACCAACCTTCAATCAATCACCCATACTTAATCAAAATATTGGTCCATACTTAATCAAAATATTTACCAAAAGCCGAAGCCTTACCGTAACCTTACCATGTGCCACCGGGTTCTAATAGCCCTTCCTTAGCTACTAATCACGAGTATCCCCTAGATCTGCACTCACACATACACCATCAAACTTCGAGTGACTCATTATCCACACAAGTTACCCCTATAGATCATACTCACATTCGGCCATTTACCTAAACCATAATCGAGTTGAGTACACTTACACTTTGCTAACGATCCTTACCACGCTTGCGATCTCTGAACCTTACCCTTTTTAATACAAGATTAATGACAATGAGAAGTTAGATAGCCCTTCAGCTTATAACAAAACACACTAAGGGGTTAACTGAATACTTACCGAATCCACTTTTGATCCTGCGGCCTAGATAGCTACTGAACGAGATTCGGCTTTTAACCTTGACTGATAGTAGATAACAATCGAATTGTGATGTAGAAAAACAACAAAGATTCAGCACTAATAGGGATTTTGGCAAGAGAAGGTGATGATACTTCGGCAATAAAAGAGTTTGGCTATGAGAGAATTCGGCAAAAAGGGATTCAGCTATAGGAGATTTCGGCAACAAGGCAAGGTATTTTCGGTTGTGGAAAAAATAAGGTTTCGGCAAGGAAAAGAAAAAGAATGGAAAATTTAGCATTACCTAGGACCCCAGATCCGGCATGCACACGTTTATGTAGCCTATAGCCGAAACTTAGCCACCCCTAAAGTCGAATTCGGCACCACTTCATCCACTACTCATCTCCTAATTTTTCTCCATGATATCTCCCTTATCCTTCTCCTAAATTCTCTCTACTGATCACTTCTCCTTGGAGTCCCTCTACACGCCACTTCCAGCCTTCTAGAAGCCTAAAATTAAACTCCAAAATAAAGCTAAGCTAGCACTCGAACCTTAGACCTCCCTGCATGCATATGTCGCCACCTCTCTACACCTTAGTGGCATCACTTAGCCACTTCACCACAGGCTTCTTTGTGCCATTTTTCACTTATTTTTATTTAAAAGCCCACTACTCACAACCTTGATTCCTTAATTAATTAAACTAAGAATCCTCCACCACAAAACTCAAACCCAGAGCTTCTCCAACACACCTAGACACTCCAAATCCATTAAACCTTTAAAGTCGTCATGTCATTTGTCATTTTCTTGCTCACTTAAAAAATTTTATGAGACCTAAAGCCTAATAGGCAGAATTCTTCTAGGCCCAAATTCGGGGCATTACAGCACAAGTAGGGGCTGGTGCGTGTCAAACAGGGCGTGAGTATGGCCAGGTGCACCAAAAAGACGGTGTGTGGGCAGGCATGCACGTCTGCTTGGAAGTAGTTGCAAGGCTGGTGCGCAGGTCTTCAGGCATGTGAGCGATGTAAAAGCAACTAAGTGATTCAGCTGCTGGTGCTGATAGCTAGGAGGTACGGCACTTGGAGTGTGGAGCTGCTACTAGGGGTGTGTGATGCTAGGGTATTTGGAGGGTGAAAGGTGAGTGTGATATTTAAAGTGATAGAGGGAAGGAGTTCAACTAGAATTCTTAGAATAAATTAGCAATAAAATATTCTAAGTCCTAATGTCATATAAAGTAAATAACAATTAATAAATAATATAATGTATATTATTGTATTATTTGCTATTACTTTATTTATTGAAATAAAATCTCTTAATTAAAATATGATAAAGTTATTAACTAACTCTAATTCTATGCAAAGTTGATAATAATTAATATACATTATAATAAATATAATTACATATTAGTTATTATCATCTTATTTATTAAAAATTAAATTAAAAACTTTTATTTTAGCTGCCTTTAAAGATATTTACAAAATGGGACAACTAATTTCAGTATTTACAAAAAGAACAACCAAATTTTGGAAATAATTCAATTAAGTACCTAAACTTAAAGAAAATTTGAAAATTGAATTGTAATTAAAACTTGGATCAAAATTGACCCTTTTATTTGAAAATCTAAAAATTTATTTTGTCATTTAGGGAATAATTTCTCAAAAGATTATATTAAAATCAATTCCTAGGAAAGATTGGAGGGGTCACAAGCGGTCCCGCTTAAGTTCCAATCTCCTAGATAGAATTTATTTGAACATACTAATCCCGAAAAATACCTTTAATCATTTATTTAAAAGAAAATGAGAAAAATTAAATATCTGATAAAATGAATGAGACTTTATCCCGCTCAATTTTATCTCTCGAGTAATGTTTTAAGTGCTAAGCATTAACTCGAAAATTACCTCCCTTACCTTGAAGTTGACAACTTTGTATGGAAAAACTTGGTGAATAGTAAATGGGCCAGACCAACGTGATTTCAATTTACCTAGAAAAAGCCTTAATCTGGAATTGAACAACAAAACTTGCTGACTTGCTTCAAATTTTTGAACTCAGATGTGCTTATCATGCCATCTCTTAAGTCTTTCCTTGAATAGTTTTGCATTCTCGTAAGAGAACATTCAGAACTCTTCTAACTTGTTAAGTTGAAGCATCCATTTCTCTTTAGCAAGCTTAAGATCCAAGCTGAGCTATTGGAGAGCCTAGTAAGCTTTATGTTCTAACTCTAAGGGCAAATGATAGACTTTCCCAAAAACCAACTAATCGGCTGTTTAACGTCACATCAATAATGTGCAAGCGTACACAATCGATGCAAGTATAATAGACAAATGTGAGTCTATCGGATATTGATCCCTGTAGGGATGGTAGTCTTTTGTCTATTAATGTCGGTGCAACAACTAGATAGAAACGAGATAAATTGTGAGAATAGTTGTCGATGCAATAACTTGAAAACAATAAAATAAAATATGATAATGATAAACTGAGATCTCTAACATGAATCTTCAACAAAATACTAAGTTCTTACAATGTATAAAAGATAGGTGATTGTTGAGGCAATAAAATTCAATGAATATCTTACCCAGCATGACTCCGCTATTTAATCTGAGACTTAAACATGTATATTAACATCACCTTCCGATGATGGCAATACGGAACTATTAAGAACAAGTGGACTAAATTCCTCTAATCCTCACTCAACCTCCGTTATAATGCTTGTTGGCTCAAACTGTCACTACACTTTCCAGTGTCAGTGACTGCAATAACACTTCCATGTTAAAAACATTCAAACCCCAAGATTAAACAATAAAAGCAAGATTGAATAAGATAACATTTTTTAACCAAGAATTCATGTGTACTTCCATACAAATAAAAAATAGAGAATAATCACCAGCATTTAGAAAGAAATAAGAAAGAATTAAGTGGAGAATAAACAAAAAATAGAGAATAATCACCAGCATTTAGAAAGAAATAAGAAAGAATTGAGTGGAGAATACTATCCCTAGACAACTCGACTGAATCTCACTATTCCCTCTTATCTCGCACTTAGGTCTCCTCGTCAGAAGCTAGTCTGCATTTGATTTTCACGTTGGCTCACCCGTGAAAGGCTTAAGCTACCATGGCCTCAAGCTTCAAGGTAGGATGATGAAGATGATGATGGAGAAAAAAAGCTCTCTTTTTCTTCTCACGTCCACCTTTTATGTCATCCTCCAATAGTATAGGTGTCCTTTCCTCAGAATTATTATGTCCTGGTATGTATAGGATGGTTATACTAGACTGGGTAGCTCACGTAATTTTAGTTCTTATCCAGACATTTCTCAGGTGCGGCGACAATTCTAGACGCAATCTGGAATTAACTCATGCAGCGACATTGATGTAAAAAGATAGCAAAATTAACGATAAAATAGGCTAGGATTCACTGAGTTACAAAATGCAATTTACTAAATTGAAAATGCTAAAATGTATGCTAAGGATAACTAAATGGGAATAATTTAACCAGTAAGTAAGGGGGGAAACCTATGTTCTTTCTAGTGTTATCTCACCCCCAAACTTGAGTTTTTACTTATCCCCAAATAAAACAAAAACTAGCAAGGCTACAAAAAATGTTACTAAGGCAAATGATCATTCTAGCAACTTGAACCCTCTAAATTCCCAATGGATGAATCACATTCAGATTAAAGAATATTGCATCGACAATTAATAAGCATGAATGAGTAAGGTTGCAACTTCATCAATGCTACCATCATACTTCAAACCCTAAGTTCTATCTACCAGTACAACATTTATTATACAATATTAAGTATTGATATACATTCTATATATATACATTTTTTCCAGAATAAGGGATATCATTGCATTATAATACCTTTGTCCCTGAGAAGTAACAGTGGCATGCAAGAAACCCCCAAGGAGTACGTAATTGCGCCGACACACACTCATAAAGCGGCAACCTTTGGCCAGTTTGATTTTTCTAACACTAGTATTACGGTGTTCCCTCTTTAACATTCCACACTACACCCATTACTAATGCAACCTAATCCATTCATTAAAGAATTGAAGCTACAACCTCCTGTCAAATTTATCTAACTCATTCATTGATAATTTACATGATTCAAGAATTAAGCATCGAATGTAACAAAAATTTTTGAACAATTTTCATTAACTATAATTAAACCCTGCATGCTTAATTTCTGAAAAAAAATTTGAAATGTGGGTCCATTTCCAAGCCCTGTGTGCATTCCCCCAAACTTAAAGTTTGCATTATCCCCAGTGCACTAACATGAAAATGTAATGACAATAAAAAAAATGCAATGACAATGTATACTTGTCAAAATAAAACTTACAGATACATGCAATGTAACACCCCTTACCCATATCCAAAGCTGGAATCGGAACCGAGTTTGAGGCATTACCTAACTTATCACACTTAACGTCTCGAAATAGCTATGAAATATCGTTGTTAAACCTATCGCAAAACTCAATCTTGGCCTGTGAGGCCCTAGACATACCTCCGAGAGGCTTTGGAACTAATCCTGGAAATTTTACGAACCTGAGAAACTATTCATCAAAACAGGGGCCACACGCCATGTTGGTCTAAGAACACGCCCATGTATCATTTCACATGCCTGTGTTCGATGCCCGTGGACGACACTGACTTGAATCACACAGCCTAGACACGCCCGTGTCTCCTACCCGTAGAGCTCTCTGACTATGACATCATCAACCCTTAATTAGCATACGGACAGAGAACACGCCCGTATGGCGGTTTAAATTCCAAATCCTAAGTGCAAACTTCACACGGCCTAGGCACACTCCCATGGACTGACCGTGTGTCATACACGGCCTAGACACACGCCCGTGTGCCTACCCATGTGGACAAGAACAAGGCTATTTGCCAAGCTTTTTGCACCTCTCTAGATCGCACCACATGAATACATTCAACATAGCAATAAACAACTCATAATTTGCAATATGAACTGCCATGAATAACTTCACCTTTTCATATATAACATGTTAAACCATCAACCATGGCAATATACAATATAGTTATCTTAATAAGGGGCCAATTCACCTTTGGCCAAAATAACAAAATAATCTAACTAGTTGATAAACCATAATTTATACATATTTTTACCCCATACTTTGCTTATTTTTGGATGAATATTCATTAGATTTAATGAATTCGATGCTCCTAATCCTTTAATTTCATTTTTTTTTACTCAGGAGAGCTTAGGAAGTCGAAAAGAATGAGAAACAGGCAAAAAAGGGGCAAAATGGGCCTACTTAGGAAATCAACACGGCCTGGACCATTGGACACGGTCATGTGTTACGAGCAAGGATCAACTACGGCCTGGACTATCGTCCACGGTCAGAACACACAGTCATGTGTGGCGAGCAAAGTCGAGCACGGCCCAAGCCATCACGCACGGACGTGTCCCTGCTGACCCTAGGTTTAATTCTATTCGCAAAAGGATAATTGTGGGCTAGGAAAGGCATTCCAAAGCTTATATAAACACCTTAGGGGGCAACCTAAAGGAGGAGACGGAGTAGAAGCAGAAAATACTCCAAGACAGCCGTCGGGAACAGCTTAGGAGAAGGATCTCCATCAAGACTGAAGATCTTCCATCGAGTTCTTTAGAAGTTTTTGGGTTTTCTTATGTTTTGTTGTTTTCCCTATTTTAAGATGTTTCCCTCTATTTGTATGAACTAAATCCCTTAAATACCTGAGGGGATGAAACCTAAGACGATTCTTATTATTGTTTGATTTATAAGATAATTACTTGTTCTTATTCTTAATTGTGAGTTCTTGTTCTTATTTTGATAATTCAGGTTATTGATTCAAAGTCGAATGTGCTTATTCAGTGGAGCAAAAGTCCCTGTTTAAGAGAAGATCAACACAATTAAGCGAAGTTGATTGCAACCCTAGAAATAGGGCGACGAAAATCTGCCGGATTAGAGTCAAATCTAATAAGGGGATCCATAGATCGAGTTAATGCGACAATAGGGTTGTAAGTAGAAAGAGATTTCAATTAATCAACCTAGAGTCAGTTGTTTTTAGTCTTGAAAGAGATATTAACATAAATCAGGGATTTCTACGGATTAAGTCAAGTGAATAAATCATATGAATCAAAAGTAATAAGTGAAGTCTAGGTGGATTCTTCTTGAGGTATTACCTATCTCATATAAGTTTCCTAAAACTATTTTCCAAATTCACTCTCTGTCATGTTCATAATTATTTAGTTAGTTAAATTAGTTAGTTAAATTTAGATTAAAAATAAATCCCCTTAATTACTAAGCTAGATAATAAAAAATATAGTTATTACTAGTAATTTTAGTCCTTAAGGATACGATATTCCGGACTCATCACAACTATACTACTGTTCGATAGGTGTGCTTGCCTTTGTCGAAATAATAGTTAGTTTCGAGGCCATCAAGTTTTTGACGCCGTTGCCGGTGACTAAGATATTAGGAAAACTAAATTTTTATTACTTTAGCCATTTTATTTATTTGCAATTTATATTTATTTTATTTTTAACTTTGCTAATTTTTCTTTTATTTGCTTCTGGCAGATAATTTTAGTTTGTGACTAGAAAGAACCCGTTAGGACCATTACTTTTTGACAGTGATATAGAAGGTAGCGTTCAAGGAAATCGTTGGGAAATAAGGTGAAGCTCACAATACATAGAAGAAGAGCAAGAGGATGATACTAATACTACCAAGGAGATGGCCGACAATAATCCGCTACTTCTTGTGGTTGCCGCAAACCCGGTGAATCAAAATCCTGCTCCTCGTACTATGTATGATTATGTTAAACCTAATTTAACAGGAACTGAGTCAAGTATTGTTAGACCTGCTATTGCTGCAAATAATTTTGAACTGAAACCTAACACTATTCAGATGATTCAGCAATTTGTTTAGTTTGATGGTTTGCAAGATAAGGATCCAAACAATCACTTAGCAGATTTTCTAGAATTATGCGATACTTTCAAAATCAATGGCATTTCTGATGATGCCATTCGCCTTCAGTTGTTTCCCTTTTCATTGAAAAACAAAGCTAAAGAGTGGTTGAACTCGTTACCACGAGGATCAACCACTACAAGGGACCAAATGATCAAAAAAATTTTATTAAAATATTTTCTGCCGGCTAAAACGGCTAAGTTTAGGAATGATATTTCTTCTTTTGTGCAGATGGACCTAGAAACACCCTACGATGCATGGGAGAGATATAAGGATCTACTAAGGAGATGAACTGTAACACCCCCAAACCCGACCCACGAGCCTTGACCGGATCTGGTATGTCACTGCGGAAAACGTTTGAAAAATATTTTGATTTAGAAGTGAAAACATAAATCCGTTGTCTTTAGTAAAACACTGTATTTAAAATTCTAGGTAAAATTTTGATGTTACAAATTATCCGGATTTAAAAACTTTAATATATATTTTTGAAGATATAATTTGCCGAAAATAAAACATTTCCAACTAATAATTCAATTATTAATCCATCTTAAAACATAATAAAGATACTTAATAAAAATACTTAAACCCTTTAACAACTTCAAATAATTTAAGCGGCCCTTATTACAATAAATACTGAATCCAAATATTGAAAGTATAAAATACGTAAACAAATATAAATAACTTCTGCATGGGCCACCTCGTATCCACTCCAACCCGGTCCGAGCTTTATGCATCACCTGTAAGGTTTGATAAAAATTGGGTGAGTCAAACAGACTCAGTGTGCAATTAGGCCACTGAATTCCACCCACATATAAACCACATATTAACCCACATATCAGATATCAATACACTTATTCACATGATTTCACTTATTGGGCTTGGCCCATTATCACATTACATATCAGATAATAAGTCAACTAATTCACATAATTCCACAATTTGGCCTTGGCCCATATTCTTACCACATATCGGATAATAATGTAATTTACCACATGTTTCCACATACTGGGCTTGGCCCATTACCGCATTGATCCACTTCACATATTGGGCTTGGCCCATTTTCACATTAATTCACATAGTAGACAGATTTATGAAAAATGTACCCAACCCAGCCTAGGGTCCATCCTCTACACACCCCCGTACCCAGCCACCACACACCAGGGGATACTAAATCACCCTCCAACCGCTACACATCCATTTGGCAAATAATGCCTTCCACGCGAACTAAATCGCAAGTAATCCACAACGCGACCTTAGTCAGCGCCAATCCACGATGTAGCTCGTAGCTAACATCAAAACCACGATGAGAACAAAGCTATCAATAACCACGATATGGCACATAGCCTATATCAACCACGTACTCGAAGTACACCCTGTCCTTCTTTCATAATCATATCCCACCCATCCACATACAGCATAAAAATAGTGACATAACATAATGATGCATGAGCATGTTCATCAAGCATATCATCACATATTCATATTAACAATCACATTTTATCAGATTTGGTACTTACCGGATTATCAACATACCCCATGAGGGTATCCATATCACAATTTCCACTGCACTAGTTAGCACATTCTTAACATATACACATATCACATACATAACATTTATCCCGGAAAACGGTAGGCTAACTACACACCTGATAACTTGAAGCACTACGCTTTCGATACCGATGCTATCACTAATCGAGACTACGGCTATCTGCCTACTCTGCTGCTCTGACACTGGCCCACACCCCGGTGGCAAATCCCAAACTGCAGAAACGTATCTCCTCTTGAACTTAGGGATAGGGACTACCCCTTGTCCTCCTTGACTGGCATTTGCGTCCATCACAGATCACTTAATCAGAATCATTCGGTTAAACGATAACGTCATTATACGAGATCTTAATCAACTAAATCACAACTTAACAACCTTACCACAAAAGGATCAAAATCTCGAAAACCACTACTATCTCTGAAGTTGTCGATATCCCTGCTAATCACTTGTTAGAATCGGCTTTAGGCACTTAACCCATAAAAATGGCCCTTGGCCGAATAGTATAACTGCTTACTTGATATTCATAACTCGAGAGATCTCCTCTAATGCTCCTTAGCGTCGGCTACCTTCACAGAGACACATAATATGCCTTAAAGAACATTCGGCCATCCTTAAGGCCTAACTATATGATTTCGGCATACTAATAGAAAGAGAAGGGAAACTGATTGATAATGAAAGAACACTCACCACTATACGTTGCTTACTCCTACCGATCAACTTCCCAAATCACCCTTATAGGTTCGGACCCAACCAAGAAATAGAGTTAGATCTCCAACTTTAGGCTTTGAAGAGAACAAAAGAAGAAAAGAAGTGATAAGGGGTTCCAAATAAATATTCGGCTATGGCTCCAAAAATGGTGATTGCACCCTCGGCTAACACAAAGAACAGGTTTGCAGTTGGAGAAAAGAAGGAATAGAAGAATAGTGAAGGCCTAGGAGAATTCAGCTTCAAAGAGAATAGAAAGGGGTTTGGGGTTGAAAGAAAATAAAGGAGAAGAAAAACGTTAGTAACCCTATTGGTCTTTGAAGTTTCGGTCACCAAAACAAAAGAGAAAGAAAGCCGAAACTAAATGGCTTATGCACAAGAGGAAAACAGCGCAAATGGGAAAAGAGGAAACTAAATTCGGCACCCCATCCTTATAAGCTTCAAAACCGATTAGGCACCCCTAAAAAATCCCACATTCGGCCACCAACCTTCCTCCTATCATAACCCACATTTTTCTCCTCTATCACCTTAACAAATTAAATAAATTAATCCATCACATTATCCCTTATCTATCCCCTATATTATCTCTTAATCACCTATTCAAAATAAATAAAATAAAACAATAATTATCTTACTCTTCTTAGCCGAAAATTAAAAGAAAAACTAAGCTTATCCTTCCTTCCAAAGTCCCAAAGCCGTCCATCTCTTCTCCCTTCCCTTGACGCAAAAACAAATGCCCATTTGCTTCCCACGTTGCTCAAACCTCTTCCTTTCCTCCCAGCTTATGGCGTCATGCACCAAGGCCATAAGTGGCACCTTGCAGCCACTTTACCACATGGTTCCTTGTGTCCTAAACTCCACATAAATTCTCTTAAGGCCTTCTTAGCCAAGCTTCCCCTTTTTTTTTTTAACTTAAAATCCAATATTTTCCCCATGCATTCTCCTTCATACTAGAGTTCTAAAAACCCTTAAAACACACTCAACCATACACTGAGCCTACTAGCACATGAATTATACACCAAATGCATAACCCTTAATTCTAGGGTATTACAGTTCTACCCTCCTTAAAAATAATTTCGTCCTCGAAATTACTTACTATCGAACATCGCACATCTTAACTTCACCGCACCCCGCTACTGCTGCGCACTCTGATCTTAATAAAACTAACACATCACCCTAGATACCATCTTAAGATTCGCATTCACGGCTCCATACACTTCATTAGCAACACAAGAACGAACTAGCTCTATAATAATCAAGGCAATAAAGGGATTCCAGGATTAGGGAGCAGACCCGATCCTATCTGGCCCAACTTCCTCCTCGCTACAACTGATTGCCTAAGCCAACCTTGGTTGTCTAGCATCTGAACCTTCAGCACCTCTGCTTGATGTTTCACGACCTCGGCCTACTGCTCGAGCCCTATCCATCACTAGAGGACACTTCTTAACCAAATGAGCCTTAGACCCATATCAGAAACATTCCTTATTATTTCCCCAACATTCTCCAGCATGAACCCTTCCACACTGAGCACATAGACGACTCTGATTCTTAGCAACTGGTACAGGTGCACGTACAAATTTCTCAATCCTTGGCCTTTTCTGAAAATCTCCAGATGATTCTAACGGTCCAAAACCCCTCTTAATCTGGTTCCTCATGCTTTCTTGATTCTGCCTCACAGTCCTCTTAACTTCTTCAGCTATCCCAGCCTTCTCCACTAGAATAGAAAAATCCCTTTCTCTCTGCGGTGCAATCAGCACTCGCAGCTCATCCCGCAATCCATCTTTGATTCGAACACACTTCTCGTAATCAGTAGCCACGATTCCGTTGGCGTACTGACTTAGCCGCACAAATTCCGCTCCGTACTCTGCTACCGACCTACTTCCTTGTACCAAGTTCAGAAACGCCTTCCTTTGCGAGTCCAAGTAACTAGCTCCAACATATTTCCCTTCAAGCTTAACCTTAAAGTACTCCCAATCCACTCGATCTGTAGGGGTACCTTGTCTGACAGTGAGCCACCATCGATAAGCCTCATTTCGGAGCAACGAGACAGCACCTTTCAGCTTTTCCTCAGCAATACAGTCCAAATCATCCATGATCCTTTCGACTGCCTTTAACCAGTACTCCGCTACATTCGGAGCCATTCCAGATACTCCTCTAAAGAATTTCGGCTCCGTTTGACCTAAGTCTTTCTGGTACTGATTTTCGAGCTCCATTGCCCACATTAGATCTAGCGACTCGCTCTAGCACTCGCAGCATAGCTAGCAATACTGCATCATATCCTCCAGTTTGATCTTGATCCTCCGCACCCACTGCTGGCGGCGGCACATCACTTTCTGACCTGTGGCCAGACCCAACCGGTTCCGATACTGTCATTCTACCTCGACCACGTCCACTAGAACTCATTTCTAATGTCGCGCTTTAATCTGATTAAGAAGTTTTATGCATTAGTACTTTTGTTCCACTTGTTTAACTGCGAACAGTTTTATGAAAAAAAGTTTAATAGTGATTCTTTCGATCAATCAAAGTTTTTCAACTCAAGTTCACTATTCTAATTCAGAGATTCACACATTCATGCATTCACCACATTCAACACACTATTATGGGCATCTTTGTCCATTCCCAACCCAGGGGTAATTTCGTCATTTGTCCTACAGGGGTATTTTGGTAATAAATCGGGGTCAACTCGAAAATAATCTTTACAAATCAAAGGTATTTCAAAATTTACACAGACTCGGGGTTTACCTTGAAAATTTGCTTTCCAAATCAGAGGTGTTGCCAAAAATTTCAGAAATCGGGGTTATTTTGGTAATTTTAGAAGTTAAGGGCATTTCCGTAATTTTTCCAAATCAGGGTATTTTAATAATTTGCAAAATTAGGATTCCTGGTATTTTGTGAAACAAAAGTATATCTGCAAAAGTCGAGGGTAGTATGGTAATTAAAAACCAAGGACATTTTGGTAATTTTCACCACCAGGGGTATTTGAGTAATTTTGTAAACCAGAAATATTTTGGAAAATTTTCAAACTAAGTTTTGCTACAATTTAAAGGGGTAATTCGGTGATTTTAAAACTAGGGTTTTCATGAAAACACGACTAGTCCCTTTCGGGTTTTAGTTATTGGGTTTAGCCCGCGAAGAAGTCCTCTTGGTTAGGGTGAACCGTCACTACGCACCAGGTAGGATTCGAGTAAAAAGGAGGTGAGTCGCTAGGACTGCTTAAGTACCAAGCTCTTACCGAATCCACTCCTAGACATGCGTACAATGGTTGCCACACCTTAACTCGGCGACTTACTTCACAGGTTTGTTCGATTGTTCTTAAGTCTTATGCATTCTGTATTGGAGTAGACTAGTCCTAGGGTTTAATAGCCCTAATCTTCTAATCTACGAGCCCAATTATGCCCATAACATTCACATTTAGAAATCACTTCAATAGTCAGAGGTACTTACCTGGTCGACTTCGGGTCGGAGATACAGGTGCCATGCCAGAACGAACCTGAAAAATTTCATAAAAGTTCATATATTTATTTTTTTTTGAAAAGCCCAACTTTGAAAATGTCTTTGGACCCAAAACCCTCAAAGCGGAGTTTTGAACCGGGCTCTGATACCAAACTGTAACACCCCCAAACCCGACCCACGAGCCTTGACCGGATCTGGTATGTCACTGCGGAAAACGTTTGAAAAATATTTTGATTTAGAAGTGAAAACATAAATCCGTTGTCTTTAGTAAAACACTGTATTTAAAATTCTAGGTAAAATTTTGATGTTACAAATTATCCGGATTTAAAAACTTTAATATATATTTTTGAAGATATAATGTGCCAAAAATAAAACATTTCCAACTAATAATTCAATTATTAATCCATCTTAAAACATAATAAAGATACTTAATAAAAATACTTAAACCCTTTAACAACTTCAAATAATTTAAGCGGCCCTTATTACAATAAATACTGAATCCAAGTACTGAAAGTATAAAATACGTAAACAAATATAAATAACTTCTGCATGGGCCACCTCGTATCCACTCCAACCCGGTCCGAGCTTTATGCATCACCTGTAAGGTTTGATAAAAATTGGGTGAGTCAAACAGACTCAGTGTGCAATTAGGCCACTGAATTCCACCCACATATAAACCACATATTAACCCACATATCAGATATCAATGCACTTATTCACATGATTTCACTTATTGGGCTTGGCCCATTATCACATTACATATCAGATAATAAGTCAACTAATTCACATAATTCCACAATTTGGCCTTGGCCCATATTCTTACCACATATCGGATAATAATGTAATTTACCACATGTTTCCACATACTGGGCTTGGCCCATTACCGCATTGATCCACTTCACATATTGGGCTTGGCCCATTTTTACATTAATTCACATAGCAGACAGATTTATGACAAATGTACCCAACCCAGCCTAGGGTCCATCCTCTACACACCCCCGTACCCAGCCACCACACACCAGGGGATACTAAATCACCCTCCAACCGCTACACATCCATTTGGCAAATAATGTCGTCCACGCGAACTAAATCGCAAGTAATCCACAACGCGACCTTAGTCAGCGCCAATCCACGATGTAGCTCGTAGCTAACATCAAAACCACGATGAGCACAAAGCCATCAATAACCACGATATGGCACATAGCCTATATCAACCACGTACTCGAAGTACACCCTGTCCTTCTTTCATAATCATATCCCACCCATGCACATGCAGCATAAAAATAGTGACATAACATAATGATGCATGAGCATGTTCATCAAGCATATCATCACATATTCATATTAACAATCAGATTTTATCAGATTTGGTACCTACCGGATTATCGACATACCTCATGAGGGTATCCATATCACAATTTCCACTGCACTAGTTAGCACATTCTTAACATATACACATATCACATACATAACATTTATCCCGGAAAACGGTAGGCTAACTATACACCTGATAACTTGAAGCACTACGCTTTCGATCCCGATGCTATCACTAATCGAGACTACGGCTATCTGCCTACTCTGCTGCTCTGACGCTGGCCCACACCCTGGTGGCCAATCCCGAACTGCAAAAACGGATCTCCTCTTAAACTTAGGGATAGGGACTACCCCTTGTCCTCCTTGACTGGCATTTGCGTCCATCGTAGATCACTTAATCAGAATCATTCAGTTAAACGATAATGTTATTATACGAGATCTTAATCAACTAAATCACAACTTAACAACCTTACCACAAAAGGATCAAAATCCCGAAAACCACTACTATCTCTGAAGTTGTCGATATCCCTGCTAATCACTTGTTAGAATCGACTTTAGGCACTTAATCCATAAAAATGGCCCTTGGCCGAATAGTATAACTGCTTACTTGATATTCACAACCCGAGAGATCTCCTCTAATGCTCCTTAGCATCGGCTACCTTCACAGAGACACATAATATGCCTTAAAGAACATTCGGCCATCCCTAAGGCCTAACTATATGATTTCGGCATACTAATAGAAAGAGAAGGGAAACTGATTGATAATGAAAGAACACTCACCACTATACGTTGCTTACTCCTAGCGATCAACTTCCCGAATCACCCTTATAGGTTCGGGCCCAACCAAGAAATAGACTTAGATCTCCAACTTTCGGCTTTGAAGAGAACAAGAGAAGAAAAGAAGTGATAAGGGGTTCCAAATAAATATTCGGCTATGGCTCCACAAATGGTGATTGCACCCTTGGCTAACACAAAGAACAGGTTTGCAGTTGGAGAAAAGAAGGAATAGAAGAATAGTGAAGGCCTAGGAGAATTCGGCTTCAAAGAGAATAGAAAGGGATTTGGGGTTGAAAGAAAATAAAGGAGAAGAAAAACGTTAGTGACCCTATTGGTCTTTGAAGTTTCGGTCACCAAAACAAAAGAGAAAGAAAGCCGAAACTAAATGGCTTTTGCACAAGAGGAAAATGGCACAAATGGGAAAAGAGGAAACTAAATTCGGCACCCCCTCCTTATAAGCTTCAAAACCGATTAGGCACCCCTAAAGAATCCAACATTCGGCCACCAACCTTCCTCCTATCATAACCCACATTTTTCTCCTCTATCACCTTAACAAATAAAATAAATTAATCTATCACATTATCCCTTATCTATCCCCTATATTATCTCTTAATCACCTATTTAAAATAAATAAAATAAAACAATAATTATCTTACTCTTCTTAGCCGAAAATTAAAAGAAAAACTAAGCTTATCCTTCCTTCCAAAGTCCCAAAGCCATCCATCTCTTCTCCCTTCCCTTGACGCAAAAACAAATGCCCATTTGCTTCCCACGTTGCTCGAACCTCTTCCCTTCCTCCCAACTTATGGCGTCATGCACCAAGGCCCTAAGTGGTTCCTTGCAGCCACTTTACCACATGGTTCCTTGTGCCCTAAACTCCACATAAATTCTCTTAAGGCCTCCTTAGCCAAGCTTCCCTTTTTTTTTTCACTTAAAATCTAATATTTTCCCCATGCATTCTCCTTCATACTAGAGTTCTAAAAACCCTTAAAACACACTCAACCATACACTGAGTCTACTAGCACATGAATTATGCACCAAATGCATAACCCCTAATTCTAGGGTATTACATGCCCTCACCGTGGGTTACCTTTGTGGCTACAGGTTCAATCCTTTTATAATGGTGTGAACCCCTCAACTAGGTAGGTGATTGATTCAGCCGCCGGTGGAACACTAAATAACAAGACCCCTGAAGCGGCTTATGAATTTATAGAAGAGATGGCACTGAATAACTATCAGTGGCAAGTTATGAGGACAAAGCCAACAAAAGCCGCCAGTGTTTTCAACCTCGACGCAGTGACCATGCTATCAAACCAAGTAGAACTATTAAATAAAAAGATTGATGGTTTGTGTGGTTCTTCGCAGGTACATCCAGTGATGCAGTGCGATACAAATGGAGGAGGGACGAACAATACAGAATATCCACCCTACAACCCTGGCATAGAAAGCGAATAGATGAACTATATGGGTAATAATTTCAGACCTCAAAATAACCCTTATAGTAACACTTACAATCCAGGTTGGAGGAACCATCAAAACTTTTCATGGGGTGGCCAAGGAAATCAAAGACAACAACCCCCTCCAGGTTTTCAACAGCAACCTTACCCACAAGAGAAAAAATAGAACCTTGAAGATATGCTAGCAAAGTTTATTTCGGCATCAGAAACTCATTTTTAGAATACCAAAACGGAGTTGAAAAATCAGCAAACATTAATCCAAGGGCTTAAAAATCAAATAGAACAGCTGACCAAGTTAGTTTCCGCAAGGCAACCAGGTAATTTATCTAGTAATACCGAACCTAAACCAAAAGAGTAAGTGAAGGCAGTAACACTAAGGAATGGGAAGGTATTCGTTGAAGCGGAAAAGAAGATGCCACAAGAAACTGATAAGGAAAAAGGTGAGGAAGTAAACGAGAATGTAACACCGGTACTTAAAGAATATAAGCCACCGATCCCATATCTGGAAAAGCTAAAGAAAGATCACTTAGACGCACAATATGGTAAATTTCTTGAACTTTTTAAATAATTACATATTAACTTACCTTTTGTTGAAGCTATTTCGCAGATGCCGACATACACAAAACTCCTAAAAGAGCTTCTAACAAATAAAAGGAAGTTTGAAGAGTTATCGACCGTGGAACTTAATGAGGAATGTTCAACTATTCTTCAAAATAAGCTACCAACTAAATGGAAAGATCCTGGAAGTTTCACTATTCTCTGTTTAATTGGTAGTTTAAATATTGAGAAAGCACTAGCTGATTTAGGTGTCAGTATTAATTTAATGCCTTATAAAATGTTCAAGCAGCTTGGTCTTGGGGAACCAAAACCCACTAGGATGATTATTCAATTAGTTGGCAGATCTATTAAATATCCTAAGGGAGTTATTGAAGATATATTGGTCAAAGTTGATAAATTTATATTCCCTGTTGATTTTGTTGTGCTTGACATGGATGAGGACGTTGAGGTGCCTTTAATTTTAGGATGCCCCTTTTTAGCTACTGTTAGGGCTGTTATTGATGTAGGTGATGGTAAACTTGCGCTAAGGGTAGGCGACGAGGAAATTATTTTTAAAATTTATGATGCTATGCGATATTCTAAAGCGCAAGATGATTCCTGTTATTTTATTGATGCTATTGATCATTTTATTCAAGATTCTTTTCAGGAAATCATACATGACGACACGTTGGAACTGTGTCTTGCCCAAGGTGAGGGGGCAGATGATGATACCAATGAGTTGAGGGAGATAAAAAGTGAGTTAAATTCTAATACTTCTTCCCCAAGACAAAAAAAAGACGAAGGCATTGTAATAAACGATGAACTAAAACAAAAACCCTTTATTGAAGAACCGCCCAAATTGGAATTGAAACAATTACCAAATCACTTAGAGTATGCATTCCTCGGAGATAATTCTACACCACTAGTAATCATCTCTTTAGAGCCATAGCTTGGAAGATTTCTGACATTAAAGGGATAAGTCCATCGTTTTGTACCTACAAAATTTTAATGGAAGATGAATTTAAACCATGTGTGCAACCTCAAAGACGATTGAATCCCAACATGAAGGAAGTTGTTAAAGCCGAGGTAATTAAACTTCTAGATGCTGGAGTTATTTATCCTATTTTTTACAGTACTTGGGTAAGTCTTGTGCAGGTTGTTCCAAAGAAGGGAGGCATGACTGTTGTAGCTAACGAAAAGAATGAATTGATTCCAACAAGAACAGTCACAGGTTGGAGAGTCTGCAATGACTCTAGGAAGTTGAACGATGCCACGAGAAAAGATCACTTTCCTTTACCCTTCATTGATCAGATGTTAGAAAGATTATCTGGGCGTATGTACTATTGCTTCCTAGACGGACTCTCTGGTTACTTCCAAATCCCAATAGCTCTTGAGGATCAAGAAAAGACAACATTTATGTGTCCATACAATACGTTTGCTTATCGTAGAATGGCTTTTCGATTATGTAATGCTCCTACTACTTGTCAGCGCTGCATGCTAGCCACCTTTGATTAAATCGTGGAAGATATTATGGAGGTTTTTATGGACGACTTTTCAGTATTTGGTAATTCTTTCCATCTTTGCCTTGCAAATTTAAAACGAGTTCCAATGAGATGTGAGGAAATGATCCTTGTAAAGTGTCACTTTATGGTTCGAGAAGGAGTTATGTTAGGTCACAAAATTTCTAGTAAAGGGGTTGAGGTTGATAAAGCAAAAATTGAAACCATAGAAAAATTACCTCCTCCTAGTTCAGTTAAGGCTATTAGAAGCTTTTTAGGACATGCTGGATTTTATAGAAGATTTATTAAGGATTTTTCTAAAATATCTAAGCCTTTAACAAAACTACTAGAGAAAGATGTGCCTTTTGATTTTGATCAAGAATGTTTAGAAGCATTTAATACCCTCAAAAATAAATCAATAAATGCTCCAATTTTAACTGCACCTGATTGGAATTTACCCTTTGAACTAATGTGTGATGCGAGTGACTTTGCAGTAGGTGCAGTTTTGGGACAGGAAAGACACAAGCATTTTCAGTCGATCTATTATGCTAGCAAAACATTGACGGCCGCTCAAGAAAATTACACCACCACAGAAAAAGAATTGCTAGCTGTGTTTTTTTTGCATTTGATAAATTTAGACAGTATTTGATATTATCTAAAGTTGTTGTTTACATTGACCATTCAGCTCTTCGTTATCTTTTAACTAAATTTGATGCAAAACCTCGACTCATAAGATGGATTCTACTCTTGCAGGAATTTGATTTGGAAATTCAAGATAAGAAAGGAGCTGAAAATCTTGTGGCAAACCATCTTTCTAGGCTTGAAAATCCACATATCAAATAACTAAATGAGAGTAAGATAAATGACTCGTTTCGTGAAGAACAACTATTTGCTATATCTGACTCCAAGGTACCTTGGTTTGCAGACATTGCAAATTACTTACCTGCTAACATCCTACCAAAAAGGTTAACACATCATCAAAAGAAGAGATTCTTTGCTGGTGCGAAAAACTATTTTTGGGAGGAACCTTTTCTTTTCTGTATATGTCCAGATCAAATAATTTGGAGATGTGTTACAAAGGCAGAAGCAAGCAAAATCCTAGAACATTGCCATTCAGGACCATCAGGAGGACATTATAGTGGGATTAGGACAGTACATAAAACGCTCGAATCAGGTTTTGATTGGCCCACTGTGTTCAAATACACTAACAAGGATGTTGCTTCCTGTGATAGATGTCAGAGAATAGGTAATATCTCTAAACGCGATGAAATGCCTCAAACATATATGCTATCATGTGAAATATTTGATGTATGGGGTATTGATTTTATGGGTCTATTCCCTAGTTCATTTGGGAATAAATACATCTTAGTAGTAGTGGATTATATGTCAAAATGGATGGAAGCTCAAGCTTTACCTACTAATGATGCTAGAGTGCTAGTGAGATTTCTTAAGAAACTCTTCTCTCAATTTGAAACACCCAGAGCAATTATTAGTGATAGGGGTACTCATTTTTGTAATACTCAATTTGATAAAGTGATACGGTCCGTCTCGGGTTTGAAGACGAATCGTAAATGTTGCCCGATCGTAAATTAGGTAGTTTTTCTTTTAACTAACAAAAGGGATAATTTTATTGGAAATAATATCTTTGAAAGGTAAAGATAGGTGAGAGGTTGAAATGGATACGTATTTGAAACAAGAAAGAACCTTTAATAAAAATTAAAGACCCGAATCTTATAAGTTTCAAATTGATGGAATGAGTTTTTGAAATAAAACCGAGACCCACTATCTAGCGAGATAGGAACCAACGGTATAGGTAAATGAACGCCACACCCGTAAGGATGATAAGTTCGAAACAAGGAAAGATCGACGCCACTAGAAAACTAGATAAGTCAATTCAAACCTTGAGAATTAGGAGAGTGGATACTCACCAAAAGAAATTCTTCTTTCATTCAAATTCAAAGTCTGAGTTTGCAAAATAAAAATGGCCAAATATTTATAGCCAATGTGCCTTACAAATAAAAAAAATAAATAGCAAGAATTTTGGTCTTCAAATTGCTGTCCAAGATATGAAAAATTAATCAAAAGAAATGGCATTATCGTCCCACCATTATCTTCCATGCATTTCATGCTCCAATTCCTTTGAAATATTCTTCATGACTTTTCCTCCACCTTTGCCATCCAAGGGGTTGACCTTCACTCACATGTCAATTGTTTATTCCAAGTCATATGCCTAGGAGAGAATTCGGCCCATGCTCCTTTGCACTATGTTCCATCTTGTTAATTCCACCTTGCCGTTCGTGCATTACTACAACCAACCCATTTGTACATTTTTTTTTATTTCATCATGCCATGAGTCTTCCCACTTTCAAAATTATTCTCATGTTTTATAATTTTAACTCTTCATGCTTTATGACAAAGCCATGCCGTCCCTTACACTTGCACATTTTTAATTTTTAGTTCCCACTATGTTTTTGAATTTTAAAAGCTCTCATCCACTTCATGCACCAATTCTTCCAATGCCGTCCAATGTATCAAAGACAATTTAATTTCTTTTAACACATGCTTGTTTCCATTTCCTCCATTTAAAAATCATGCTAACATGTTCTTTAAAGAAATTAAGCTTGCCGTCCACTTCCACTCATCCATTTAAAATTTCATCTCCCATGATTCATTATTTTATTCAAGCTAGTGCCGCCCCCATGTTTTGAAATTCTTAATTCCCCTTTGTTTGCCAAATTCCCACGCATGGAAATATGAGTTGTCATGAGATTCCTTTAATTTCAACTATTATGCTCCATGCTTTGCCACCCCATACTCCTATATTTTAATAATCCCAAAGCTCTCTCATACATTCCAAATAGTGTTGTCCCATCTTGTCCAAGATGCTTGTTTTAAATATTCTTCATTCTTCAATCTACTTGCATCAAACGTGGCATGCTTGCTTCTTTCATAGCCGAAAATTGCTGCACATTAAAACCACAATTAATCAGCATGGATTACAATAATTTTGGTAGCCACAAATACTTTTAAATGCAACAGCCACAATCAAATTTAATTTGGCTGGAAACTTAAAATTTTGCTGCACCTTTAACTCTTGCATTAAAACTAATTAAAACCAGTAACTAAATGGACAAATTAAATTAATCTAAGGAAACCAAAATTAATTTAGGCACAATAAAATATTTTGACAAATTAATTTGCTATAGAAAATCAATTAAACGAATTAAGATGTTTAATTCATTTAATTAAAATTTAGCAATTTAATTTTCAACAAATTCAAAGACTCGATTTATTTAAAGCAATAAAAATTAAAATTTGGCATCGAGCTTCGTCGACTTGAAAATTCGGTGGGTGCCCCGGGCGTGCCTGTATCATAAAGTCTTAAAGAAATATGGAGTACACCAAGTGGAAGTAGCAAATCGAGAGCGTAAGTGTATTCTAGAGAAAACAGTAGAATCAAATAGGAAAGATTGGGCATTAAAAGTAGATGATGCTTTATGGGCCTATAGAACCGCTTTTAAAACTCCCATAGGAACATCCCCATACAGACTTGTCTACGGAAAAAGTTGTCATCCACCATTTGAATTAGAGCACAAAGCATTTTCGGCAATAAAATTTTTAAATTAGGATCTTAAACTTGCAGGTGAGAAAAGAATGATGCAGTTGAACGAGCTAGATGAGTGGCGAGCTAATGCCTATGAGAACTCACGTCTATATAAGAAGGCAACAAAGCGACGCCATGATGCTCATTTGAAGCAACCGGAGCAATTCGAAGTGGGAGATATTATTCTACTATACAATTCAAAGCTTAAATTATTTCCTGGAAAGCTAAAATCAAGATGGTCAAGTCCATTCGTAATCAAAACTATTTTTCTCTATGGCACAATCGAGGTAACTCATCCAACTTATGGCACATTCAAGGTAAAACGATCAGCAACTTAAAATATATAATGGTGAAGATTTTAGGGATATGAGAGAGGAGCTTCAGCTCCGTGAACCTTCATATAGAAATGAAAACAGGGTAAGTCTAGCTTAGGACTTTAAATGAGCACTTATCGGGAGGCCACCCGAGCACTAACTTCACTGACATCCATATTTTTTATTTTAGCATCTAACTAAGAACTAACCAATTTAATGGGCGCAGGATTTCCTACCTACACGGCCTAGTACGCCGGCATGGCCGTGGTCGTGTGGACACCACGGGAAGAGACGTCGGGGTCGCGAAAATCGTGCGGGCCAAGGAAGAAAAACTTTTCCCCAACATGGGCTACGATAAAACACCATGACCGTGCGATGCGGCCGTGGTCGAAACTGACTCGAAAACACGGGCTACGATAAAAGGGCCACGGCCGTGTGATGTAGCCGTGGTCGATACTGAGTAAATGACACGGGCGTGCGACACGCCCTTGTATTTAGGTCGTGGTCAATACTGACTAATTACCACGGGCGTGGGAGAAACTAATGAAACATCACACGGCCGTGCGATTAGGCCGTGTGACCCAACACGCCCAGGGGACATGGGCGTGGGACAAGGATCAGACGCGCACTAATTCAAAATTTACGAAACACACGGGCTAAACAGCAGACACAAGGCCATGGGCCTTGACGTTGTGCCCCAATTTCTATTTAAACCACACCACTATTAATTTTCTCCCCAAAATTTTTTGCCCTCCTAAAATCCCTATCCATTCTCCACTCTCCCTACTCAGTCCGGCCACCACCATCGACCCCCCTCCTCCTTTCTCCTTTCCCTTTCCTCCTTCCCTTTCTTACCCACGAATACAACACGCAGTCCACGCCCGTGTAAGGACGACACGCCCGCGCGCCACCACCATGACCGTGCGCCTCCCCCCACCACCTCACCGTTGGTCACCATTGTTTTACCCTCCATTTCTTTTATTATTATTCAATTTCTATTCTCTTATTTATCATTCTCCTCATCATTATTAGTATTATTAGATTTTCTTTCATAGACTATGTTAATTTTTATTCTCTTATTATATCTTTATTTTCTCGAATTCTTAATGCTAAGTATTTTGATATTTCTAATTGTTAGACAAGTCGTCTTATTATTAGTTAGCTGATTTCTCTTTTCTTCATCAATATTGCTTTCTCATTATTCAATAAACTTATATGTTCTTAGTTTTCAGTATTAGGATTATCAATTTTCGATTCTTGTCACAAGAATATAATGATTAGTAGGATCCTACATCCTTGGTTGGTTGATGATACTTGGTTATTGTATGTCTTTTACAGGTACGTAATGACTCCCTCACGTGGGAAGAAGACCGACGTTCCCGCTTCAAAAAAGTGGAAAGGTGCCGGTGTGACTTTTCAAGTGCTTCTGCCGAAGTACGCCACCCATTCCTACAGTTTCCTTCGAAACCCCAGAAGGAGCTCTTTCGGTTACTTCGCGCACGACCCCTCGGTGTAGGGAGGTGTATTGATTGGGCCGCCCTAGAGTAGGTCCAACTAGCAGACACGGTTCGAGCCCTATTATCCACCGACCCGTGGGGGCACTTCTTTGATATCATCGAGCCTACATACCTAGAGCTCACTTTGGAGCACTGTTCCACATTGCACCTCCAGATGGTCATGACGAACTTTGACAACTCCAGCACAATCCAATTCCGTCTCAGAGGCCTCTTACTTGAGCTGAGTGTCCCACAGTTCGGAGCCGCTTTGGGACTTTACTCCGAGGAGTTCATGGAGGAAGACAACTTTGAGGACCTCCATCGCCACACCTCCATCGCCACATCCATCACTCCCCTTCTACATGTTGGAAAGACTTAGTCCCCAGCTCGGCTACCTATGACCCCAGCTGCTCCAAAGACTCAGCTCTCGCCCCATCATTAAGGTATTTACACGCTATCCTCTCTCATACTTTGACGGGTAGGTGAGAGAGCACCGGCGTCGTCAACACTCACGACGCCTACTTTTTATGGTGCATGGCAACGGGCGCGTCTTTGGCTTAGCTTACTTCATCGCCCGTGCCATTCAGCATCAGACGGAGCGGCATAGGAGAGGAGTCATCTCCATGGGCCCATACATCACGCGCCTGGCTCAATATTTTGGGCTCCTCAACACTGCAACTCAACCCTCCTCACTCACCCTTATCGGGCAGATGTCCCCGCAGGGATTCAGACAATGCTTCACATGAGGATGATTGAGCGCCAACGTGGGTTTGATCCTTCCCAGTACCGGCTCTCGCTACCCACCGAGCAAGATGACCCAGAGGACATTACTGATGATGTCCCCCCACAACCCAAGGAGCCACCATCTGCGCCACCACCGCCACGCCGACCAGCTCATGCGGCAGCTTCACTGACTGACATTTTTGAGTGCCTCACTAGGTTTGAGCAGTATTGTACGCAGCAATTTAACGACAACGCTCGACGATTTGACGGCATCGAGGCAACTCTTCAACAAATTTGTCAACATTTTCACATATTGCCGCCACCCCCACGTCACGATCCATCTGGGGATGAGGACCTTTGAGTCCATTTATTTTCATTTTTCTTTTTGTTTTATTTATTTTATTTAAAGTTTTCAACTATTAAACTATTACCTTTTCTTGTCTTTAAATTATATTAATTATGTTGGTTTCTTTTTATCTTTGGTTGTTTATTATCGAGTAATCATAACGAATTCCATGTAATAAAACCCCCTAAAAATTTACTGATGACTCCGCAGTTTCAAAAGGTTCAAGGTGCTACTAAGGAACAAGAATATTCTCACCCACTTTCACCTCTGCCTAGTTCATCATGCTTTTCATTGGCTCCATTTGTACAAGTTTCATTTTCAAGGATTTTATCCATGATTCAGGAAGTTTCACTCCTCCCCTCTCCTATGATTTTCTTATAATATTATCTATCTTTGTACATTGAGGACAATGTACATCTTAAGTGTGGGGAGGTTAACTATAGTATTATTTGAAAATCCCTGAATTATATGTTGTTCTTAAGTAACTTTCTCACATTTTCTATTAGAATGAAACTTCTATTAATTTATGATTTTTATTGATATGTCTTCGATTAAATTATAGATAATTGAGCATTGATGGTTTAAACTTTAAGACATTAGAGAATCAAGCATGATAAGCCTAATTTCAGAATTAAAAATTTATTAAGTTGTTTCCCTAATCTTAAATATTACTTTGAAGTTTGAAATTTACAAGGTTAACATCAAAAACCATAATGTTGTGAGATTTTTAACCTATAAGAGCATATATTTTTCTTACTCACTTTATTGATTATGAGTGTGTCAACATTGATTTGTTATTCTAGAACTTGTTTCAATTATACATGTCGACACCACATTTTTTATTTGATATACTGAGATGGTAAAGGCACCTAAGATTTAACCCACTTATCACAAAAAGCCTACCTCCATAATTAAACCCCTAGTGAACCCCTTTGATCCTAATAAACCGTTTCTTGACTTAACCATTAATTTTAACCCAAAACCAAATTTTTACTTCTCCTACTTTGATTCCCCTTATGTAGAGATTTGATTTGATCAGTTGCCTAACTATTTTCTTTATTTCAGTTGTTAAATTCTATCTTATTATTGTATGTTCTTATTCTAAAAAAAAGTTGGAAATTTATCTATTATTAGTTCGATATTGTTGAGCTTAAAGTAATTAATTTCATATTTTGAGAAGAAGCTCGTATTATTTCATGTAATTATTAATTATTAGTTCATTGTATCTAGTTAGGTAAATTGTCAATTCAATCTCGATTCTAACCCTCTAATACAACCTTTATCCACACCTTTAACCCAAGCCCCATTACAACCCTTTAAAGACCTTTTGATTTGTGTATCATCTCATTTTTTAATGGTAGAGATTTGATTTTCATGCAAGCTTATGGGATTAACTCTTCATGTCTAACTTTTGAGTGCTTAATTTGAACCTTAAACACCTTGAGTGATTTAGTGAATCTTTAGTGAGGATGTCAATTCTTGTCAGTTTTGAATCAGAGGTAATTATTTAGGTAAGGGGAAACACCTATGTTTTCGTGCTATAAAAATTTATTTCTTAGATTGTTTGAATCTTTAGGACTCTTTTAGTTAAATTATCAATGTATGAATTATCTATGAATTATGATGAAACATTATTGATAAGGATTATAAATTGAGGAAGTTAATTTTAATTGTGAGTTGAGAATTTTTCTTGAGGACAAGCAAAAGCTTAAGTGTGGGGATATTTGATAAACCATAATTTATACATATTTTTACCCCATACTTGGCTTATTTTTGGATGAATATTTATTAGATTTAATGAATTCGATGCTCCTAATCTTCTAATTTCATGTTTTATACTCAGGAGAGCTTAGGAAGTTGAAAAGAACGAGAAATGGGCCAAAAAGGGGCAAAATGGGCCTATTTAGAAAATCAACATGGCCTGGACCATTGGACACGGCCGTGTGTTACGAGCAAGGATCAACCACGGCCTGGACTATAGTCCACGGGCAGACCACATGGCCGTGTGTGGCGAGCAGAGTCAAGCACGACCCAAGCCATCACGCACGGGTGTGTCACACAGGCGTGTCCCTGCCGACCCTAGGTTTAATTCTATTCAGAAAAGGCTACTTGTAGGCCAAGAAAGGCATTCCAAAGCCTATATAAACACCCTAGGGGGCAACCTAAAGGAGGAGACGAAGTAGAAAGCAGAAAATACTCCAATACAGCCGTCGGGAATAGCTTAAGAGAAGGATCTCCATCAAGACTGAAGATCTCTCATCAAGTTCTTTAGAAGTTTTTGGGTTTTCTTATGTTTTGTTGTTTTCCCTATTTTAAGATGTTTCCCTCTATCAGTATGAACTAAATCCCTTAAATACCTGAGGGTATGAAACCTAAGATGAATCTTATTATTGTTTGATTTATAAGATAAATACTTGTTCTTATTCTTAATTGTGAGTTCTTATTCTTGTTTTGATAATTCAGGTTATTGATTCAAAGTCAAATGTGCTTGTTCAGTAGAGCAAAAGTCCCTGTTTAAGAGAAGATCAACACAATTAAGCGGAGTAGAATGCAACCCTAGAAATAGGGCGACGAAAATTTGCCGGATTAGAGTCAAATCTAATAAGGGGATACATAGATTGAGTTAATGCAACAATAGGGGTTTTAATTACAAAGAGATTTCAATTAATCAACCTAAAGTCAGTTGTTTTTAGTCTTGAAAGAGATATTAACATAAATCAGGGATTTCTACAGATTAAGTCAAGTGAATAAATCGTATGAATCAAAAGTAATAAGTGAAGTCTAGGTGGATTCTTCCTTAGGTATTGCCTATCTCATATAAGTTGTTTAAAAGTATTTTCCAAATTCACTCTCTATCACTTTCATAATTATTTAGTTAGTTAAATTTAGATTAAAAATAAATCCTATTAATTACTATGCTAGATAATAAAAAGATAGTTATTACTAGTAATTTTAGTCCTTGAGGATATGATATTCTAGACTCATCACAACAATACTACTGTTCGATAGGTGCGTTTGCCTTTGTCCAAATAATAGTTAGTTCCGGGACCATCACTGGTCTAGCCCCTATACATGCCATAGACAAAATCACTAAGTCTAAATATACCGAGGTAAGCTGATAGTGTGGGCGATCTTCTGATTATCGATGTATCTCGGCTCAGCTCTTAAACTCTATAAAACAAGGGAAAAGAAAGGGGAGTAAGCTTTAAGCTTAGTAAGTTTACATGTAAATAAATATCATCATAGTATGAGCTAATCAACAAATAGCATTATACTAAACAAAAACCATCCACATTCAAGTCATGCTTACTCATTCCATCCCTTACCACATTCTCACCACATAACAAACTCAATGCTTGTATTCATTCATTTGCATACCTGCACTCAACATCACATTTTCTCATGATACAACACATCATAATTTCTCCCAATCCAATCACAATGTCAAAACACTCGGTGGTTTCACACTTAGCCCACCATCAATCATTAATAGGGTGGTATTGCACGTAGCCCACCATCAATCATTAATAGGGTGGTATTGCACGTAGCCCACCAAAAAGGATATTTATAGTGGTCTCGCACATAGCCCACTAAATGATATAACAAATGATGGTATCGCACACAGCCCATCGTAGTGAAGTAATAAGGTGGTATCGCACTTAGCCCACCATCAAGTATCGTCATTACACGTTTATATGACTATTTCGTTATTCATATGAAACTATACAATGACTATCAAAATCAATCCACTCCAATCATACATGTTCTCAGTCATGCCATGCACCAATTGACAACAACAATGTATGTATATAAAATGTATAGTTTACACATAAACTTACCTCGGTGCAAAAGGAGTTAACTAATGGTTTAATCCGTAACCTTGCCTTTTCCCTGGTCAAGGTTAATTCCGTGCTCTTCTTGATCTATAACAATAAAAATCATTCATTTAGATCATTCCATCATCATAATGCATCAAAATCTACACTTAGGCAAAAAATGACCATTTTGCCCTTGTACTATGGCAAAAATTACAATTTTGCCCCTAGGCTCGTAAATTATTTTTCAACACATTTTCTCATTAAACAAGCTTAGATGAACATTTATTTCTCTTACAACTACTCACAATTCCAACTCTTTCATGCATTTATGACACATATTCCACCTTTGTATTTAAGTCCTCATTAGGTGTTTTCATGCTAACACCTTTTACAAAAGTTGTTCCTCACCTCCCAAACATTCATTTTCATCCATAAAAACTCATCTAACAATATTGTAACATCCCGAAATTGGGCCTAGTAGGATTGGGCCGATTGGGCTTGGGCTTAGGAGTGTTTAAAATCTTCAAGAATATGAGAATGGTGTTTTTGCAAATTGGATTTTTTTTAGTGGATTTGGAAGGTTACGAGGTTTCTATGAATTCTCGGGATTAATTGGGTTTTAGGAAAAATTTGAGTATCATCTTGTTACTTGTGTTAGCTCGTGTAAGATTTTATTGCGTGCTTAGTATAGTTTTGTGAAGGCTTGGAATATTTAGCGAAGCTAGAATAATTCTTGGTATTGAAAATTCAGTGAAGTGGATTTGGTGATCCTGACACTTAATTTAAGTGTTAAATTCTTGCACATGAGGAGTTAGTGACAAGGTGGTTATGGCGCTTGAAGGGTTGCTTGAGGGAAGTGGTTCGAGTAGCATGGATTGCATTTGGAAGACTTTATTTTTATGCACCTTACATTAAGTGTTGGTCAAACTACTCATAAGGTAGGTTGGACTTTAAGTTTTATGGTAAGTTGAATAATAGTTTAGGAAAGCTTGTATTTTGGGATAAGAATCTTAAGAATTAAGGAAGGATGGGGGGACAAAAGGCTTGAATGTTGGAGAGTTGTTTTGGAAACTCTTCTATGGTCATTAGTCCATGTATGTGGATGGTATGGGTGTCTAGAGGGGTTGGCCGAATGTTGATAGGAATTTGGGGGGGTTTAGTTGGTCAATTCTTGCATTTTGTGCATCTTTTGCATTTTTTCTTTTCCTCTCCAAAATCTTTCTCCTTAGCCGATTGTGTCTTGGGCATTAGGTACAATTTTGTTTTAGTTTTGGCATTGTTTTCTTGTTTTCTGTCAAAGCCGAAAAGACCATTGTGGTTTGCCAAATTTTTCTCTTAGGCATTTGGCCGAATATTCATTTGAGTCTCTCTCATATTTTATTTTCGTTGTAGCCTAAAACCAACCCTTTTCCCTTCATCTCTTTCTTCATCTTTAGTGGTTGGCCGAATCTTCCTTCTCCCCATTTCTCTTTTTCTTTCTTCCACTTTTGCTCAAAATCGAAAACATCCCTCTCCCATTGCAATTTCTTTCTTTTTCTTCCTTTTCCTTTCTCTTTCTCCACTCTAGCCGAATCCTTTTTGTTATTACAAATCAACCATAGCCGAAATTCCCTTCACCATTTAACCATATTGCCGAAACTTCCCATTCTCTTTTTGATTTGTCTTGGCCGAATATCAACAAGGGTAGGTCTTCATTTGGTTTTCTTCAATTGGATTTGGAAGGGGTAAGTATTCATGGCCGTATTTCCTTTGTTTCTTTTCTCTTTTCTATGTCATTTTTCTTAAGGGCAAAGGCCGAATTTTTGGGTATTTGTTGTAAGGTTCTAACTATTCGAAGGAACTAATTTTTCTTCTAGACTCCTCAGGATTTTTGAAGTAATCGACTCAAGCCTTAATTCTCTGACAATCGTTTTGGGTAAGCTAATAGGTAAGATTTAGTATTTCGTACGATAACCCTTCAGGATGTGTTGGTGTGGTCGAATGGCCTTGTTTATAGTTTTGTGGTTTGGCCGAATGTAGGGCAAGGAGATCGAGTGTTGTAGATCGGGTCTTCAGGATTTAGTGCTTGCGTTAGTGACAGGTGTGTACCTTACACACTTTATAACTCGGTAATATATATAAATAAACTAATCATGTTATTAAAGCCAAAAACTATGAGATCTTGATATGATACCTTGATGGGTATGAGCAAGGATTCGGGTAAGTCCGTTTCGAAATGATGTTGTTATATGTTGATTGATATCATGATCTACGATATATATATGTTATATGTTCATATCAAAGTATGATGGCATGATTTATACTCATAATACATTGGTTTGGGTAGTATGAGTGGAGGGGGAAGGATTTGATATCCGTGTCTTTGGGACACTAGAGGTTTGGCACCTTATAGCGACTTGTCCCAGTGGCTTAGCACCACAGTGGGTTGGCCCCACAGTTGACATATCGGGATCGTCGGCAGTGATTTGGTATCACACGTGGGTTGGCCCCACACTTGGATTATTGATATTTCGTGACTTTGGGTCACCAGAGGTTTGGCACCTCATAGCGACTCGTCCCAGTGGCTTAGTACCACCGTGGGTTGGCTCCACTTTTGATATATTGGGATCGTCGCCAGTGATTTGGTATCACACGTGGGTTGGCCCCACAACTTGATTATTCGTGACTTTGGGTCACCAGTGGTTTGGCATGACATTATTGGATATCGTGACTTTGGGTCACCAGTGGTTTGGCACCACCAGTGGTCTGGTACCACACGGGGTAGAAAAGGAGTTATGGATGGCTAGGTTGGGTGCATTATATATATATATTACTTGGTTATGAATTGTGTAAGAATGTTGCATTAATCGGGAGAAGGATTTATGCACTGAGTCTTGGTGACTCACCTTCTCCCTTATCTTTTCAGGTGACTCGTAAAAATCACGGATAAGGAGTCGGATGAACTCGAGGAGGCCATGCAATAAAAATTCAGTTTTATATGAACTTCGATTTGGGTACTTTATTTTATCTTAATTTGGTTTTCATCTTTATTTGGATTTGTAATAAGGCCCTTTTAATTATGTTTTTGGATCATTTATATGTTTTGGACTTGTTTTAAATATGGCTTAGAAATTATATGGTTGATATATATTAATTTGAGCACAAAGTTTTCTAAACTACGAAACGAAATGGTTTTCAAAACGTTACCATCGGGTAAAATAAATCATTTGATATTATTTAACAACTTAAGTGTTTTCGATAACTCAAACGACTTTCCAAAAATTAAGTTTCCAAATTTCAATTAGAAACAGTTTTCAAACTAATCGCTTGGGTTTCCTTAAAAATTATAATTAGTTTTCTAATCTATGGATTTGCAACTAAGTTCTAAAGATTTATTTACGGAATTTTAAATTAAATTATCAGTTTTTAACTTATTATACACCTGTTTTCTACAAATATGGAACAACAAAGAGTTTTTCACCAAAATTTAATCGTTAACTCGAATTTCTTCAAAATGTTTTCCTCTGTGGCATACCAGATTCGGTCATGGCGTATTGACCGGGTTTGGGGTGTTACAAATTGGTATCAGAGCCAAGTTCAAAGGCTCAGCTGTGGGCCCGAGGCCCAAAATGTTTTAAAGTATGGTCTCAAAATGTTTTTTCGAAATTATATGGTTTGAAAGGCATGGCACCAAGTCTCCGGCACCGATCCGCCCAGGTAAGTATCTCAGACTGTTGCTTTTGATAATATGATTATGATGATGATGGCATGACTGAACAGTAGTAGGAATTACTCTAGAGACCCAAAACTATAGGTTGGATGTACTCACGAAAACAAAACTCTTTAATTAGAATTATTTATAAAACTGTGCTTTAAAGAAAGTGAAAAGACTATAATGCATAAAATTTTCGTAAAAACGGATAAGGCGCGAAGTAGACATGAGTTCTAGGAACGTGGTCATCGTCGACGTGGTAAAAGACGAGGTGCTAGGGCTAGATCTTCGGCACCAAGGCATATTTCCGAAAAGGAGGCGTTAGCATCGCTAGTGGTTGAGACGGGGTCTCATGATCGAGTTGGGATTGATGAGCTGACTCAGATAGTTAAGGAAGTATTGGAGTAGGTTAAAGGAATCGGAAGCACTTCGAGTTGGGTCTGTGGTCTGTAAGAAGAAAAGAGATCACGGTTCTCTAGGGTCACAATCTCGTTCTGTAAAACATGTCAAGGCATGACCAAACTATCCGGTTTGTGATTTTTGCAAGAGGCGTCATCCGGGAGAATGCTGGAGGAGGTTAGGAGCATAAGGCTCGGGATTGTTTCCTCACCTCAAGTCAAGTATGTTTTGGTTGGAAGTGATGATAGAATGTAGGAAAATTTTTAGTATAAGTGGTAGATAACGGTTTGCTATTGTGGTTAGATGTTTGGTTGTGTGAAAAAGGATTGAAGTTTATGTTAAAAAGTACATTGTGGTTTTTAAGGGCAGAGTGCGCAGCGAAAGCATAGTGGTGTGATTTGAGCAGTGTGTTAGTAGTTGGTTGGAAATTTCGAGGACGAAATTTTTTTTAGCAGGGTAGAATTGTAACATCCCGAAATTGGGCCTAGTAGGATTGGGCCGATTGGGCTTGGGCTTAGGAGTGTTTAAAATCTTCAAGAATATGAGAATGGTGTTTTTACAAATTGGATTTTTTTTAGTGGATTTGGAAGGTTACGAGGTTTCTATGAATTCTCGGGATTAATTGGGTTTTAGGAAAAATTTGAGTATCATCTTGTTACTTGTGTTAGCTCAGGTATGATTTTATTGTGTGCTTAGTATAGTTTTGTGAAGGCTTGGAATTTTTAGCGAAGCTAGAATAATTCTTGGTATTGAAAATTCAGTGAAGTGGATTTGGTGATCTTGACACTTAAGTTAATTTAAGTGTTAAATTCTAGCACATGAGGAGTTAGTGACAAGGTGGTTATGGCGCTTGAAGGGTTGCTTGAGGGAAGTGGTTCGAGTAGCATGGATTGCATTTGGAAGACTTTATTTTTATGCACCTTACATTAAGTGTTGGTCAAACTACTCATATGGTAGGTTGGACTTTAAGTTTTATGGTAAGTTGAATAATAGTTTAGGAAAGCTTGTATTTTGGGATAAGAATCTTAAGAATTAAGGAAGGATGGGGGGACAAAAGGCTTGAATGTTGGAGAGTTGTTTTGGAAACTCTTCTATGGTTATTAGTCCATGTATGTGGACGGTATGGGTGTCTAGGGGGGTTGGCCGAATGTTGAAAGGAATTTGGGGGGGTTTAGTTGGTCAATTCTTGCATTTTGTGCATCTTTTGCATTTTTTCTTTTCCTCTCCAAAATCTTTCTCCTTAGCCGATTATGTCTTGGGCATTAGGTACAATTTTGTTTTAGTTTTTGCATTGTTTTCTTGTTTTGTGTCAAAGCCGAAAAGACCATTGTGGTTTGCCGAATTTTTCTCTTAGGCATTTGGCCGAATATTCATTTGAGTCTCTCTCATATTTTATATTCGTTGTAGCCTAAAACCAACCCTTTTCCCTTCATCTCTTTCTTCATCTTTATTGGTTGGCCGAATCTTCCTTCTCCCCATTTCTCTTTTTCTTTCTTCCACTTTTGCTCAAAATCGAAAACATCCCTCTCCCATTGCAATTTCTTTCTTTTTCTTCCTTTTCCTTTCTCTTTCTCCACTCTAGCCGAATCCTTTTTGTCATTACAAATCAACCATAGCCGAAATTCCCTTCACCATTTAACCATATTGCCGAAACTTCCCATTCTCTTTTTGATTTGTCTTGGCCGAATATCAACAAGGGTAGGTCTTCATTTGGTTTTCTTCAATCGGTTTTGGAAGGGGGTAAGTATTCATAGCCGTATTTCCTTTGTTTCTTTTCTCTTTTCTATGTCGTTTTTCTTGAGGGCAAAGGCTCAACCGATTTTTCTTGAAGGGGGTAAGTAAGGTTCTAACTATTCGAAGGAACCGATTTTTCTTCTAGACTCCTCGGGATTTTGGAAGTAATCGACTCAAGCCTTAATTCTCTGACAATCGTTTTGGGTAAGCTAATAGGTAAGATTTAGTATTTCGTACGATAACCCTTCGGGATGTGTTGGTGTGGCCGAATGGCCTTGTTTATAGTTTTGTGGTTTGGCCGTATGTAGGACAAGGAGATCGAGTGCTGTAGATCGGGTCTTCGGGATTTAGTGCTTGCGTTAGTGACAGGTGTGCACCTTACACACTTTATAACTCGGTAATATATATAAATAAACTAATCATGTTATTAAAGCCGAAAACTGTGAGATCTTGATATGATACCTTGATGGGTATGAGCAAGGATTCGGGTAAGTCCGTTTCGATATGATGTTGTTATATGTTGATTGATATCATGATCTACGATATATATATATGTTATATGTTCATATCAAAGTATGATGGCATGATTTATACTCGTAATACATTGGTTTGGGTAATATGAGTGGAGGGGGAAGGATTTGATATCCGTGTCTTTGGGACACCAGAGTTTTGGCACCTCCAGTGGTTTGGTACCACAGATTATTTGTGACTTTGGGTCACCAGAGGTTTGGCACCTCATAGCGACTTGTCCCAGTGGCTTAGCAGCACAGTAGGTTGGCCCCACAGTTGACATATCGGGATCGTCGGCAGTGATTTGGTATCACACGTGGGTTGGCCCCACACTTGGATTATTGATATTTCGTGACTTTGGGTCACCAGAGGTTTGGCACCTCATAGCGACTTGTCCCAGTGGCTTAGTACCACCGTGGGTTGGCCCCACTTTTGATATATTGGGATCGTCACCAGTGATTTGGTATCACACGTGGGTTGGCCCCACAACTTGATTATTCGTGACTTTGGGTCAGCAGTGGTTTGGCACCACATTATTGGATATCGTGACTTTGGGTCACCAGTGGTTTGGCACCACCAGTGGTTTGGTACCACACGGGGTAGAAAAGGAGTTATGGATGGCTAGGTTGGGTGCATTATATATATATATATTACTTGGTTATGAATTGTGTAAGAATGTTGCATTAACCGGGAGAAGGATTTATGCACTGAGTCTTGGTGACTCACCTTCTCCCTTATCTTTTCAGGTGACTCGTAAAAATCGCGGATAAGGAGTCGGATGAACTCGAGGAGGCCATGCAATAAAAATTCAGTTTTATATGAACTTCGATTTGGGTACTTTATTTTATCTTAATTTGGTTTTCATCTTTATTTGGATTTGTAATAAGGCCTTTTTAATTATGTTTTTGGATCATTTATATGTTTTGGACTTGTTTTAAATATGGCTTAGAAATTACATGGTTAATATATATTAATTTGAGCACAAAGTTTTCTAAACTACGAAACAAAATGGTTTTCAAAACGTTACCATTGGGTAAAATAAATCATTTGATATTATTTAACAACTTAAGTGTTTTCGATAACTCAAACGACTTTCCAAAACTTAAGTTTCCAAATTTCAATTAGAAACGGTTTTCAAACTAATCGCTTGGGTTTCCTTAAAAATTATAATTAGTTTTCTAATCTATGGATTTGCAACTCAGTTCTAAAGATTTATTTACGGAATTTTAAATTAAATTATCAGTTTTTAACTTATTATACACCTGTTTTCTACAAATATAGAACAACAAAGAGTTTTTCACCAAAATTTAATCGTTAACTTGAATTTCTTCAAAACGTTTTCCTCTGTGGCATACCAGATTCGGCCATGGCGTATTGACCGGGTTTGGGGTGTTACAAAGATGAACACTCTCATGGAAAGTCCCTAGACTTTCAAACATATCACAAACTAGTCCCCTCATTAGCTAGCTTAAGCTTTGGGGACTCCAAAAGTACAAAAATTATCAAATAATACCACCAAAATCACTTACTTGAAGAGAAAACGAGTTGCTAAAATTTTTAAGCTTTCAAAGCCCTCCCTTGGTGATATTTTCGGATGGAGAAGAAGATTAAATGAAAAGATGATAACTTTTGCTTATATCATCTTATTTTATTCATTTTACCATCTAATATCACCAACTATTGACCAAATTAAATGCTCTTGTCCCCTATGCATGCTATGGTCGGCCAACTCACTTAAACAAGGCCAAATTGCACATTTGGTACCTCCAATTAATAATCCATAGCTATTTGGCACCTCTAGCAACTAAAATAGAACTTTCACACTTTATGCGATTTAGTCCTTTTTCACAATTAAGCATGAAATCATTAAAATTAAAACTCCAAAATTTCTACATAGCCTTATATTAATGCTATGACACATAAAATAACATCAAAATAATTTTCCTTAACCTCGGTTTAGGGGTCTCAAAACCACTGTTCCGATTAGACCCAAAATCGGGTTGTTACAACTCTCCCCTCCTTTAGAGATTTTCACCCTCGAAAATCATACCGGCATAGAGATTTGGATATTGCTCTTCATGGCTTCTTCCGGTTCCCACGTAGCTTCTTCTACACCGTGCTTTTACCATAATATTTTTACTAGGGCTATGTCTTTATTCCTCAACTATTTCACCTCTCGAGCCAAGATTTTAATTGGTTCCTCTTCATATGTCATATCTGGTCGTATCTCAATCTCTGTTGGAGGAATCACATGCAAAGGATCGGAGCAATAACACCTTAACATCGATACATGAAACACATTGTGTATCTTCTCTAACTCTACTATAAAAGCCAATCGGTAAGCTACTGGCCCAATTCTATCTGTAATCTCATACGGTCCTATGAATCGCGGACTCAATTTCCCTTTTCGGCCTGATAAACCAAAATAGTAACATATTTTAATCTCACATTTAACATACTTTTGGATGATTTAAGCCTTGAATTGTGTAATTTGGTGCTCTTAATCCTTTGTTTTCATGTTTTATACTCAGAAGAGCACCGGATGATGAAAAGAACGAAAAACTGGCCCTAAAACAAAGTAAATGGGTCATATCACGAAATCCACACGGCCTGGGCCCAAGACCACACGGCCTTGCCTCACTCAACAGTCTCGAACACGGCCTGGCCACGATTTACATGGGCGTGTGCCATGAGCGTGTCCCTATCATGAGAAATAGAAATTTCACTCTGATTAGGATACTTAGGGGCGAAGAAACACAATCTGAAGCCTATATGAACACCCTAAATATAACCTAAAAGGGGGGAGACCCAAGGCTTTAGTCAAGGGGTGTCCAGCCAGGCCAAAGAGGGCAGAGTTGTGGGAATTTACGTGAAGATAGCCAGTTGATTCATCTGAAGAAGCCAAAATTATACTTAAGACGGAGGATCTCTCCTTCAATTCCTTCAGGGGGTTTTAGGGATTTCTTATGTTTTGTTTTATCTTTTCTTCTAAGATGTTTTCTTTTATTGTTATGAACTAAACCCTCAGGTACCTGAGGGGGATGAAACCTAAGATGAATCTTGTTATCGTTTGCTGAACTATATGATAAATATTTGACTTGTTCTTAATTATGTGTTCTTAATTCTTGTGTTGATATTTCTAGAATATTAATTCAAGTGTGATGTGCTTAGGTGGAGGAGCAAAAGTCCCTGCCTAAGAGTAGATCTAACATAATTAAGCGGAGTTGATCGCACGCCTAGAGATACAGTGACGATATTTTGCCAGATTAGGGTGAAACCTAATATGGGAGTCCATAGATCAAGTTAATGTAATTCTAGAGGTTTTAATTAGAAAGAGATTTCAATTAATCAACCTAGGGATAGACATTAGTCGCATCGAGAGAGGGTTTAATATACGTTAGGGAACCCTACGGATCAAGTCAAATGAATAAATCGTCTGGTTCAGAGTTAGGTAACAAGTGAAGTCTAGGTGGATTCTTCCTTGGGTATCGTCTTAATCAATTTTTTTTTCCTAAAGTTATTTTCCCCAATTCATTCTCTTCGTCTTTGCATCTTTAGATTATTTGATTAGTTAATTTTAGATTAGATAAACAATTCTCTTAATTCTTAGGCTAGATAATAAAAAGAGAATTAGTATTAGTACTTTTAGCTCCTTTGGGTTCGACAATCCGGTCTTGCCTTAACTATACTATTGTTCGATAGGTGCGCTTGCCTCACATCGTTGTCATAGTTAGTTTCCAGGTTCGATTATTCTTTATATAAATTTTAAGAATTTGACATCACATAAAACAACAATCATGGCCAAATCCCAATATTTTCTTCCATGGAGACACTTTCAGAAATACCTTGTCACCCACATCGAACTCGATTTCCTTTCTTTTCAAGTCCGCATATGACTTTTGTCGGTCTGAAGCAGCTTTCAGACTGTCCCGATTCAATTTTACTTTATCCGCGGTCTCTTTAACCAGATCGACCCCATGAACTTGCTTTTCACTAAGCTCGGTCCAATATAAAGGAGTTTGACACTTACGACCGTACAAGGCTTCATACGATGCCATCCGTATACTCGACTAAAAACTGTTGTTGTAGGCAAACTCAACCAAAGGTAGGTATCTCTTGCAACTACCTTCAAATTCCAGCACACAGCACCGGAGCATATCTTCAAGAACTTGAATCACTCTCTCAGACTGACCGCCAGTTTGAGGATGGAATGCAGTGATAAAATTCAACCTTGTACCCAAGGCCTCTTGCAACTTCTTACAAAACCTGGATGTGAATCTCGGGTCTCTATCCGAGATAATAGATACAGGCACTCCATGTAATCTCACCACCTCCGCAATATACAACTTGACCAACTTATCCAGTGAATAATCGACACGCACTGGAATAAAGTGAGCTGACTTCGTTAGTCTGTCAACGATAACCCACACAACATCTTTCTTTTTCGAAGTCATAGGCAACCCCGTCACAAAATCCATGGTGACCCGATCCCGCTTCCACTAAGGAACCATCACTAGCTGAAGCAATCCTGAAGGTACTTGATGTTCGGCTTTCACTTGTTGGCAAATCAGACATCTCGTCACAAACTCAGAGATGTCTCTTTTCATACCTGGCCACCAATAAAACTTCTTCAGATCATTGTACATTTTCGTACTACCCGGATGAACTGACAAGTAACCACTATGTGCTTCCTTCAATATCTTTCGAATCAACTCATCTTCCATAGGTACACAGATCCTGTCATGGAACATTAAACAACCATCCGTACTCACCCAAAAATTAGAATCATTTCCCGATTCACACTTAGCTTTCTTAGCTTGCATGTCATCATCATTCCTTTGAGCCTCACATATTTGTTGAATAAATAGTGGCCTAACCTTCAACTCGACTAATACAGCACCATCGTTAGACCATGCTAAGTTCGTGCTCATAGCTCTCAAAGCATATAAGGATTTCCTACTCAAGGCATCCACAACCACGTTCGCCTTCCCCGGATGGTCATTGATTTCTAGCTCATAATCTTTCAATAATTTGAGCCACCGCCGTTGTCAAAAATTCAAATGCTTTTGATCCATCAAGTACTTCAAGCTCTTATGGTCTATGAAGATTCGGCACCTCTCGCCATATAAATAATGTAGCCAAATTTTTAACGAGAAAATAATTGCGGCCAACTCCATGTCATGAGTCGGATAATTCTTCTCATGCGGTTTTAGCTACCTCAAGGCGTAAGCGACTACCTTACCCTCTTGCATCAACACACAACCGAGACCATTAAACGATGCGTCACTGTAGACCACAAACTCTTTCCCTGACTCAGGTTGCGCTAAAACTGGCGCCTCAATCAACAATGTTTTCAATCTGTCAAAACTCTATTGACATTTCTCAGTCCATTCAAACTTAACATCTTTGTACAACAGTTTTGTCATCAGCGTAGCAATCACGAAAAATCCTTTCTCAAACCGTCTGTAATACCCTGCTAAACTGAAAAAGCTTCAGACTTTCGACACGTTTCTCGATGGTTTCCACTCTACAATAGCTGAGATCTTTCCCGGATCAACTCTAATACCCTCACTCGACACAATGTGTCCTAGGAATCCAAACTCTTTGAGCCAAAACTCACTCTTACTAAACTTAGCATATAACTGCTTGTTGTGGAGACTTGCTTCAAGATGATTTTGGAGACTTGCTTACCCAGTTCTTGTTGTGGTGAAAGGAAAATGCCCTGTTCGGGATGGAAATTTTGCTTTAATATATTGTCGTGAAATTGTTCCTGTGCTGCTTTATTCAAAAAGATTAATGGCTCATTTGCCTGAACTGGCCTAGGGGATTCTAATTCACGAACTGTGGTAGCAGGGGACACATGTTCTTTAGCAGATTTGGTGGCTTTCTTGATCGAGCCTCTTGTTTTGGACATCTTTTGTTGAGGGAGAACGGTTTAAAGTTAAAAAGATATGATCTTGAGAAGAGAAAAGAAATAAAAATGGTTGCTTGAATGCATTACAATCGATATAGTGGGGGAGGACTTATAGTGGGTGAAAGAGGAAGATGGAGAGGCGTGTTGTTCTGTGGAGAGATATAAGGCTGGCGAGAAGAGTTATGTCCAATAGAAATTGTGCCTGGTTAGGAAGATCAAACGACTGAGTGATTTTTGATTTAACAGTGGAATCTGAATTTCTCTGAATTCTGATAAGTTATAAATGGTAAGTACAGACTAATGGAATGTGTTGATTGTAAGATTTCAATGCATCGACAATGGTACCTAATTATTCTGCAAAAAGGAAGGATAACAAACTTTAACAAAACATAAATAAAATAAACTAAAATCAAGGAGTACTAATTAAAAATTAAAACTTTTTGACCAATTTAATGGCCTCTGCCTGCTTTTGATCATTGTTGCCAAAATAGTGTTTTAGCCTCTGTCCATTTACTTTGAACTGGTGTCCATCACTTAAATCTCGAATTGTGACTGCACCATGAGGAAACACGTTGACAACTTCAAAAGGTCAAAACCAACGTGAACGCAATTTACCTGGGTGCAATTTGAGTCTAGAATTGAATAATAAAACCAGTTGACCCACGATAAATTGTCGTTGTAAAATAATCTTGTCATGCCATCGTTTGGTCTTTTCCTTGTAAATTGCAACGTTTTCATAAGAATTTCTCCTAATCTCCTCTAGTTCAGTTATATCCAATAGCCTTTTCTTTCCAGACGCTTCATAGTCCATGTTCACTTGCTTAATTGCCCACATTGCTTTGTGTTCCAGTTCGACTGGCAAGTGACATGCTTTCCCAAAAACCAATTGATACGGTGACATCCCCGATGGAGTTTTGTATGCTGTCCGCAGTGCCCATAAAGCATCATCCAATTGGAAAGACCAATTTTTCCTCAAAATGTTTACAACCTTCTCAAGAATGTTCTTAATTTGTCGTTTCGATACTTCGACTTGTCGATGTTTGCGACTAATAAGTAGTAGCCATTCTATGATTAACTCCATATCTCTTCAGTACGGTCACCACTTGGTTGCAATGAAAGTGTGTACCCTGATCATGAATCAATGCCTTTGGTGTACCAAAGCGAGTGAGTATATGCTTGTGAAAAAAAATTGGCACTGTCTTTGCATCATCCTTTGGAACTGCAACAGCTTCAACCCACTTTGAGACATAGTCAACAACTACTAATAGATAAAGATTTCCAAATGAACTCAGAAATGGTCCCATAAAATCCATACGCCAAACATCGAATAATTCAACCTCCATAATTTGTTGCTACAACATTTCATTACATCGAGATTAAAACCGGTTCACTGACATCTATCTATTGATAAACAAAATTGTGGGTGTCTTTGAATAATGTCGGCTAGTAGAATCCTAATCAGAGAAATTTAGCAGCAGTTCTCATACCACCGAAATGATCTTCATAAGGAGTTTCATGACAATGCTCTAGGATTGAAAGCATCTCCTCTTCCGGAACACAATGTCAAATGGTGTTGTCATTGCATACCTTGAATAACTACGGCTCATTCCAATGATACTTCACTATGTCACGAAGAAATGTTTCCTTTTTATGGTCTGTGACACCCAATGGGAGTTTTCCACACACTAGATAATTAACAAAATACTTATACCAAAGAGTTGCATCTATAGCAAATAACTTCTCATCTAAGAATGCATCGACAATTTGAAGTATGTTGTCATCTTCGCTACCAACTTCCAATCGAGACAGATAGTCCGCAACTTGATTCTCTCGATGTCAAATTCATACAATAGCAATATCCAACATATCAGTCTTGGTTTGGCATCCTTTTTTGCAAAGAGATATCTCAACGCCGAGTGATCAGTAAATACAGTAACCTTTACACCGACAAGATAGGAACAAAACTTGTCGAAAGTAAAGATTACAGCCAATGATTCTTTCTCTGTAGTGGCATAATTGAGTTGAGTCTCTATAAGAGTTTTGCTAGCATAATAGATGGCATGAAATATTTTTCCCTTTCGTTGTCCTAGAACCGCACCCACAGTAAAGTCACTTCCATCATACATAACTTCAAAAGGTTGAGGCCAATCTGGTGAAACGACAATGGGTGCATTCACTAGCTTCTTTTTTAACTGAATAAAGGCATCCAAACATGCATCGTCAAAGAAGGATTTTTTATTATGTTCCAGCAATAAGCACAAGGGCTATGAAATTTTCAAAAATCTCTAATAAACTTTTGGTAAAACCCCGCATGTCCTAGAAAACTATGAATACCTTTCACATTTGTTGGTGGAGGTAATTTTTTAATGATTTCCACCTTAGCTTTGTGTACTTGAATGCCTTGACTAGAGATGCGGTGTCCTAACACAATGCCTTTAGTTGCCATGAAATGACATTTTTCCCAATTCAAAACTAGATGTCTGTCCTCACATCGCTTCAATACTTTATCCAAATTATCAGCGCAATTCTTAAAATCATTCCCATAGACTGAATTATCCATAAACACCTCTAAAGAGTCTTTGATCATATCTGAGAATATTTCCATCATGCACCTTTGAAATGTGGCTGGTGCGTTGCAAAGATCGAAATGCATACAGCGATAAGCGAAAGTACCAAAGGGGCAGGTGAAGGTTGTTTTCTCCTAATCCTCTGGTGCAATAGCAATTTGATTGTACCCAAAATAGTCGTCTAAAAAGCAATAATAGGCTTTTCTAGCAAGTCGATGAAAGGGAGTGGGAAGTGATCCTTCTTTGTGGCTGCATTCCATTTGCGATAATCCATACAAACTCACCATCCCGTGGGATTGCATGTAGAAATGAATTCATACTTATCTTCATGAACCACAGTGATGCCACTCTTTTTGGGCACGCATTGACTTACCCTATTGCTATTAGAAGTCGGGTAAATAATTCCAACATCAAGCCATTTTATGATTTCTTTCTTGACAACTTCCTTCATCTTCTCGTTTAATCTTCTTTGATGTTCAATTGATTGCTTGTTTTCATCTTCTAACTTGTTATTGTGCATGTAACAACCCAAACCCAGTCTAGATGTTACGACCAGATTTGGTATGTCACAGGGGAAAAGGTTGAAAAGAAACTTTGGAAATCTTGATGAAAACCGTAAGTTTGAAACTTTTTATTTTCCGGTGATGTTTTGAAAACAGTGGTTTGTAGCTTAAGAAGAATTTTCAGATTGGATTAATCGTTCATTTGTTATCTTAGTTAACACTTGTGAGAAAAACACAGATGTTTAGGTTACAGGTGTTTAGAAAACTTCTTTTTAACCAATATGTTTAAGTTATAAAATAATGTCATGACATAGCAAAGCTAATAAAGTTAAAACCCAATAACAATTTAGAAGCCTTATTACATCAATTAAAATCCCAAATTAGAACGTCTTAAAAGAAACTAAGTTTACTGAAAATAACAAACTATGGCCTCCTCGAGTCCCTTCGGTTCTCAAGTCCACGTCTTACTGATCACCTGCAAGGTTAAGCAGAGGGGGTGAGTCACCGAAACTCAGTGTGTAAATCCCCCTTAAACATAATAAATGGCTCCAAGCCCACAACAAACATATTGGGCCATAGCCCACTCAAAATAGCATGTGCAAATATAAATGCTATGTACCCAGCCCAATCCTAGATTTCCATCCTCTACACACCCCCGTACCAGCCCATCACTCCGTGGGAATTTCTACAATCAACCCTCCATCCGCTACACTCCATATGTGGCACCTAGCCACTGGTGACATAGTCATAAAATATTATATGTGAGGCCAACCCTCTTGTGGTACCAAACCACTAGTTACAATCCCGAATAATCATATATGTGGGGCCAAACCACTGGGACAAGTCACGAAATCATAAATATGTGGTACCAAACCACTGGTGGTTCCAAACCACTGAGACTTAGTCACGAATCAAAAGTGTGGGGCCAACCCACGTGTGGTACCAAACCACTAGTGACAGTCTTACACTTCGCCTTTCACATCATAACCAACCCATGAATACAAGTGTTAAATGAATGCAACATGCTATCAAATGCACAATATCTTTATGGAATACAATCAATAGCGCATACATAAACAACAGGGCACTTACCTGGTATTTCAGCCATCCCCATAGTGGCATAACGTCTATTCATCTAACCATTTCGGCTTTTCAGCCCCAATTAATTATTAACACATTTAAATATTAAAGTGTGTGAGTTTTACACACCTGGTTACCCGCAGCACTATGCCCTCTATGTCAACACTATCGCTATCGGAAACTACTGCTATCTACCTCTTATTTTGCTTACAAGTCGGCCCATAACCTGGTGGCCAATCCCGAACAGCAGATACCACGCGCTTCTTGAACTTAGGGGCTGCGACTACAGGTCCAACCCCGTCTATCGTTTGGCTAACATTTGGATCTATGAACAAAACCTTGGTCACTAGACCAGATTAAAGTAGTGAAATCAAACAAAAGAGAATGGACACTCAAGGCTAAGGGTCCTTACCTAGATCAACGAATCCCGAAAATTAAAGAAAAGTTTGAATCCTGCACCGCTCGAGTACTTAAAATTGCTAGAACCGAGTGTCCCTTAACACACTCCAATCCCAGACCAAAGCCATAAGAATGCGAAGACGAAGCCCCCTACAATCGGCCAAGAGTTTAAAGAATATGATTACTGCCTTCGGCACTCAAACATGAGAAGAGATGATTGAACCGAAAAGAAAACACTTACCCCAAACACTAGAGAAACTGATTGGGAGTGGAGGAGAATAGGTAACAGTCAATCCACTGAAACAAGAGCCGAAAGAAGAGAATATGAATGTCAGAGTGTTTCGGCTAACCAACAAATAAGAACTGCCTAAACAAATGAGAAGTTTCAGCTTCCTTCTGAAAGAAGTCAAGAGAAGAAAGTGAGTGAGTAGATGATTAGAGAGATTTGGCTGAACCAAAAAGAACTTACCAAATGCCGAAGTTGTTCTGCTCTTGGAAAGAAAGAGATGGAGAAGAAAGGTGCTATCTACCAAGAGATATTCGGCTAAGGTGTTCGAAAGAAAAGAGAAAATAATGACAGAGTTTCGGCAAAAGGTGTGGCTTCAGAGGGTTTCAGCTTTGATGTTAATGGCAAAGAAAATAAAACAAAAGTGATAAGTGAAAGGCAATGTAGGTTTCAGCCAAGCACCAAAAGAAGAAGAAAATAAGAAGAGAACTAGAAGGTGTTTTGGTTTTGGTATTTGAGAGAAAAGAAAAATGCACCAAGTGGTATGAGGGTGTTTCAGTTTTGACAAAAGAAATGAACAAAAGAATGCTCTTGGTCCTTTTTAGCTAGCCGAAAATCCTCAACACTCCCTCTAATGCTATCATTTAACATTCGGCCACCCCCTAACATCACTAAACCGAGCACACACTCTCACACACCCCATTAAATCGAGCACACACTCTCACACACCCCACATTTGGCCAAACTCTCTCTCACAAACCCATGATTCTCTCCCCTGATCACTCTCCACTTGAATTGCTCTCTTCCCTTCATTCAAAGGTGTTGACCCATTCAACACTCATCCACCAGAGTCCAAGTTGAAAGCAACTCTCCCCCATCTTGGCGTCAAAAAAGAAATCCCCAAAAGGGAATTCACGTAGCTCGAACCTATTCCCTGCCAGCTTCTCTGAGGCGTCACCTTCCTGAGCTTGAAGTGGCGCCTCCTTGCCACTTTACTAAAGCGCTTCTTGAGTCTAAACATACAACCAACCACCCTTAAGTCCTATCCCATTCAACTCTCCCTTAAAGTGCCCAAAAAGTAATTTTTTTTTACTAAGGCTCCGGCTTACCCCTACGTCATTCCTGGACCCTAAAGTACCCTAAACTAGCATGTTAAGCATAGCATACACACAATAACACATCAAATACAAAGCCCCTAATTTAGGATGTTATAGTGCATGCAAAAAGAAGGACTAATACCTTGAATATCGATAATACTCCAAGCAATAGCTTGTTTATGTTGCTTGAGAATATGGACCAATTTCTCTTCTTAAGTTACATCCAGTGTGGCAAAGACAATAACTGGGAGAGAATTGTGATCACCTAGAAAGACATATTTAAGATGAGGAGGTAGCGGTTTCAATTCCAGAGTAGGAGCTTCTTCAACAGATGGCTTGAAATTTGGGGTTGTTCTATTCGCTAGGTTTGAGGATTCAATCTGCCACCCACGCTTGAGTTCAAGATTATTAGCTTCAACCTTGTTGTCATAATCGTCTAAGGATTCAGCATCAGATGTCACTGCAAACTATTCAGAAAGTGTTGTGCTTTAGTCATTGAATTTTTCCTTAATTAGATCATTTAACACATCGACAGTATGGTATTCTTATTTGTCCTTGCATTGAATAGATTCAAAAACATTGAAGGTGACTTTCTCATCATTAAGTCGCATGGTTAGTTCACCTTTATAAACATCAATTAGGGTCTGACTAGTGCCTAATAATGTTCGTCCCAAGATTATGGGAACCTCTTTTTCTACCTCGCAGTCATGTATGATGAAATCAGCTAGAAAACTGAATTTATCCACACGAACAAAGACATTTTTTATTTTCCCTTCAGGTTGAGCCAAGGATCGATCGGCTAGTTGTAATGTCACTGCAGTAGGTTTCATGTGACCAATTCCCAACTTTTTGAAAGTAGATAGTGGCATTAGGTTAATGCTAGCTCCCAAATCGCATAAAGCCTTGCCCAAATAATGATTGCCAATTGAACATGGTATAGTAAATCTCCCTGGATCTTTCAATTTAGAGGGCAACTTGTTTGTCAAAATAGCACCACAGCCTTCTGAGAGTGCAATAGTTTCAATAGCAATGAGCTTCTTCTTCTTGGACAAGAGGTCTTTCATAAATTTACCATAACTCAGAATTTGTACCAGAGCATCTACTAAAGGAATGTTCATCAGCAGTTGCTTTAGTGTGTCCATGAACTACTGATACTGCTTGTCATGCTCATTCTTCATGAATCATTGTGGGAAGGGTAAAGGTAGAGATACATTTTCTTACGCCGACATCTTTGATTACGGTGAAAGTTTCGAAGGTTGGACATTAGGCATATGAGTGACAATTAGTGGGACTTCTTTGTCTGAAGCATCAAAAAATTCTTTAGATTCAACCTTCTCACCAGTGATCACGCCATATGTATCTTGAGGTGCTATAGTAGAGTCGATAAACAGTTCGCTAGTTTGTTTACCACTCCTAAGAGTGATAGCCTTACAATGTTCTTTCCCCTCAGACTAGGATATTTCGTGTCATTAGGTAATGAGCCAGGTGGTTGAGTATTCAGATTTGAAGCGAATTGTCCTAACTGTGCCTTCAATGATCGAATGGAAGATGAATTCCCTTGTACGATAGTAATATGCTCCCACATTAACGCCTCAATAGTTGCTAATGAGAAAGAAGTAGAAGCTATGGTTGCTGTCGATGTCCTTAAACATGCTGATTCAGTATTGAAGAGTGTTGTGGCTTTATCGAATTTTGGTGTGGATGTGTCTGGCCTTGTTGTGGATGCATCTGAGTGTGTTGATTGTAGTTCTACTATTGTTGATTATAATTCCCTTGTCTGGGATTATAATTACCATAAGTAGATGAATTCTCATATTTGAATGTGGCAGCATTTTGTCCAACATTTTGTGCTCCACAAAACTGTTAGTTGCATGTAGATTTGTTGTAAGAATTTCCATAAGAATTTTTTTATGGATGTTACTAATATAACAGGCATTCTCTGCATGTTGTGGACGATATTCATAGCTATGGTTGTCACCACAAATCTCATAATAAAAAGTAGGAACATCAACTTGCTGAGCAACTTGTATAGGTGCAACGCCACTAGTTCCTTGCATATTTTTAATCATGTTTGTGAGAGAAGAAACTTGAGCAGTTAGTGCACTTTTTGTATCCAATTTAATAAATCGTGGAGTAGTTTTTAATTGTGCAGCTCTAAAGATGTGGTATTGATAATCATTCTAAGCAATTCTCTCAAGAATTCTCACAGCATCATTATAAGTACAGTTCAGTAGAGGTCCATTGGCTGATGTGTCGACAAGATTCCTTGTATGTCAATTCAGCCCATTATAGAAAATCTCAATTTGTGTTTCTGGTTGAATGCCATGCATGGGACAACATCAAAGTAAAGTTTATAAGTTCTCATGTGGTGTGAAGATTTTCATCATCCAACTAATAATAAGCAGTAATAACATTTCAAATACGAGCATTCATTATCCACAGGTTAATTTGCAAAACAAACTGTGTTGCTAGTGCATCCCAATAAGTAATTGATCCGGTAGGTAGTCCAAAAAACCAAGTAGGGGCTCTTCGCTGTAAGGAATATGTAATATCCCGAAATTGGGCCTAGTAGGATTGGGCCGATTGGGCCTTGGGCTTTAGGAAAAATTTGAGTATTATTTTATTATTTGTGTTAGGTCAGGTATGAATTATGTGTGTTTAGCATATTCTTGTGAAGGCTTGATTTTATTAATAAGGCTAGAATAATTCTTAGTATTAAAAATTTAGTGAAGTGGATTAGGTGAACTTGACACTTAAGTTAATTTAAGTGTTAGATTAAGCACATGTGGAGTTAGTGGCAAGGTGGTTAAGATGCATGAAGAGTTACTTGAGGGAAGTGGTTCGAGTATCATGATTAGCATTTTGAAGACTTTATATTTATGTATCCTAGCATTAATGGACAGTCAAGCTCTAATTATGGTAAGTTAGACTTTAGATTTTATGGTAAGTTGAATATTAGTTTAGGAAAGCTAGTATTTTGGGATAAGAATCTTAAGATTTATGGAAGGATGGAGGGATAAGGGGCTTGAATGATGGAGAGTTGTTTTGGAAATATTTTTATGGTCATTTTGACTACGAATGTGGACGCATAGATGGCTAGGGGGTTGGCCGAATTTTTGGAAGGATTTAGGAGGAATTAAAGAGGAAATATGGGATTTGGGTGAAGGAATTGGTGTTGGCCGAATTTGGGACTTGGTAGGATGGCATTTTCGGTTTGGTAATAGTAAGATAGGTGTGTCAAAATTCATAGTTAATAGTTTTGGTTTTTCTCTTTTTCTCCAAGTTTCGGTCAAGAGGGTTATAGGCAAGTCATTTGGGTATTTGGTGCATTAAGGTGTGTTGTCAATCTTTTTCTAACCTTCTCCTATTCATCATTTCTTTCTTTCAACCCCAAATCCATACCTATTCTCTTGTGTGCCGAATCAAGGATTAAATCTTGGTTTTAGGCATGGCCGATTTTTCATAGTGCCCTAAAAAGGTGTTCTTTTGTGTGTAGCTAAAGGAAGGGAACTCAGAGTGTGATTCGGGATTTGGTAGGAGACCAAATCGGCATTTAGAGAGAAGGAAGAACCACGTTTCGAGATCGTGTTAGATTCGAGTAGTTCGGGATTTCACTAATAGGCAGGTGTGTGATTAACCCACCGTTTTCTGGGTTTTTGCTATATTTGTATGTGTTGATTATGTACTAACAAGTACAGTAAAAGTTATGAGATAAATACCCTTAAAGGGGTATGTCGATAATCCGGTAAGTACCAAACCTGATGATATGTGATTATTAATATGAATATGTGTTATGACTATGCTTGATGAACATGCTCATGCATCATTATATTATATCATTATTTATGTTACATGTGCATGGGTTGGGATATGATATGAAAGAAGGTACGGGTGTACTTCGAGTACGTGGTTTGATGTTAGCCTTGAGCTACATCGTGGATTGACGTTGACTAAGGTCACGTTGTGGATTAATTGCGATTTAGTTCGCGTGGCTTGATGAGTGGCTGTGTGCCTCGTCGTGGTTGATATCGGCTATGTGCCATATCGTGGTTGATGAGTGACTATGTGTCCCATCGTGGTTTTGGTGTTAGCTACGGCTACATCGTGGATTGGCGCTGATTGAGGTCGTGTTGTGGATTATTGTGCTTAATTGCACGTGGACGGCATTGATTGCCTTTGGAGTAAAAAGGAGAGGGTGATTTGTTAATCCCCTGGTGTGTGGTAGGCTGAATACGGGGGTGTGTACAGGATGGACCCTAGGTTGGGGTTGGGTGCACTTTGCATAATTTTATTTGATATGAGTAATTGATGTGAAAATGGGCCAAGCCCAATATGTGAATGTGGATTGGGTTAAGAAATGGGCTAAGCCCAGTATATGAATGTGGATCATTGTGGAAATGGGTTAAACCCGATATGTGGAATTATGCGGTTAATTACCCTGTTACCTGATAAGTGATATGAATATGGGCCAAGCCCAGAATGTGTAATTAAGTGAATATGATATCTTGTTATCTGATATATGGGTCATTATGTGGTTAACATGTGGGTGGAATTCAGTGGAGTAATTACACACTGAGTCTGAGTGACTCACCCAATTTTTCTCAAACCTTTCAGGTGATGCTCGGACCGGGTTGGAGTGGATACGAGGTGGCCCATGCAGAAGATATTTTATTTGTTTTACACATTTTATTTATGAAAGGTTATTTATTGTAATAAGGGCCACTTTAAGTATTTAAGGACTTTTATTATGTTTAAAGTTGGATTGTCGATTATATTATTATTTGAAAATGTTTTATTTTAAGCAACTTAATTTTATTTGGAACTTTAATTACACAATGTTTTAGTAAAGACAACAAATTTTTATGTTTTTAACTCTAAGTCAAAAGTTTTTCAAACGTTTTCCGCAGTGACATTTCAAATTCGGTCGTATTGAATGGGCCGGATTTGGGGTGTTACAGAATAAGGAAATAATTGCATCTTCAAGGCATCATCAGGAACACCTTGTTGACTAAAGGAAGCACAAATCAATAAAAAGGATTTAAGATGTTCTCTCACATCTTCGTGTGGCAATCCATCATATTCTCCATTAGAATTCATGTAACACCCCAAACCCAGCCTAGACGTTACGACCGGATCTGACATGTCACATCGAAGTGTTGATTTGAAAATCGGTCTTGTCAATGAAAATCCTTGACTAAAGTTTTAAAAACCCTTTTAAACAATTCCTATTGAAAATGTTGGTGTTGTAAAATCAAAATATGTTGGCTAATTATTGGTCATATCATTTGTTACAAGTTTATTAATCTGAATTAAAAACCATGGAAGCTTTTTCTAGTTGTAACCTTTAAGATTTGAAATGCGTGATTTTCTTTGGAAACAGTTATTATTTTGAAAACTCGTTCTCCTATCCTAGCAGATTGAATAATTAAACAAAAGTCCAATTTAAAAAAGACCTTAAATGGCCTTATTACACAAAAAAAAAAAATCTAAATTTTGATCTAAATAAAGTCAAAACCGAATAACAACAGTCATGTGGCCACCTCCAAGTTCCTCGTGGCTCCAAATTAGCTAAGACTGGGGATTACCTGTACAGTTAAAGGAAAGGGGTGAGTTTGGAAAAACTCAGTGTGTAATCCCCTAACAGACAAACAGTAAACAGTATATGCAGTGCAGACTGGGCCTGAGCCCTATTCAGTAGCAGTATAGTCTGGGCCTTAGCCCTATACAATAACAGTGTGGGCCTAAGCCCAAATAATATCAGTACAGAACAGAAATGCAACCCAACCCAATCCAGCCAACACACTACCCGTACCAACCAACACACCATGTGGGGACTAAGTCGACCCACCCAGCCAACACACCAATATCGCAGCATAGCTGCTAATGGTAACGCAACGAAGGTGCTAATAACAGTAAACGTGGCCAAGCCACTAAAATCAGAATACGCGGCAAAACCACTAGAACAGTAGAAACGTGGCAGAGCCACTAGTACAATACTTCCTCCAAATCAGAATCCCAACCCTAATGCAAAATGTCGTGTCATAAATATTACGTGTATGCAGTATATCATATTCACAACCAGTCATATAGATATCATACACACATCAACTAAACTACCACTAGGGGTATAATGGTCATTTCGTCAGTTAGGGGTAAAACAGTAATTTCACCCCTCAGGGGTATTTCGATAATTCTACCCTACAAGGGTATTTCGGTAATTTCACTCCCTAGGGGTATTTCCATCATTTTACTCATTAGGGGTATTTCTGTCATTTTACTGATTAGGGGTATTTCAGTCATTTTACGACCTTTTCGAATGCCTACAATCGCCTCGAGCGACACAGATAGTCCATTTGGTCAAAAACAGTGTAAATGGGCTCAAAGCCCAATATTCCGACCAAATGGGCCCATACGCTCGTGTGGCCCATTTGGCCCAACTCCCATCCCAGTTATGTGCTCTACATAGCCCAAAATAGTTCCTGCTACTTTTTGTAAACTTTATCCGTGTGAGACCCAAGAGCCCTTGGGCCCACACGACCCATTTCGGCCCAACGAGGCCCATAACGGCCCAATAGCACGAGAATGCTCATGGTGGCCTCGACAGTCTATCGCCCACGATTTGTGGGCTCGATTTACTATACGAGTGATAACACGCTCGTGGGGCCACTAATGTCGAAGTTTCGGCTTTTCGGCTTTTCGTCGATTCACAGTAAAGAGGGGTGTGATTACACACCTTTTTGGCTTATGCCAATACCAGAATAGTGTATGGTTACACACCTTTTTCACAGCTCGTACAAGCAACCCATGAACACCGAACCTACATCTATCAACTTTTTTCGATTAATATCAATACCTAATCCTAAAGTTAAATCCTAAAGAGAATGGTATTGATACTCACCTTCACCCAAGAATACTATCCAATCCACTTATGATGCTAACCGAAAGATATCTATACCCTTTTCCTATCGAAATGCTACATTAACCAAGGGAATCCAACACGAGAGAAGGGTCCAAGAGTTAGCAACGATCAAAGTAACGATAATAGAACCATCAAAGTGGAACCAAGAACTGAATAAAAACAAGGAATACTTACTGAAAATTAATTGATAGAAATGATAGAACAAAGTAACGATCGGCCACTTGACAGAGCCTAGTCGCCCAAACCTACACAAATCCAAAGTAGTGAGAAGGGGGAAGTATTTGGCTAACTTGAAAAGAAAAGAAACAGTAAAGGGAGAGGAGAAGTTGATGTCGGCTTACTCAAACTTAAAGAACAAGAGAAGAATGTTGAGAAGAGGGAATAACAGGTTCGGCTATGAGGGTAAAACCAAAAGATCAAAAGAAAGGAGGAGAAACGAACAGGAAAATAGATTGGCTAAAGAGAGGAAACGATTCAGTAAAGAAGAAGGATAGTGTGATTTGGCACGAAAAGAATGGAAAGAAGGAAGTTAAGACTGAGGGATTCGGCAAGGTAACAAGAATGTAACCTGAAGACAAAATCGACAAAAGTAAAAGAGCCCAAATGGTCACTTGTGAAAATGGCACTAAAGATAAAAGAAGCTAGAACCGTCAAAAGAACAAAACCCGAAATGTCAGAGAGGAAAATCGGCTCATACACACCCAGAATTTGCCGAAAATGCACAACAAAAGACCCCTAGCCGAATTCACATACTCAAGTTACCCAATTCGGCACTCTTCTCCCCTCACTCAAACTCCTTGAAAATCTCCACAAATCCCTCCTTGATTTACTCCTTGATATACCCCCCAACCACTCACAAGACCAGTTCAAACTCTCACACAACAGAGTTCGAAACCACTACAAACTCTTGTCGTCCCCTGTTAGCAAAATAAATGCTCCTTGCTTGCCAAGGGATTCGAACCCAAGATCTCACATTAGCTAATCCATGCCATTTTCCACTAAGCCACAAGCTCTTCTTGTGACATAAAATCACACACATTTAAACATAAGTCCTAAATACTAACAGCCAACTTCACTTAAGAGCAAAAACTAAAAATTTTTCCAAGGCCCAAACTCGAGCCTAGGCTTCCTAAAAACCCCTAAATACACTCAAATACTTAGCCATTGAAGCAGATAAGCAATTTTGTCAGAACATGGAAATTTAGAGACCTTATACTTTTGGGGCGTTACAGTTCAGTATTTGAAACATTACTGGCTTGAGTTCAAAATTCCCAACTTGGATTGCTAGCTTAACAACTCCTGGTTGTAAATCATCCAAGACAGGTACTACAAAATCTCTTATAGTCCTATTTTATATGCAATCATCTTGTGAAAATAATGGGTTGTTAACATTTTTCTGTTGTATCGGGGGTATGGCTGCATTGTTCCCTGGTAAAGCCATATTTCTTTGTTCTCGAAGTCTATTCCGAACAGTCTTTTCAATTTTTGGATCAAAATCGGTAGGAAAATCTAAATTTCTTCGTGTCATAAAACACCTACAATAAAGTTAAAGAAATAGCAACAAAGAAAATCTAGTTAGTGAATACAAAATATTATATAGGAAAATAAAGTGTAAAAACACACAAAAACAAAAATAAACAGTAAACAAATGCCATCCCTGGCAACGACGCCAGAGACTTGATTAGTTGTTTAACGTCACAGCAACAGTGTGCAAGCATACACTGCCGATGCAAGTATAGTAGACAGATGTGAGTTTGTTGGATGTCGACCCCACAGGGATGGTAGTCTTTTGTCTATTAATGATAGTACAACAACTAGATAGAAACGAGATAAATTATGAGAATAGTTATCGATGCAGTAACTTGAAAACAATAAAATAAAATATGATAATGATAAACTGGGATCCCCAATATGAATCTTCAATAGAATACTAAGTGCTCACAAGTTATAAAAAGATAGGTGATTGTCGAGGCAATAAAATTCAATTATATCTTACCCAGGGTCACTCTTCTATTTAATCTGAGACTTAAACATGTATAATAACCTTAGCTTCTGGTGATGGCAATTCGGCACTATTAAGAACAAGTGAACTAAATTCGTCTAATCTTCACTCAACTGCCATTGTAATGCTTGTTGGCTCAAACTGTCACTGCACTTTTCAGTGTCAGTGACTGCAATAACACTTTCATGTTAAAAAACATTCAAACCCCAAGATTAAACAATAAAAGCAAGATTGAATAAGATAACATTTAACCAAGAATTCATATGTACTTCTATACAAACAGAAAATAGAGAATAATCACCAACATTTAGAAAGAAATAAGAAAGAATCGAGTGGAAAATACTATCCCTAGACAACTCGACTGAATCTCTCTATTCCCTTTTGTCTCGCACTTAGGTCTACTTGTCAAAAGCTAGTTTGCATCTAATTTTCATGTTGGCTCACCCATAAAAGGCTTAAGCTGTCATGACTGCAAGCTTGAAGGTAGGAAGATGAAGATGATGGAGAAAAAAAGCTCTCTTTTTCTTCTCACGTCTACCCTTTATGTAACAGCCCGACTTAGGGGCTAGTTGGAACAGTGGTTTCGAAACCACTAAATTAAGGTCAGGGAAATTATTTTTAATATTATTTTATGATTTATAGCATGATTATATGAGTGCATGAAAAATTCGGTGCATTAATTTTGGTGATTGCATGCTTAATTTCGAAAAAGGATTAAATCGCATAAAGTGCGAAAGTTATATTCTACAAGCTAATGATGTATAATAGCTATAGAATATTAATTGGAGGTCCTTAATATACAATTAGACCTTTAAGGATGAGTAGGCCGGCCATAGAGACAGGAAAATAAGATTTTTCAAGAGTAGGCAAAGTTTTGGTGACTTAATTGACTAGTAATAATAAAATAAAGATAAAATGACATCATCTTTCCATCTTCTTCCTACAACCACCAAAAATTTTAGCAAAGAAGGGCTTTGGGAAGCTTGAAAATTTTCAGCCATTTAAACCCTTGCAAGTAAGTGATTTTGGTGGTCTTTCTTGATAATTTTTGTACTTTTGAGACCCTTGTAGCTTGAGCTAACTAATGAGGGGACTATTTTGTAAAATGGTTGAATGTCTAGGGTTTTTCCATGAGAGAAATAGTGTTGTTTGCTGAAATTTTATGGAATAAAATGAGTCTTGGTTGTTAAATAAACAACTTTTGTGAAAGGAGTTTCCATGAAAACACCTACAATGGACCTTTTTGTAAAGGTTGTAAAATAGGTGGTAAAGGTGTGAAATAATTGGTATTGTGAATTGTTATACGAGTAATAAATGTTCACCTAGGCTTGTTAAAGGAGGAAATTTGATTAGAATCAATTTACGAGCCTAGGGGTAAAATTGTAATTTTGTGAAAGTCTAAGGGCAAAACGGTAATTTTGCCAAAGTATGACTTTTGAAATGTCTTCATCAATGTAGTGATTAAATGAGTGACTTTGTTATTATAAATCAAGAAGAACGTGGAATTAACCTTGACCGAGGAAAAGGCATGGTTTTGGATTAGAATTTCAAATTGGCACATTTTGGTACCGAGGTAAGTTTGTGTGTAATAATTCAACATCTGGTTATTATGAATTGATATGGTTGAGATTACATGAAATTTATATTATTTCTATGAAAATTTATCAATGATGTTTAATCAGAGTATGATGAAAATTTATGATGTGAAAGCCCCGGTTGACTTTCGGAATAGAAAGGATACCATTGTCAAGACATGAGATTGATAAGGTCCCGCATAATACCATGTCTGGGACATGGCCTTAGCACTGAATTGAGATCCCGTGTAAGACCATATCTAGGATATGGCATCGGCATCGAAGATAGACTTCGTGTAAGACGATCTTTGGGACATGGCATCGATATACGACCTCGTATAAGACCATATCTGGGATATGACATCGACACCGATATGAGATCCCGTATAAGACCATATCTGGGATATGGCATCAGCATCGACATGTGATCCCATGTAAGACTATATCTAGGATATGGCATTGGCATCTTATTATGTGTATGACGAGTTTGGGTATCCTTCGTTATTCCAAGTGGTTCAACAGGGTGAAGAGCTAAAATTTATGTTCAAGATGGTAAAAGTGCTAAAGTTATGTGATGAAGTGATACAGGTACATGTGAGTATCTTATGAGAAATGTGTTCGATATGTGATATGTGATTGGTAAGAGTAAGCATGAGTAAGTTATAGCAATGTGCTTGAGAACTTGTGTCTTTATTTAATGAAACGTATGGATGTTATCATAAGCCTTTATGTTGCTATTTATTTCATGCTAACTTACTAGCTTTATGCTTATCCCTCTCTTTTCCATTTCTTTGTAGTATCGCCAAACTAGCTAGGGAATCGTAGAACGTCAGAGCATCGATTCACAATATCAAGCTATTCTTTTGGTATAGTGAAGTTTAATTATTTTGAGTATGGCATGTATAGGATTTGGTCATTTTGTGATATGTCATATTTGTTAGCCAGAGTGTTGGCTATTAAGGTTAATTATTCATTTGTAAATGGTCATTGAATTCAGCCAAAACTAGCCAAGCTATATTTATTCAATGATGATGAAATTCATGAATTGCAAGTTTATACAATTGAATGAGTAATGTTTGAAATTTATATATGCATTATGAAGTAATGAATCTTAAAAGTGCTTTATGGTCATGCTATGTATTGCTTCAGGGTGGCAAACGGGCTTGGTAAATAGCCTTGTATTTGTCCACACGGGTAGACACACGGGCGTGTGTCTATGCCGTGTGTGAGACATGGTCTGCCCCATGGGCATGTGGTTTGGAATTCTGTCCCCTTGCATCCTAAGTTGGATAAAAAATGCCCAGTAGTAACCACACGTGTGGAAGACACGGTCATAGAACATGGGCATGTGTCCAGGCCGTGTGAAGTCTGCACCTGGATTTAGGAATTTAATTCACCACACAGTCTAGGGACACGGGCGTGTGCCTTGGTCGTGTGACCTTATTGGGATGATGACGTCAAAAATAGAATGTCAAGGTTTTTACACACGGGAGAAGACACGGGCGTGTCATGGCCATATGAGGGACACGGGCCATGGACACAGGTGTGTGTCAGACCATGTGGAAACCCCTGTAAGTACGAATTGAGAAATAAATCCGCACTGACAATGGACATTGGCGTGTGTGATAACACGGCCTGCCCACACGGGCTTGTGGTCTTGTTTTGATAATTTTTTCTAAAATTTTCCAAGGAACTCGATTTGATCTCAAAATGTTTCTAAGATGTGTTTTGGGCCTCGTAGGCCTATATTAAGGTTATTAAGAGGGAGTTTGAGAAGTATTAAATTTGAATGGATTTTTATGATTCGGAATTGTATGTATGCACGAGTTTAAGTTAGGTAATGCCTCATACCCTGTCCCAGCGTCAGATACGGGTAAGGGGTGTTACATTTTATGTCCTCGTCCAACAGTATAGGTGTCCTGTCCTTATAATTATTCTGTCCTTGTACGTACAGGTTGGCTATACCAAATTGGACAGCTTACACAGTTTTAGTTCTTATCAAGATAGCTGTCAGGTGCGGTGACAATTCTAGATGTAATTTGGAATTAACTCATGTAGCAACATTAATGCAAAAATATAGTAAAATTAATGATAAAATAGGCTAGGATTCACTAAGTTATAAAATACAATTTACTAAACTGAAAATGATTAAATGTATGTTAAGGATAACTAAATGGAAACAATTTACCAATAAGTAAGGGGGAAAACCTATGTTCTTTCTAGTGCTATCACCAACCTATAGGGTGACATCCCTAAAGGTGTTTTGTATGTTGTCCTATATGCCCATAAAGCATCGTCCAGTCTTTTGGACCAGTCTTGTTGGTTTGGACAAACTACCTTCTCGAGTATGTCTTTATCTTTTTGTTTGCCAGTTCAGCTTGCCCATTTGTCAGCGGATGGTAGGCTATGGCAGCCTTGTGCTTCGCTCCATGTTTATCGAGTAACCATTTGTTCACAAAATGGGTCCCTTCATCACTAATGATAGCTCTCAGGGTTCCAAACCTTTTGAACACATATTTCTGCAAAAAATTCATTACAACCTTGGAATCATTTGTTGGATATGCCTCGGCTTCAACCCACTTTGATACGTAGTCTACTGCTACTAATATGTACTTGTGACCAAAAAACGGGGGAAACGGACCAAGAAAATCAATACCCCAAACATCGAATAGTTCTACCTCAATGATGTTTGTTCAGGGCATCTCATTTCTTTTGGTAATGTTTTCAACCCTCTGACATCGATCAGAACTCTTTACATAAGCATATGCATATTTAAATAAAGTTGGCGAAAAGAATCCCGCTTGCAATACTTTGCCTGCAGTATGTGCACCTCCAAAGTGTCCCCCACTCGGAGCTATGTGACAATGATATAAGATCGTATGTACCTAGTTTTCTGCCACGCATCTTGTAACAGCTCGTTTTTTAGTGGTGTCGAAAATAATGGTTTCGGGGCCACAAGTCCGACGAGTAAGTCCATAAATATTATCACTTAATATTTACGAGTCGATTATAGTGTAATGATAAATTTTCAATTAATGATTTATGTTAAATGAAAGAATAATTAGGTTCAAGTGGTATGTCCCTAAAGTCAAGTGGTTTTAAAAAATGAGGTATCGAGACCTCATTTCTAAAAACTGAGCTGTAAATATTTTATTAAACATTTATGTAGTGTTAGTAAGGTCATGTTAAATTTTGATTATTTTACCATTTAGATAGTTAATTAATTAAAAAGGACTAAATTGTAAAATGTGCAGGACTTGAATTATATTAGTTAAATGGATCTAATAGCTATGAAAAGGTAAATTCATGGACTTGGATGGTAATTATTCCATGTTTAAAGTTTGTGGATGATATTGGATTGGTTTTGGTGTAATTAAATAGTAAGTAATTAAAACTTAAGTAAAAAGATGACAAAATAAAAATATCATCTTCTTCCTTTTATTTTTAGTTGAAAACTGAATAACCATGGTTTAGGAGAAGCAAGTCAATTTCAATTCAATGCATGAAATGTTATTTTTGTCCCATTCTTTTTTAAGTAATTTTTATGTTTTTTGAGCTCTTATTAGCTTAATCTACTAACTTGGGGGTCAATTTGTAGAGTTTTTGTAACAGACCGAATTTGACCCTAATCGGAACGGTGGTTTCGGGAGCACGAATCCGAGTTCGAGAAATATTTAAATATTATATTTTGTGTTTATTATATGTGAATTAATGTGTGTGAAAGTTTCGTAGAAAAATTTAATCGTTTATGTGTTTAATTTAGAAAAAGGACTTAATCGCGTAAAGTGTAGAAGTTGCAAACCATAGTGAAAAGTGCCTTTTTGATAATGGCTTTTTAATATGGGGTATTAAAAGAAAAATTAGCCCATTTTAATAGTTAGTGGGCGGCATCTACCATGAATACCCTTAGTATTATTTATTTATATATTAATGTATAAAGGTTAAATTAGTAATCAACCGAATTCTTTACATATATGTTAATTAGAACATAAACAAAAACATGTTTTATTCCATCTTCTTTTGGCCGAATATATGCTTATGAAAAAGTGAGAAAAGCCAAGCTAAGTTCGACACTTATCAAGCTTAATTATGTAACATCCTGAAAATGGGCCTATGCATTTTTTATTTAAGTATACGAAATGGCATGTCTTATGTGTTGTGAATGTATTATGAACATTTTTGGAAACTTGGAAATGATTTAGAAATGTTAAGTTTCAAAAGAGGAAAGTGAACATTTCTGGAAACTTGGAAATGTAAGAAATGTTAAGTTCAAAAGAGGAAAGTGAACATTTCTGGAAACTTGGAAATGTAAGAAATGTTAAGTTTAAAGGAGGCAAACGAACATTTTTGGAAACTTGGAAATGTAAGGAAATGTAAGGAAATGTAAGGAAACGTTTTAGGAAAAGTTAAGTTCTGAGGTTAAGAGAGGGAAGTAAAGCAGGGTGGCCTTAAGAAAATTTATGGGTAAAATATGACATATAAATGGGCTTGGAAAAGTGGCTTGGAGGCACCACTTAGGGCCTCTGGAGTTGACGCCACAAGCAGGTGCAATTAGGCCTGGGTTCGAGTCACTTGGGGAGCAAATAAAAGAGTTTTATTTTGCTGCAAGGAGCAAGGGAGTTGGACTGCACATGGCTAAATTCTAGGAGCTTTTATTCTTTTATAATTAGTGGATAAATAAGGGATAAATAAAGGATTTATTTATCATTATTTTCAAGAGATAATTGTTGGATTAAATTCTTTTAATAAAGTGATAATTCAAGGGATAAAGCTATCAAAATAGAAGAGTGGTGGCCAAGTAAGGGACTCTAGCTAGTAAATTCGGCTATAAAAGGAAAAGAGAGGCCATTCATTCATTCACTTTTCCTTTGCCGAATTTCTTAAGCAAATTCTCCTCTCTCTGCCGAATTTCCTACAGTTTTTATTCTTCTTCTCTTTGTTAGCCAAAGCCGAAATACCTTGTGTTCTAGCCGAATCCTCCATCTTTATTCTTCCTTCTCTTTTCTTTCTAATCCCTCCAAAAGCCGGAAGTAAGCCTTTTAAGGCCATAGCCGAATATCTCAAGTGGCTTCAAGCTTAGGTGCTGTCGATTTCTTCAAGATCTTTCGGGATTTACTAAGTGTCAACTACAAGGAAGGAGAAGTTCCTTTCATGAAGGTACACCATAGGCCGCGTGCTCCCTAGTTATTCGGTGAGTTTCGGGATTTAAAATCCACAAGGTAAGCGTCTCTAGCATTCGGCCAAGGCTTATTTTGATATCTAGATCTATTTCATAATTGTTTAAAAAGCCGAAACTAACCTGGGATATGATTTAATGTTTGGCCGAATACAAGAAGGAATACAACAAAGTTTCGGGACTTCATTCTTAAGTCAATCGGCAACAAGGTAAGTTTTAGTGTACTAATCCTACTAGGATTTGGATTTATGGCCGAATGGCTCTTTACTAAGTATTAAATGATTGATTAAATGTAGAGATCTAAGATCTAAGGCATTAGATCAAGCTTTTCGGGATTTGGATTGGAAACCTTAAGCGAATCAGGTGTGTACCTCACACTATTTCTTGATATATTTCTGGAAATAATTAATATGTATGTGACTATAAGAATGTGTAAGAATATGGCTAAGGTACCATGTAATGGTACAAAAGTACTCAGGTACGTTTCCTACTCCTACTAGGAATATGAAATTTTGTTATATATGTAACATGTGAAAAGTGATAAGAATGTGAAATTATGTAATATGCATGATATGAATGATATGGGGCATTCGGGTTATATGAAAGGGGAAGTGAATGTGGTGACCTAAGACCACGATATCTGAATGTGGTGACCTAAGACCATGATATCTGAATGTGGTGACCTAAGACCACGATATCTGAATGTGGTGACCTAAGACCACGATATCTGAATGTGGTGACCTAAGACCACGAATTTTACAAGGGCGATGAACACGTCGACTGCAGCGACTGCCTTCGATGGTGTGTAGCGGATGGAGGGTTGACTTATTAGTCCCCACAGTGTGCAGGTTGGTACGGGTGATGTGTAGCGGATGGCTTATAGGTTTGGGTTCGGGTTTGCATCATTACTTTATATCTGTTATATGAATAAGTATATGATATGACATTGTATGCCTGAATTGTTAAGTTATAGTGTTGGTTACACATCGAGTCTGTTTGACTCACCCCGTTGGGGAATATTTTCTTCCAGGTGATGATCAGTAATGGATCGGGTCGGCAGGAGCTCAAAGGTGGCCATGCATAGCAAGGAATTTAATTAATTTGGATTTTTATTTTATTAAGTACTTTAATTTAATTTTGGGAATTATTTTGATGTAATAAGGCCATAGCGAATTATTTTATTTCTGTTTTATTTACTATGTTACGAAATTTTAATTATTAAAGATTAAGTCAATTTATTTTAAGATAAACCTTAATTTTTTGTCACCTGAAATAAATGGGTTTTCAATATAAAATAAACTCTTTTTCAACTCAAGCCCAACCCAAAACAAACTTTCTTTCAAAACACACAAGTTTTCCTAAGTAACAAAAGAATTTTGAACTGGTTTACATCGAGGAGCATACCAGATCCGGTCAAGGCTCGTGGGCTGGGTTTGGGGTGTTTCAAATTAGGTATGAATTTTAGCTCGGTTTTTGTTGATTTTTACGTTTTTGAGATCGTTGCTTCGAATATTAGCTGACCCATGGTAGAATTTTTAAATGTGTGTATGCTTGAGGTTCAGCCATTAACATGTTCATTGGTTTTTGATGTTTGATGAGTTTAAATTAAAGATATGTTAAAGATTAACAAGTTTTGATTTGGAAAATTTGGTGAAATTGAGTATTTAGGGCTAATTTGTAAAAAATAAATTTTTAGAGGGGCTTATTTGCAAAATAAATGAAAGAACTGGACTTGTATAGTCCCTATGAATATTCGGTTCTTGAGTGGTATTGAGAAATTTTGTGTATTTTGTGTTTTATGCAAATAGGATTAAATTGTAAAAATGTGAAACATTAGGGGTAAAATGGTAATTTGCCATTTATGTGTTTTGGGACTAAATTGAAATGAAATGTACTTGAATGAGCTAAATTTCAATGTTTTTAGATCAAGAACAAAGAAAAACGGATTTGGATCGGGGAAAGGCGAAGGTTATCGAATAGTCGGTATACGTTGTCCGTCGACAGTCGAGGTAAGTCTTTAAGCAAATTAATTTCGTAAGAATTGATTATAACCTAGTATACATATTGAATTATGAAATTGTGGAATTAATCATGTTAAAGCCGAATGTGAGAAAGAAATTTAGCAATGTATATAATCGAATTCATTGAGTTAACATTGTGATAATATGTGAATTATATATAATATTTGTGATATTGCTATTGTGTAATGTGAATGAGTTGGTTTGGAAATAAATGTTTCGGGCTTATTGCCTAGCAGGCCTTGTGCCGGTGAAATGTTCGGGCTTATTGCCTAGCAGGCTGAATGCCGGAGATCAAATCTCAAACTTCTGGTCAAGCAGGCTTAATGCCGGTGTACATTTCGGGCTTTGATGCTTAGCAGGCTTGATGCCGGTGATGTGTTATAAATGGAGAAATTATAAATCATACAAAGTAAAACATATTTAATGCAATGAGCTAAAGGCTCAGGTAAGTATAAGCCTTTTCTTTTATACTTATAAAGAGTAAGGTAAGTTGGTATAGTATTATTTGAATTAAGTATGATATGATATGGTTGATGATTCGATAAGAATTATGATATGTGTTATTGAGTTTACTATTGATGTGTATGAACATTATAATAGAATTTGAGTTTAAATGTGCTATTTTGGAGAATCGGTTATAAGTGAATTGTTAAGAATGAAAGAATTTGAGTGTTTGTGTATGTGCATAAATAAGTTTATAAGGTTAATATGAACGTTGTACTCATATGAATTGGAGTATACGAATACATGTGGTATATTTCTTTGGTTTCGATGAATTACATGTTTATGGAAATAAAGTGCAAACACTTAGGATAATGAGTTAATAATATTCGGCCATGTTTAAATTCACATATTGAAATGTTTATATTCAATGTCATAAGCTTAAAGATGAAAGGTCTAAGTGTTTAATTATTATATTATCCTTTGCTTGAGACTTTCTAAGCTAGCAAGCTTACTCTATGTGTGTTCAATGTTCTGTTTTATAGATTTTAATCAAGCTACGAGCTGAGAGGAGCATTAGTGAAGTCATCCACACTATCGACTAGTTTTGGTATTTTTGAAGTTTAGATTTTTTTAACTTAAGGCATGTATAGGCTAACTCTGTGTTTGAATATCATTTTGATGATGTATAGTAGCCATGCGAAAATGGCTTAAATTTTCATATCAAGTTTGGTTATATTTACCCTTGCCTATATGATTAATATGTTTGGCTTCAACTATTCGGCTAGAGGATGTTCTTTTAATTACATCTCGTGAATTAAGCGTAGCATATGATTGCTTGTTTGTAATGTCAATATTTGTGTTAAATTAGTCAAGAGTTTTGGCTTTTAAGTTAATAATTGCAGGTATAATTCAAGGTAGGTATGTGTAGTTGAGCATTAGTCGAAACTTATGTATGTATGTCAACTTTAGTTGATTAATGAAGTATGAATTATATTGAGTAATGAATGTATGTGTATTCGGCCAAGCTTTTTTGATATATTCAAATGTAGTTAACATGCTAAAGAGAATTAGGTATGGTTAATAAATGAGTCTTATGTGCTAGTAAATATTTATGTATATTAGATGATGACTTCTGTTGTTTTAAGGTATGTTTTATGAATTATATACTTGAAATGATTGGCTTATAAGTAGTTATTGAGAAGTGAATGGTAATGAGGTTATACGATTATGAAATCAGCGTATTCGGAAGTGCATTTTTATGTTATAATTTGAGTGTGAGGATGAACTTATGTTCGGCTTGAATAGTATGATATTGGATGGACAAGTTTTAGATTTATGTTCCATGAATCTATGAACTATGAGATATTTTTGTTATGAATCGGGAAAATTAGTGCATACATATATGCATATGTATTGTATGTTTGCCTATGCTATTTGAACAATTAGGTTCGGTTTATAAATGCATGAAAGCATATGTTTTTTATTGTTATAAAACGAAAATGAAATAAATAGGTTTGGTAAAAGGTTCAATTTGTATATGTGGTTGATCTAGTGATTGGTTTTGAAATGATATAGACGATGAATTTATAATTAATGGTATAATGTGCATAAAATTTTATATACATGTCCTTATATATTCGACCAGGTAAATAAATGTGTTCATGATATTGAAATGAGCTTATATATATATATATATATGTTTATGGGATTGTCTGTTTATAATTAAATCATTTTATAGGGATGTTCAATTAGGACCTAATTGATTGAATAAAAGTTTTGATTTATCTGGTAATGCCCGTAGCCCTAATTCGGCGACGAACATGGGCTAGGGGTGTTACATTTTATTGGTATCAGAGCTTACGGTTTAGTCAATTCTAGGACTACCGTAGCGCGTGAGAGTCTAGCTATACATGCCTTTACTGTATATACGATAGTGTGGTGACTTCTAACATTTCCAACTGTGTTTTATATAGTAAATGGATTTCGATCCTGACAGAGCCGTACCAGATGATGTGGAGAGTGTAGCGCCTGATCGTGCACGTGGATCAGTGCCGGTAGACTCTCGACCAGCTTCGAGTAGCCATGATGGGGAGGCTAAACAAGCCTTCTACCAGATGATGAATGAATGGTTTACCCAGTTTGTTCAGAATAATCCGGCTGTACAACAACCACCACCCTCGAATAATCCAACTCCGGTACCTACAGCACCTCTGATGATAGATCCGATGAGATCTAGTAGGCCTCCTGTTGATAAAATCAGAAAATATGGGGCTGAATAATTCAAAGCTAATGATGATGATGACGCAGAGCGAGCTGAGATGTGGCTTGATAACACTATTCGAGCACTTGATGAGCTGTCCTGTACTTCAGATGAATGCCTGAAGTGTGCTATATCTCTACTTCGGGACACTGCATATCATTGGTGGAATACATTAGTATCAGTGGTTTCGAAAGAAAAAGTGACTTGGGATTTCTTCCAGATCGAGTTCCGTAAGAAATATATCAGTCAAAGATTCATTGATCAGAAACGAAAAGAATTTCTGGAACTGAAACTGGGTCGTATGACTGTGACGGAATATGAGCGGAAGTTTGTTAGATTGAGCCGTTATGCCCGAGAGTGTATATCAACTGAAGCCATTATGTGCAAAAGATTTGAAGACGGTCTGAATGAAGACATAAAATTGCTTGTTGGCATTCTTGAAATCAAAGAGTTCGTAGTACTTGTTGAACGAGCTTGCAAAGCTGAAGAGCTTAGGAAAAAGAAAAGAAAGGCTGAAATAGAAGCTAGAGACACTCGAAAAAGATCATCGAGTAAGACTTTCCATTCAGCATCTAAGAAGTTCAGAGATGACTTTAGTCGACATAAAGCTACTTCAGACCTGTCTAGACGAGATTGACCTCCAGTGAGTTCCCAAGCCACTTCGATGGCTAGTGTTGGTAATGTTCAATAGAGCCGGACTGAGTGCAAGCATTGTGGAAAATGGCATTCTGGGAGTTGTAGATTCCGTGACCGGTCCTGCTTTAAATATGGATCATCAGATCATTTTATTCGAGAGTGTCTGATGCTAGCCGACCAAAATACGGTTTAGAACATTAAACCGAGCAACACGTCAGCACGAGGTAGACCACCCAAACATTCAGGCAATGTAGGCGGCAGTCAGAGAGGGATGAAGGACACTGCAGTTCGATCAGAAGCCCGAGCACCAGCTAGATCTTATGCTATACGAGCCAGAGAGGATGCTTCTTCCCCAGATGTCATTACCAGTACTTTCAAACTTTATGATACTACTGTGATTGCATTGATTGATCCTGGTTCGACTCATTCATATGTGTGTGAAACTCTAGTATCCAGTAAGACTTTGCCTGTTGAGTCTACTGAGTTTGTGATCCGTGTGTCCAAACCTTTGGGTAGATGTGTTTTCATTGATAAAATGTGTAAAGGTTGCCCATTGATGATTCGGGATTCCTGCTTTCCAGCTGATTTAATGTTGTTGCCTTTTGACGAGTTCGACATAATTTTGGAAATAGACTAGTTAACTTTGCATGATGCTGTGGTAAATTGCAAAAGAAAAATTATTGATTTGAAATGTCAGAATGGTGAGATCATCCAGATTGAATCTAATGACTTAAATGGGTTACCGGCAGTAATATCCTCGATGTTAGCTCATAAGTATGTAAGAAAAGGATGTGAAGCTTACTTGGCTTATGTGTTGGATAATAAAGTGTCTGAAAAGTAGATTTAATCCGTACCAGTTGTGTGTGAATACTCAGATGTGTTTCCCGAAGAATTACCGAGTTTACCACCAGTTCGAGAGATAGAGTTTGGTATTGAATTAGTATCGGGGACGACTCCGATTTCGATAGCTCCGTATCGGATGGCACCTACTGAATTGAAAGAGTTGAAAGCACAGTTGTAAGAGTTGATAGATAGAGGCTTTGCACGATCGAGCTTCTCTCCTTGGGGTGCACTAGTTCTATTTGTGAAAAAGAAAGATGGAACTATGCGAATGTGTATTGATTATCGGCAGCTGAATAAGGGTGACTATAAAGAATAAATACCCGTTGCCTCGATTGATGACTTGTTTGATTAGTTAAAAGGGGCTTCAGTGTTTTCGAAGATAGATTTGAGATCGGGTCATTATCAGTTGCGAGTCAGAGATTCCGATGTGCCAAAGACTGCATTCCGAACGAGGTACGGACATTTTGAGTTCATAGTCATGCCTTTTGGACTTACTAATGCACCTGCTATTTTTATGGATTTGATGAATCGAGTTTTCAGGCAGTATTTGGATTGGTTTGTGGTAGTGTTTATAGACGATATTCTGATCTATTCTAGAGATGAAACCGAGCATGCCGATCATTTGAGATTGGTGCTACAAACTTTGCGAGATCAACAGTTGTATGCAAAGTTTAGTAAGTGTGAATTCTGGATGAAGGAAGTCAGCTTTTTGGGTCACGTCGTTTCAGCATCAGGTATTCAGGTTGATCCGAACAAAATATCGGCTATACTTGATTGGAAACCACCAAAGAATGTTTTCGAAATTCGAAGCTTTCTGGGACTTGTAGGATACTACAGACGATTCGTCAAAGGTTTTTCCATGATAGCTACACCTTTGACAAAGCTACTATAGAAAGATGTCAAGTTCAAGTGGTCGGAAAGGTGTCAGAAAAGTTTCGATCAGTTGAAAGCCCTTTTAATCGAAGCTCCAGTGTTAGCTCAACCTGAATCGGGTAAAGAATTTATTGTTTATAGTGATGCTCTTTGAATGGTTTGGGTTGCGTTTTGATGCAGGAGGGCAAAGTCATAGCCTACGCTTCAAGACAATTGAAGCCTCATGAAAGAAATTATCCGACTCACGATCTGGAGTTAGCAGCCATCATTTTCGCATTGAAAAATTGGCGTCATTACTTATTCGGTGAGAAATGTCATGTTTATTCGGATCAAAAAAGTTTGAAGTATTTAATGACTCAGAAAGATTTGAACTTGAGACAACGCAGATGGTTAGAGCTGTTGAAAGACTATGAATTAGTGATTGACTACCATCCGGGGAAAGCTAACGTTGTCGCAGATGCCTTAAGTCAAAAATCATTGTTTGATCTTCGTGCGTTGAACGCACATATGGTTATGTCTGGTGATGGTTCGATCATAGCCGAGTTAAAAGCAAGACCAATGTTTATTCAGCAAATTTGTGATGCACAGAAAATTGACAAAGATATGATTGCTAGACGAGTTCAGTGTGACAATGATGCAGAGTCAGAGTTTCGAATCGATGCAAATGATTGTTTGAACTTCAAAGGCCGAATATGTATTCCGAGGAATATGGATTTGATTCAAATGATTCTGGACGAGGCTCATAATAGTCGATTATCGGTACATCCGGGTAGCACAAAAATGTATAATGATATGAAACAGTTCTATTGGTGGCTTGGCATGAAGCGGGATATATCTGAATTTGTTTCAAAATGTTTAATTTGCCAGCAAGTAAAAGCCGAGCATCAAGTGCCTTCTGGATTACTTCAGCCGATCATGATACTTGAATGGAAATGGGATAGAATCGCTATGGATTTTGTATCCGATTTGCCTACGACATTGAGCAAGAAAGATGCAGTCTGGGTTATAGTAGATAGACTGACCAAATCAGCTCACTTTGTGCCGGTTCGTACAGACTATTCGCTTGATAAACTTGCTGAGTTGTATATATCTCAAATTATGAGATTACATGGTGTGCCGAGTTCCATTGTTTCAGACAGAGACCCGAGATTCACATCGCAATTTTGGAATAAGTTACAAGATGCTTTAGGTACTAAACTTCACTTTAGTACAGCCTTTCATCCGCAGACAGACGGTCAGTCTGAACGAACCATTCAGATACTTGAGGACATGTTGAGATGTTGCGTCCTCGAGTTTGAAGGCACGTGGGAAAGATACTTACCTTTGATTAAATTTGCTTATAATAAAAGTTTTCAATCGAGTATCAAAATGGCACCTTATGAAGCTCTATACGGTCGCAAGTGTCGTACACCGTTGTACTGGACTGAACTCAGTGAAAATAAGATACACGGGGTTGATTTGATTAAAGAGGCGGAACATAAAGTCGATATAATCAGAGATAGTTTGAAAGCTGCCTCGGATCGTCAAAAGTCCTATGCTGATTCGAAGCGCAAAGACATTGAGTTTTAGGTCAGAGACCGGGTATTCTTAAAGGTTTCTCCGTGGAAGAAGGTACTCCGATTTGGTCGGAAAGGCAAACTAAGTCTGAAGTTCATCGGACCGTATGAGATCATCGAACGTATTGGGCCTGTTGCATATAGATTGAAATTGCTCTCTGAATTAGAAAAGATACACAACGTATTTCACGTCTCGATGCTTTGTAGATATAGATTAGATCCGTAACATGTGATCGCTCCGTCCGAGATTGAAATCCGATCCGATATGACGTATGAGGAAGAATCGATCCGTATTTTAGCTCAGGAAATGAAAGAGTTGAGAAACAAGAGAATTCCATTAGTGAAAGTACTATGGAATAGGCACAGAATTGAAGAGGCTACGTGGGAGCCTGAGGATTCAATGAGGCAACAATATCCGACTTTGTTTAACAGTAAGATTTTCGGGGACGAAAATCCCTAAGGAGGGAGTTATAACAGACCGAATTTGACCCTAATTGGAACGGTGGTTTTGGGACCACGAATCTGGGTCCGAGAAATATTTAAATATTATATTTTGTGATTATTATATGTGAATTAATGTGTGAAAGTTTCGTAGAAAAATTTAATCGTTTATGTGTTTAATTTAGAAAAAGGACTTAATCGCGTACAGTGTAGAAGTTGCAAACCATAGTGAAAAGTGCCTTTTTGATAATGGCTTTTTAATATGGGGTATTAAAAGGGCAATTAGCCCATTTTAATAGTTAGTGGGCGGCATATACCATGAATACCCTTAGTATTATTTATTTATATATTAATGTATAAAGGTTAAATTAGTAATCAACCGAATTCTTTACATATATGTTAATTAAAACATAAACAAAAACATTTTTTATTCCATCTTCTTTTGGCCGAATATATGCTTATGAAGAAGTGAGAAAAACCAAGCTAAGTTCGGCACTTATCAAGCTTAATTAGGTATGAATTTTAGCTCGGTTTTTGTTGATTTTTACGTTTTTGAGATCGTTGCTTCGAATATTAGATGACCCATGGTAGAATTTTTAAATGTGTGTATGCTTGAGGTTCGGCCATTAACATGTTCATGTGGTTTTTGATGTTTGATGAGTTTAAATTAAAGATATGTTAAAGATTAACAAGTTTTGAATTGGAAATTTTGGAGAAATTGAGTATTTAGGGCTAATTTGTAAAAAATAAATTTTTAGAGGGGCTTATTTGCAAAATAAATGAAAGGACTGGACTTGTATAGTCCCTATGAATATTCGGCCCTTGAGTGGTATTGAGAAATTTTGTGTATTTTGTGTTTTATGCAAATAGGATTAAATTGTAAAAATGTGAAACATTAGGGGTAAAATGGTAATTTTTCATTTATGTGTTTTGGGACTAAATTGAAATGAAATGTACTTGAATGAGCTAACTTTCAATGTGTTTAGATCAAGAACAAAGAAAAACGGATTTGGATTGGGGAAAGGCGAAGGTTATCGAATAGTCGGTATACGTTGTCCGTCGACAGTCGAGGTAAGTCTTTAAGCAAATTAATTTCGTAAGAATTGATTATAACCTAGTATACATATTGAATTATGAAGTTGTGGAATTAATCATGTTAAAGCCGAATGTGAGAAAGAAATTTAGCAATGTATATAATCGAATTCATTGAGTTAACTATGTGATAGTATGTGAATTATATGTGATATTTGTGATATTGCTATTGTGTAATGTGAATGATTTGGTTTGGAAATAAATGTTTCGGGCTTATTGCCTAGCAGGCCTTGTGCCGGTGAAATGTTCGGGCTTATTGCCTAGCAGGCTGAATGCCAGTGATCAAATCTCAGACTTCTGGTCTAGCAGGCTTAATGTCGGTGTACATTTCAGGCTTTGATGCCTAGCAGGCTTGATGCCGGTGATGTGTTATAAATGGAGAAATTATGAATCATACAAAGTGAAACATATTTAATGCAATGAGCTAAAGGCTCAGGTAAGTATAAGCCTTTTCTTTTATACTTATAAAGAGTAAGGTAAGTTGGTATAGTATTATTTGAATTAAGTATGATATGATATGGTTGATGATTTGATAAGAATTATGATATGTGTTATTGAGTTTACTATTGATGTGTATGAACATTATAATAGAATTTGAGTTTAAATATGCTATTTTGGAGAATCGGTTATAAGTGAAATGTTAAGAATGAAAGAGTTTGAGTGTTTGTGTATGTGCATAAATAAGTTTATAAGGGTAATATGAACGTTGTACTCATATGAATTGGAGTATGCAAATACATGTGGTATATTTCTTTGGTTTCGATGAATTACATGTTTATGGAAATAAAGTGCAAACACTTAGGATAATGAGTTAATAATATTCGGCCATGTTTAAATTCACATATTGAAATGTTTATATTCAATGTCATAAGCTTAAAGATGAAAGGTCTAAGTGTTTAATTATTATATTATCCTTTGCTTGAGACTTTCTAAGCTAGCAAGCTTACTCTATGTGTGTTCAATGTTCTGTTTTATAGATTTTAATCAAGCTACGAGCTGAGAGGAGCATTAGTGAAGTCATCCACACTATCGACTAGTTTTGGTATTTTTGAAGTTTAGATTTTTTTAACTTAAGGCATGTATAGGCTAACTCTGTGTTTGAATATCATTTTGATGATGTATAGTAGCCATGCGAAAATGGCTTAAATTTTCATATCAAGTTTGGTTATATTTACCCTTGCCTATGTGATTAATATGTTTGGCTTCAACTATTCGGCTAGAGGCTGTTCTTTTAATTACATCTCGTGAATTAAGCGTAACATATGATTGCTTTTTTGTAATGTCAATGTTTGTGTTAAATTAGTCAAGAGTTTCAGCCTTTAAGTTAATAATTGCAGGTATAATTCAAGGTAGGTATGTGTTGTTGAGCATTAGTCGAAACTTATGTATGTATGTCAACTTTAGTTGATTAACGAAGTATGAATTATATTGAGTAATGCATGTATGTGTATTCGGCCAAGCCTTTGTGATATATTCAAATGTAGTTAACATGCTAAAGAGAATTAGGTATGGTTAATAAATGAGTCTTATGTGCTAGTAAATATTTATGTATATTAGATGATGACTTATAATGTTTTAAGATATGTTTTATGAATTATATACTTGAAATGATTGGCTTATAAGTAGTTATTGAGAAGTGAATGGTAATGAGGTTATACAATTATGAAATCAGCGTATTCGGAAGTGCATTTTTATGTTATAATTTGAGTGTGAAGATGAATTTATGTTCGGCTTGAATAGTATGATATTGGATGGACAAGTTTTAGATTTATGTTCCATGAATCTATGAACTATGAGATATTTTTGTTATGAATCGGGAAAATTAGTGCATACATATATGCATATGTATTGTATGTTTGCCTATGCTATTTGAACAATTAGGTTCGGTTTATAAATGCATGAAAGCATATGTTTTTTATTGTTATAAAACGAAAATGAAATAAATATGTTTGGTATAAGGTTCAATTTGTATATGTGGTTGATCTAGTGATTGGTTTTGAAATGATATAGACGATGAATTTATAATTAATGGTATAATGTGTATAAAATTTTATATACATGTCCTTGTATATTCGGCCAGGTAAATAAATGTGTGCATGATATTGAAATGAGCTTATATACATATGTTTATGGGATTGTTTGTTTATAATTAAATCATTTTATAGGGATGTTCAATTAGGACCTAATTGATTGAATAAAACTTTTGATTTATCTGGTAATGCCCGTAGCCCTAATCCAGCGACGGACACGTGCTAGGGGTGTTACATTTTTTAAATTTTATAAATTGTGTCATAGATGAATTTAATATGTTTTTGAAGTTTTGTAATAGATTGTTAAGCTTGGTTGTTAAATAAACAAGTTTTGTTAAGTTATTTTTTTGATAATTTTAATGTTTAGGGATTAAATTGTTGATAAAGTAAAATTTAGGGTAAATTGTGTGAAATGAAGAAAAAGGTGTGCTGATATGGAACCTTAAGAAAATCTGTTAACATGAAATTTTATGAATTGTGGTGAAATTTCAAGTTTTAGATGTAGGGACTAAATTGCATAAAATCTAAATATTAGGGTAATTTTGTAAATTTCCCAATAATAAGATTTATAAGTTAAATTAATTAGTTTTAAGTTATCGAATGGTTTAATTGAGTGAAACATTGTTATTTAGATCACAAAATAAACCAAACGGATCAAAATCGAGGTAAGTTCGTATATGGATAGAAATTATTATTTTCCACTTTGGATGAATGTAAATAGCTATTTATATTATGGTCAAATTAATTGGTAAAGATGTGATAAATTATTATTATGGATCAATTAGAGGAATTAATCAAATTAAAGGATATGCGAACTATTGCTAATGTATTTGGTGATTATGAATTACAGATTGTCTGTTTAAATGTTACTTGGATTGAGGTAAGTTCATAATGTTTGATGTGTAAATTGTAAATTTCTTGAAAATAAGTTATTGTTGCTAGTAAATTATATAAATACATGTGAAATTTTATATGTTATTATTGTATTTTAAATATTGAAATTAAATTCACATGAAAGTGATTAATGAATGGTGACAATCTTTGTGATGCCACATTTTCAGTATGAATATATATAGATATCATATAATGTGTATGGAAACGATGAAGTGCCCTTGATTGATGAATATGTATAAAGGTAATGGATTACATGAAATGCTCGATTGAACGTAGTAACCACTAGGATACAATAGGCATGTCAATAGGGTTAGTATGCACGCTTGTACGGGATTTGCACTTCGGTGCCTCTGTATACACTTTGGTGTCCCTGTTCACACTACGGTGCCCCTGTTTGCATATTTGTGCCCTTGTCAGTACTTTGATGCTTCTATTATGCATCTATGATGCCTCTGGTGTGGTGTAGTTACTCGGGTATCCGAGCCAAGTTTCTAGTTCATCGGGCTAAATGTTAATGGAATTTATAGAATTATTTATGTGCTTAAAGGCTAATGTATAGTCAAGATATTAGTAAATGTTAAATGTTCAATGAACTACTTGATCATATGTGAGTATAATTATATTCATGATTATACGGTTAAAGATAGATACTTATACACATATATGAATGAGTTTGGATTGAATTATTATAGTATAAGAAGCCTACAATGAACCATTTTCGGTACTAATCCTATAAGTGCTTCGTAAATGAATATCAGGTATGATTAATTTATTTATTTAGTTTTCACATTGTTTGGTGGAAGTAAGTGATTTGGAGATGATATGTTTAAATGAAAGTTTGAAATAAAAGATGAATTATAGAATGATTATATGTTAATGTGTAAGTGTTATGGTAAGAAGAAATGTTTAAGTGAAATGATTATAAGGAAATATATATATATGTATATGCAAGGCTACACCAATTACCCTTGAGAGGTGTAGTGAATAAAATGAAAGTTAGCTTTCGATATAATGAAAATATTGCTTATTGTTTATTCTAAAATGTTCAGTAGTTAAATTGCCTTTGTACGAACTTACTCAGCATTATTGCTTAAGCTAGTTGTTTTCTTATCCTGTAGTTCATTGGAAGGCTCGATTTGATTGGAAGCACGTCGGAGTCCTATCACACTATCCAGAAGTCAATTTGGTAGTTTTTTAGTATTTTTGCCAAGGTTAACAATGGAATGTATAGGTCTTTTGTACTAATGGTTCATGGATGTATTAAATGGTTGATTTAGTATGCTTGTGGCTTGACGTTAATGTTTACATGATGGACTTGTATTTCTTGTTAAGTAAGGTCATCTTGATCACTTTTAGTTATTGAAAAGCACGATCTTTTGGTATGTTTATGATGGTTTGAGAATGATATTTCGATGAATGTGTTAATGATGTCTTTGGTATGTATAAGTTTTGAAAGTTAAGTTGCTTGGGTACATTTTGATACCTTGCCGAGTTAGGTCATTTGGTTACCTTATTATGCTTGTATATAAGACTCTTATGGTATGTTTTGTATATTTTGAAAATGATTATAAGTGGTATGCTTGGGTACCTAGTTGAATTAGGTAAGCATGTGTGAAATGGTACATTTTTGGCATGTGTTGATAGTTGTTAAATTCGTATAATGTGGTGTCTTTCAATGACATATTGATTAGTTGAAATGACATTTTGATTTGTGTTTGGGTGATGTTTAGGTCCCTTTAAAGTATGCATGAATGGTTGAAGAGTTATGCATTGAATGGTTTTGAATGGCTTGATTTTAGATAAATTTTAGGTTCACACGGCCTGAGACATGGGCATGTGACTCAGCTGTGTGAGGCACATGGCCTGGCGACATGACCGTGTGTCATCTGAAAGATCTTAAATATTCATGTCAATGAGTTACACGACCTGCCACACGGGCATGTGACACAGGCTGGGACACGACCGTGTGTCCCTTGTTCAAAAGTTACACGGCCTAAAAGGTTCCACACAACCATGTGACCCCTATTTTCCAATTTTTGCATGTTTTTCCTAAACTTTCCATTTTACTTCAAATTAGTCTTGAATTGCTTCTAAACTATTTTTAGGGCTTCAAAGGCTTGATTTAGAGACAAACTGATTATAAATGAATGGTTTTTAATATGTTTAGTTAATTAAATGAGACGGGTTAGGGGTGTTATACATATCCTAATTATTTAATCTACACACTTTTTAAAAAAAATATGGTTCTTCCCAGACATAGTACTTCACATCGTGAAGAAACTTTTTCTTTTGTTGGTATGTAATATCAGTCGACATCAAACCACAAGCTAAATAGTTAGCAAAATCAGCAAACCTAGAAATAGTATGTGCTCGTCTAGAAATGTCTCCTGAATGGGTATAAGAGGAGATTTCCTTCTTGTGATTCTAATCTAGATAAGTGATCTGCTACTTGATTTTCTACCCCTTTTTTATCTTGAATTTCTAGATCGAACTCTTGGAGTAGAAGTACCCATCGGATCTATCTAACCTTGGCATCTTTCTTGGCAAGTAAATACTTAATTGTTGAATGATCTGTATAGACAGTCACTTTGGTACCTATAAGATAATATCAAAACTTGTCCAAAGAAAATAAAATAGCAAGTAACTCTTGCGTAGTAGATGGGATGAAAAACTTTGTTCCTTCACTAGCCCATCACAGCTCCTATCGCAAAGTCACCTGCATCAAACATCAACTCAAATGGCAAATCCCAATCGGTGTGATGATATGGGTGCTGAAACTAACTGATTCTTCATACCATTAAATGCTTTCAAACTTCCTTCATCAAAGTTGAATGTCGTGTCCTTCTCTAATAATTTGCATAAGTGTTTAGTAATTTTGGATAAGTCTTTGATAAATCTTTGATAGAATCCGAAATATCCCAAAAAGCTCCTAACGCCCTTTACAAATGTTAGAGGTGGAAGTTTCTCGATAGCATCTACCTTTTCTTTACCTACCTCAGTTCCATGTCTTGTTATTCGGTGCCCCAGAACAATATCTTCTCGTACCATGAAATGGCACTTTTCCCAGTTGAGTACAAGGTTTGTTTCTTCACACTGCCTTGGTATTTTGGCTAGACTGGCTAAGCAATCATCATAAGTGTCTCCAAACACTGAAAAATCGGCCATAAAAACTTCCAAATATTTCTCAACCATGTCAATAAAAATAGACATAATCCATCCTTGAAATGTAGCAGGTGCATTACATAAAACAAATGGCATGCATCAAAATGCAAATTTACTGTACGAATGTAACACCCCAAACCCGGCCCATACACCACGATCGGATCTGGCATGCCACTAAGCAGATACACACTTGTAAACACAGTGCGATCTTGAGAGAAACTTTTGTGAAAACATTCGAGTCTAACGTTTGTTTACAAAACTTAGTAATTTTATGTTAGCCGAGCTGTGTATTTGCCATTTTTATCTTAAAACGATTGACCATTTAAAACCCATGTTATTCGTTTAAGTTATGAAAATCTGCGTTACAAAAGATGGTAAATTTACTTATTAGTATAGTCACAAGAAACCTTTGTTGTCTTTGTGTTTTTTTTTAAAAACATATAGTTATTACGTTGGGTTGCTTAACTCACGTGTCTAGAACTTAAAAAAAATCCCAAATTTAAACCCATCAATCAGTGGCCTTATTACAACGTAAAATACCAAACCAATTATTTAAAAATAAATAATTGAAGTCTTTACTGAAATGCGAAAACCATGCATGGCCACCTCGTGCTCATCTCCAACCCGGTCCACTACATTACGTGCTACCTGAAAATGTTAAAGAATTGAGTGAGTCATAGAACTCAGTGTGCAACACTCACGCACCATAGATTTGGGCATTAGCCCTGCAAAACAAAATAGCAAATAATGCACATACAGATGGTAATGCAAAACCCAATCCTGGCCTAAGTTTCCATCCGCTACACACCCCCGTACCAGCCGATCACACCAATGGGGATTTCTACAATCAACCCTCACCGTTACACACCATCGATGGCAGTCATGCTGCTCATAATCAGAATCGTGACATAGTCACCAGAACAGATCGTGGCAGAGCCACTACAACAGATCGTGGCAGAGCCACTACAGCACTTCCTCATCATCACGTATTCTCAACCCCATGCAACATAAGATACAGATGTATGAATGTAACAGATTACCACAAGTGTGTACAGAATACCCATAACATGGATCGAATTATTTCATCATAACCTCCTACTTTATCAGAACAGAAGTCACTAACCTGATGTTTCGCTTACACCCTCCACAGGTGTCACAATAGCCTTACCGAACTTTCGGTATTTAACAGAATATGTTAATCATATTAACATAGCATTAAAGATGGTGTGAGTTGTTACACACCTAATTATGTGCAAAACTAAGCTATCTATGACGCTGCTATCACTAGCTGAAATCACGGCTATTTGCCTACTAGTCTGTTCAGAAGCTGGCCCACAACCAGGTGGCCAATCACGAACAGCAGACACAGCCCTCTTCTTGAACTTACGGATCGAACTCGAAGGTTTGCTTCCCTCGCCAAACTGCGTATGGCTTGCACCCATCAAAAGCTTCGGTCAATAAATCACTACGAGAGATATGATTTGAATGTCCACCAACTCGGTTAAGATAACAGTTTAGAAAATGAATCGATTAACAAAACCACTAAAAGAAATTGTCTTACCTAAATTGATTGAATCCCAGAGTTAACGGACTTGGCTAAAACGTTGATTGAACCCCTACACCACAACCAAATAAGATTCGGCTAATGGAGAATGGATTAAAGAGAAGTGGCCTTTCGACCAAACAGGGGACATAAGTCCGCCCTCCACCATACGGCCACACAAAAACCCTGTCTCCTTACCTTCAGTTTTTTTCAAGATTCGGCACAAGCAGACACCATAGAGGGGATTCGACCTCTAGGAATAAAGGGTGAAAAGAAAAAAACAAACCATCGAGATATTAAGGAAGTGATTCGGTTTAGAATAAAGATGAGAAAGAAAAGAGATAGCAAAGAAGAAAACAACAGAGAACTTACCAACCCTGAGATGACGATTCGGCTACGGTGAAACTTCGGGAAAACAGGCTGAACTTTGGAGGTTTCAGAAGAAGATACGGCTAGAGAGGGTTTCAAGAAAGAAAATGTTAATAAAAGTGAAAAGGGAGGAAGATGTGATGTTTTCGGCTTTTGAAAGTGAGAAGAAAAGATGAACAAAAGTGACCTTAATGGTCTTCTAAGTTTCGGCTATGATAGAAAAGAAAAAAGAAAAAAAAAGAAATGGAATTGCTTAGGCAACTTTCGACAAAGGAGAAAAATAAAAGAATTTTGAGAGAATTCTAAACACACCTCCAAATGTCGAAAAAGAAAACTGCAAAACACTAGCACCCTAACCAAATTTCGGCACACTCACCCCATGCCAACACAAAACCGATTCCTCCCCTTACTAGGACTTTGAAATTCGGCCACCACCTCCAAAAGCCATCAACTCCCCTTTTTGCTCCTAGTTTTCCTCCCATCCACTCATTTGAATTAGAAGACCATTTCAAATTTCTGCCAATACCTCCTAGCCACTTATTTTAAATTCCAAGTCTCCATCCACCAACCACCCTGAAGAGTCCCAATGGTAGCCACCTCCTCAGCCTCCAGACGCAAAAAGAGACTCCCATAAGCTGCCAATGTCCCTTGAACCCTGGACCTCCCTCCTACCTGTGGCATCATTCCCTTGCATGCTGTGTGGCGTTCCCTTGCCACTCTTCCACCGCTCTTCTTTGTGTCACCAAACGCGAACTTAAATCCCTTAAGTCCTGCCGTAATCTACTATCCCCTCATAGGTACCCAAAACTAAAATTCCACCCAGACTTCAGCTTAACCCCAAGCCTTCCCGGGCCCCCAAAGACAACCCAACAACAAGCATAGCATATCGATAAGCGAAAAACATACAAAATGCACACCCCTAAATCCCAGATGTTACAGTTCTACCCCCTTAAAATAATTTCAGCCTTGAAATTTACCTGATCAAAAGAGGTGCGGATACTGCTGTCGTTTCACATCCTCTGATTCCCACGTCGCTTCCTCTGAACCATGATTTCTCCAGAACACCTTCACCAACGGAATGGACTTCCTCCGCGATACCTTGACGTCCCGATCCAAGATCTGCACTGGTTCCTCCTCAAAGGATAAGTCTGGACTTACATCAATTTCCTCTGCTGGCACCACATGAGACGGATCCGAACGATAGCGCCTAAGCATGGAAACATGAAATACGTCATGGATCTGACTCAGCTCTGAAGGTAACTCGAGCTGATAGGCTACTGGTCCCACTCGCTTCAACACCCGATAAGGCCCGATAAACCTGGGACTCAACTTGCCTTCCCGACCAAATCTTAGCACTTTCTTCCACGATGACACCTTTGAGAAAACCCTGTCACCTACTGCAAATTCTATATCTCTCTGTTTCAGATCAGCATAGGACTTCTATTTGTCCAAAGCTTCCTTCAATCAAGCTCGAATCAACTTAACCTTGTCCTCCGTTTCAGCAACCAACTCGAGACCTAACAACTGACGCTCACTCAACTCTGTCCAACACGTAGGTGTACGACACTTCCAACCATACAATGCCTCATACGGCGCCATCGGAATACTCGACTGATAGCTGTTGTTATACGCGAATTCTGCCAACGGTAGAAATTCCTCCTAACTACCCCTGAAGTCCAGAACACAACCCCTCAACATATCCTCCAAAATCTGAATTACTAACTCCGACTGTCTATGTCTGAGATGATAGACACTGGTACCCAATGCAACCTTACAACCTCCGCCACATACAACTTAGCCAACCTTTGCAGAGAATAATCAACCCGGACTGGTATGAAATGAGCAGACTTTGTCAAATGGTCAACTATCACCTAAACCGAATCCTTCTTAGCAGGCGTAAGAGGTAGCCCACTAACAAAATCCATCGTGATCCGTTCCCACTTCCACTGCAGAATTTTCACTAGTTGCAATAATCTCGAAGGCAACTGATGCTCTGCCTTTACCTGTTGACACGTCAAACACTTGCTCACAAATTCAGTTACTTCTCGCTTCAATCCTGGCCACCAAAACTGTTCCTGCAAATCCCGGTACATCTTGCTACCTCCAGGATGCATAGCGTATGGACTGCTGTGCGCTTCCTGAAGTATCATCTGCCTCAACTCCACATCTTTCGGCATGCAGACCTTCCCATGGAAACACAAAACTCCATCGTTATTCAAACTGTAATCCTCCAGACCCCCATCCTGTACCTGTAGAAGTCGAGTGCTCCAGACATCATCTAACAACTGTTTCTCTTCAACCTGATTCACCCATGTCGGCTTCACTTGCAGTTCCACTAATAAACTCCCATCATCATACAAACTAAGATGGGAAAACATTGCTCTCAAGTCCGATATCACTTTACGACTCAACGCGTCTACCACCACATTAGCCTTACCCGGATGGTACTTAATCGAGCAGTCATAATCCTTTAACAGCTCGATCCACCTTCTCTGTCTTAGATTCAACTCCTTCTGGGTAAGGAGGTATTTCAGACTCTTGTGATCTATGTAGACAATAGACTTCTCCCCATACAAGTAATGTCTCCAAATTTTCAGGGCGAAAACTGCTACAGCTAGCTCCAGATCATGCGTTAGATAATTCACTTCGTGAGGCCTCAGCTGTCGGGAAGCATACGCTACTACCTTCCCCTCTTGCATCAGCACACATCCTAATCCCGTATGCGACGCATCACAATAGACAGTAAACTCCTTCCCTGCCTCCGGCTGAATCAAGACCGGAGCTTCTGTCAGAATTCCCTTTAACTTCTCAAAACTTTCTTGCTGCTTGTCTGACCACACAAACGGAACCCTTTTCCTTAACAACTTGGTTAACAGTGCCGCAATTAGAGACAACCCCTCCACAAATCTTCGGTAATACCCAGCTAAACAAAGAAAACTCTGAATCTCTGCCACAGATTTAGGTGGTTTCCAGTTGAACACAGCTTCAACCTTCCGAGGGTCCACCCTGATCCCCTCAGCTGATACCACATGACCCAAAAAGGTTACCTCCCTTAGCCAGAAATCGCACGTACTAAACTTTACGAACAACTGCTTCTCCCTCAGAATTTGCAAAACCACACGAAGATGCGAATCATGCTCCTCCTCGGACTTCGAGTACACCAGAATGTCATCTATAAACACCACGATGAACCGATCCAGATATGGTTGAAAAACTCGGTTCATCATATCCATAAATGCTACTGGCGCATTGGTTAACCCAAACGGCATCACCAAGAATTCGTAATGGCCATAGCGAGTGCGAAACGCCGTCTTATGAATATCCGCCTCCTTGACCTTAAGCTGGTGATACCCCGACCTCAAAACTATCTTGGAGAAGACCGAAGCCCCTTTGACTGGTCAAACAAGTCATCTATCCTCGGAGCAGGTACTTGTTCTTGATCGTCAACTTATTCAGCTGACGGTAATCAATACACATTCGCATCGATCTATCCTTCTTCTTAACAAAAAGCACGGGTGCTCCCCAAGGTGATACACTTAGCCGAAAAAACCCCGGTCCAACAACTTCTGAATCTGCGCTATCAGCTCCACTAACTCCTTCGGTGCCATCCTATACGGAGCAATAGACACTGGCGCTGTTCCCGGTAAAAGATCAATACCAAACTCCACCTCGCAATCTGGAGGCAATCCCGGAAGCTCTTCTGAAAACACATCGATAAATTCTTTCACCGTTTGAACATCCCCCACAACTGATTCCTTGGCCTCCAAAGTACAAACATGAACCATGAATGCCTTACATCCCTTTCTCACCATTCTCTCGGCCTTCAACACAGTACCACATTGGATAGGTAATCCCTTCTCTCGCCTATCACCACCACCTCTAAACCCTCTAGGGTTCTCAACACTATACACTTGGCTGCACAGTCCAGATTTGCTTGATACTTCACTAGCCAATCCATTCTTAATATCAAATCAAACTCCCCAAACGGCAGTTCCATCATATCAGCCCGAAAAACTACCCCTTGAACCTCCAGGGGTACATCCTTATACAGTTTGTTCACTACTACAGTTTGTCCTAGAGGGCTCACTACAGTCATCTCCCTAGAAGAAGTCTCATAGTCTAAGTTCAAAGTCCCAGCTATAGCACTAGCGACATAAGAGTGAGTCGAACCAATATCAATCAAGGCAGTATAAGGCGAACCATAAATTAAAAACGTACCGGTTATGACGTCCGGTGCGTCGCCCTCCTCTCGACGCCTAGCTGCATAGACTAACCCAGGCTATCTCGCATCAGTGTTACTAGCGCCCCTACCAGGTGCTCCACGGCCCCAACCAAAAGCATTACCTCCTCTGGCTGTGCCACGACCCCTCGGCAATGGCTGACCACCTCTCCTGACCTGATCATAATCTTGCTTCGCTGGCTGTGTCTGATCCACCGGTGGACAATCCTTAATCATATGCTCCATAGACCCACACCTGAAACATCCTCCGGTTCTCCTTCTGCACTCCCCAAAATGCACCTTCCCACACAAAGCACATGGTCGATGCTGACCCCCTGCAGCAAATGTCGGAGCACGAACTGGCCCACTAGACCTAAGCCTTTTCTAAAAACCCCCAGGTGAACTTAACGACCCAAAACTCCTCTTATTCCTACCCCGATCCTTATCCCTATCCTGTCTTTCGGTCCGCTTCACCTCCTCAGCTATCTTAACCTTCTCGACCAGAACAGTAAAGTCTCTCTCCCGCTGCGGTGCTATCAACACACTTAACTCATTCTGCAGTCCATCCTCGAACCGTTCCCCGAGCATAACGGCTCAAACGCAGAAACTCCGCCTCGTATTCGGCCACGATTTTGCTCCCTTGTACCAAATTCAAAAATGCCTTCCTCTGGGCATCCACATAGCTGGCCCTGACGTACTTCCCCTGAAATGACACCTTAAAGAAATCCTAGTCGATCCGGTCTGCTGGAGTACCCTCTTTCACCGTAAGCCACCACTGGTAGGCCTCGCCTCGGAGAAGAGACACCACCCCTTTTAACTTCTCCTCTACCGTAAAGTCGAGTTCGTCCATTATGCGCTCACTTGCCTCCAACCAATACTCAGCTGTATTAGGGGCCACGCCAGAAATGCCCCTGAACATCTCCGCTCCATTGGCTCGTAGTCGTTCAGACACAGATTTTCGAGCCCCAGCACCCAAACCTGCTCCAGCAACTCTCTCCAAAACCCGTAGCATTGCTTGAGACACCGCATCATCTCCACCTGTTTGGTCCCGATACTCTGCTTCTGCGGCTGGCGGCATCAGCACTTCGTTCTCTGACCCATGACCAGACCCTACTGGTTCCGACACAACCATCCTGCCCCTACCACGTCCATGCGCATTACGTCCACGTCCTCTACTACTCATCTCTATTGTATCGTCTTAATCTGATTTAGAAATTTTATGCATTAGCAATTCTTTTCACTTGTTTATTAAAGAGAAATTTTATGGAATATAATTACAAGTATTTTCCACGATTCACACACACATCCTAAAATTTCCCATTTCTAAAGTATAGTTCCTTAGTTCTAACATCCATGGCAATACACAGCACATACAATTTCAAACTTAATCAGGAACTTACCTGGCGGACTTAGGCTGGAGATGCAGGAGCCATGCTAAAAGACATATATTTCATTTGACTATGTTTTAAAACCATTTTTAGAAGACGTTTTGAACCCAAAACCCAAAGTCGAGCTTTTGAACCAGGCTTTGATACCAAATTGTAACACCCCAAACCAGGCTCATACACCACGACCGAATCTGGCATGCCACTAAGCAGATACACACTTGTAAACACAGTGCGATCATGAGAAAAACTTTTGCGAAAACATTCGAGTCTAACGTTTGTTTAGAAAACTTAGTAATTTTATGTTAACCGAGCTGTGTATTTGCCATTTTTATCTTAAAACGATTGACCATTTAAAACCCATGTTATTTGTTTAAGTTATGAAAATTTGCGTTACAAAAGATGGTAAATTTACTTATTAGTATAGTCGCAAGAAAACTTTGTTGTCTTTGTGTTTTTTTTTTAAACATATAGTTATTACGTTGGGTTGCTTAACTCGTGTGTCTAAAACTTAAAAAAAATCCCAAATTTAAACCCATCAATAAGTGGCCTTATTACAACGTAAAATACCAAACCAGTTATTTAAAAATAAATAAATGAAGTCTTTACTGAAATGCGAAAACCATGCATGGCCACCTCGTGCTCATCTCCAACCCGGTCCACTGCAATACGTGCTTCCTGAAAATGTTAAAGAATTGGGTGAGTCATAGAATCAGTGTGAAACAATCACGCACCATAGATTTGGGCCTTAGCCCTGCAGAACAGAATAGCAAATAATGCACATACAGATGGTAATGCAAAACCCAATCCTGGCCTAAGTTTCCATCCGCTACACACCCCCGTACCAGCCGACCACACCAATGGGGATTTCTACAATCAACCCTCACCGCTACACACCATCGATGGCAGTCATGCTGCTCATCATCAGAATCGTGACATAGTCACCAAAACAGATCGTGGCAGAGCCACTACAACAGATCGTGGCAGAGCCACTACAGCACTTCCTCATCATCACGTATTCCCAACCCCATGCAACATAAGATACAGATGTATGAATGTAACAGATTACCACAAGTGTGTACAGAATACCCATAACATGGATCGAATTGTTTCATCATAACCTCCTACTTTATCAGAACAGAAGTCACTAACCTGATGCTTCGCTTACACCCTCCACAGGTGTCACAATAGCCTTACCGAACTTTCGGTATTTAACAGAATACGTTAATCATATTAACATGGCATTAAAGATGGTGTGAGTTGTTACACACCTGATTACGTGCAAAACTAAGCTATCTACGGCGCTGCTATCACTAGCTGAAATCACGGGTATTTGCCTACTGGTCTGCTCAGAAGCTGGCCCACACCCAGGTGGCCAATCACGAACAGCAGACACAGCCTTCTTCTTGAACTTAAGGATCGAACCCGAAGGTTTGCTTCCCTCGCCAAACTGCGTATGGCTTGCATCCATCAAAAGTTTCGGTCAATAAATCACTACGAGAGATATGATTTGAATGTCCACCCAACTTGGTTAAGATAATAGTTTAGAAAATGAATCGATTAACAAAACCACTAAAAGAACTTGTCTTACCTAAATCGATTGAATCCCGGAGTTAACGGACTTGGTTAAAACGTTGATTGAACCCCTACACCACAACCAAATGAGATTTGGCTAATGGAGAATGGATTAAAGAGAAGTAGCCTTTCGGCCAAACAGGGGACATAAGTCCACCTTCCACCATACGGCCACACAAAAACCCTATCTCCTTACCTTCAGTTTTCTTCAAGATTCGGCACAAGTAGACACCACAGAGGGGATTCGACCTCTAGGAATGAAAAGAAAAGAACAAACCATCGAGATATTAAGGAAGTGATTCGATTTAGAATAAAGATGAGAAAGAAAAGAGATAGCAAAGAAGAAAATGATAGAGAACTTACCAACCCTGAGATGATGATTCGGCTATGGTGAAACTTCGAGAAAAGAGGCTGAACTTTGGAGGTTTCGACTATGTGAGGAAATGAGAGTGTGGTTTCAGCTTTTGTGAAAGGAAAAAGAACAATCCCAATTCAATGAAGAAGATAAGGCTAGAGAGGGTTTCAAGAAAGAAAATGAAAATAAAAGTGAAAAGGGAGGAATATGTGATGTTTTCGGCTTTTGAAAGTGAGAAGAAAAGATGAACAAAAGTGACCCTAATGGTCTTCTACGTTTCGGCTATGATAGAAAAGAAAAAAGAAAAAAAAAGAAATGGAATTGCTTAGGCAACTTTCGGCAAAGGGGAAAAATAAAAGAATTTTAAGAGAATTCTAAACACACCTCTAAATGCTGAAATAGAAAGCCACAAAACACTAGCACCCTAACCAAATTTCAGCACACTCACCCCATGCCAACACAAAATGGTTCCTCCCCTTACTAGGACTTTGAAATTCGGCCACCACCTCCAAAAGCCATCAACTCCCCTTTTTGCTCCTACTTTTCCTCCCATCCACTCATTTGAATTAGAAGACCAATTCAAATTTCTGCCAATACCTCCTAGCCACTTATTTTAAATTCCAAGTCTTCATCCACCGACCACCCTGAAGAGTCCCAATGGTAGCCACCTCCTCAGCCTCCTGACGCAAAAAGAGACTCCCATAAGCTGCCAATGTGCTTTGAACCCTGGACCTCCCTCCTACCTGTTGCATCATTCCCTTGCATGCTGTGTGGCGTTCCCTTGCCACTCTTCCACCGCACTTCTTTGTGTCACCAATTGCGAACTAAAATCCCTGAAATCCTACCCTAATCTGCTATCCCCTCATAGGTACCCAAAACTAAAATTCCACCCAGGCTTCGGCTTAACCCCAAGCCTTCCCAGGTCCCCAAAGACAACCCAACAACAAGCATAGCATATCGATAAGCGGAAAACATACAAAATGTACAGCCCCTAAATCCCGAATGTTACAACAAACATGCGAAATTGTTTTGTATTGATCCTCTGACACTACTGTGATCTGATCATACCCTAAGTATCCATTGAGGAAATTGAAATAGTCTCGTCCCGCGAGCCTATCCAGGATTTGATCCAAAAATGGTAAAGGACAGTGGTCTTTCCTAGTCGCATATTCAACTTCTTGTAATTGATGCAAATTCTCCATCTCGTAATTATTCTAGTTGGTATTAGCTCGTTATTCTCATTCTCAACAATCGTGATACCTCCTTTCTTTGGCACACACTACAACACCCCTAACTCGTATCCGATTTTGGAATAGGGTTACGGAGCATTACCGAAGTTTACATTTTAGAACTATCAACAATTTTAAAACATTTCATTCATATCATCAATCACAACAAGTCCAATCAATAACATATATATTGTCCCTTATACGAGCCCTCGAGGCCCTAAAAACACATTAGAAACAAATCGGGACTAAATAAAAAACATATAGAAATTTTAGGGAAAAGATGAAAATTTACAAACTGCAGGGGTCACACGGCCAAGAGACAAGCCCGTGTCTTAGGCCGTGTAGGCATTCGAAATAGGGATACATGGCCGTGTCCCAGCCCGTGTCTGTGCCCATGTAACTCACTGACTTGGGTCACACGGCCAAACCACATGCCTTTGTGCCAGGCCATGTACCCTTCGAAATAACCTCACACGCCCATGCGCCAAGCCATGTGCTAGGCTATGAAAAACCTGACTTGCAACCCTTTCAAAACTACAGGGGACACACGACCGTGTTGCCTGGCCGTGTGTCACACACGGCTGAGACACACGCCCGTGTCTCTGCCTGTGTGGACGAAAATAGGCTATTTTACAAGCCATTTTTCTCACCCTTTTCAACATGTACCTATAATCCCTTTTTCACATAAACATAAGTCCTCAAAAGGCACTAAAATCATGCATAATCAAGCCAAACACATATGGTATAATAACATCTAACAAATATGCCCAAAGTCACCTCAAATGACAACATTAAAACATGTATAACCATGTACTCACCAAAATAATTGATTAACTTCTAAGTTTGCATCATTACACAACATGTAAATCACTTACCAAAACATACTATTTGGTACCAACTTTACCACATAATCATTAGCATCAAAATACATATATGCTTACTATGGCAAAACACCAATTCACAACAAGTTATATGTCATATCTAATATGCACATTCAACTACTTTTTTGTCTACCATCAATCAACCATTACAAGTCATATATCAACCATTAGAAGGCTACTTATATACACCTTATAATAAATATCATTACACAAGGCCAAAATGCAAACTAATCAAATAGTCATTTCCACAACCAAAACACATAAGCTAACATTAGCCAAAATACCTATACATGCCATTACAACCTTAACCAAGACATCAACATCTATCGATATAATCACTGGATAGTGTGATAAATCTCCAATGAGCTTCCAACCCGATCGAGCTTCCGATAGTATGAAAAGTAAAGAAAATAACTACATAAGTAATGAATGCTTAGTAAGCTCGTATAAACTTTAATCAGATTAATTCATTTCCAATATGAAATTTATACATATCAAGAATAATCATATATAGATACCACACGATTCATGAAACCAAATTCAACAACTCATAAATTGAATAATTCCACAGCATCACTTATACCTATCATCCCTAACAAAGTAGGATTTTATAAAAACTTTAAATCTCTTTCAATTTTTTTCCTTTCATTTGCATGTCATTACTTTCCATTACATTTACTTTCTTTAGCTTAAATAACATCATCAATTCAACTCATCATTCTCTTTTTCATCACTCATTTCATATACATAATACACAAGACATAAGCATATCATCAACCATAGCCACAAGCTACTGCATTTAAACATAGCTCTTTTAGAATTAATCACATGATAAACCATTTCAAAGAATTTGCATAATTTAAACCTTACCACTTTTTCATGAGTACAAGCATATTTTCATTTGAGCACTTACCATTTCAATACGACTTATAAGTAAACATAATACCATTCAACCAACAGCTTGGCACTTGCCTAAACATCAAACAGCAACACATGTTAGCGTACTTAAACATATTTCATATAAATTCAATATTGATAACCTTATTTTCTCAACATGTCACACTTGAGTTCATTACTCGTCTCAACTTACATAATTACCTTGTATCAATATATCAAAGATATTCATATATGTACATGTCATGATACATATCATTATCTTACTGTTTCATCATATACATATATCATCCATTTTAATATATCAATATATCATGTACCATCATTTCCATGTATTTCATGTATATACCTGTATTAGTTCGTATCGAACTCATATCATCTCGTAACAACACATTTCCCGTTGAACCACTTAGAATAATATCGGATACGCGGAAGTCTCACACACTGTATGCTAACACGTGGTCTAAGCCACTACTATCTTATATCTCATATCTCATATCTCATATCAATGCTCTCACTCGAGCCATAACTGGGTCTACTTACACAAGCTGTCAGTCAAGACTTAGATACATGGTACTGCTCACACAAGCTGTCAAGTAACCGCAACACATGCTAGAAACTCAGCCACTAGTAGGACATACGAGACCAGCACCCATAACACGGTAACCCCTAATGACATGTCTTTTGTATCCTAAATATTCCTAAGGTTCAAATAGGACTCCATAGTTGTCGTGCATCATTGAATTTTCCTCGTTTTATTATAAGCTAAATTGTATAATATCACACACACACACACACACACACACACACACACACACACACATATATATATATATATATATATGTCGATTCATTTTCAATAAAATTCATATAATATCATTCATATTAATCAGCAATATACATAGTATAGTTCATATGAACTTACCTGGCTCAATTACAGAAATACCAAAGTTTAAGGGCATATTGGCAATTTTCTATTTCCTCGATTTTCCACCCGATCTTGATCTAAATTGATAATTTCATTCAATATATTAATTTAGACAATAAAATAATTCATTTCATACAATTTGGTCATTTTTACATTTTTATAAAATTTCCCCTAAAGTTTTACTTTTATTCAATTTAGTCCTTGAGCCTAAAACATGCAAATTAACCATTTTTACCCAAAATTGAGCTTAGCTGGATGCTCATGGTATCCAAAAAAGGCCATTTATGCAACAATTTCACATTAAATCCTTGTACTTCTATTAATTTAACAAATTAGTCCTTAATCGAAAAATTCTCAAAATCACTTAACAAAATACTTTTAAATATAAATAAACATTCCAATTTTATCATCTAACATCAAAAATCACAAGATTCGTCAATGGAAACATTCAAAATCCTTAACAGTTTCAAAATCGAAGGTATGGGCTAGCTGGACCTCGTTGCAACAATCTCAAAAACATCAAAATTACAAGATACTGATAGTTTAGGGGCTTCCATGCAAGGAATGAAACATGGCTGAACCAACCTTCATTTTCTCCAAGTAGAATTGGCTATGGTGTTTTGGAGAAGATGAACAAAACAAAAATTTGTTTTGTTTTATTAATATATCATTTAATTACCTAATTTACTTTATTAACCTTTATAATATTTAAAATTTATAACATTGCCAAACCACTATCATCCACTAACAAATTAACGGACTAATTACCATATAGAGATCTCCACTTTAAAGTTCCATAGCTATTTAATACCTTTAGCTATTAGAACTTAACTTTTGCACTTTACCCGATTTAGTCCTTTTTAATTAATTAACTATCGAAACGATAAAGTTTTTCAACAAAACTTTAATACCACCTTAATTACACTCCATAAATATTTACAAAAAAATTTCACGGCTCGATTTATAGAAATGAGGTCTCAATACCTCATTTTCTAAAACCACTTAAACTTAATAAATCATTTATACAACAAAAATCACTATATTAAAAACCTTTTTTAAAATCACAATTAACTCGTAAATATTAAATATAATATTTAAAAACTTACTTGTCGGATTTGGTGGCCCCAAAACCATTGTCTCCGACACCACTAAAAAATGGGCTATTACACACACTGGACCAGAGTTACCTAAATAAACATACTTTAAATGTGAGGGAAGTTCCTTTAGTTCTAATTTAGGTGGGTCCTCAATTGACATTTATGGCTAGGCATAATCTCTACTTTCTAACTCCAATGATTCAAAGCAGGAATACATATTAAATCCCCTTTAATTAGCTTCTAGCAAAGCTAAGTATTCCTCCCCCTCTTCATCAATTGGAGGGTCTAATGTCAAAATTTGCTCCAATGGGTCCCCAAAAGAGTTGAGTTCCTTTTCCACGACTAATTCCTCTAACTCGGATACTACAGAACAATCATCAACTGTGTCAAGAAATCACATAGACTTAGAAACATTAAATGTTACCTGGTCATCCTAGACACGTATGGTAAGTTCGCCCTTCTGCACATCAATAAGGGTCCATGCAGTTGCTAGGAAAGGCCTTCCTAAAATGATTGACACCCCTTTATCTGCTTCAAGCCTAGAATAACAAAGTCAGTAGGAAAAATAAATTTTTCTACACGTACCAATACATCCTCAATTTTTCCTTCTAGATATGCTAAAGATCGATCTGTTAATTGAAGTGTAACTGTAGTTGGTCTAACTTCACCTATCCCCAACTTTCTAAATATAGACATGGGCATCAAGTTAATGCTTGCACCCAAATCTTATATCGCCTTACCACAATAAGTTGTTCCAATGTTGCAAGGTATGGTAAAACATCCAAGGTCCTTCATCTTTGGGGGTAATTTATCTTGCAAATATGCACTGCATTCCTTTGTCAGGGCTACCATTTCAAATTCTCCAAGTCTTCATTTTCTAGATAGGACATCCTTCATGAATTTGACGTAATTTGGCATCTGCTCAGGTGCTTCTACCAACAGAATGTTGATATGAAGTTGCTTGAGTACGTCTAGGAACTTCTTGAACTAGACTTCCTGCTTCTGCTTCTGAAGCCTATGAAGGTAGGGTGGTGGAGGAATCTTCACTGGAACTGGTTGATTCGTCTTCTTCTCGGGGCTTTACAGATTCTGGCTATGGTGAAGCTGGAATTTCAATAGTTGGTTGAACTTCCAATGCATCTTATGCATCAATTGGCTCCTCCTCAATTTTGACAGTGTTGGGTTGCAATGTCTTTCCACTCCTTAGAGTCAATGCTTTACAATGCTCATTCCCCGGATTTGTTGGATTCTCCGTATCACTAGGCAAAGCACCTTGCAGTCTATTTCTAAGATCAGTAGCAAGTTGACCCACTTGATTCTATAAGTTTTTTAATATGGTTGCTTTGCTTTGGATTAAGGCATCATTTTTTGCTATATATGCCTTTAACAGGTTTTCCAAGCCATTGGATGGTTCAACTTGAGGTTGTTTCTAAACTTGTTGGGTAAATATAGATGGTTGGGTCAGTCTGGGTTGTGCAGAAGTGTTACTGGGCCCAGCTCATTGGTTACTATAAGAAAAATTGGGGTGGTTTCTCCAAGATGGGTTATAGAAATTGGATTACAGTCCTTTCCTTCCTCAATTCTCATTCTAGTTACCCATGTAATATACAGATTCTGGGTTTGATAAACATTCTTCGGACAAGTGTCCTTACCCACAATAAAAACAAGCTACTTTTTCATATTGATTCAGTGGTTGAGCTACAAAATTATTAAACTCGTTTGTAGTAAATTTTTAAGCATTGAAGAAACAGAATACACCTAAGATGCAAGTGAAGTGAGAGTATCCACTTCATGAAATCCAGCGACTACTCTTCCTAATGCTACTCGATTGGTTGGCCATTGATAATTATTATTGGCAGTTCTCTCAATGATTTCATAAGCCTTATTATAAGACTTACAAAGGAGAGCTCCATTAGCGGAAGCAACTACTACCATTCTCGTGTGAGCATTAAGACCATTATAGAATGTCTGAAGTTGGATGCAAAGCGGGATTCCATTATGAGGGCACTTCCGTAATAATTCTTTGTACCTTTCCCATGCCTCATGCAAGGACTCTTCATCCATTTGTTGGAAGGTAGTAATTTCATTCCGCAACTTAGCATTCTTACTAAGCGGGAAATACTTCATAAGGAATCTTTCTGCTAACTCTTGCCATGTAGTAATAGAATCTGGTGGCAATGAGTTCAACAAATCTCGAGCTTTGTCCTTTAGCTAAAATGGGAACAACTTTAATCGTAGTTCATCTTCGAGTACTCTAGCTAGCTTGAAAGAATCGCTCACCCCATAAATATTCTTAAATGAAGGTGAGGATCTCCGATAGGCATTCCATTGCATTGGCCCACTGTTTGAAGCATTTGGAACATAATCGGCTTTAGCTCAAACTGTTATTCCTCGATTTTGGGTCTTCTAATACCCGGATTAAGCTCGGTTTAGACCCTAGTCAAAACAGTGGTTTTGGGACCACAAATTCGAGGTCAGAGAAATAATTTAATATTATTTTTTATGTTTATGGCATGTGATAAAGTATGTATAAAAGTTCTGTGTGAAAATTTTATCGTGTGTGCTAATTTGTGAAAAGGACCAAATTGCGTAAAATGCAAAAGCTGTGTGCTAATAGTTAAAAGTGATTAAATGCTATGTCTTATTTGTGGGGTCCTTATGTTGTTATTAGACCACATGGTTAATGGATGGACAAAAATGGGCTTATATTAGTGGAATTTAAATGTGTTTACAAAGGTTATAATGGTAATTAGTTAATTACATGTGAATTAAGTAAAACAAAGCCAAAAATCCATTTAGTTCATCCTTTTTCCACCGAAAATAGAAATAATAGATAGGGTTTAAAGCTTTGAAGGTTTCGGCATTAGCATGGTTGATTTGGTAAGTGAATTTTGTTCGATTTTTGATGATTTTTATGTTTTTGTGATCGTTGCTTTGAGTACTAGCTAGCCCGTACCTTGATTTTCGAAATTGACGATGATTTTGTGAAGTACCATTATTGAATAATTGAGTTTTGTAATGTTTGATGATGAAAACTAAGTGTTTGATGATTGATATACATATTTTTTTAAAAGTGATTTTGAGTAAAAATACATTTTTGGGATTGAATTGAGAAATGTGAAAATTTTGTGTTGAAATATGAAATAAATGTTTAATATGGGCTGCTGGGGGCACTATGGTAATTCGGCTAAGCATGGATTAAATTGGATTTTGTGAATTTGATGTATTTGTGAAAAAAGGACTAAATTGATAAAAATATGGAAATTAGGGGGCTAATGCGTAAAAATTCCCTAAATATGTGTTGTGGACTAAATTGAGTGAAAATGTGATTGAATAGGTTGAATTTGATATTATATAGATAAAGAAAGGAGAGATTCGGACCTAGATCGAGGCAAAAACAAACTGCTCGATTGATCGACTAATCTCTTCATTTCTAACTCTGAGGTAAGTTTGTGTATAATATGTATTATTTAAACAATGTTCATATGTGATGAAATGAATGGAAATGTGATTGTGGAGTTTGGTAATGTGAAATGTGAGTTTGAAGACATGTGGCACTAAGTGTGAGTAAATAGAATCGTTATAGTGTTGAATGGCACTAAGTGTGCGAGATAAAGAAAGCATTGACTGTATTATTTGGCATTACATGTGTGATGCCGAGACAAATTCAGTTTAATATGATGGCACTAAGTGTGTGAGTTCATCGAATGTTTAATGAGGATTGAATGAATTATGGCATGGAGTATTGAAGTGGCAAATGTGATAGAAAAATACGTGGTGGCACAGGTATGTACGGAACCTATGTGGTTGATGATATTGTGTATGAGATAAATTGAAGATTATGTGACTGAATGATGAAAAGAGTTGGATTGAGTAGTAGTATAAATGCTTGTATATGAACCTATAGATATGGTATAAAAGTGAGTAATAGCCATAGATGAGATTGAGTAGTGATGTGAATTGAACTAAGTGTTAGTTAGTTTTGCATATTGAACTTGAATTGTTGAGTTAATTGTATTATATTAAGAACTAACTAAGCTTTAAAGCTTACTGTGTGAAGTCTTTCTCTGTTTTATAGTGGTATATAAAGCTAGCTCGGATCTGGGATCATCAGCGACTCAATCACACTATCGGACATCTATTTTGGTATCTTTTTGGAAGTTGTATTTATGGTATATGGCATGTATAGGCTAGTAAGGTTGTGGAATGTTTTGAGATGTATAAATCTTGCCATGTGATATGGCTTGATAATGGAATGATTTTGGTACATGTTTTACTATATGAAAATGGTGTATGTGATGTGCAAATATGGTCTTGTGTGAATGGCCATTATGGTATGCTTTGGTGAAATAGGAATGGTATGTTTCATACTTGATTTGGTAGTTGAGATGGTGAATGAATTGTATAATATTTGATGTTGGAATTGAGCATGTAGGGATGACCCAAAATGGGTGGCAAATTGGCCTTGCAAATGGCCTATATTAGCCAACACAGTTGAGCACACAGGCGTGTGTCTCGACCGTGTCCTCTAGGGTTCCATTTCGAAGTATGTCAGACTTGTATATGGGCCAGACACACGGGCGTGTGACAGGCTGTGTGATTCAAGTCAGTGTTGCACATGGGCCAGACACACGGGTGTGTGACAGGCTGTGTGACCCTAGTCAGTGTTGCACACGGGGTAAGATATGGTCTAAAGCATGGCCGTGTGAGGCACATAGCCTAGCCACATGGGCGTGTGCCCTGTTTTGAAAGAAAAAATTTCTAAGTTCTGCAAAGTTTCTGTATGAGACCGGTTTAGTCCCGAACCTTCTCTAAAGCATGTTTAAGGCCTTGTAGACTTTCTAAAGGGACTTTGTGTTATTGATTAACTATGATATTCAGATGTGTGAGCCATGGTGGTTTAAATATTATGATTCGACTAGTAATACCTCGTAACCCTAGTCCAACGATGGATACGGGTTAAGGGTGTTACATTTTAATTGGTAATACCAAGTAACCCTAGTCCCTCCTAATACCTCGTTGCTGATGATGTTGAGAGTAATGCGCCTACTCCCGGTCAAGGGACTGTGTCGACTGAATCTAGGCCGATTACTAGTAGTCACGAGGGAGAGGCAAAGCAAGCCTTCTACCAAATGATGAACGAATGGTTCACGGAGTTCGTTCGAACTAATTCGGCTGCTCAACAACCTCCACCCCCACAAGTTCCCATAGTGTCACAAGTTATAGAATCGATTCGATTGAGTAAACCTCCAATTGATAAGATTCGTAAGTATGGGGCAGAAGAGTTCAGGGCCACAGTTGATGATGATGTCGAGCGAGCTGAATTCTGGCTTGAAAATACCATTGGAGTGTTGAATTATCATGTACTCCTAATGAATGTCTTAAGTGTGTTGTTTCATTATTGAGAGATACGGCGTATCATTGGTGAAAAACATTGACATCTGTGGTTCCGAGAGAATGAATCACCTGGGATTTCTTCCAAACTGAATTTTAGAAGAAATATATCAGTCAATGGTTTATAGATCAGAAACGCAAACGAGCGAGAATTTGTGAGATTGAGCCAGTCTGCACGAGAATATGTTTCAACACAAACTATTATGTGTAAACGATTCATTGAAGGGTTGAATGACGATATTAAACATCTGGTCAGAATTCTTGACTTAACTAAATTTGTGGTATTGGTTGAAAGAGCTTGTAAAGCTGAGGAGCTTGGTAAAGAAAAGAAGAAAGCAGACTCAGAAGCTAGAGATGAGACAAAAAGGTCGATGAGTAAGTCGCCTCACTCTTTGTCAAAGAGATTCAGAGATGAAACCAATCGCTCAAATGCTTCGTTCGGACATTCGAGTAGAGATCGTGTGAAACAATATAAGAGTTCTAAAGCTCAAATTCTAATGGAATCAAGTGTTGGCAGTGTCAGAAACAATAAGCCTGAGTGTAGACAGTGTAAGAGATGTCATATTGGTGAATGTTGGGCAAGTATAATAATAGAGTTTGTTATAAATGTAGATCACAAGATCACTTCAGTTGGAATTGCCCAGAGTTGGCTGAGAAAGATAATGCTCAGAGTGCAAGGTCGAGGAACACGACAGCTAAGGGTAGACCACCTAGAAACACAGGAATTGTGAGTGGTAGTCAGAAAGGAACAACGGATACAACTATGAGATCCGAGGCGAGAGCACCTGCCATAGCCTACACTATTCGCACTCGCGAAAAGCGTCATCTCCCAGCGTTATTACTGGTACATTCACTCTTTTTCATACTGATGTGATTGCATTGATAGATCCAGAATCTACCCATTCATATGTGTGTGTGAACTTAGTATCTAGTAAGACTCTGCCTGTTGAGTCTACTGAATTTGTAATTAGAGTATCCAACCCTTTAGGCAAGTGTGTTCTGGTTGACAAAATGTGCAAGAATTGACCGTTAATGTTTCGAGATATTTGTTTCCCTACTAATCTGATGCTACTACCCTTTGATGAATTTGATATAATTTTGGGTATGGATTGGCTAACTTTGCATAATGCTATTGTGAAATGCAAAAGAAAGACTATTGATTTGAGAAGTCAGAATGACGAGATAGTCCGAATTGAATCCAATGATTTGAATGGACTACTGGTCGTAATATCTTCGATGAAAGCTCTGAATTATGTGAAAAAGGTATGTGAAGCTTATCTTTCGTATGTGATTGATACGAAAGTGATAGAAAAGAAAGTTGAATTTGTGCCTGTGGTTTGTGAGTTTCCTGCTATGTTTCCTGAAGAATTACTGGGATTACCTCCAAAACGAGAAGTTGAGTTTAGCATTGAGTTAGTGCCAGGGACGACCCCTATCTCAATAGCTCCGTATAGAATGGCTCCGACAGAATTGAAAGAATTGAAATCTTAGTTACAAGAATTGACAGATAGAGGTTTCGAACGACCGAGTTTTTCTCCTTGGGGCACACCTGTTCTGTTTGTGAAAAAGAAAGATGGTACGATGAGAATGTGAATTGATTACCGTCAATTAGACAAAGTAACGATAAAGAATAAATACCCTCTACCAAGAATTGATGATTTATTTGATCAGTTGAAAGGGGCTACAATGTTTTCGAAAATAAACTTGAGATCAGGTTATTATCAGTTGAGAGTCAAAGAATCAGATGTGCCAAAAGCTATTTTCAAAACTAGGTACGGACATTATGAATTTTTAGTTATGCCTTTCGGACTAACAAATGCTCCTGATGTATTTATGGATTTGATGAACCGGATATTCAGGCTGTATTTGTAACACCCCTTACCCGTATCCAAGGCTGGAACAGGGTATGAGGCGTTACCGGACTTAAAATTTCTTGAACATGTAAAACCAGGTCATAAAATTTCGTCAAATTTAAAAATTTTCTAACACATGCATTTTGTTCCTTATATGGGCTTATAAAGCTCAAAACATCCTTTAGGATGGCTCAGGACTAAACAGAGAACTTTGGAAACTTTTGGAAAAAAATTTAGAAGATTTTGTCAAAACAAGGGACACACGCCCGTGTCCCTAACCCGTGTAACTCTCTATTTATGACGTCATCATCAAAATAGGGTCACACGACCTTGGCATACGCCCGTGCCTTTAGATCGTATCTATCACATGGCTGAGACACATGGCCGTGTCTCTGCCCGTGTGGCTTGGAAGTTGGCTATTTTCCAAGCTAGTTGCCCAGATAAAACACAAACTCTCTTGTATCCATTTCATCAACATGTATCATGCTAAAATTGGACATCCGAATATCCAATTTTGCATACACATTCCTATTCACATCACCTTTCATGAAATCATTTGTAAACCACATCCACAACATCTCAATTATACAATTACCACCCACATGAATAACCACATCATAGGCGTATAACAACCATCAATATTGGCCATCTCCAAATAGCCTTAATCTAAATGAACATTTATTAAGTAAGGGCCAACATTTTAGGCCATAAGCAATATGATATATATGACAAAACGACCAAGCCTACTATACATGCCATAACCCAAAAATTAATGTATCTAGATATACCAAGTGTTCCAATTGATAGTGTGAGCAAATCTCCGACGTGCACCGGTCCCCGAGCTAACTTGGCGATACTACAAGGCAAGGGAAAAGAGAGGGGAAGTAAGCATAAATGCTTAGTAAGTTCATATGCAAATAATAAGAAATTAATAAACTTGTGTGGATAAATCCCCACAATAATTTCTTAAGATGATATAATCATTATATCACATGCTTACACCTTATTACTCATGTTCACATTAATCTGTCTACTTGAGTTACTGTCACTAAATTATTTATTTCTCGAGATAAAGATCTTTGAATGAAGAACCATTAATTTTCCTTGAAACTAGACTCACATAACTTCTTACCATAGAAATTTTAGAATTTTTGGTCTAGCCAATTAGTATAGTTTATTCATTAAGTTTACCCTTGTTTCGCTGTCCAACAGTTCTAACACTTCTTCACTACGAATAAATTTTCTCCTCGTATAAAATTCATATGATGTTCTCGTTTATTTAACTTGAAAATAGACTTATTAAGGATTTCAAGCATATTAATTATACGTCATAATTATTTTTTTACAATTTTTACTGATTGTCCAAAGTTGGAACAGGGGATTCCGAAACTCATTCTGACCCTGTCTCACTAAAATTCAAATATCTCATAATTTACACTTCTTTTTCTTACTCTGATTCATTTATAAAAAAATACTCATTAATATTTAATTTCATATCTCACTCAGCCTTTAATTAATTTTTCACCATTTTTGGTGATTTTTCAAAGTTATACTAATGCTGCTGCCTACAACTGTTTTAATGTCAAGTTCACTCATTCATTAATTCTTTGTGTTCACTTTCATTTATACACACTTACACCAAAGCATAGTATAACTTGGCACATAACAACCAAGTGACCATAGATGCATCTTACTCATTTGCATCCTTATCAATAATGCATCATAATCCGAGCACATTATTTATAAGTCTTGTATACATACCTGTGCTTAGTCATAATACTCACATATCCTATTCTTTCTTATCTTGAGCATACTCCTTGAACTTCCCATTGAACTACTTGTAATATTAGAGATGTTCAGGATATCTTGTACACCTGGTAGGATGTCAATGTCATATCCCAGATATGATCTTACATGGGATCACATATCGGTGTCGATGCCATGTCCCAAACATGGTCTTACACTGGCACTGATCTCGAGCCGATGCCATGTCCCAGATATGGTCTTACACTGACTCTCCTCTGTCCGTGCCGATGCCATGTCCCTGACATGGTCTTACACTAACACAACTTGAGGCCAATTCCATGTCCCAGACATGGTCTTACACTGGCACACCCACTGCCATGGTCCAACCATGGTCTTTTCCGTCAATTTATCACGAGTCGTAGTATGAATGTACTTGGCCCTGCATTTCCCACGATTGATCCTTCAATCCAATCTTGTACTTGCATAAAGTCATGATTAGATAAAACATATATAAAATAATACATCATCTCATTCAAATTTAATAATCGTTCACTATAGACTAACCATATGAACTTACTTCGACGCGAATCGGTCATTTTCATTGACATTTCCCCGTACTTGGTCCAAATCTCGATTTCTTTGATCTAAAATGTCATATTTCACTTAATTATCACTCACATTACTCATTTTAATACAAAAATCATATTACGGTAAATTTACAATTTTGCCCCTAAACTTTCTCATAATTACAATTTTGCCCCTATGCTCGTAATATGATTTTTTTTCAATTTCTATAAAATTCAAGGTCAGACCAACCTTTTTCTCTTCCAAAGAATCCTCAAATTCTAATTATTTCACACTTTTAGGAGCACTTACATCTTTTACTATTTAACCCGTTTTAACCATTTTCAACGAAAATCACTTAGCAAAAATCGTTCTCCTAACCTTATGCACCCTTATTCTACCATTAAACATCAAAATTCACAAATATCTAGCATGGGACAATTTTTAAACTTCATTTTTCATGCAAAAATACAAAGAACATTAAAAACGGGGCTCAAATGCACTTACAATTGAGCTTTAAAAAAACTTGAAACCCTAGCCATGGCTTCTTGAAAATTTTGGCTGCATGGAGAAGAGAATGAGAAAATATTTGGGTTTGAATTTTTTCTTTTATGCCTGAAAACACCCAAATGACAAAAATGCCCTTTTTACTAAACCTTCAATTTTTACCCTTCCATGACTAGTTTTGTCCATAACAAAATATGATGGTCTATTTTCCATTTAAAAACCTCTAGTGTAAACCCCCATTTGATTCAAGTACTTATGTTCTAGAACTCATATTTTGCAATTAATGCAATTTAATCCTAATAATAAAATTGGGCACTTTATCGATAAAAATTACTTAATAAAATTTGCACACCATCACCCAAACATATCATAGACTCTAAAACAATCATAAATTAAATATCTTTTTACTTCGGGTTTGTGGTCTCAAAACCACTATTTCGACTAGGCCCTATTTTGATTTATTCTTGTGATGAGACGGAACATGCCGAGCATTCGAGAATTGTGCTACAAACTCTGCGTGATAAGCAATTGTATGCAAAGTTTAGTAAATGTGAGTTCTAGTTGCGCGAGGTTGGTTTTCTAGGACATATAGTGTTAGCTGCGGGGATACGAGTTAGATTCGAGCAAGATTTCGGCAATTTTAGATTGGAAATATCTGAGAAATGTGTCTGAAGTCCGCAATTTTCTAGGACTAGCAGGATATTATAGACGATTTGTGAAAGGATTCTTGATGATTGCAACTCCGTTGAAGAAATTGCTACAGAAAGATGTTAAATTTGAGTGGTCAGAAAAGTGTCAGCAGAGTTTTGAACAGTTGAAAGCATTGTTGACAGAGGCACCAATGTTAGTTCAACCTGAATTGGGAAAAGAATTCATAGTTTACAGTAATGCATTGTTGAATGGTTTAGGCTATGTGTTGATGCAAGAAGGCAAAGTTATAGCCTATGCTTTGAGATAGTTAAAACCACATGAAACGAACTACCCGACGCACGGTCCTGAATTAGCAGCTATTATATTTGCATTGAAGATTTGGCGTCACTATTTATTTGGTGAGAAGTGTCACATTTATACTGATCACAAGAGCTTGAAATATCTGATGACTCAGAAAGAATTGAATTTGCGACAGTGGAGATGGTTAGAATTGCTAAAAGATTATGAATTAGTAATTGACTATTATCCGGGAAAAGCTAATGTTGTTGCTGACGCTTTGAGCAGAAAGTCTTTATTCGATTTACGAGCAATGAATACTCAGATAGATTTGTGTGATGATGATTCAGTTATACCTGAGTTGAAAGTGAGGCTGTTGTTTATACAGCAGACTTGTGATGCTCATAAAATTGATACCGAGATGATGGAAAAATGAGCTTAATGTGATTTGAATCCTGATTCAGAATTTTAAGTTGATGATGATGATTTTTTGGGAATCCGAGTTAGAATTTGTATTCTGAGAAATCCAGAGTTAATTCAGATGATTTTGAGTTAAGCACATAATAGTCGTTTATCGGTTCATCCGGGAAGAACGAAAATGTACAATGATCTGAAACAGTTTATTGGTGGCGTGGGATGAAACGGGATATCTTAGAGTTTGTTTCGAGATGTTTAGTTTGTCAGCAAGTCAAAGCTAAACATCAGGTACCTTCGGGCTTATTACAACCGATCACGATTCCTGATTGGAAATGGGAGAGAATCACGATGGACTTTGTGTCGGGATTGCCCCTGTCTCCGAAAAAGAAAGATGCAATCTGGGTGATAGTTGACAGATTAACGAAATCAGCTCATTTTATTCCGGCGAGAATGGATTATTCACTTGATAAGTTAGCTGAATTGTATGTTTTTGAGGTTGCGCGATTGCATGGGGTACCATTATCTATTGTGTCTGATAGAGATCCAAGGTTTACTTCGCGGTTTTGGAAGAAACTACAAGAGGCTTTAGGTACGAAGTTGCATTTCAGTACTACTTTTCATTCGCAAACGGATGGTCAATCCGAACGGACCATTTAGATTCTCGAGGATATGTTGATTGAATCTACGTATAATAATAGTTTTCAATCAAGCATTAAAATGGCACCATAAAGGCTCTTTACGGTCGTAAATGGACAACTCCATTGTATTGGACTGAGCTTAGTGAGAATAAGATTCACGGTGTAGATTTGATCAGAGAGAATGAGCAAAAAGTGGAAGTGATTCAAAACAGTTTGAAAGCGGCATCAGATCGTCAAAAGTCTTACGCGAATTTGAAACGAAAAGATATTGAATTTGAGATCGGTGATAAAGTGTTTTTGAAAGTGTCTCCGTGGAAGAAAATACTCCGATTCAGCAGAAAATGCAAATTGAGTCCGAGGTTTATCGGGTCGTATGAGAATTCTGAGCGTATTGGGCCAGTTGCTTATAGATTGTTATTGCCCCCTAAATTAGAGAAGATTCATAATGAGTTTCATGTATCGATGCTTCGACGATACAGATGAGATCCCTCACATGTAATTTCTCTGTCTGAGATAGAGATTCAGTCTGATATGACTTACAAAGAAGAACCGATCCGTATCTTAGCTCGCGAGGTTAAAGAGTTGAGAAATGAGAAAATTGTTTTAGTGAAAGTGTTTTGGAACAGACACGGGGTTGAAAAGGCTACATGGCAGCCTAAGGATGCTATGAGAGAGCAATATCCTAATCTATTCATTGGTAAGATTTTCGGGGACGAAAATCCCTAAGGGGGAGAGTTGTAATAGCTCGATTTAGACCCTAGTCGGAACAATGGTTTTGGGACCACAAATCTGAGGTCAGAGAAATAATTTAATATTATTTTTGATGTTTATGGCATGTGATAAAGTATGTGTGAAAATTTTATCGTTTGTGTGCTAATTTGTGAAAAAGGACTAAATTGCATAAAATGCAAAAGCTGTATGCTAATAGCTAAAAGTGCTTAAATGCTATGTCTTATTAAATGTGGGGTCCTTATGTTGTTATTAGACCACATGGTTAATGGATGGACAAAAATGGGCTTATATTAGTGGAATTTAAATGTGTTTGCAAATGTTATTATGGTAATTAGTTAATTACATGTGAATTAAGTAAAAACAAAGCCAAAAATTCATTTAGTTCATCCCTTTTTCCACCGAAAATAGAAAGAATAAATAGGGTTTAAAGCTTTGGAGGTTTCGGCATTAGCATGGTTGATTTGGTAAGTGAATTTTGTTCAATTTTTGATGATTTTTATGTTTGTGATCGTTGCTTTGAGTACTAGCTAGCCCATACCATGATTTTCTGAATTGATGATGATTTTGTCAAGTACCATTGTTGAATAATTGAGTTTTGTAGTGTTTGATGATTGATATACATATTTTATTTAAAAGTGATTTTGAGTAAAAATACATTTTTGGGATTTAATTGAGATATGTGAAAATTTTGTGTTGAAATATGAAATAAATGTGAAATATGGGCTGCAGGGGCACTATGGTAATTTGGCTAAGCATGGATTAAATTGGATTTTGTGAATTTGATGTATTTGTGCAAAAAGGACTAAGTTTGTAAAAATATGGAAATTAGGGGGTTAATGTCTAAAAAATGCCCTAATTATGTGTTGTGAACTAAATTGACTGAAAATGTGATTGAATGAGTTGAATTTGATATTATATAGATCAAGAAAGGAGAGATTCGGACCTAGATCGAGGCAAAAACAAAGTGCTCGATTGATCGATTAATCTCGTAATTTCTAAGTCTAAGGTAAGTTCTTGTATAATACGTATTGTTTAAACAATGTTCATATGTGATAAAATGAATGGAAATGTGATTATGGAGTTTGGTAATGTGAAATGTGAGTTTGAAGACATGTGGCACTAAGTGTGGGTAAATAGAATCGTTACAGTGCTGAATGGCACTAAGTGTGCGAGATAAAGAAAACATCGGCTGTATTATTTGGCACTACGTGTGCGATACCGAGACAAATTTAGTTTAATATGATGGACCTAAGTGTGCGATATCATTATAGCTTTGGCTAATTCATTGGCACTAAGTGTGTGAGTTCATCAAACATTTAAAGAGGATTGAATGAATTATGGCATAAAGTATTGAAGTGGCAAATGTGATATAAAATACGTGGTGGCACAGGTATGTACGGAACCTATGTAGTTGATGATATTGTGTATGACATAAATGGAAGATTATGTGAATGAATGATGAAAAGAGTTGGATTGAGTAGTGTAATAGCCCGATTTTGGGGCTTGTCAGAATAGTGGTTTCAAAACTTCTAATCTGAGACCAGAGAAATTAATTTTAATAATTTTATATGTGTTATATCATGATTATATGGGTGCATGAAAATTTTGATGCATTAAATTTGGTGATTCATGTTTAATTATGAAAAAGGACTAAATCGCATAAAGTGCGAAAGTTCTATTTTACAAGCTAGAGGTGTCTAATAGCTATAGAATATTAAATAGGAGGTCCTTAATGTGCAATTAGGCCTTCCTCTGGGTGGTGGCCGGCCAAGGGGAACAAGAGCATTAAATTGGTCAATATTTAGTGACATTAGGTGACTAAATAAATAAAATAAGATTAAATAAAAAAAAGGCTTTCATCTTTTTCATTTCTCTTCTTCTTCCACCGAATTTTACATTCAAGAAGGGCCTTTGAAGCTTGAAAATTTTTAGCCACTTCAATCCTTGCTAGTAAGTGTTCTTGATGGTTACTTTTGATAATTTTTGTACTTCTGGAACCCTTAAAGCTTAAGCTAGCTAATGAGGGGACTATTTTGCAAATTGATTGAAAGTCTATGGGCTTTCCATGAGAGTACATAAGTTGTTTTTTGAGTTTTAGGGAAGAAAATGAATCTTGGGTGTTAAATACACAATTGTTGTGAAAGGTGTTTCCATGAAAACACCTAAAAGGACCTTGTTGTAAAGGTTATAAAATAGATGATAAATGCATGATATAATTGAAATTGTGAATTGCTACAAGAGAGAAAATGAATCAGCTAGGCTTGGATATGTGAAAAATGAACACATTTCATTTTACGAGCCTAGGGGCAAAATCGTAATTTTGCCAAAGTATAAGGGAAAAACAGTCATTTTTGCCAAAGTAGAAATTTTGAAGTGTCTTGATTTATGTAGTGATTAAATGAATAAATTTTATTATTATAGATCAAGAAGAACGCGGAATCAACCTTGATCGGGGAAAAGGCAAGGTTTCGGACTAAACCGCAAATTAACAAATTTTGCACCGAGGTAAGTTTATGTGTAAACAATACATCCTTATTACGTATACTTTATCTATTAATGCATTGTGTGGATGTAAATGCTTATTGGTGAGACTTATTGAAAATGGTAGGAAATGGGAAATTCTCGAATGAACTTTTAGAATAAAAATATGGGTGCGGATAAATATCCGTATGTATTTATTGGTAGGTTGTGTGCGATACCACCTTTTTATTTTTTAACCATGGGCTATGTGCGATACCATCGTATTTATTATCATTTTGGTGGGTTATGTGCGATACCACCGTAATTATCATTGTTGACGGACTGTGTGCAATACCACCCTATTATTGATTAATGGTGGGCTGTGTCCGAAACCATCGAGTATCTTGTATCATTCCTGTGACACCCCTAACTCGTATCTGTCGCCGGATTAGAGTTACAGGCATCACTAAACCAAATACCAAGTCTATGCACTTCATTCGAACTATCACGTGCAAATTTTCATACCATTTCATAATATCGCAAGTACACATGTACAAGTCATCTATTATCAAATCATTTGTTTACAACAACCAGGGACTAATTACAATCATATAGCAAATTACCATTTATTCCATTTCCAAAATCATCAATACTTTCAAACATATATCGTTTCTGAACATATGCTTCACTATTGTCTATGACATTCCTCATTCAATTAATCCACAAATATAAAGACCAAATCAACTAGTTTATTAGCACAATTTCTTACCATATTCGGCATTGTTCATTATACACATATATATTTATACACATCATGAATACACCTTATCTAGTTATTTCATTATTTATTTAGCCATTAGTGTTACAAAGCCAAACATATTACATCACTCAAAGAGAAATTTTAAACTCCACACAAAAATAAACCATAACTGAATGTATACATTAATACACATCAATTTACTCATTACTATTTCACCAATGGTAAACACATGCACAAGATACAATTCATATCATCTATACCTAGTCTCATTGTGTAACATCCCGAAATTGGGCCTAGTAGGATTGGGCCGATTGGGCCTTGGGCTTAGAAGTGTTTAAAATCTTCAAGAATATGAGAATGGTGTTTTTTTTTTTTTTGCAAATTGGACTTATTAGTTAAGTGGATTTGGAAGGTTACGAGGTTTCTATGAAGTCTCGGGTTTAATTGGGCTTTAGGAAAAATTTGGTATTTTAGCACTTTAAGGAGAGATGGTAAGTAGCGTCAAGACATATGGAAATTTATGAGTAAATAGCTTGCATAAATAAGCTATTGGTAAAGAGGTTATGGCATTAAGTGAAGAGTACTTTAATGTAGAGGAATCAGGTGATTATGATGCTTAAGTTAATTAAGTGATAAAAGATGGCATAAGATGAGCAATTGAAAAAGTGGTGATGGCGCCATAAGTTGGACTTGAAGGGGAGAGGTTCGAATCTCCTAGCATGCAAATTGGGAGCTTTTATTTTTTTTGGTTTTTCCTAGCATGTGTCGGCCAGGCATCAAATATGGATAAGATGGACATTTTTTTTATGGCAAGAAGACTTAAGGTTATGGTAAGCATGAAATAAGGGATAGAATTTGCTAGATTGTGGGGATAGAATTTCTTTAACTTTAGGAAAGTAGGGGATTACAAGGCATGCATCAAGGTGGATGTTTTGGAAATTATTTCATGGCCATTTTGACCATGAACTTGGACAGTTTTATGGATTAGGGGGGTGGCCAAAATTTTGAAGGCTTTTGGATGAGTTAGGAGTTAATTGTGCACATCTTTCTTTCAGTCATTTTGTGTCACAAAGCATTTCTCTCTAATATTTCTCCTCTTAGCCGAATGTATATTAGGCAAAAGGTAAACCTTTTTCTTTTCTTTTGGTCATTTGAGTTTTGACCATTTCGGTTTTGAGTTGTCCTTTTTCTCCAAATCATATCTTCTTTCTCTCCTCTTTGTGACCGAAAATACCAAAACATCAAAGACCATTTTCTTCTCTTTTTCCCTCATTGCTGAATGCACATTGCTTCTAAACTCACCTCTTTTCTTTTGAAAACCGAATCATCATCATCTCCTTCTTTCATCCTTTTATTTTCTTCCCTTCTCTTCTCATTTACTTTGTCAAGGCCGAAATCTCTCTCCCAAAGTTCACCATTGCCGCAACCTCTTCAACCCAAAACACCATTATTGCCGAATCTCTCTAAACTCCATTTCTTTTCTTCTTATTTGTTAAGGCCGAATATCTCTTTGGATACCAAAGCTTAATCGCATCAAATCTCAACCTTTTCTCTTCATAATCTTCATGACTCGTTAGAAAATTGAATCGAAGTGTTAAGGTAAGGATTTTTATATTACTTGTTATATCGTTTTAGTTGGACTACTAATTGATTACGTTTTAGGGGTAATCAAGAATGCGTTCGAAAAGAGGGGTAAATAGTGTTTGGAAGAGGGGTGGTTCTGCTATACCCTCAAATTTCAAACGAAGGGCTGTGTCGGGATTTCGAGACTTTCCGTCGGGTTGCGGACCCTCTGCCGGTGAAAATCGATTATTTGAAGTCGTACGTACCCCCGAGCCATTGTTTGTTCGTGGTTCTTCATCGGGTTATGAACCATCAATCGGAGAGAAATCGCATATAGTTGTTGTTCGAGATTCCAAGGGTAAGGATTTAGATTACTTATCATTTGTATAGTTTTATAAGTATTAGTGTTCTAATCAAGCGTGAGAAATATTTAGGTATCGACGAGCGGGAAAGTATAGTTCTCACTGTTATCAGGTGTATAGCCCTACACTAAACTTCCAATAAATCGATAGTATTAATATTTGCATGTGTTATTAAGAAATATGTTTGATAATGATTGCGGGTACCATTCAGTGGTATATGATATTCAGGTACGTTAATCCCCTAATACTTCGTTAATAATGCTATAAGCATGAATATGAAATGTGTATGATTCCATTATGATTTTGGGGGTATATGGCATGGTATCGAAATAATATGTTTATTGCATGGGCATATGGGTGATATTGATAAAGGGGAAGTATTCCGGTGGTTTTTACCACATTATCCGGTGACTTCGGTCAAAAATTATGAATCCGGTGACTCTGTCACAATTATCTGGTGGCCATGCCACAATTTATGTACCACCCCAAACCCGGTCAATACGCCACGACCGAATCTGGTATGTCACTAAGGAAAATATTTTTGAAAGAATCGAAGTAACAATTAAAAATTTGTGAAAAACTCTTTGAAATTCTTTATTTGTCGAAAATAAGTTAAAACTAAAATTTTCTTTTGAAATTACATAAAACTTTAAAATAAGTGAATAAATCATAGGTTAGAAAACATTTATATCTTTTTAAGAAAATCCGAATTATTACATTGAAAACCATTTGCATTTGAATGTAGAAATTTAATATTTGGAAAATCATTTAAATTATCGAAAACACTTAAGTTGTTAAAATTATCAAATGGTTTATGTTACCCGATAGTAACGTTTTAAAAACCATCGCGTTGTGTAGTTTAGAAAACTTGGTGCTCAATTTATTGTAATAATCAAGAATTTATAACCATATTTAAAAACATAATCAAAACATAAATATAATCCAAAACATAATTTAAAGAGGCCTTATTACAAACCCATAAAATATGAAAACCAAACCAAATTAAAGTACCCAAATGGAAGTTCATATAAAACCAACTTTTATTGCATGGCCTCCTCGAGTTCATCCGGCTCCATATCCGCGATCTCACGAATCACCTGAAATGATAAGGGAGAAGGTGAGTCACCAAGACTCAGTGCATATTCCTTCTCCCGGGTAAATGCCACATACTTACACAAATTATAACAAAGCAACATATATGTATAATGCACCCAACCTAGCCATCCATAACTCCTTTTCTACCTCATGTGGTACCAAACCACTGGTGGTGCCAAACCACTGGTGTCCAAAGACACAAATGTGATACCAAATCACTGGTGACCGAAGTCACGAATAATCCATCTCTGGGGCCAACCCACGTGTGATACCAAATCACTGGCAGACGATCCCATATCTCAAAAGTGGGGCCAACCCACGGTGGAATTAACCACAGGGACAAGTCGCTATGAGGTGCCAAACCTCTGGTGTCCGAAGACACGAATGTGATACCAAATCACTGGTGGTTCCAAACCACTGGTGTCCGAAGACACGAATCATCAAGTTGTGGGACCAACCCACGTGTGATACCAAATCTGTAACACCCCAAACCCGGACAACACACCACGGCTGAATCTGGTATGTTACAGGAAAAATCGAATTTTGGCGAAGATAGGTTTTCGTTTAAAAGCTTGATAAAACCCTTTGATAAATTTTGTACTTGCAGAAATCTTGGGCATGATTGTTTGAAAACTGATGTTTTGTTTGAAAACTCAGAAATTTTGAAAACTTAGTCGGTTATGAAGTTAAAACAAGATTATCTCATTTAAACACTCAAGTTGTTTCTTATTGTTACTAAAACATTTTGACTTAGTAGAAAATCGAGTTTAAGTTAGAAAAACATTTGGGTTCTCTTTATCTCAAATCATAGTGTTATACCCGATGGTATACTTTAAAACATATCGCTTTGTAGTTTTTGAAGTCGTTGTCTTTCCAAGTTTTAGCAAATTTAACCCAATCAATTTGTTAAGGCATATTAAAAATCTACTTTAAGCATAAACATAGAAAAACATAATTTTAAAGGCCATTTACAATCCAAAATAAAACCAAATAGTAATAAATAAGCTAATGTACCCAAATTTTATAAAGTCTGAGCAAATCCTTATTTTTGCATGGCATGAGCACCTCGAGTCCATCCCGGCTCCATGTCCGCGTCTAAGTGTCACCTGAAATGTCAAAGGAGTGGGTGAGTCGCAAGACTCAGTGCGTAAATCCCCCTCCCGATAATACAACATGCTAACACACATCATAACAAAGCAATACACTTAATGCACCCATTCCTAACCATCCGTAACACCTTTCCTACCCCGTGTGGTACCAAACCACTGGTGGTGCCAAACCACTGGTGACCCAAAGTCACGATATCCATAATGTGGTGCCAACCACTGGTGACCCGAAGTCACGAATAATCCAATGATGGGGCCAACCCATCGTGTGGTACCAAATCACTAGCGACAATCCCATATCTCTCAAGTGGGGCCAACCCACGGTGGCGTCAAACCACAGGGACGAGTCGCAATGAGGTGCCAAACCTCTGGTGTCCCAAAGACACGAATGTGGTTCCAAACCACTGGTGACCCAAAGTCACAATAATCGAGTGATGGGGCCAACCCATCGTGTGATACCAAATCACTGGCGTCAATCCCGTATAATCAACTGTGGGGCCAACCCACTGTGGTGCTAAGCCACTGGGACAAGACGCTGAGGTGCCAAACCTCTGGTGACCCAAAGTCACAAAAATCATCTGTGGTACCAAACCACTGGAGGTGCCAAACCTCTGGTGTCCCAAAGACACGGTGTCCCAAAGACACGGATATCATACTCCCCCTCCTCTCATATCACCCATACATGTCATACTAATGCATATCATGTAAATCATGCTAATATGCTTAATGTCACCACTTATATCATATACGTCAGCAATCATGATGGCATATACCATTAATAGAACTCATAATAGAATGGACTTACCCAGATCCGTACACATACCCCATTTGGGTACCAATAATCCATCATACTATTTGGTTTTAGCAAGGCAATCAGATTTATTAACGATATTACTAAGTAGGAAGTGTGTTAGTTTACACACTTGTTAAAACGCAGTCTTTAAAACCCAAAGAATCGATCTAAGTCCCCTTGATTATCCTGCTCCTATAATCGGCCAAATAGGGATTAGGCATCTACCATTCGGCCAAAGATCTTAAACCAAAGGAATCAATATTTGAACCTATACTTTTATACTTGATTTGGTTTCCTACCAAATCCCGAACCAAGCAGTGGTTCTTCTGATAATCGGCCAACCCCTAAAAAGAGAACAGTTAATCCACTTGAAGACTTGACTTATTGACGTCTAAAAGAATGAACTAATAATAATACCAACCCTTACCACCACTTACCAATCAGTTAACAGAAACAGAAGACTCCTCTTGCTTGCTTCCAAAATCCAAAGGCCCTATAACGAAATGATTAAAACAAGATTAACTTCTTCCAACCGAACCCAGCATCGGTTCTCAACTAAACCCAGAATGATACAACACAAGAGGGGAAGAATGGCCATTCGGCCTAGCACTTACCTAACTCCAATCGATTGAAGCAAGAACCCCCAACACTCTACTGATATTCGGTCAAGATGAACTACTAGGAGAGAAAAGAGATTCGGCCAATCTGAAAACAAATGAAAGAAAGGAAATTCGGCCACACAAGGGAGGGATTCGGCTAATAACTCAAAAGTAAAACAGAGGAAATATGGTTTAAGAGATGGAAAGAAATCGGCCAACAGTTGAAGAGAGGTTCGGCTCAGTGCTTCAAGAAAGAGGAAAGAAATTACGAGATGAAAAGAAAGTGAACAGAATGGAGGTGCTTTCGGTTTTGCAAGGAAAAGAAATGGAGAGAATGAATAGAGATTTTGGTTTGGGAACAAGGTAAGTTTCGGCACTAGTGTTCCAAAGGAGAAGAAAAATGAATATATGAGAAAAAGAGAATACTAGTTTCGGCTTATGCAAGTGAAGAAGAAGAAAAGAAAATGCAAGAGTGCATTCGGCTAATAATGAAACACAAGGAAACAAGGTAACTTTCGGCAAGCTCAAGGGAGGTTTGGGTCTTTCGGTTTCAAAAGAAAATACAAGAAATGCTCACTTGAGAATTCGGCTACTATTGACAAAAAGCGAGAATTTGTTTGACACCAAAGTGACCGAGAAAAAAAAACAAAAGAAATGCCAATTGAATTTTCGGCACTCCCCACTCCCCTACTCACCAAACCGTCCACTCCCCCCATGAAGTCCCCAAGTTTCGGCCAACACCCCCATTAGCTCCCAACCATCCATTCAAACTAGTTTGAACTAGTCTTCCTCCTAAATTCACTCTTCACCCCTCCTTTGAATGATTTGACTTGGTCCATGGCAGAGTTTGAACTGCCAACAACTCCTCTCCTCCATGCCGTCAAAAAGGAAGCCAAAATGTGGGATTTTCGCAGCTTGAACACAGGACCTCTTCCTGCAATTGGCGTCACACACACAAGGCCTTAGTGGCGTCTAGTTTGCCACTCCATCAACTCCTTACTTGAGCTAATATTTAGCAAATAAAAACCATAAGCCCCAGCTCCATCAACTCCCCTCACTTAAAGCTCAAAAACTAAAATTTTCCCACCTACTCAGGCTTACTCCTAGCCTACAACTAAGTCCCTAAAACATCAAGAATAACAATATTGCAACCCAAACACATGCAATTTAATGCAACAACAAAATAGCCCCCAACCCGGGATATTACAGTTCTACCCCCCTTAAAATAATTTCGACCTCGAAATTACCTAATCAGAAGAGTTGCGGGTATTGCTGTCTCATCACATCCTCGGGTTCCCACATAGCTTCCTCTACGCCATGATTCCACCAAAGTACCTTAACCAAAGGCACATACTTCCTACGCAGAACCTTCACATCCCGATCTAGAATCTGCACAGGTTCTTCCTCCATGGTCAAATCTGGATTTACCTCGATCTCTTCCACTGCTACCACCTGCGATGGATCCGAACGATAACGCCTAAGCATCGAAACGTGAAATACGTCGTGAATCTAACTTAGCTCTGCAGGCAGCTCAAGTTGATACGCTACTGGTCCCACTCGTCTCAGTACCTTATACGGCCCAATAAACCTCGGACTTAGCTTGCCTTTCTTTCCGAACCTCAATACCTTCTTCCATGGCGAGACCTTTAGAAAAACTTGATCTCCCACAGCAAACTCTATATCTCTCCGCTTAAGGTCGGCATAAGACTTCTGCCGGTCCGAAGCTTCCTTCAACCGAGCCTGAATCAACTTAACCTTGTCTTCAGTCTCTGCAACTAACTCGGGTCCCAACAACTGACGTTCACCTAACTCCGTCCAACACGTAGGTGAGCGACACTTCCTACCATACAACGCCTCATATGGTGCCATCTTGATGCTCGCTTGGTAACTGTTGTTGTAGGCGAACTCAGCTAATGGTAGAAACTCCTCCCAACTGCCTCTGAAATCCAGAACACAACCTCTCAGCATATCCTCTAAGATCTGAATAACCCTTTCCGACTGCCCGTCGGACTGCGAGTGAAAAGCCGTGCTGAAATCCAAACACGTACCTAAAGCCTGATGCAACGCTTTCCAGAACCTTGACGTAAATCTGGGATCCCTATCCGAGATGATCGTCACTGGCACACCGTGCAGCCTCACTATCTCTGACACATACAGCTTCGCTAACTTCTGAAGTGAGTAGTCAACCCTCACCGGAATGAAGTGAGCTAATTTAGTCAGTCGATCCACAATTACCCAAACTGAATCCTTCTTGCTTGGCGTAAGCGGTAATCCACTAACGAAATCCATGGTTATCCTTTCCCACTTCCACTGAGGAATCTTCACAGGCTGAAGCAAACCTGACGGCAACTGATGCTCAGCCTTGACCTGCTGACAAGTCAGACACTTCCCTACAAACTCTGTCACTTCCCTCTTCAGACCAGGCCACCAAAACTGCTCTCTAAGATCCCTATACATCTTACTACCTCCAGGATGCATAGCATATGGACTGCTATGTGCGTCCTGAAGAATCTTCTGTCTCAGCTCCACATCCTTGGGCATACAAGCTTTACCTTGAAAACACAGCACCTCATCACTAGACAAACTGTAACCTTCCAACCCACCATCCTGCACTTGCAACCTCTGCACACTCAGAACCTCATCCTCTAACTGTTTCTCTCTGATCTGCTTAACCCAAGTAGGCTTAACCTGTAATTTTGCCAGAATACTTCCGTCGTCATACAGACTCAAATGGGCAAACATCGCTCTTAAATCCGAAACAACCTTACGGCTCAACGCGTCTGCCACCACGTTAGCCTTGCCCGGATGGTACTCGATCGAACAGTCGTAGTCCTTCAGCAACTCAACCCATCTGCACTGCCTCAAATTCAAATCCTTCTGAGTCAAAAGGTACTTCAGACTCTTGTGATCCGTGTAGACTATCGATCTCTCTCCGTACAAGTAGTGCCTCCAAATCTTCAAAGCGAAGACTACAGCCGCTAGCTCTAAATCGTGCGTCGGATAGTTGACCTTGTGTGGCCTCAGCTACCGAGATGCGTAAGCCACAACCTTACCTTCCTGCATCAGCACACAACCCAATCCCGTATATGATGCATTGCAGTACACTGTGAATTCCTTACCAGCCTCAGGTTGAATTAAAACCGGAGCCTCAGTCAGAATCTTCTTAAGCTTGTCGAAACTCTCCTGTTGTTTCTCAGTCCAAACAAATGGAACCTCTTTCCTTAACAACTTGGTCATCGGCGCTGCGATCAACGAGAAACCTTCTACAAACCTTCGGTAGTATCCTGCCAAACCCAGAAAACTCCGAATCTCGGCCACTGACTTCGGCGGCTTCCAATCCAAAACTGCCTCAATCTTCCGAGGATCCACTCTAATTCCCTTAGCTGACACTACATGACCCAAGAAAGTCACTTCTCTAAGCCAGAACTCGCACTTACTGAACTTAGCATAGAGCTGCTTCTCCCTCAAAATCTGCAGTACCACACGCAAATGCGCATCATGCTCTTCTTCTGTCCTCGAGTATACCAGAATATCGTCTATGAAAACCACGACGAATTGATCCAGATACTGCTAAAACACCCTATTCATCATATCCATGAATGCTGCCGGCGCGTTAGTCAACCCGAACGGCATTACCAGAAATTTGTAGTGCCCATACCGAGTCCGAAACGCTGTCTTGTGAATATCGGCCTCCTTTACCTTTAACTGATGATACCCAGACCTCAAGTCGATCTTCAAGAATACCGCAGCAACCTTCAGCTGATCAAACAAGTCATCTATCCGTGGTAACGGATACTTGTTTTTGATCGTCAGCTTATTCAACTGGCGGTAATCTATGCACATCCGCATCGTACCATCTTTCTTCTTGACAAAGAGTACCGGGGCTCCCCATGGCGAAACACTTGGCCTGATAAAACCTCGGTCCAACAACTCCTGGATCTGAGCCTTAAGCTCCACCGACTCCTTTGGCGCCATCCTATACGGAGCAATAGACACTGGCGTAGTTCTGGGTAACAGATCTATCCCGAACTCTACCTCGCGATCCGGCGGCAAACCCGGAAGCTCCTCAGGAAACACATCAGCAAATTCCTTAACTGTACAAACTTTCTCTACCGCAGACTCTTTAGCCTCCAAGGCATACACACGAACCACATACGCTTCACAGCCCTTTCTGACCATCTTCTCAGCCTTCAGAGCAGATACCACATTAGATAAGTAATCTCTCCTATCACCTATCATAGCCACTTCATTACCCTCAACCGTCTTGAGAACCATACGCTTAGCCGCGCAATCCAACCTTGCCTGGTACTTAACCAACCAGTCCATCCCAAGAATCAAATCGAACTCCCCAAACGACAGCTCCATCAGATCAGCAGCAAACACTACCCCTTGGAGTTCTAGGGATACATCTCTAAACAGCTTATCTACCACTACAGAGTGACCTAAAGGGCTAATTACAGTCATCTGCCTAGAAGATATCTCAGAGTCTAAATCCATGGTCTCTACTATACTACTAGCAACGTAAGAATGCGTCGAAACCACATCAATCAAAGCAGTAAATGGAGAACCAAGGATCAAGAACTTACCGATTATGACGTCCGGTGCGTCGCCCTCCTCTCGGCATCTCGCTGCATACACTAACCCAGGCTGTCTGGCCTCAGAACTACCTGCACCTCTGCCTGGTGCTCCACGGCCCCGACCAGAACCATTACCTCCTCTGCCATTACCACGACCCCTCTGCGGTGGCGGTCCATTATTCCTGAACTGAGTACGGCCCTGACTCTCAGACTGAATCCTAGCCAACTTACGCGGACAGTCCCTCACTCGATGCTCCAGAGAACCACACTCAAAGCAACCTTTTCCACCGGTCCAGCAACCTCCCCAATGATATTTCCCACAGTGGTTACACCGCGGCGGTCCCTGACTAGCAGCAACAAACCTACCAGACTGATTCAGCCCACTCTGTCTAGCCCTTTTTTGAGGATTACCCGACGACCCAGAAGATCCAAAGCTCCTCTTATGCCTGTTCCTGTCCATGCCCTGCCTTACTGACTCCTTGATACCCTCGGCTACCTTAGCCTTCTCAACTAGAACAGCAAACTCACGCTCCTGCTGTGGAGCAATCAACAATCTCAGTTCGTCTCTCAGGCCATCTTCGAAACGAACACACCTCTCGTGCTCTGTAGCCACAATGCCCCTAGCATACCGACTCAGCCTCAAGAACTCAGCCTCGTACTCTAACACAGATTTACTCCCCTGGACAAGCCTCAGAAATGCTTTTCGTTGCGCGTCAATGTAGCTAGCTCCAATGTACTTTTTCTGATAGGCAGCCCTAAAATAATCCCACGTAAGATCCTCTGCTGCCACACTGTCCCGAACCGTGAGCCACCACTGGAATGACTCATCCCGAAGAAGCGATACTATGCCCTTCAGCTTCTCCTCAGCAGTCAAGTCCAGATCATCCATGATCCGCTTTGTTGCCTCCAGCCAATACTCAGCCGTGCTGGGAGCAACACCAGAAACACCTCGGAAAACCTCAGCCCCGTTTGCCCGAAGTCGCTCAGGCACAGATTTCCTAACTCCTGCGCCTCCACCTACTCCAGCTACCCTTTCCAACACTCGCAGCATCGCCTGTGACACTGCGTCGTCCCCATTCTGATCTTGAAACTCACCACCTCCAGCTGGTGGCGGTACCGGTATCTCATTTTCTGACCCCTGACCAGATCCTACGGGTTCAGAAACCGTCATCCTACCACGACCTCGTCCACGACCACGTCCACCCATAGCGCTCATGACTAAACTCTCTACGTATCTGATTTAGAAGTTTTATGAATCAGTATTTATTCCACTTGTTTTAAAGCAAAGTCTTATGAATAGTAAAGAAGCTTTGTTTTCGCGAGTTCACAGAATCCTATCAGTTTCAGTTCTAAAGTAATACACTATTGCTAATCATCCAATCACATTACATCCAGCAAATCACAAGCAATAGTAAGGGGTACTTACCTGGGCGAACTGGTGCCGGAGACTCGGTGCCATGCCTTTCAAAACCATGCTTTCAAAACAAAACTCTTAAAACAGACCTTTAAAACATTTTGGGCCTCAGGCTCACAACCGAGCTTTTGAACCTGGCTCTGATACCACAATTGTAACACCCCAAACCCGGCCAACACACCACGGCCGAATCTGGTACGTTACGGGAAAAATCAAATTTTGGCGAAGATAGGTTTTCGTTTAAAAGCTTGATAAAACCCTTTGATAAATTTTGTACTTGCAGAAATCTTGGGCATGATTGTTTGAAAACTGATGTTTTGTTTGAAAACTCAAAAATTTCTAAAACTTAGTCGGTTATGAAGTTAAAACAAGATTATCTCATTTAAACACTCAAGTTGTTTCTTATTGTTACTAAAACATTTTGACTTAGTAGAAAATCGAGTTTAAGTTAGAAAAACATTTGGGTTCTCTTTATCTCAAATCATAGTGTTATACCCGATGGTATACTTTAAAACATATCGCTTTGTAGTTTTTGAAGTCGTTGTCTTTCCAAGTTTTAGCAAATTTAACCTAATCAATTTGTTAAGGCATATTAAAAATCTACTTTAAGCATAAACATAGAAAAACATAATTTTAAAGGCCATTTACAATCCAAAATAAAACCAAATAGTAATAAATAAGCTAATGTACCCAAATTTTATAAAGTCTGAGCAAATCCTTATTTTTGCATGGCATGAGCACCTCGAGTCCATCCCGGCTCCATGTCCGCGTCTAAGTGTCACCTGAAATGTCAAAGGAGTGTGTGAGTCGCAAGACTCAGTGCGTAAATCCCCCTCCCGATAATACAACATGCTAACACACATCATAACAAAGCAATACACTTAATGCACCCGTTCCTAACCGTCTGTAACACCTTTCCTACCCCGTGTGGTACCAAACCACTGGTGGTGCCAAACCACTGGTGACCCAAAGTCACGATATCCATAATGTGGTGCCAACCACTGGTGACCCGAAGTCACGAATAATCCAATGATGGGGCCAACCCATCGTGTGATACCAAATCACTAGCGACAATCCCATATCTCTCAAGTGGGGCCAACCCACGGTGGCGTCAAACCACAGGGACGAGTCGCAATGAGGTGTCAAACCTCTGGTGTCCCAAAGACACGAATGTGGTTCCAAACCACTGGTGACCCAAAGTCACAATAATCGAGTGATAGGGCCAACCCATCGTGTGATACCAAATCACTGGCATCAATCCCGTATAATCAACTGTGGGGCCAACCCACTGTGGTGCTAAGCCACTGGGACGAGACGCTGAGGTGCCAAACCTCTGGTGACCCAAAGTCACAAAAATCATCTGTGGTACCAAACCACTGGAGGTGCCAAACCTCTGGTGTCCCAAAGACACGGTGTCCCAAAGACACGGATATCATACTCCCCCTCCTCTCATATCACCCATACATGTCATACTAATGCATATCATGTAAATCATGCTAATATGCTTAATGTCACCTCTTATATCATATACGTCAGCAATCATGATGGCATATACCATTAATAGAACTCATAATAGAATGGACTTACCCGGATCCGTACACATACCCCATTTGGGTACCAATAATCCATCATACTATTTGGTTTTAGCAAGGCAATCAGATTTATTAACGATATTACTAAGTAGGAAGTGTGTTAGTTTACACACCTGTTAAAACGCAGTCTTTAAAACCCAAAGAATCGATCTAAGTCCCCTTGATTATCCTGCTCCTATAATCGGCCAAATAGGGATTAGGCATCTACCATTCGGCCAAAGATCTTAAACCAAAGGAATCAATATTTGAACCTATACCTTTATACTTGATTTGGTTTCCTACCAAATCCCGAACCAAGCAGTGGTTCTTCTGATAATCGGCCAACCCCTAAAAAGAGAACAGTTAATCCACTTGAAGACTTGACTTATTGACATCTAAAAGAATGAACTAATAACAATACCAACCCTTACCACCACTTACCAATCAGTTAACAGAAACAGAAGACTCCTCTTGCTTGCTTCCAAAATCCAAAGGCCCTATAACGAAATGATTAAAAGAAGATTAACTTCTTCCAACCGAACCCAACATCGGTTCTCAACCAAACCCAGAACGATACAACACAAGAGGGGACGAATGGCCATTTGGCCTAGCACTTACCTAACTCCAATCGATTGAAGCAAGAACCCCCAACACTCTACTGATATTCGGTCAAGATGAACTACTAGGAGAGAAAAGAGATTCGGCCAATCTGAAAACAAATGAAAGAAAGGAAATTCGGCCACACAAGGGAGGGATTCGGCTAATAACTCAAAAGTAAAATAGAGGAAATATGGTTTAAGAGATGGAAAGAAATCGGCCAACAGTTGAAGAGAGGTTCAGCTCAGTGCTTCAAGAAAGAGGAAAGAAATTACGAGATGAAAAGAAAGTGAACAGAATAGAGGTGCTTTCGATTTTGCAAGGAAAAGAAATGGAGAGAATGAATAGAGATTTTGGTTTGGGAACAAGGTAAGTTTCGGCACTAGTGTTCCAAAGGAGAAGAAAAATGAATATATGAGAAAAAGAGAATACTAGTTTCGGCTTATGCAAGTGAAGAAGAAGAAAAGAAAATGCAAGAGTGCATTCGGCTAACAATGAAACACAAGGAAACAAGGTAACTTTCGGCAAGCTCAAGGGAGGTTTGGGTCTTTCGGTTTCAAAAGAAAATACAAGAAATGCTCACTTGAGAATTCGGCTACTATTGACGAAAAGAGAAATTTTGTTTGACACCAAAGTGACCGAGAAAAAAAAAACAAAAGAAATGCCAATTGAATTTTCGGCACTCCCCACTCCCCTACTCACCAAACTGTCTACTCCCCCCATGAAGTCCCCAAGTTTCGGCCAACACCCCCATTAGCTCCCAACCATCCATTCAAACTAGTTTGAACTAGTCTTCCTCCTAAATTCACTCTCCACCCCTCCTTTGAATGATTTGACTTGGTCCATGGCAGAGTTTGAACTGCCAACAACTCCTCTCCTCCATGCCGTCAAAAAGGAAGCCAAAATGTGGGATTTTCGCAGCTTGAACACAGGACCTCTTCCTGCAATTGGCGTCACACACACAAGGCCTTAGTGGCGTCTAGTTTGCCACTCCACCAACTCCTTACTTGAGCTAATATTTACCAAATAAAAACCATAAGCCCCAGCTCCATCAACTCCCCTCACTTAAAGCTCAAAAACTAAAATTTTCCCACCTACTTAGGCTTACTCCTAGCCTACAACTAAGTCCCTAAAACATCAAGAATAACAATATTGCAACCCAAACACATGCAATTTAATGCAACAACAAAATAGCCCCCAACCCGGGATATTACAAAATCACTGGCAGACGATCCCATATCTCAAAGTGGGGCCAACCCACGGTGGAATTAACCACAGGGACAAGTCGCTATGAGGTGCCAAACCTATGGTGTCCAAAGACACGAATGTGATACCAAATCACTGGAGATAACAAATCTCTGGTGTCCGAAGACACAAATGTGATACCAAATCACTGGTGACCGAAGTCACAATATCAATCTTCCCCCTCCTCTCATGTTGCCCATACCAATGCAATAAATAAATCATGTCAATATACTTTGATATGAATCACATAACAAAAATATTATAAATCGTAGATCATGATTTCAGTCCTCATGTATTAACAACATATCGAAACGGACTTACCCGAATCCTCATTCATACCATCATGGTATCATATCCAAATCTCATCGTTTTTCCCACATTCATAATATGATTAGTTATAAAACACACATAAATACATATATAAACCAAGTTATAAAGTGTGTAAGATACACACCTTTCACCAAAGCAAAAATAACTTCCGGAGATCCGATCTATCGCACTAGATCCTTATCCTACAATCGGCCATATCACAATATTTTAATGAAAACCATTCGGCCAACAACATAACTTAGTCCAAATAACCTTAGGCTTCCTCAACCAACTTTAAGAGTATAGAATCCTTACCACTTGACTTACCAACTTCGATTTGCTAAAGGAATGGCTTAAATCGATTGCTTCCGAAATCCCAATGAGCCTAAGAGAATAATCGAATCCTAAAAATGGTTAGAACCTTGCAAAACAATGCCCAAAGGTTCGGCCTTTGTCCACAAGAAAACATCACAGAAACGAGACAGAAAAGAAAGAAAACGTCCATGAACACTTACCCCTTTTTATCCAAAATCAATAGAAGGAAACCAAGGAGAGTCTACCCTTGAATATTCGGCCAAAACAAAGACTAAAAGAGAGGAAGAAGGTTCGGTTATGGTTGATTTGTATTAACAACAAGGATTGAATTAAAATTGAGAAAGAGAAAGGAAAAACAAAAGAAGAAAATGGAAGAGATTTCAATGGAAAAGAAATGTTTATGGCTTAAAATAAAAGAAAAAAAAAAGAGATGTGGGAGAGATTCGGCCAAACACTTCTTTGCCAAAAAGAAAGTGCACAAAAATGCACAAAGATAGATTATAGTTTCGGTTTCAAAAGAGCAAATGAAAGAAAGGAAAATGGTATCATTTGATTCAACAAAAAGAGGCTAAAATCAAAAGCAAAATGCACCAAAATGCACAAGACATATTCGGCCAAAGAGGAGAGCTTTGGGGAGGAAAAGAAAAATGCCAAAGATGCACAAAAATGCTAAAATGACTAACCAATTCCCCCCCAAACTACCTATCAAAATTCGGCCACCCCCCTAGCCTTACATGCCGTCCACATACATGGTCTCCCAAGTCAAATCTATCCACCCAACACTTTCCAAAACCAATTCCTTATATCATGCCTTATGCTCTCCCAACCTTCCTTAACTTTAAGAATCTTATCCCCAATATCAAGCTTTCCTTAAACATATATTCAACTTACCAAAAGAAATAGTCCAACCTATCATGAATAAGGTTTGAACGTCCATAAATGCTATGATGCACAAAATATAAAATTCTCAAAATGCCTTCCATGTTACTCGAACCATTTCCCTCATGCCACCTTTCATGCATCTTAACCACCTTGCCACTAACTCCACATGTGTTAGAATTTAACACTTAAATTAACTTAAGTGTCAAGCTCACCTAATCCACTTCAATAAATGAACCATACTAAAATATATTCTAGCTTCCTAAATAAAATCAAGCCTTCACAAGACTATGCTAACACACAAAATTCCTACCCGAGCCAACACAAAATAATACTCAAATTTCCTAAAGCTCAATGCCCAATCCTACTAGGCCCAATTTCGGGATGTTACAGATCTACCCTCCTTAAAGAAATTTCGTCCTCGAAATTTCCAACTAACTAACAGTTGTACCTCCTATCTCGCCACACTACGCTCTTGCTGCGCACTCTGATCTTAATAAAAACCACAATGTACTTTTTAACAAAATCTTGAATCCTTATTCCCACAACCAAACATCTAATCCACAATAGCAAAACGTTATCTACCACTTATACCAAAAATTTTCCTACATCAATCATTATTTCCATCCAAAACCCTTCTCCAATATTCTCCCGGATGACGCCTTTGGCAAAACTCACAAGCTGAAAAGTTTGGTCGAACATTGACATATTTCACAGAACGAGATTAAGACCCTAAAAAAAACCGTGATCTCTATTCTTCTCCAAAACTTCTTTAACTAACTGAGTCAGCTCATAAATCCGAATTCGATCATGAGACCCCGTTTCAACCACTAGGGATACTAACGCCTCCATTTCGGAAATATGCCTCGGTGCCGAAGATCTAGCCCTAGCACAATCGGCCTTTACCACGTCCATGACGACCACGATCTCGAGTACTCATGACTAACGTCTCGACTTATCGAATTTATAAGTTTTATGCATTAATCAATATTCCACTTTCTTTAAAGCACAGTTTTATGAAAAAGTTTCTATAAGTGGTTGTTTCGCGAGTACATCCAACCTATAATTTTGGGTCTCTAGAGTAGTTCCTACTACTACACAGTCATATTATCATCATCATATCATCAAAATCAATAGTTTGATGTACTTACCAGGGCGGATTGATACCGGAGACTCGGGGCCATGCCTTTCCAAACATAAAATTTTCAACAAAAACATCTTAAACCATACTTTAAAACATTTTGGGCCTCGGGCCCACAGCCGAGCTTTTGAACTTAGCTCTGCTACCAATTTGTAACACCCCAAACCCGGTCAATACGCCACGACCGAATCTGGTATGTCACTAAGGAAAATATTTTTGAAAGAATCGAAGTAACAATTGAAAATTTGTGAAAAACTCTTTGAAATTCTTTATTTGTCGAAAATAAGTTAAAACTGAAATTTTCTTTTGAAATTACATAAAACTTTAAAATAAGTGAATAAATCATAGGTTAGAAAACATTTATATCTTTTTAAGAAAATCCGAATTATTACATTGAAAACCATTTGCATTTGAATGTAGAAATTTAATATTTGGAAAATCATTTAAATTATCGAAAACACTTAAGTTGTTAAAATTATCAAATGGTTTATGTTACCCGATGGTAACGTTTTAAAAACCATCGCGTTGTGTAGTTTAGAAAACTTGGTGCTCAATTTATTGTAATAATCAAGAATTTATAACCATATTTAAAAACATAATCAAAACATAAATATAATCCAAAACATAATTTAAAGAGGCCTTATTACAAACCCATAAAATATGAAAACCAAATTAAAGTAAAGTACCCAAATGGAAGTTCATATAAAACCAACTTTTATTGCATGGCCTCCTCGAGTTCATCCGGCTCCATATCCACGATCTCACGAATCACCTGAAATGATAAGGGAGAAGGTGAGTCACCAAGACTCAGTGCATATTCCCTCTCCCGGGTAAATGCCACATACTTACACAAATTATAACAAAGCAACTTATATGTATAATGCACCCAACCTAGCCATCCATAACTCCTTTTCTACCCCGTGTGGTACCAAACCACTGGTGGTGCCAAACCACTGGTGTCCAAAGACACAAATGTGATACCAAATCACTGGTGACCGAAGTCACGAATAATCCATCTCTGGGGCCAACCCACGTGTGATACCAAATCACTGGCAGACGATCCCATATCTCAAAAGTGGGGCCAACCCACGGTGGAATTAACCACAGGGACAAGTCGCTATGAGGTGCCAAACCTCTGGTGTCCGAAGACACGAATGTGATACCAAATCACTGGTGGTTCCAAACCACTGGTATCGAAGACACGAATCATCAAGTTGTGGGGCCAACCCACGTGTGATACCAAATCACTGGCAGACGATCCCATATCTCAAAGTGGGGCCAACCCACGGTGGAATTAACCACAGGGACAAGTCGCTATGAGGTGCCAAACCTCTGGTGTCCGAAGACACGAATGTGATACCAAATCACTGGAGATACCAAATCTCTGGTGTCCGAAGACACAAATGTGATACCAAATCACTGGTGACCGAAGTCACAATATCAATCTTCCCCCTCCTCTCATGTTGCCCATACCAATGCAATAAACAAATCATGTCAATATACTTTGATATGAATCACATAACAAAAATATTATAAATCGTAGATCATGATTTCAATCCTCATGTATTAACAACATATCGAAACGGACTTACCCGAATCCTCATTCATACCATCATGGTATCATATCCAAATCTCATCGTTTTTCCCACTTTCATAATATGATTAGTTATAAAACACACATAAATACATATATAAACCAAGTTATAAAGTGTGTAAGATACACACCTTTCACCAAAGCAAAACTAACTTCCGGAGATCCGATCTATCGCACTAGATCCTTGTCCTACAATCGACCATATCACAATATTTTAATGAAAACCATTCGGCCAACAACATAACTTAATCCAAATAACCTTAGGCTTCCTCAACCAACTTTAAGAGTATAGAATCCTTACCACTTGACTTACCAACTTCGATTTGCTAAAGGAATAGCTTAAATCGATTGCTTCCGAAATCCCAATGAGCCTAAGAGAATAATCGAATCCTAAAAATGGTTAGAACCTTGCAAAACAATGCCCAAAGGTTCGGCCTTTGTCCACAAGAAAACATCACAGAAACGAGAAAGAAAAGAAAGAAAACGTCCATGAACACTTACCCCTTTTTATCCAAAATCAATAGAAGAAAACCAAGGAGAGTCTACCCTTGAATATTCGGCCAAAACAAAGACTAAAAGAGAGGAAGAAGGTTCGGTTATGGTTGATTTGTAATAACAACAAGGATTGAATTAAAATTGAGAAAGAGAAAGGAAAAACAAAAGAAGAAAATGGAAGAGATTTCAATGGAAAAGAAATGTTTATGGCTTAAAATAAAAGAAAAAAAAAGAGATGTGGGAGAGATTCGGCCAAACACTTCTTTGCCAAAAAGAAAGTGCACAAAAATGCACAAAGATAGATTATAGTTTCAGTTTCAAAAGAGCAAATGAAAGAAAGGAAAATGGTATCATTTGATTCAACAAAAAGAGGCTAAAATCAAAAGCAAAATGCACCAAAATGCACAAGACATATTCGGCCAAAGAGGAGAGCTTTGGGGAGGAAAAGAAAAATGCCAAAGATGCACAAAAATGCTAAAATGACTAACCAATTCCCCCCAAACTACCTATCAAAATTCGGCCACCCCCTAGCCTTACATGCCGTCCACATACATGGTCTCCCAAGTCAAATCTATCCACCCAACACTTTCCAAAACCAATTCCTTATATCATGCCTTATGCTCTCCCAACCTTCCTTAACTTTAAGAATCTTATCCCCAATATCAAGCTTTCCTTAAACATATATTCAACTTACCAAAAGAAATAGTCCAACCTATCATGAATAAGGTTTGAACGTCCATAAATGCTATGATGCACAAAATATAAAATTCTCAAAATGCCTTCCATATTACTCGAACCATTTCCCTCATGCCACCTTTCATGCATCTTAACCACCATGCCACTAACTCCACATGTGTTAGAATTTAACACTTAAATTAACTTAAGTGTGAAGCTCACCTAATCCTCTTCAATAAATGAACCATACTAAAATTTATTCTAGCTTCCTAAATAAAATCAAGCCTTCACAAGACTATGCTAACACACAAAATTCCTACCCGAGCCAACACAAAATAATACTCAAATTTCCTAAAGCTCAAGGCCCAATCCTACTAGGCCCAATTTCGGGATGTTACAATTTATAAGGGCGATGTGCAAGTTGATTGCAGCAACTGCCTTTGATGGTGTGTAGCGAATGGAGGGTCGATTTAGTAATCCCCACGGTGTGATTGGCAGGTACGGGTGGTGTGTAGCGGATGGATATCTAGGTGGGCTCGGGATTGCATTTCAATTTATATGTACATGTGATTATCCGATTTGCTATATTATGGACTTATGGCTAAATGTGATTTAAATGGGCTTTATTGCTAAGATCGATTGGGTTTTTAGTGTACTGTTGCACATTGAGTCTGTTGACTCACCCTTTGTGGGATATCATTTTCAGGTGATGCACAGTGATTTGGACCAGGTCAGCGAGGACTACGTGGTGGCCAATGCTCAACTCAGTATTTCGGTTTTCCTTTTAATTAAACTTATTACGTTTTCTTTTATTATTTCGGGATTTATTTTGGGTTATGTTTATTGTAATAAGGCCACTATCAGTTGTTTTATTTATACGTTTTAAATTTTTATTCTGCTACGCTCAACTTTAACTAAATAATTAAATATTTTTGATAACCGAATTAAACTGTTTTGACACCTAAATATCTATGGTTTTCAACTTAATAATAAGTTCTAAATTTGGTTCTTCTTTTGATATATAAATTTTTTAAAAACATAGAGTTAACGATTTTATAAGATACAAACTTAAATCACAACCCGATTTTCAACAAGATCGTACTTCAAATCTATTCTCTCACCACAAAATCACATGTTTTCCGAAACGACAAAACGAGTTTTTCTCAAGAAGCATACCAGATCCGATCGGGGTTTGTGGGCCGGGTTTGGGGTGTTTCAACTTGGTATCAGAGCCCAGTTTTAAACTCTCGGCCTTGGGTTTTGAAGCCCACAACGTTTCAAAAATTTGAGCCAAAATGAGTTTTTGAAAATTTTTGGGTTAAAATAGTTTTTATGGAAGCATGGCACCCAAGTTCTCGGCCCAGGTCCGCCAGGTAAGTTCTTTTGTTGATAAATTGATGTGAGTATGTTAATGTATGATACTTTAGTCGATAAGCCTAGGGAAACTATACTTTAGAGACATGGACCCTAGGTATATGTGTACTTCTACGGAAAAACCACTGATTAAAACTCTGTTACATAAAATTTTCTTTAAATAAGAAAGTGAAAAGACTCTAATGCATAAAATTTTCGTAATATCGGATAAGGCGCGAAGTGGACATGAGTTCTAGGGGACGTGGTCGTCGTGGACGTGGTAAAGGCCGAGGTGCTAGGTCTAGATCTTCGGCACCGAGGCATATTTCCGAAAAGGAGGCGTTAGCATCGCTAGTGGCTAAGACGGGGTCTCATGATCGAGTTGGGATTGATGAGCTGACTCAGATAGTTAAGGAAGTATTGGAGGAGGTTAGGAGCATGCTTGAGATGCGGGTCTAAGGAGCATAAGGCTCGGGATTGTTTACTCACCCTCAAGTCAGGTATGTTTTGGTTGGAAGTGATGATTGAATGTAGGAAAATTTTTTGGTATAAGTGGTAGATAACGGTTTGCTATTGTGCTTAGATGTTTGGTTGTGTGAAAAAGGATTCAAGATTATGTTAAAAAGTACATTGTAGTTTTTAAGGGCAGAGTGCGCAGCGAAAGCATAGTGGTGTGATTTGAGCAGTGTGTTAGTAGTTGGTTGGAAATTTCGAGGACGAAATGTTTTTTTAGGAGGGTAGAATTGTAACATCCCGAAATTGGGCCTAGTAGGATTGGGCCGATTGGGCCTTGGGCTTAGGAATGTTTAAAATCTTCAAGAATATGAGAATGGTGTTTTTTTTTTTTTGCAAACTGGACTTATTAGTTAAGTGGATTTGGAAGGTTACGAGGTTTCTATGAAGTCTCGGGTTTAATTGGGCTTTAGGAAAATTTTGGTATTTTAGCACTTTAAGGAGAGATGGTAAGTAGCTTTAAGACATATGGAAATTTATGAGTAAATAGCTTGCATAAATAAGCTATTGGTAAAGAGGTTATGGCATTAAGTGAAGAGTACTTTAATGTAGAGGAATCAGGTGATTATGATGCTTAAGTTAATTAAGTGATAAAAGATGGCATAAGATGAGCAATTGACAAAGTGGTGATGGCACCATAAGTTGGACTTGAAGGGGAGAGGTTCGAATCTCCTAGCATGCAAATTGGGAGCTTTTATTTTTTTTTGGTTTTTCCTGGCATGTGTCGGCCAAGCATCAAATATGGATAAGATGGACATTTTTTTTTATGGCAAGAAGACTTAAGGTTATGGTAAGCATGAAATAAGGGATAGAATTTGCTAGATTGTGGGGATAGAATTTCTTTAACTTTGGGAAAGTAGAGGATTACAAGGCATGTATCAAGGTGGATGTTTTGGAAATTATTTCATGGCCATTTTGACCATGAACTTGGACAGTTTTATGGATTAGGGGGGTGGCCAAAATTTTGAAGGCTTTTGGATGAGTTAGGAGTTAGTTGTGCACATCTTTCTTTTAGTCATTTTGTGTCACAAAGCATTTCTCTCTAATATTCCTCCTCTTAGCCGAATGTATATTAGGCAAAAGGTAAACCTTTTTCTTTTCTTTTGGTCATTTGAGTTTTGACCATTTCGGTTTTGAGTTGTCCTTTTTCTCCAAATCATATCTTCTTTCTCTCCTCTTTGTGACCGAAAATACCAAAACATCAAAGACCATTTTCTTCTCTTTTTCCCTCATTGCCGAATGCACATTGCTTCTAAACTCACCTCTTTTCTTTTGAAAACCGAATCATCATCATCTCCTTCTTTCATCCTTTTATTTTCTTCTCTTCTCTTCTCATTTACTTTGTCAAGGCCGAAATCTCTCTCCCAAAGTTCACCATTGCCGCAACCTCTTCAACCCAAAACACCATTATTGCCGAATCTCTCTAAACTCCTTTTCTTTTCTTCTTATTTGTTAAGGCTGAATATCTCTTTGGATACCAAAGCTTAATCGCATCAAATCTCAACCTTTTCTCTTCATAATCTTCGTGACTCGTTAGAAAATTGAATCGAAGTGTTAAGGTAAGGATTTTTATATTACTTGTTATCGTTTTAGTTGGACTACTAATCGATTACGTTTTAGGGGACTCTATCGCTCGATTATTATTTTTCCGTGAACGTTAGATTTTGAGGCAATCAAGAATGGGTTCGAAAAGAGCGGTAAATAGTGTTTGGAAGAGGGGTGGTTCTGCTATACCCTCAAATTTCAAATGAAGGGCTGTGTCGGGAATCCGAGACTTTCCTTCGGGTTGTGGACCCTCTGCCGGCGAAAATCGATTATTTGAAGTCGTACGTACCCTCGAGCCATTGTTTGTTCGTGGTTCTTCATCGGGTTATGAACCATCAATCGGAGAGAAATCGCATATAGTTGTTAGAGATTCCGAGGGTAAGGATTTAGATTACTTATCATTTGTATAGTTTTATAAGTATTAGTGTTCTAATCAAGCGTGATAAATATTTAGGTATCGACCAGCAGGAAAGTATAGTTCTCACTGTTATCAGGTGTGTAGCCCTACACTAAACTTCCAATAAATCGATAGTATTAATATTTGCATGTGTTATTAAGAAATATGTTTGATAATGATTGCGGGTACCATTCAGTGGTATATGATATTCAGGTACGTTAATCCCCTAATACTTCGTTAATAATGCTATAAGCATGAATATGAAATGTGTATGATTCTGTTATGATTTTGGGGGTATATGGCATGATATCGAAATAATATGTTTATTGCATGGGCATATGGGTGATATTGATAAAGGGGAAGTGTTCCGGTGGTTTTTACCACATTATCCGGTGACTTCGGTCACATATTATGAATCCGGTGACTCTGTCACAATTATCTGGTGGCCATGCCACAATTTATAAGGGCGATGTGCAAGTTGACTAGAGCAACTGCCTTCGATGGTGTGTAGCGGATGGAGGGTCGATTTAGTAATTCCCACGGTGTGATTGGCAGGTACGGGTGGTGTGTAGCGGATGGATATCTAGGTGGGCTCGGGATTGCATTTCATTTATATGTACATGTGATTATCCGATTTGCTATATTATGGACTTATGGCTAAATGTGATTTAAATGGGCTTTATTGCTAAGATCGATTGGGTTTTTACTGTATTGTTGCACATTGAGTCTATTGACTCACCCTTTGTGGGATATCATTTTCAGGTGATGCACAGTGATTTGGACCGGGTCAGCGAGGACTACGTGGTGGCCATTGCTCAACTCAGTATTTCGGTTTTCCTTTTAATTAAACTTATTACGTTTTCTTTTATTATTTCGGGATTTATTTTGGGTTATGTTTATTGTAATAAGGCCACTATCAGTTGTTTTATTTATACGTTTTAAATTTTTATTCTGCTATGCTCAACTTTAACTAAATAATTAAATATTTTCGATAACCGAATTAAACTGTTTTGACACCTAAATATCTATGGTTTTCAACTTAATAATAAGTTCTAAATTTGGTTCTTCTTTTGATATATAAATTTTCTAAAAACATAGAGTTAACGATTTTATAAGATACAAACTTAAATCACAACCCGGTTTTCAACAAGATCATACTTCAAATCTATTCTTTTACCACAAAATCACATGTTTTCCAAAATGACAAAACGAGTTTTTCTCAAGAAGCATACCAGATCCGGTCGGGGTTTGTGGGACGGGTTTGGGGTGTTTCACATTGTTACAATCAACTAGACATGCCGAAACCAATCATCATCATTCCCGTGTCATATAGATATTTAAACCATATTTTCCATTACTAAAATCTCAAAACTAACATACACCTATTAAATATTAACTTTCAAAACTTGAAACTTAATACTTTTATATGTATATTAAAATACTCTGATAGTAGATCCATAATTTAACAAACTCAAACCAACTCAAATAAAGAAACATATACAATTAAGTTTAAACCAAAAAGGGCAAGCCATTTTCGCAAATCATCATGATCATTATCCTTTAACTTTAAAGTAAGTAAAAGACCACTTAATATAATACATTACTTACATATGCTTATACCATAAAATAAACCTTTGAAGTTAACATATAGCAAAACCGATTATTCACATTTCTAATACCATGGAATACCATGATCCACAATACAAGTCATACACATACATAAAAGCATAGCCATTTTCGCATGGCATACATACATGTACATATCATTTGAACACAACTTAAGAGACTTAGACTATACATGCCATAAGTTCTATAGAAATACAGCTTATGAAATACCAAAAGTTATGTGATAATGTGATCGACACTGACGAAGATCCCCCGGCATGAGCTAGCCTTCAAAATCTATAAAATAGTCAATTAAACACAATTGGTAAGCTATCTTAGCTTAGTAAGTAATAAGCAATGGTAAACATATACATTTAATCATTTTTTAGAAATTAATCAATTTACTTCTAGTCCTTAACTAACACATAACCGTATATATATATATATATATATATATATCATGTTTCACTGTCTAACATTTATCACATTCAAATAATCTCAAAGCCGAACAATCATGAACCATTTATCCAATCCGAACAAATCTAAAATTAATAATATTACCTTATTACTAAAATTTATAACCTCAAAACAACTTACCTCATTAGCTCTAAGCATTCAACTATCATATATTACTTACCTGTACATCATCTCTTGGTTACCTTCACTTAATTGTTTAGGTCTCTAGCAAATTTGTCCACCCGCACACAAAGTTCAATTTACGTAACGTATCGCACACTTAGTGTCGTTACTTAAATAAAGAGCACACATAGTGGTAAATACCAGTAATGTATCGCACACATAGTGCCATTACTTGCAATGTATCTCACACTTAGTGCCATTGCGTATTTTCCACACATTTTGTGCCAAATGACCGATTTCGCACACACAGTGCTCGGTAATAGAACTCGCACACTTAGTGCCCTTAGCCGATCATTTCATCAATCATATAGACACATATACTTTCACTATCATTATCATTTATACACTATTAAAAACACATGTTAATCATAATTCATTCCTCCATCTCAACACCTTCATATTCGGCAATCTTGAATACACATATCTACATAGCCACTTATTCGAATAAAATCATTTACCATTTTCTTTTACATATAAGCTCATCCAACTCAATAATCAATGCTTATTTGTAACACCTCAAACCCGACCCAAACGCTATGACCAGATCTGGTATGCTACGGGTTAACAGTTGAAAACTTCTCTTTGAAGGGATTTGAAATCTCGGTTTGTTTAAGTGGGTATTTGATAAATCATGCTATTTATAGAAAACCCTTTGTGTTAAACGTGTTTGAAATTCCCATTTCATTACTTATAAGAATTAAGTCTTCAAAAAAAATTCAAAATATAAACATTAGCACATATAAATCGATAACCTAAGCTATGGAGCCTTATTACCTAAATGGTCCCAAAATTAAACTTAAAGAAAAAAACCGAAAATAATTTATGGATATAAAAACTTGATGGCCCCTCGAGTCCGCCTCAGCTCCCATGTCCACGATCTACTGCTCATCTGAAAATTTAAGGAAAATAAAGGGCGAGTCACCAAGACTCAGTGTGCAAATCCCAAAAACACATAAAAGGCTTGGGCCCACAAACACATTATGGGCCTTAGCCCATACACAATGGCAACAAAATATTTACATGCAACAAGGCCCAACCCAAACCTAATAGTCCATCCTCTACACACCAGCCCGTACCAGCCAACACACCTCGGGGATTTCTACAATCAACCCACCAACCGCTACACACCATATCGACAGTCATGCTGCTTATTCCTAACATTCAGGAATAAATTCAACTTGGCTTAGCCACCGATCACTATTGTGACCTAATTTATAATTCGTGGTTTAACCACCGATCACCAAGTGACCTATTAACATGCTCTTCCCCTTCATCATATCAACTCCATCCCATGCATACATTCATGCAGAAACAGACAATGTACTGCCTAAAAGGTCACAGACTATCACATACATCACTACACATAGAGAAGTTTCTATGATTACGTACCTAGCATCCCTTGCCTACCCTTTTTGGGTAATACGACTGTCCATACAGCCTTTTTCCGGCTTTTAGCCCATAACATACATAATACAGTTTAATTAGTGTGATAGAGATCTACACACCTGATTACAGTCAAGACGAGACCCTCTATGTCGACACTATCAGACGCCGATACGACTGCTAACTGTCTAAGATTTTGTTCTGACATCAGTCCACAACCCGGTGGCTAATCCCGAACTGCTGACACTGCTCGTTTCTTAAACTTAGGGATTGGGTTTACAGATCCAATCCCCTCCTTCGCCTGATCGACATTTGATTCCATTAAAAGACCTTATCGGTTGCTACCATCATATCATATGGTTAAGATCACAATTACGATAGCGAATCTAACGAGAATCTAAAGAGAACCCCTTACCTTTAAATCTCGAAAAGAGAGATATGAGGTTTAGAGACTAGCGGTTCCGGCTTTTAGATCTAAGTGATCTACTTCAATTCCCGAATGTCACCCAACACGTAAACACAAGAAACCAACAATCTATTATCATTTTGGCTTTGTCTTCTAAAAACCGAAAGAGAAAAAGAATAGATCAGAAGAAATTGGCACCTACCTTTACAGAGAGTTCGGCAACTCCTAGAAGATTTCGGCTTTTGAGAAGATCAAAAAGAAAAGATGATCTCAAGAGATCTATAAAGTTTCAGCTTTTGAGAAGGTCAAAAAGAAAAGATGATCTCAAGAGATCTATGAAGTTTCGGCTTTTGAGAAGGTCAAAAAGAAAAGATGATCTCAAGAGATCTATAAAGTTTCGGCTTTTGAGAAGGAGATGATTGAGAGAAAAGAGTAATATCAAACGTAAAGAAGTGATAGGAATGGTACAGGAAAAAGAAGAATTTCGGCAAGGCTAGGGCAGATTCGGCTATGGCAGACAAATGTGAAAAGAAAGAATGCTTAAGGGAGTTTTCAGCTTTTATTCAGAAAAGGAGGAAAAGAGAGAAGATGAAAACCCTAAATGCCGAAAATAAAGAAGAGAATGGGAGAATAAAACCCTAATGCCAATTTTAATTAAAATAGTTGGGCTTTATGCAACTTGAATTTGGGCCTCCTCAGTTGACGCCACTTCCCTACTTTTAAGTGGCGCCACTTTGCCACTAGGCCACACGCTCATTTGTATTTTAAAACACAGATAACATCTTTTAAGCCCTATCTTACCAGGCTTTCCACTAGAGTGTCCAAACAGAAAATTTGATTAAGGCCTCTGCCCAACCCTGAGCCCATTCTGGACCCCTAACACTCACATTAAACATAACCACACATTAAATGCATAGCCCCACAATTTCAGGATGTTACATTATATCAATACGTATACTAACCAATATATATTCAACCAATCCATACTAAAGTTCATAACACATTCGGCCAAATGAAATTAAGCACACTTACTAACATTTAACATGCGCACATCGATATAGACTAAATTTTAATTCTTTCCAATTGCTTAAAACTTACCTCGGAAATCAACAGATTAAACTTCCCGGCTATTCGTTTAGTTTGGCTTTTCCCCGATCCAATCCTGTTTCCTTTTGTTCTTGATCTAAATAATGCCAATTTAAACTTGTTCAAATACATTTCCATTCAATTTAATCCAAAAATGCATAATTATGCAAAATTACAATTTTACCCCTTACATTTTCTACTTTTACAATTTAGTCCCTAATGCATAAAACACAAAATACACATAATTTGAGCTCACTCCCTAAGGGCTGAATGTTCACCATGCTTGTATAAGTTCATACAAGCCATTTATTTAGCAATTTAATCCTTCAACTATTTATTTTTTGTAATTTAACCCTTGATACTCAATCCAATCAAAATCTCCAATTCAAAACATATTAATTTAAAACATAATCATAATATTCTACCATTAACATTTCAAAAAATGAACATTCATCAATAGCTGAATCATCTACATGCCTCAAACTCAAAAATTTCAACATGGGTTGGATAGTACTCAAGACAACGAACTAAAAAACGTAAAAATTTTCAAAAACCGAGTTCGATTACTAACCTTAATATAGCATGCAATGGCCGAATGGTTTGAAGCTTAAGTTTCTTCTTCTCTCTTTTTGTTTCATGAAGATGATGATGAAAATGGGGAAATAAAACATGTTTTTCTTTTAATAATATTAGTTTATTACATATCCTTCCACTATCTTATAATAATAATATATAAAATATACTTTAATAATAATCTATGGTCAATGTCGTCCACTACCATCAAATTAAAGGCCAAATTGCAACTTCAATTCCATGCGAAAAGAAGACCATTCAATTTGGCCACTTAATTCCATAATGGCTATTTTTCCCACTTACTCAATTTAGTCCTTTCACTTAAATTAATCACCCAAACACACAAATTAATCTACGATATTTTAACACATGCTTAACCACATAACATAGATATCAAAATCATAATTAAAATATTTTTCTATCTCGGATTCGTGGTCCCGAAACCACCGTTCCGATTAGGGTCGTAATTGGGCTGTTACAACTCTCCCCCTTAAGGGATTTTCGTCCCCGAAAATCTTATCGTTGAATAATTGTGGGTAGCATTCTTTCATAGATTCTTCAGTTTCCCAGGTCGCTTCCTCAACCCCGTGCTTATGCCAGATAATTTTAACTAACGAAATTTTCTTATTTCGGAACTCTTTCACTTCACGAGCTAAGATGCGAATCAGATCCTCCTCGTAAGTCAGATCGGGTTGCATTTCAATCTCAGATGGACTGATCACATACGAAGGGTCGGACCGGTATCGTCTAAGCATCGACACATGGAAAACATTATGAATCTTATTTAGTTCAGGTGGCAACATAAGTCTATACGCAACTGGCCCAATACGCTCAATAACTTCATACGGCCCAATGAAGCGCGGACTCAACTTTTCCTTACGACCAAATCTAAGTATCTTTTTCCACGGCGATAACCCTCTTGAAGCTCTATATCCTTTCTTTTCAAATCTGCGTATGACTTCTGACGATCTAATGCGGCTTTCAAACTTTCTCGAATTACTTTAACTTTCTGCTCCGTTTCTCTAATTAAATCAACCCCGTGTATCTTGCCTTCACTTAGCTCGGTCCAATATAAAGGTGTACGAAATTTTCGACCGTACAATGCTTCATAGGGTGCCATTTTAATACTTGATTGAAAGCTATTGTTGTACGCAAATTCAATCAAAGGTAAATATCGTTCCCACGTACCTTCAAACTCAAGAATGCAACATCCCAACATATCCTCGAGTATTTGGATAACACGCTCGGATTGACCATCCGACTGAGGGTGAACAGCTGTACTGAAGTGTAACTTGGAACCTAAAGCATCCTGCAGTTTCTTCCAAAACCTCGATGTGAACCTCGGATCTTTATCCGAAACAATAGAAGCAGGTACCCCGTGTAACCGTACGATCTGCGATATGTATAACTCAGCTAACTTATCAAGTGAGAAATCCGTACGTACCGGAATAAAATGAGCCGATTTCATCAATCTATCAACAAATACCCAGATTGAATCTTTCTTACTTGGCGTCAAGGGAAAACCTGATATGAAGTCCATCGTAACACAATCCCACTTCCACTCTGGTATCATAATCGATTGGAGTAGTCCCGATGGCACCTGATGCTCGGCTTTCACTTGTTGGTATACTAAACATTTCAGCACATAGTCTGAGATGTCTCTTTTCATACCATGCCAACAATAATGTTGTTTTAGGTCGTTATACGTTTTCGTGCTACCCGGATGAATTGACAATCTAATACCATGAACTTCATCACAAATCATTCGAATCAATTCAGGGTTCTTAGGCACACATATCTGATTCTTGAACCATAGACATCCTTCAACATCTATCTAAAAATCTGAATCCGCACACAAGCCACAATGACTCCTTTTTGTTTTTAAATCATCATCAACCTCTTGGGCTTCTAGAATTTGTTGTATAAACAATGATCACACCATCATCGTCATAGCTATATCCGCATTCATTGCATGTAGAGAAAATAATAACTTTCGGCTAAGTGCATCGACAACCACGTTAGCCTTTCCCGGGTGATAATCAATCACAAGCTCATAGTCTTTCAACAGTTCTAACCATCGTCCCTGTCTCAAATTCAAATCCTTCTGAGTCATTAAATACTTAAGACTCTTATTGTAACACCCCAAACCCGGCCCAAAACACCACGGCTGAATTCGGAATGTTACTGGGACAAACGTTTGAAAAGAATTTGATTTGAGGGTGAAAACACGTGTTGAGTTTAAAATGTCTTTCTTAGTTTATAAAAGTTAACTTATTAAAAAAAAAGTTCGTCGTTTTGAAAGTAGGATGCCGAGAAAAAAAATAAAAACTTTGAAGGTCGTGTGTAGTTTAAATCATAGTACATTTGAAAATTCAAGAAAATCAAGTTGTTACGTGTATCCGGGTTTAAAGCTTCAATTTAAGTCTTTAAGTTGTAAGTTGTTTCCAAAATCATTTCCAGTTATTAATTCGATAATCAATCCAACTTAAAACGTAATAAAGATCCCGAAAATACTTTAAAATGGCCTTATTACAATAAAATATCCCAAAAGTAATTAAAAATCAAAAGTGCATAAATAAAACGTCATCTGCATGGCCACCTCGAATCCACTCCGGCCCGGTCCGAGCATCATGTATCACCTGCATTGTTTTTAGAAAATAGAGTGAGTCAAACAGACTCAGTGTGCAATTAATTCACATGTTTCCACACTTGGGCTTAGCCCATTTCCACACCAATCCACATACCACACATGTTTATGCATAATGAACCCCAACCCAATCCTAGTGTCCATCCGCTACACACCCCCGTATCCAGCCGCACGCACCAGGGGATTACTAAATCGACCCTCCATCCATTACACACCTCTTTGGCAGTCATGCTGCTCAAAGCTAATATAATGTGGCGTAGCCACCGATCACCATGTGACCAAAAATAACGTGGCCTAGCCACCGATCACTAAGTGACCAAATATAACGTGGCCTAGCCACCAATCACTATGTGACTAAATATCGATATCCACGATGTGACTCAAAGTCATCATCAATCCAAGATGAAGCACAGAGCTATCATCAATCCATGATGTGGCACACAGCCGACATCCAGTCACGATGAGGCACATAGCCAACATCAGTCCGTGATGTAGCTCAAGGCTAACATCAACCACGTACATAAATGTACACCCTTTCCTTCATTAATCATACCCCAATCCCCATGCACATACATTATTTTATGATAAATGACAGAATAACCATCATGAACATACCGACATGCATACATAACATGCTTTCACATATGTCATCCAAGATTTGATATCAACAGTTACTAACCTGACTATCAGATTACCCACCATGGGTAGCCACACCACCACAGTTGTTATCTCCGGCTATCACACATACCACATACGTATAATAAATAAAAACTAAGAAACAGTGCAATAACTACACACCTGATAACCCGAAGCACTAGACTCTCGATGTCGACACTATCACTAAACGAAACTACCGCTATCTGCCTACGATTCTGCTCCGACGCTGGCCCACACCCCGGTGGCCAATCCCGCACCACAGAAACCAAACGCTTCTTGAACTTAGGGGTAGGGGCAACCCCTTTCTCTCCTTAACTGGTACTCGCATCCATTGAATAGCACTTAATCAGAATACCCGGTTAATCGTTACATCAAATCCAAATGAGACAAACCAATACTTAATCGAGTATTCTTACCGAAATAAATCTGAATCCCGAAGGCTCCTCTTTAACCTTTGTCGAAACCCCCTACATCAGCCTAGTTAGAGTCGGCTAACACATATAGACAAAAGATATGGCCTTCGGCCGAATACCACTATCTTCTTACCTTGTTTGACCAATCCCGAGAGCTTTTCCTCTTAACGTCGGCTACAAAGAATCCCGAGCCCCACCTTTCATGGTTTTGGCCAAATGAATGAACAGGACTAGATTTCCTGGTTTCGATAACCAAGAAGAAAAGAGAGAAAAAGTTGAACACAAAAGAGCCCTTACCACGCTTACTAGCAGTCGATTGCAAGATCTGACCGAATATGAACGACGATGCCTCCCACAGAGATTTGCTGAACGAACGTGATCCCACACTCAAGGAAGGTTAGGTTTTTAAAACACAAAAAGAAATGAATAAGAATAGCTAGCAGATTCGGCCGGCTTT